>BQMI01000077.1:42500-642500 GCA_026005395.1 Asobara japonica
CTTCCGTCAATTCCTTTAAGTTTCAGCTTTGCAACCATACTTCCCCCGGAACCCAAAAGCTTTGGTTTCCCGGAAGCTGCCCGCCGAGTCATCGGAGGAACATCGGCGGATCGCTAGCTGGCATCGTTTATGGTTAGAACTAGGGCGGTATCTGATCGCCTTCGAACCTCTAACTTTCGTTCTTGATTAATGAAAACATTTTTGGCAAATGCTTTCGCTTCTGTTCGTCTTGCGACGATCCAAGAATTTCACCTCTAACGTCGCAATACGAATGCCCCCATCTGTCCCTATTAATCATTACCTCGGGGTTCCGAAAACCAACAAAATAGAACCGAGGTCCTATTCCATTATTCCATGCACACAATATTCAGGCGAAAATAAGCCTGCTTTAAGCACTCTAATTTGTTCAAAGTAAACGTACCGGCCCACCTCGACACTCAATGAAGAGCACCGCGATGGGATATTAGTTGGACCGCTCTGCTTTCACAGAGCTAAGCCCACCGGTAGGACGTCCCACAATCATGCCAGTTAAACACCGCGAGCGGTGAACCGACAGCGTGGCACACAGATTCAACTACCAGCTTTTTAACCGCAACAACTTTAATATACGCTATTGGAGCTGGAATTACCGCGGCTGCTGGCACCAGACTTGCCCTCCAATGGATCAAATTCCAACACGGGTATAAACATCAACCGATCGATATCCGATCGGAGATGTTTCTCGTATACACATCCCACGTGTAATACGTCACCGTGGGAAAAATAGACCCTAGGCGCCGAATAGTCGAGCAACAGGAGATGGGATATAATCCATCATGGATAAAACCCACTCACTTTTGCCGACAATTCGGACAATTCGGACTTTCCGATTTATTTAGAATAATTAGGTCGGACCCGTCGAAAAAGGCGCGGAAAGTTTCATTCATTACGAATGAAACTGAGAAAAAAACTCGAATTAGTTCGGACCGCGTTTTTAGGCGCGGAAAAATGCTTATTTCCCAAACAAACCCAACTTTTGTGCTCCGAAATTCCGAACTAACCATATGGATTAGTTCGGACCGCGATTTCAAGCGCGGAAAAATTGTAGATAAAAAAAACACAAAAGAAACTCACTCGGGTAATTAACCGGGTCATCTAAATTACCCGACAAAAAAAAATGTTCTAACTCCGAACTAATTCGGCAAATTAGTTCGGACCGCGTATTTAGGTGCGGAAAAGATTTTTTTTTCTATTAATAACAAAAAATTATAAGAAAAAAACTATATATATTTAAGGAACTCACGTTGGTTGTTATCCGGGACTTTCGCGGCATGGTGGCGGCACTTTGTGTCTCCTTTCTTTTTTTTTCCACACACCAAAAAAAAAACCACAAGGGAAACCGTGGACACTGGGTTAGATCCCAAAAAGCAAACTGCTGATCTACTGCTGGCGGGTCAGTAGGTCGACTTCGGATTTCCCCAATTGAATCGATCGAAGAGAGGGGAGTCGGGGAAAACTCCTTACGCGGATTCCTCCCCTTAGAGGTCAGGATTTATCTCCCCCTCGGTTTTGCGGGACCTGAACCCAAACTGAAAAAAAAACCTTAATCTAAAATTTTGGCAATCTGCCAGGATGAGGGTTGCTCCCATCCCGGGCAGCCTTCCACCCGAATTTTCCTCCGCAAAACCCAATCTCTGAGGCGCCAATCTTTCCGATTAGACCTAAAATCCCTAGTCCCCCCCCCCTAAAATGCCAAAATCCCCAACTCCCTAAAGAGTCCCCAACGGTCATCCCCCAATGACCGTTACAGTATAAATGTCAATATCGTGTTTTCGAAGTTTTTTGAAAATTCCCGTCATTCTAGGGAAATACTAGGGGAATTTGCTTTCTGCTCCTAACTCTAATCAAATCATTTCCGGAAACCCATTTTTCCACAGATTAGGGCAATTTATCAAAAAAATGGCTCGACAGTGCACGGTGTGCTGCAAAAGGTTTCTGTCGGAAAATTTATATTCGCTCGATAATCTTTGGACAAGTTATCCGCGTTCCAACCTGTGATACCAATCCCTAAATTGCTGCAAAAAGCTGGTGGCGATCGGGGATAAAAATCGTAACCATCGGTTTAGCATGTGTCCCTATAGGTGAGTGAGAAGGCCATTAGAGGAAGTTCGTGTGAACCCAACAGTTACCTGTTTTGCCTGAAGATGGGGTTTGTCCTCCTCCCCCGCTCTGCCCGGAGGCCGCTTCCAATGAGACGTTGACACATCAACTCTCGAGTACTACCGATGCTCCATCCATTTTCTTCATGAGAACGCATTGCGATCAAAATATCCTTGGTCATATTTTAGCACATAAAATTAGTTTTTCTTCTCAAGAACTGAACAACTCCACCGATTCACTGCAAAATTTAATCAGGTCTCATTTGGTCTCAGCAGTCGAGAACGCTATCAACTGAGTCACGACGCCCTTTTAATAGTATTTAATTTTGACCAATCCAATGTCAGTGTACAATATTTTAACTATTCCTCAAATGCCAAAATGATGACCATGTTCAGTCAATTTTGAATCAAGTTATATATGGACCGCAATAATTCATAATCAACTGCCTTTGCTCGGTTTTTCGCTCATTAATAGGACTAGTTTGTGCTCGAGTTTGTGCTTGCGTTTGTGCTTTAGTTTGTGCTCGAATTTGTGCTTGGGTTCGTGCTTGAGTTTGTGATTGAGTTTGTGCTTGGGTTTGTGCTTGAGTTTGTGCTTGAGTTTGTGATTGAGTTTCTGCTTGGGTTTGTGCTTGGGTTCGTGCTCGAGTTTGTGCTTGAGTTTCATTGAAACTTTAATTTGAATTGAGAGCAAAATGCAGTTCATCAAAAATTGCAAGTTTTCACATAGTAAGGCCCGGGCGTACATTTGTTAATATAATGTAGACTGTGCAGACTGCAGATTCGTCCGATGGAAATATTCCGTTATAACGCTTTTGGGAATGCGTATTTGCACCGGATATATGTGATTTGAACTATTTTTATCAATTTATGAATTGTTTCTTCATTACAGAATAGTTACGATTGGCAGAGTCGGAGGGGTATATGAATGACAGCTGGACACCTCAGTATGTTACTCATTGTCATGCTGCCAATTGTAACTATTCTGCAATGAAGAAGTATTGCATAAATGATTAGGGTAGTACCAATTACACGGATTATTTTTTCCCTTCGAATTCCGGCCAATCAGGCCGCAGTATCCGTGGTAACGTGATACGAACAAATCCGTTTCACTTTGATAATTCATTCGGCTACAAGTGAATTATCAAATTCACAATGATTTTGACAGATTTTCTGAAGAAAGTTGTGTGACGGGTTATATTAATATTCGGTCAATGGTCAAAATGCGGCAATAGGTTGATGATTGGATTCTGATTTTTGGAATACAATTTTAAACTCGTCTGCGTGTGTCTAAGGTGCCGTGTAACCCCGAATTCTGCGCTCTGATGGGCCAAAATTCGAAGGGACAAAATAATCCTCCGAATACCCCTCGACCTTCAAAACTCATCGAATAATGTTGAAGGTCATGGAGTATTATAACTGAATAGCGCGTTTCGTGATATTGAAGCCAAGTCCAGCGCAAATTTGGCTTTTCAAACAGAGTCTATCAGAATTTTTTCACAGGAACAATGTAAAATCAACCCATTCCACGTGACATTTGAAAGATTACAGCTGAGTCTTAATTGATTGTTAAACCGAGAGATTAAATTAGTCTCGTCATCTTAATAAGAATTTAAAAATATCCACTCACATTAATTAGTTATAAATAAACTAAGCAAACCATTCTTTTAAATATTTCAGCCGTTTGCACAAAAACACCCGGTTTTCCGGCAGCCATTCAATTCCATATAGGGTTTTGAATTATGCTCTCCTTATTGCCTACTTTGGAAGATATCAGGCAGATGAATCATTAAGTTCAAAATGAATGCAATAAATGTGTATATGTAATCAAAAATATGAGTATGTAGTCTTGATTGGGGTATAGCGATGATTTGTTGTGAGCGTTAATCAACACACACACATACACACTGGAAAACCATAATCGGGGTAATTGTAATAACCTTCCCCGGATCGGGAAGTTAAAAATGTGTATTATCACATTTTTATATAGTGTAGTATACAAGTAGCTTTTACGAATTAGCCTATGTCACGTGGCGGCCTGGAGGGGGGAGTTAACAGTACGGTAATTGTGACCATTTTACTTTTTTTCGGTTCACTCCCTATCTTTTTGAATAAGTTTTCTACGCGACCCACTGACCGTAAAAAAGGTTCGCTGCAAAATTCTTTTTGCAAAAATTTTGGTGGACGTAACAGCATTCTTTGTTTCATCAATAGCCATGGTGGAATGGGACAAAAAAACATTTTGCGATCTCCTGTTATTTCCAATATCTTTGTTGATAGATGAAAATATTCAGATTTTGCGAAGTTTGCAACATTTCGTTGCAGCTTCTTCCATAACTTCGTGAATGATCTAAAAGAAAGAAGCATGTTGAACAATCACTAAAGAAAGTGTCCAATATATCTCAGGCAAGCATAGTTAGGAAAGTCAAGCAATTTTTCAAGCAGTATTTATTAACTTTCCTATCCTTGATAGAAGTTATTGTGAACGGGCTGAAAATCGCAGTGGGGATTTCGGCCGATATACACGATCCATGATGTTTTCGGAGAGATGCTTGTGTGTATCAGCTAAAAATTGAACACATGTTTGATTCTAAACGAATGGCCCAATTTGGAAGGTTTTTCTTACATCGATCCGCGTGTCCTTAATTTAAAAAGCGATGTTTTTGTAGAAATAAAACTTTGCGGTCATTATGTCAGCAATGAGGCTGAAGTGAAGGTTATGATGGAGATTCATTTTATGAGAATGAAATAAGAGTTATCGCAGTGATTTTTCAAATGAAAATTTGATATTTAATATTAGCGATATGGATTACGTCAATAACAATTACAATTACGAAATGTGACAACAAATGAAAGTAGCAAAGATGTAGTAGGACGCCGGTAGAAACTGGATCCTCTGTAGTGGAGGTGTGTTACGATTTACGACAATTTTTCAAGTGTACGTTTAATGTTTTTTTCAAAGTTTCACTGCTGAAGTTTATGTCTTGAATTTCATTATAAATAAATTCATGGATTG
This sequence comes from Asobara japonica, assembly GCA_026005395.1. Classification (NCBI taxonomy): domain Eukaryota; kingdom Metazoa; phylum Arthropoda; class Insecta; order Hymenoptera; family Braconidae; genus Asobara; species Asobara japonica. The sequence goes on from BQMI01000077.1 coordinate 47,655, forward strand.
CATTGAGTATAGGAGGAGGAATGGGGATTCTATTTCGAGCTTTTCCAGATACTGTCATTTGTTGTAATAAACTCAATGGTAGAATCCCATTCACGAGACCGCGAGCCAGACTTCTGGGATCATTATTATGATGCTGGCGCAACTGCTCTTTCCACAGAGAAACTGCACAGCCCGGGATAAGTTCTACTCGACCCTCTCCACCGCGACGCCAGTCACCAACGTCCAAAAAGAAGCGATTTATTTTCCTAGTATATTTGTCTCTATTTGTCGCGGATTTGTTTGAGAATTGTTTGAATCGGCGAGAATATGCGCTGTTGGTACTGCTTTTTTTAGATGAAGTATGTTTGCAATCCCCGAACAGGTGACGATCCTCAGCAACTGGAGAAGCTGGTTTTGTCTGCTCGTCGTGAGTGGTTTCCATCATCTGGGGTCGCCTACAAAATGTAGTCAAGAGGCGAATTAGGACCATTATACTAGTCATTATTGAACATAGCCAGTGGAAGCTGTATGAAATCCATGAACTGGATTTGCCATTCGTGGCCCCATATCTCGTGGCATCATTACCAGCTCGATTCAAGTGTGAGGAAAGCGATGATGTCCACTGAACGAAGAATCTCCACAATCATCATTTCCAGTATGAAATTCATGACAAGAATCAATTGGAGATGGAGTGCAATGGAGTACTTCATGGAGAACAAGGACTTGCTCATAGATTTGATGCAAATGTTGCGAATTCCATAACACGCTGGGATAATTAGCAACTGGTAGCTGATCAGCAGTCTTCATGTCATGATCTATATCATTTCCATGTAAAGTAAACAGAAGCTCATCTGGAATTACGAGGCAGTTCATCTTCCCTGTCTTGATGCTTTCTAAAATTCCTGGATCATCTGGAAAGAAATCAGTGGACATTCATCAATTGAGACAGTTGAAATTTTAGTAATGCAGCTGAAAGGAAAACATCGATTACTCACTAGAACGTGCTAAAACTCTGGCAGGATGTCTTCTGCCCGTCTGTCCACGAGTCACTTTAATGCCGTCACGAAGCAAAAAAATTTTATTAGACGGCTCAATTGATGGTCTTATACCCAATCCAATACACAAGTGCCCATTTATAGTTCTCCATTATTGTGGTTTCTGGCACGAATTTTAAGAAGTCTTGAGAAATTGAAGTTCTAAAAAAAACGAATTCAGTTATCAACCCTCACAACAACGTTATTTTGGCGGACCGTGTCAAATGCAGTGTTGGAATTACCTGCAAAACAGACAGTAATGGTTTGATTGGACTTTATCTTTTGATAAATAATTATTAGCAAGAAAACGGCAGAGGTGAAGACCCAGCACTAGATCAGGAGGATTAATCGGATATGAATATTCATGAAGTATTCACCTGAAATATCACCTGATTAATGATTCCCAAATCTAGATGAATATCAGCGGCTGAACTAGACCGAAATATGATGATCAGCATGAGCAGCACATGACATACCGAATCAAACGCCTTGCTGAAGCCAAACAGAAGAAACATCGTTAACTGGCGCCGATCGACGTTAGCGCGAACATCATCCACAAACCTCAGCAAAACTATTTGCGTGCTGTTTGAAGGATGACATCCAGTCTGAAAAGGGCCAAATATAGAGCGCTTAGTAAGGGAAACAAATATCTGATTAGGGGGCCGGTTTGGCGTAGTGGGCTAAAGTGCTCTGCCTACTCCAAATCGATCCTAGGATCATGGGTTCGAATCCCGCTGTGAGCGAAAATTTTTTTCAAAAAAGAATTTTCGTCACGCCGCTCGAGTCGAACCCACGAACCGAAAAAGTGAACAACAAGAGTGCATCCCAAGAGTCCAACAATTAATAGTACAACAACAGTTTACAATCGAATGATCCTACCCTCAATGTAAAACAATGACATCCGTAACTTTGAGTTACACAGGAAAAAGTCGTGAGCATCTAACGACTATAATAAGTCCAGAGCCGTCGCTTATGACCCTGGCAGGTCCACAGCGACGTTAAATAACACCATCAAAAAGAAAAAAAAAATATCTGATTAGAGGCCAGCTTTTCCAGAACCTTAGACAGAAAGCAGAGCAAAGCAATTTACCTATAATCATTCACCGATGACGGGTTTTTCACCGTGCCGAGAGCTACAATACGAGACCCCTTCCATTCGGATGGAAAGGAGGACACAGCGAAGGACTTGTTGAAGAGTCTGAGCAGGAGAGGAAGTAGAAACGGTAGAGCAGCAGCAACTACCGACCTGGGAACGCCGTCAGCCCCTTTTGCCTCTGCAGAACACTGGTTGACAGCATTTAGTACTTCATCAGCAGAGGACGGTCTAAAAGCAAATTCCAAATCATCAGCGTTTGCCAAATCTGTTGAAGAATCGAGGAAGAGATCCACAGAGGGTTCAGCAGGGTCAAAGGACACACCGGCGAAATGAGCATTAAGGACTTCAGGGTTAAAGTTATTCTCCTCTCTGTTGGCAAAAACCACGCCTAAGCGACGTAGTTCCTTCAGAGAAGGGTTGGAGAGAGAATGAAGCTTCTGTTGAAAGAACGCTTGACGCGCCCCCTCAGCATCACCATCAGCAAGGTCACCAGCAGCGCGATACTCTAGTAGTGCCCTACGAGAACGTATACGCTTGTATGCTCTATATGTCGGATCCCGATCTGCATCAAGAGCTAGAATACGCTCTGTGAACCATGGTTTAGTTAGTAGCCTTCTTCATACTTTCAATCGGCACATCAATGTCAATAGCAGATGCAAGATTGGTACAGAGGCAATGAACGATGTCATCCAGTGATGATTGATCGTTAAAAATAGATAAATCAGAGGACAATAGCAGAGAATTTAGTCAAGGGGGGGCAGATGAAATATGAGAAGGAATGAATGAAGAGGACGGTACAGTAGAAGAGGAGTTTATTAGAAGCCCTCCAAGAAGTTTTTTAGATCATCCATAGAACAGATGCTTGAGGCGGTGCTGTTCTTCCTTTTCCTGACAAAGACCTCTCCGTCACGGATAAACGTGGATAAACCATGGGGTTTGGTTGAGTCCTCAACCGCACGTCGTAGCTTGTAGAGATCAGAGGGTAGTGTGGGAATATGTTGGTGGAAGTGTACAATTAACTATTCCATACTTTCATAGTAATTCGGTTTAATACTTGCGAGGACTATCAATTTGGCACGTCAGTATCACAGGGTATCTGCAGGATAAGTGAGAATAAGAACGAGGAGAAAATGTGGCTCCTTAATTCTAGATTAGCGAAAATGTCCAAATATTGCCGACGCGGAAAGCTGTATGGATATCAATCATAGGTAAGTATGATTGTATCCGTAGATATACTTAAATGTGCGATAACGGTCGCCACAGTAGAAATTCATTTACGTTAATGAGCGATGGTTGCAGCGGAAGAGTAGCACCTGAAGCCTCACCAGATCATCATTCAACGCCGAAGAGTGTAACTTGCCATGCTTAGCCTTAGTAATGTTAACATTGCGTGCTGGTTCACCTGAAGCCACCGTCACCAAGAGAGATGGAGGCTTACCATCAGTCCCAACCATAGCTGTTGGAGATTGCGACGTAGAGGTGCTGGCATTACGTGGAGACACTTTCGAGTGCACTAGCCGAACTTTCACCACATGTGCTAGTTCTATGAGCGAATAAATAGTCTGCAATACAGCAAACGATAGTCGCCTGCTCTCAACATTGTCTGGAAAATGTAGACCAGACAACAGAATGTCGGAAGCCAATCTTGCCCTCTCAGCATTGATACGGCTTATGGATGCAGCAAACTCCTTCACAGGTGCTTTAACAGCATTTACTTTAACAGCAATAGCCACTGGCACACCAGCAGAGTCTCCTGAAGTCCCCATACTATCAGTAGATGAACGTAGATCACGCTGCTCACTGCAGTTCATTACACCGTTCCCCCAGTGAACACATGGGCCTCCATAGCATCAACTCTCTGAATTAGTGCAGGTAGCTCATCTAGTACAGCGAGTTGAGCTATTACCTCTGACTGGTGATTTGCCATCTTGGACTCAATATTCTTCAAAAGACTTAGTCTACAACCCGCTTACAGAACTGTGTAGTGGAGGAGTAGAACAAGCTGAGCCAGCTCGTCTTCTACCACAGATTGGTGAGTTTGGTTCAACCTGACACAGTGGACAAACCTGCACAGGGCGATTGCTTGTGAAAGACGTTCTAAATTTGGAATAGGCGAGGTGGAAATACTTGCGGCAGGCGTCACAACGTTGTATTTTACCAGCAGTTTTCTTGCGACAGCAGGAGCAAATTTTGCCCACGGATGAGTCTTTGTCCTTGGTGGTCATTCCACAAAACAAAAGGATGCAAAATGGAGAAAAGGAGAGAAGAGAAAGTAAATACTCGATGAAAGGTGTATACCGAAGTTAAAGACGATCACACACTAGGTAATTTACTGGCCGTCGATTAGGCAGTGCACGTGGTGGTGTTGCTCGTGATAGTCAAGCAGCAGTGATGATAAAGCAGTTCCCCGTCGCAGCAGAGATAAAGTAATTACTCACGTCGTCACAGATGTCTCAAGGTGTAAAAGGCTCGCCACGGAAATGACAGGTGAGTAGAGAGAGACAAAAGAGGCTAAAATGGAGGTTATGTTGCGCAAGAACCAAAATTTGCAAAACTTCAAACAGGTGTATCCAAGCAAAGAAGCACCAAGAAAGCCAGCGATCGGTTGCAAAAAAGCGCGTGCAACGTGTCTAAAACAGAAACGGCCCGGAGGCGGAAAATGCAGAAAATATGTGCTCAAGCAAGCAGGTAAAAAGGCTCTTGACTTGGAGTGGATACAATTCGCATTGTACTTTTGACTATGGATTTTTTGTGAATGCTACCGCTTGGCATTAGATGTGTTAGAGTCTGCCGAAGTCAATTTACGTTTAATTTCTTCTTTCCTCCCGTATTTAACTTAGATTCATTAGATGATCAATAATTGTCTTGTGATGAATTTTCCATTTCTGATTGCTACTCCGGAAAGCAAAGAAACGATCAGATCATGACAAAACTAGAGAATGTTGCGAATGCAATCAATGAATATCGATTACTTACCTGTTCAATGAATCTTCACATGTATTGCACCAATTTCAAATATTTTTAAGTCAATTTTAGGGTTTTTACCTGAAAAAATAAATATAAACTTGTTCAAGAGCTGAAGTAAAAGGCGAAAATTTGACAACCAGAAGTTTTATTTAACTTAACCCTCAAATTTTAGGATAAACAACCTTTGAATTGCATCCCGATAATTACCTTGGTACTTTTCAATCCCTGAAAACATATTATTTGCGTTTAATCGCATTATGCTACTGAAATTTGTTAGAATTAGCTTTTCCAAATGCCTCAGCTGTTGCGTATGCGGCTTTATCGGCCGTGGCTGGCCGGATTGTCTGGCGCTTCCGGTTTCCTCACCCGCCGATTTTTCTCGAGGACTCAGTTTTCCACCGCTCTAGAGTTGACACGTGTTGTGGAAAACCTCCCAGTATTTTTCCCAGTCTCACCATGTGTTAAGTTTAGCCCAGAAACCACCGGACTGTTAATCCGCCCAGATGGTTAACAATAGTCATATATTGTTAATGTCCTCAGCCAGTTTCAGTGACTAATTTATAATTAATTGCTGCCCAGTGTTTTACGATAGACTTGAACGATTTTATTGTTAAAGTTCTTGACTTCACTTTATTGTTAATTAGTGTAATAAATAAAGTGAAAATGACCCAGAAAATCGCGCATGTGTTTAGTCATTTTTTCTCATAGTGAACTTACCGAAACGTCAGTTAACTATGGGAAAAATAAATTCCCTCAAAATATCTCTCTCGCACTCACGGGTAAAATTATACCCGAATTTTAAATGTACAGTCCACTTGCTCAAGGCCACCGAATTATCATCAGCCGTAGGTAGGAATTTTATAAGCGACAAAGGTCGTAAGTAGCTGAGAACAACGAATCGCTATTCTATTATTAATATTATTATTATTATTATTAAAGGAGCTGTGGGCTCACTACAAGTGCGGAGCGACATATAGGCCTGGGCCCTTCTTATCTCCCACAGAACGAAAAACTCAACGATAACCGGGCAATAGAAATATTCCAAGCCCATTTATGAAGCTTAGAATCTCCCTGCATCCCCGCTGACTGCATTCCTCCTCCTCCAAGCACGTATCCCCCCATATCCAATGTCTTCGTACAGCAAGTACTGGGCATTTGCACAGTACATGGAAGGGAGTTTCCTCTTCCTCATCGCAGAAGCGGCATATGGTGATTTCAGATAGGCCCAGTATGTTCATGTGCCTACGCAGTTTGCAGTGGCCTATGATGGCGGCTAGTACTGTCCTTACCAGATTCCTGTTCATTTCCATTAACTCCTTAGTCCTCTTGGGGACCCAGTTGTGGATGAAAATTCTGGATTGTCTGGCACCTGCCGTTGTCATCCAGCTCTGGTCTATCTGATCGGCTGCCCATTCATGGATGTTTCGCTTCACAGCTTGTCTTGGTAGTCCTAAGGCAAGCCGAGGGGAAAGTTTATTCCCCTCCGCTCCCCTCCTGGCTAGCTCATCAGCTTTTTCGTTACCCGGTATATCCGTATGGTCCAGTACCCAAATTAGTCTGACCTTGTTCTTGCGAGTCAGCATGTTCAGTGCGTCTCTGCATAGTCCAATAATTGCCGATTTGATGTACGGATTATCAAGCGCTTATAAAGCTGCCTGACTGTCCGAGCATATGGCGATCCTTTTCCTATTATAACCCCGCTGTATGTTAGCTCTCACACAGCCAAGGATCGCAACCACCTCCGCCTGAAACACTGTGCAGTGGTCTTCCAGGCGGAAGCTGCATTCCACTTTGGAACCCATCAGAATGGCTATTCTAAGAAGCTAGTGAGGTTAAATGATAGTTTGAAATGACTATGTCAGAGCGCGAAAAAGTTGAAGAACAGTTACCGTCCTACCAAATGTTACTAGAATAATAGCGCTAAATTTTGAATTTGGGAGAAATAAAATTGATAGGATAGCAAGTAAAATGGGTAATTGAAGGCAGTCCAATATTCATTGATCTCATGACAAATTATTCAAATTGGTGAATAAACAGGCGGATTACGATAATTGAGAATAACGTTAAGGTTAGTACTTCCTGAAAGCTCGTAAACTATTCATTTCACCTTAAACATAAATAATATTTTACTTCTATAATACTTATAAATTTCAATGAAAGTTAGAAGATAATTTTAAAACTGTAAAAACGGGATGTGCGTGTGACCCTCAACGGGTCGCATCATTAACTTCCCGATATGTGTGTTTGTGTTTTTTTTTCTACTCTTTCTCTATTCGTATTCACCCACGTAACCGCTGGTAGGCATTACTTCATGGGCAATACTACGGATCAGAGTACCCACCCATTGCGGCTGGGGCCGACTTCGCCATTTCAGCTCATCGTATTTCTAATCACAGGGTAAACCTCCGGAAACCCCTGTGATACGATGGCGGGCGTCTACCATGGAACCCTCCCCCCCCCCCCCCCCCCGCGCGACGGATCGCGTTCGGTCCCGGCTCACGGTCTCACTTCATGGATACCGCCGATAGCACACACGGAATGTTCCTGCCATCGGTCGGAGTCGGTGAGAAAATATTTTTCAGAAAAAATATTTGCAGCGAGCGGGAATCGAACGCGGAACCTTTAGAATAGTAGGCAGACCTCTACCCACTACGCCAAAGCCCCGTCAGTGTGTGTTTGTGTGTGTGCGCGTGTGTGCACGCGAAATGCGCCCGGAGTATGGAAGAAGAACGCGCGCCACCCGCGCAGCTTGATCCATTTACATCTCCTTAATTATGACAGTTCTGAAAAAAGTCATAAAACACTAAACGTGTACTTTTACCTAAAGAACAACATTTGTTGGAAACTTTTTTTCCTATCTCCAACAGTGCTCGCAATAGAGCGTTATAAACAATTAAAATGGTTAATAACAATTGAAGGAATTGTTTTTTTGAGCTGACCATCCTTTCCGGCCTGAACCCTGGCGAATCGCAATTTTTGAAAAAAAAAAATTCAATTCGGTCGAACCATTCACGAGAAACCGTTCGCCAAAAAATGACTCACACACGGACACATATACACATACAGAACCCTTATCAAAAACGTCTCAGGATGATGTGAAACGTCGAGAAAAGTGAAAATTTCATGATGCTGACGCTTTTCATTTTCGGGGTAATTACAATAACTTCCCTAGATCGGGAAGTTAAAAATACCATTATCATTATCAATACATAAATGAGGAATGCATGATTTTCAAATGGAGAAAATGGCCCATTGATAAAACCTGAAAATAAATAAAAAATCTTGAAGAATTGAAAATTCTTGAAGATTTTTTGAATTTCGTGAAGAATCTTTGAAGAACCTTGAGTCTTGAAAAAATCTGAATTGTTTTGAAATTTCAAGACATTTCTTGAAGTCTGGTAACACTGTATATGAGGCCGGTAAAGCGGAATATTTGAATCATATAGATAGGGAAATCTAATGAATCGTGAAGATCATTATAATCTTACGATTGAAGACAACGAGTCGTATTTCTCAATATTTCATAATAACACTTTTTTGGTCCAGTTTCAGTACCGTTCGTTTTATCCTTTGATCTATTTCCGAATGAGCCCGGTGTCTTCACAAATCTCGGCCGATAAATCGCTAACTTATCATCGGGGTATAATTTTTAATTCGCTCATTTTCCAAATTTAAACACATATTCTTGAGCAATGGAATTCGCATTCTATTCGTATTCCAGCGATGGAATTTCATATGATTAGCAATGCTGAGTCACATAGATTATGTATGCGTCATGGAAACGAACAGTGAAAAAAATTCATGGGGAGCTCCACATATTTCGTATTCTCTATTTTTCAGTTTGAATTCTCTATGTTTTTATGCTCTAATCTTGGATTTCAAAACAGCACCGTAAAAGCATGCGCACAATAACACAACAATATTTATACGAAAGGGGCCGGATAATTTCAAAGATAATTAATTTATATCAAATATCTAAAACTATCAATTAACTGGGATGTTTTAAAGGGCGTTTTCATTAGCGTTATATTTTTAGAAAAAATTATTTCAGATCTTAATTCTAGAAATGGATATTTTCACATTGATACCACTTTAAATAGAATAACCACGAAGAAGCGAAGTAGCGTAGCGTCCATTCGAATTATGGATATAAATACATTTTGTTTTTAACGTCTTCCAGTCTCAGGCACCTTAGAACATTTCTGGATGACGCCAGTGTCACCAGTTCAACTTCAGATGATGGACATGGCATTTCGAAGATATTGTTTGTACTCTCATCATAATGTCCTTCAACAAAAAAGTCATTTGCAGCTTTCTCTCTGTTCCCATTTTTCTCTACCATAAGCATCTGTTCAATTCGAAAAATCTGACTTTCCTCCAATTGTACAACGTTATTTGGACTTTGGCTAGCTAACTTCATATCTTCTAAATCAAAGCAGCATTTTGACTCCATTTTTTATTATTCTGCCTGAGTTTTTCATGGGGACAAAATCACGCAGAAGATACTTCTTCTTCTTTATCCTCATATTGTTCCCCTGATTCTGAGCAAACGATTGACAATTTGAGCTAGAGGTCTAGCATGCGCAGTGACCAGGTTCTTGAATTTTACCATGAAATTCTCTCCCCAGAAAGCTGAGTAATTAGTAAATGAGGCCTGAAAGTGTGTGACGTCATCGTAAGGGGTGTGATATACTGTGCGCATTCAAAATTTGCGAGTGATCTCCATAGCAAGTAGGCATGAGTAGGAAAAAATTACGTAGTAAGCTGTCAGCGATCTCACATTTGGGTACAGCTAATTCGAAACTGCACAAAATACGACAACCAACGTGCAGAAGCAAGAAGTGCTTGTAAAAATCATCGGAAAGAACCCTTTTCAGTATGATTAGTCCTGCATACAGCAGCATGAATGACAGCTGTGTAGTTTTCCATCGAGAGAAATTATCGGCATTAAAATCCTTCCTTTGGAAGTCTGATGTAATATATGTTAACAGTTCTCTCATCGATGTTTTTAGTTGCTGTACTTCATGGATAGTTATTCTACATTCACTGCTACGTTCTAGCCCCTTCGTCAACAAGTTCTTCATTACATTTCAGTAAAGCAGGTGCATGTATTCTTGGGGGACGTCCTTGATTGGATCGAATCCGGGGATTCGCAGTAATGGTGTTTCTTGATCGTATGGTTGATGTTCTCACTCCATTCGAGTAATGGACGACTCCTTCATGCATGTCTGGATAAACACGCCCTTTGTTGCTAGTCTCTCCAAAAAAACCCCGTAGGTCCTTTTATGCATTTGATAAATGCCCTTGCTGGACCATCTGCGACGATTCCCACAATTCGGAATGAATGTGACTTTCCACCTACTGTTACACGGTTGATTATTGAAATTCGTGCTTCTTCTACAAAGTCATGTTAGTAGACTTGAATGTCCTTAGGTTTCGAGGGAGCATAGGGCAACAACGAGTGGTGATGATAGGTGATTTCTATGATACACCTTCATCAATATTGGCTATAAAGAACCCTCTGTATGTGAGTAAACAGTCATTCTGCCTATATGGACAAGTACTCCGATTTCAGCTTCGTCGCATACCCACAGAACAAAACAAACTATTACTATTCTTCGTTTTCCACTATTTAGGGTTTCGGTTATTCATTCCTGCATTCCATGCATGAAATTCGTGCTTCTTCTACAAAGTCATGTTAGTAGACTTGAATGTCCTTAGGTTTCGAGGGAGCATAGGGCAACAACGAATGGTGATGATAGGTGATTTCTATGATACACCTTCATCAATATTGGCTATAAAGAACCCTCTGTATGTGAGTAAACAGTCATTCTGCCTATATGGACAAGTACTCCGATTTCAGCTTCGTCGCATACCCACAGAACAAAACAAACTATTACTATTCTTCGTTTTCCACTATTTAGGGTTTCGGTTATTCATTCCTGCATGCAAACGTTCAAACAATGAATGGTGAGTTTATTTCTGAAGATATATGAGTAATAAGAACACCATTTATCCATTTATTTTTGAATTTATTCAGTTTTTGCCTCCGAATGGAAGCTTTGTCAAGGGTCGATTTTCACATTTTCTAATTCCACGTGGAAGCGATCTGCACTGGTCTGAAACGTAAAGATACAAAATTTGAGGCCGCCGCCTGTCTGTGAACATGTAATTTTGGCACCTCGATTTATTAATTTGAACAATTGCAAGGGTAAAATTCGCCTATAAAATCTCAAATTCTCTCCAATAATTGGTATTGTCCCTCTTACACCATACCAAATTTCAGCTCAATAGAAGCATAAGTTTTTGAGAAAACTTGATTCATTTTTTTTTGGTTTTCGCTCTATATTCCCTTCAATATTGAACCGATCCATTTCTTTTTAACTTCCCGATTTAGGGAAGTTATTGTAATGATCCCGAAAATGAAAAGTGCCGGATCGATAAAATTTTCACGTTTCTCGACTTTTTGCATCATCCTGAAGTGATTTAAGAGAAGTGTCTGTATGTGTGTGTGTGTTCGCCCGTATGTGGCAAAACTTTTTGTGTACGTTTTCTCGGAAACGGATCGTGTGATTCGATTAATTAACTTAGAGGTGATTAGATTTTTGATCGAATCCATCGAGTAGTTCCCCTGTTTTTGAGAAATTCATGTTGAGCAAAAATCGAAAATAGTGATAATGAACGTTCATTGACACAAAAATGTTGTAATCCAGGTACCGAATATTACAGTTGAAAGATATAAGCATAATATATGACTGATTAAATTTTGAGTAAAAGTGGTCCAGTACTTATATTATTATTAACAATGTCAATTGTTTATAATGTTCTACGGCATAAACTATTAGAGTTAGCGCAAAATTAATATAACAAAAGTTGTTTCCCATATAAAAATACGTATTCCATGTACAATGCCTTTTTTCGATAATTTGCATAATTAAGGAGGTATAGCAGTCTCCACAATTATGTATGTAACTAGTGGTGTGCAAATGTGTGTGTCCCATATAGGGCGCAAACAAAACTTCCCGATTTGGTACTTCAGCAGAGCATAAGAACGCAACCATGGTGATGAGCAAACCCAACAGTGATATCAATAATTTAACTTGCGACTAATCATTACTGCACGCGATTGATTTAGTTTGATTTTTAAGCCCCATAAAAATTCTCAACTGGAATTCGGGCACCTCGTTACTTGCTCAACTATCCCACTCTTTTACATCCTTTCCGCAATTGTCGACATATTCTTTCGCTGAGTATATTCGAGTTCAACTCGCGATATGTTCTAACCTATATTGAAAAGAGTCATATTGAATGTGCATTTTTGTAGGAACAACCCTGGTGATGCATTGTTCCCGTATTTTAAATTGCTCAGACGACCATACCTCCTTAATTATGCGAATTATGGAAACAAGCATAAACAAACATCCACATATGGCGCCATCGTGGATGCCTAGGGCCGTGAGCTGAGACCAAACAACGGTCTCGCCAAGTAGATCTCAATCGCCTCAAAATCGAATTCTGAGACGATTGGTGCATACGAATTTCCACACTTCTTTGAGCCCCTACTAGAAATTTCCAAGATGGCGGAAGCGGTTTCTGAAAAACGGTCTCGCCAAGTATATCTCAATCGACTCGAAATCGAATTCGGAGACGATTGGTGCATACGAATTTTCACACTGTTTTTGAGCCCCTACTAAAAATTTCCAAGATGGCGGACGGGGTTTTGAGAAAAGGGTCTCGCCAAGTATATCGTAATCGATTCAAAATCGAATTCTGAGTCGATTGGTGCATACGAATTTCGGCACTTTTTTCGAGCCCCTACTAAGAGTTTCCAAGATGGCGGACGAGCTTTCCGAAAAACGGTCTCGCCAAGTATATCTCAATGGACTCAAAATTGAATTCTGAGTCGATTGCTGTATACGAATTTTGACAGTTTTTTTGAGCCCCTACTAAAAATTTCCAAGATGGTGGACGCGGTTTTCAAAAAGTATTCATTCGCCCATTACATAAATTAGTGTTCCGGTGGCTATACCTCCTTAATTATGCAAATTATGAAAAAAAGTCATTTGACATAAACTGTGTATTTTTATATGGGGAATAACTTATCTCATATAAATTTTCGGCTGACTTGAATAGTTTCTGCAGTAGAGTATTATAAACAATCGAAATTTTTAATAACTATATGTGCGCTGCGCGGATGTCATCTGCATTGAATACCGCTCTATTGTGCGTCGAAACACTCCGATTGAGACATTCCGAACAGCGCTAACTTTATTCATTCAGTTATTACATGAATTAGTGTTCCGGCGGCTATACCTCCTTAATGATGCAAATTATGAAAAGAATTAAATATAAAATGTGTATTTTTATATGGGTAATAACTTATTTTGTATAAATTTTCGGCTAACTTGACTAGTTTGGGCATTCAAGTAGAGCATTATAAACAATTGAAATAGTTAATAACAATATATACGCTGGACCGATTGCAGCTAAAAACTAATCAGATCTAAATGGCTGGGAAATACTTCAAACGCGATCTTAGCAACTTCAATAACTTCAACCGTTTGTGAGAAAGTTGAGCGCGAAACTTTGTCCACAGACAGACCTACACACACACACAAAGTCGGGCCTTTGGCGTAGTGGCAGAGTATCTGCCTACTACTCCGAAGGTCCTAGGTTCGCGCCCGGCCGCCGGAGAATATTTTTTCAAAATATTTTCTCATGGATTCCGACCGATGCAGGAACTTCCGTGTGTGCTATCGGCGGTACCCATAAAATGAGACTGCCCGGCCGAGCGGGAACCTAACCCGTCGCAGGGGGGGGGGGGGTGGGTTCCATCAGAGGCGCCGGCCATTGTACCACAGGGGTTTCTGGAGGTTTACCCTGTGTTTAGAAATACGACGATCTAAAAATGGCGAAAGTCGGCCCCAGCCGCATGGGTGGGTGTACGGTACGCCCCCTGAAGGAATGCTTACACGGCCGCTACCGGGGGCGTACAAATGAGAGGGACGGAGGAAAAAAAAAAGAAAAAAAAAACACACACAGACTTTTACTCAGAATTTGATGGCACGCATTTCAGTATACTTGAAACCCCTGTAGGACGAAAAACAAAAAAGTTCGATTTCGGTGTGATCACAATAACTTGTCTCATCCTATCGGGAAGTTAATAAGTGAACGAATGGACCCAGCGCTGTTATGACGGTCCTAATCGAAGCGTTTTCATACAAAATCGAGCAGATCACATTTTGGATGGCATTTGTGCAGTATATGCACTGTTATTAGCAATTGCAATTGTTTATACTGTGCCACTGGGTAAAATATTGAAGTTTTTGTTTGGCGGCTGCATCCTTATTGGTGTCTCACTCTCACTCAAGTAACACGCATAAGTCTCATCCTCATGCTCACCATGCGCCTACTCAAGTATTCATAATTATCTGCTGCATAAATGAGTCCGTTTGGAGTTCTCAAATAGGCATGTTTTCGTTATGATAATAACAGAGGTCACACTGATTAACTGTAGTAGAAGAATAAATTTAGTAGGTTGTGCTGAAAAACCAAATCCGGAAGTTTCGTTTCTGCCCCGAGTGGGGGACACACATGCACACACCACTATTTTTTTTTAAATCTTCCTCATCACGCCATCTATAAGAGGGAAAGAAAAAACACATATGCGTCCGTAGAAAGTTTTCGAGTTATTCCAACTTTTATATTTTTCACTTAAAATTTTTGTTCGCGCATCTCCTCCTACAGTTGTTGTCATAGAGACTTGAAATTTTACACAAAGTTCCCTTTGGTATCTATATGTGCAAGTGGTTTGGATTTTTGAAAATTTTCATTATTTTCTGAGATATTCAGTTTAGACTAGAAATTCATTTTAGTCAATATCTCAAAAACTAATGAACGGATTTTGATTTTTTTTTCTCAAAACATTCAACTCAATCGTGCCTATGGAATGTAATTGGGAACTATCTTCCCGTACCCAAAAAGATTCGAGTTACTTCCAAATACTAAAGCAATGTTATCTTCACAATTACTTATTATGTAAATTATGTATCGATGACCATTCGAGAAATATATCAATGAACATGGAAATATGAAATGATGACACTTCCGGTAAAAACATAGGTACTGTATTTCAGCTTACCTGTATGGAATAACCTATATTTGACAAAGATCAACGCTCAATATTGTGAAGTTGAGTACTGAATGGAAAATAACAATTGAAGAAATAGGACTTCAATTGGAATGAGGAACCTTTTTCATATGAGTTGTATATTTCCCTATATCGGGAAGGCATGATATTGATTCAATATAAATCAATGAGCATCCAACTTATTGCATATAGTGTTAAAGTAAAGAGTTCCCAGATTCTTCTCCCTCCCTCCCTGTCAATCAAAGTGCAATGCATCATTTGTTCCATTTAGTAATATTCAATGTTTTATAATAAACAGTGATATGAAATGTTTCTCATAAATCGGCTATGACAGAGCCGGTACCATTCGGAAGCATACCACCAACGAAATTGGTGGAAATAAAAAGGCAACGTTAAACGAAATAAAAATAACCGTTATGCATTCGAATGTGGGCATTCGAGGACCGTCTGCTTGTTTTATCCATTGATTTGAATATTGAGTGTACTAGATTTCCAAAATTGCCCTGGTTTCTTAGGAACGTGTCTCAATGTCATCATCTGCTTCATCAGACATTTGATAATGTTTCCTCAAATATTTCATTTTCTCTGTCGATAACTTGATTTTTTCCCGCTGAAATCCATTATAATGTTATCACTGATCCCGCCTGGAAGTATATCGACTCAGCAGCAAAACTTTAATCAGAGAGGTGAGGGTGCCCATAAGGCAAACGAATATACACGAATATACGTATATATCCTCCTGTGACATCATCCATATGCATCATAGATAATGCTCGCATAAAACATAGCTACAATGGACTTTAATGCCCTATCATCCTTAACAAAGTTAACAAAAAATATAGTGCGTCTAAGCTAACATCGCTATTCCTCAGGCTAGAGAATTATCACTAGTAGTGTGTATTTTTTGTTGAAATATGCCCGATTAGACCCGATTGAATTTTTTTATCCATTTGTTTAAATAAAAAAAATATAACTTTCCGATTTTTGAGTAGAATAAAATGACCTGTAAAATATACGCTCATTTAAAGTGGGGAAATTCTTCGACATTTCTCTCTATATATTTCTGACGGTTTTGTTGATGAAAATTTGTAACAAAATAATTTTCTGTGGGCTTAGCTGAAAAAATGCGAAACTCTGGGAAATAGTCTTCATAATTTTCATTGTTAGACATCGTAATAAAAATGGTTAATAGTAATAAAAATGATTCATTTTATTGATGGCGATTCGAAGTTAAAATCACTGTGTGACTAGATAACAGAATCTCCAATTGCACTTTCAGGCAAATAGGGAACTGTTTCCTATGCTGCTGGATGCTTTGTAATTCAAATTGCATTTGTTGTTCATCTTTGGTCAAACATTGGTTGAACTTTTCTATGAGAGCTACGTCACGTTCCGCTACGTCGTTAACCACTTTTAGGTCCTTGAATATCATTCTTACGTTATTGAAACTCTCGTGATTCGGCCAATCTGAGGGATGGAATCTCAAAAATTCGCATGACTGATTGTACTGAATAAACAAGGTCATGGACTGCTTTGTTACGAAGTTACTCAGATCTTTACTTGAAATGTCATGAATGTTTTGAATTTTTTCTGAGAGTTTCGGTTTTTTAATTAACGATATTTTCAGAAATACCGAAAAATATGTAAGGATTTTTTCACTTTGAATGAACGTATATTTTATGGGCCATTGTTTTGTAATCAAAATTGGAAAGTTGTCTTTTTATTGTTTAAAAACGAATGAATAAAAATACCGACCGCGTCCAATCGGCCACATTTCACTGAAAATGACTGTACAGCATAGATAGAAAGCCGTCAAGATAAATTTGAACTCAGATGAACGGAAACTTGAAATAATTATTTGTTTATAATTTTTTATTGGCGAAACCGTTAGAGTTGGAAAAAAGTCTAGGAATCCACCCCCCTTCAAATAGTGCATAGTATACAAAACAATTCGGTTTTCATCGAAAAATGTGAATTTTTAATTGTTTATTAATAATTTGTTAATAACAAATGGACGTGTTTGCATTCAAGTAAGTTTTTCTAAAGGCTGAAGTAGTTCCTGCATTAGTTCGTACATGTGGGATTTTTTTTTCGAATTTTTTAGGCATTCCAAACTACTAAATCGTGAAATAACAAGGATTACAAAATTATTATCATTATCACAGCCCCTGGTGTAACTATTTTTCGAAAAGTTTATCATAAAAAATTTCGATATATATATATTCATTGATTCAAAAGCACACGCCAGTATTCATCCACATTTGAAAAGTCTATATTCAAGAATGTCACACGTTCTTAAATTCTACATGCTAATCAAATGGGAAAAGGATTTTCTCGATGAGTGTCTTTAAAAAAAATCGCTGCGAGTGCATATCGAGAGATATCAATGTTGAGACCATAAACTACATTTTTCGTGGGTGCAGAGTGAACAAAAAAAATGTTGATTTTTTTCGACGCAGTCTAATATACTGTGAGAACTTTTTGACACGGAACGGGAAACCGTGTACCTCCAACTCTAGCCACCCTCCGTGACCCCGCCAACCAAAACCAACTTGGAAACGAGCCCACACCTGACACCGACCCCTTCTTCACTACGATGCTCGTGGACGGTGGAACTCTGGGCGCCAGTTCGTTTCACCCCCAACGAACAAGGATCCTTTCCGTACTCCTGGACTACCTGACTTATTTTGGTATGGGGTTGTCCCACTAGCTCAGGTCTAACAGCGGAGGCGTGTGGCGTTCCAACAAAAAACAACCCCGTTGGTAACAACAAAAAAAAATCGGTTATATTTTCCGACACAACGAATACAGTAACTCGATAATCTCAGTGTAGCAACAATTTCCATCGGCTAGGTGCGCGCACGGCGCCGGATTCTATATAACAAAAAAAACAGGGTTGACCCTGGGGGTGGACATCAGTCCAGTGCCGCGAGATTAACAAAAAAAATAAGAATAATAAATAACGTACAAATAAACATAATAATGCTGCCAGGAACCCAGCTATTGCTATCAACAGGAATTATATCTGGGTCCCACAAAAGGGCGTGAGGCGCTTACTCCGAGGATTACCCACTAGAGGCGACGAGCGAGAGCCAGGGTTCCCACCCACACCCAAGACTCGAACTGACTATCGGCCAACTAATTAGATACTAATTTAAAGACTGGTGCAACCACGGAGTGCTATACTCACGGGAACTTCCGGCTAGACTCAAACGGGGCGCCAAATGGCCACCGGAGCAACCGCTACGAAGACCACGTGCGCACTCAGAAAAGAAAATTACGCTCACCATACACGCGTGCTCTGGAGAGACACCTGGGTCCAGATTTTCCCTACGGTCGGCGGCAAGGGTTGGCTTCGGCAGGAGAGCGAAGACCACCGGGTGCGCAGCACCAAATCAACTTTAATACTTTGCAGAATTTTGCCAGAGTGGCCTGAGTGGACTCTCTGTACCCTCAGAGAGTGGTAGTAGTGACTAGTCGCACCAAGGCCCAGCGAGAAGACCCGCGTTCGGGCCAATCCGACGCTTAAATAGGCGGTAGCACTCCCCACCCCTATACAGCCGAGGCTCCCATCGGTGTGAACTGGAATTCACGTACAATTCCTCATTTGGTTTTACCCAAGACTAGGGTTCAACCCGAAGGTCTAGTCTGGACCGAAATGCAGACCGTAGTCCCTGGTAACGCATCTGGGTCACCTAATCCGCGAAGAGCCACGCGCCAACATATCATCTCATGTTGCGCGATGAGGTGGGGGTATGGGCGCAAGCTTGTATTCCCCATCCGTCCGATGGTGTCCGTCGCGGGTGTGTGCCAGCTCCGAGCCTCGTCCGCCTGTGTGTGTGTGTGGCCAACCCATCGGCTCACTAAGCAGCCCGCTGTCATCTCCGGCCGCCTCACTCCTCTCCTCCAGAGTTTACCGTATACGATGAACGTGATAGTTTTAACATACAACAAAAAAAAACCTTAGAGCATAATCCTCAAACCTAGAATGGGCCCTGGGAAATCCGGCTCCTCGCTGGGTAATTTAATAATCTGAACCCCCCCCCCCCCCCCCCCCCCGCCCCCAAAAAACGCGGTCAGTTCTGGCGAGGAACAGCAACATTTTTCCCATATGTTACAATACATATGAAATTATTTGTTTTTTATTGTTTGTTCTCTCGCTCATGAAGTTGACCTCATGAAAACTGGACTCATCTGCACCAAAACCAAAACAAGATAGATTTTAAAAACCTGGAAACGGCTTTATAAAGTAAAAAAAATTAGTCGTGTACATATAGAAGAAGGAAACTTACCTATGGACAATAGCGCAAGCTGTTCGATGGTGATGATCTGATCACCTGCAGGATATAGTTTGCGCAGTCTAGAGCCTTGAGGTGCATGGTGAACCCTACCACGGTGACCAGGATCGGTAGGGTTTCACCAGCCCACAATCTATTCATAGCCCTGTGGATCACCTCCTTCAAGACAAATTGAGGGAGCCTCACCCACAACTCACGTGGAACCACCATATTGAGACGACGTAAGTGTACGTACAGAATGCAACAGCGGTTGCTCATGACTGTTTTTTTTCAATCCCCCAATGATGTATACACACACATGCACTTGCGGTACTACTCCGAAGGTCAGAGGTTCGATTCCCGCTCAAACGATAGTGTATACAGTCCGGGGTTCGATTCTCGCTCAAACGGTAGTGTATACAGTCCGGAGTTCGATTCCCGCTCAAACGGTCCACTTTACAGATAGGTCCATCATGACCTATATGGGAGGACGTAGTCCCACTGCACCCCAAAATTGACTCTGGATGCCGAGGGGTGAACCGTTTCCGAAATACCGCGCGGGGTAGGGGGTGACGTCACCCACTCAACGCAGCTGAAGACAGTAGCGTTGGGAGTGCGGTAGTGTGCTTGCCATCCGAACACCTTGTAGGATGGCAGCCATAGGTGGAAAAAAAATTCGGGGGTAGAACCCACCTTGCTTAAAAGTCTAAAGGGGGTGCAGTGTATCCCAGATTTTAATTTGGCGGTTGAGGGGTGAACCGTTCGCGAAATACCGCGCGGGGTAGGGGGTGACGTCACCCACTCAACGCGCACCGCGGTGGGACCTACCTGTAGCCCCCCAAATGTACCCCAAAATTAAATTTCGTGGCCAAGGCATGTACCGAAATACCACTGGTTTCAGAAAAAGTGTCAATTTCACTTTTTTTTTTTCACACACTTTTTGAAAATCTTCAAATTTGATCATTTTCACATTTGTTGAAATTTGAAACAGTTGAAAATCCTCCAACTCACACTTATTGAAAATTCTCAAATTTGAAGAGTTTCACTTTGATTGAAGAAATTTGAATTTTATTTTTTGGGAATATATGAAAATGTGCACTGACCGGAACCGTGGATTTTCCATCAAACTCGGTAAAGGAACCTTCCGCACACACACACACACACACAATATTTAGTCATTTACTACTTACCTGAGTTTTTCAAATTTCCTGCAATTATTTACTTTTAAAATCCCCGAACAAATTCGCACGATCTGCACACAACAAGATTTGTCATCGAACTGATGGCGGACATTTTTTAATTACGTACTGCGTCCCTATGGAGATTTTTCGGTCGAGACTCCCAGGGTCAACTGATCCCTTCCCGTGAAAAAATCGAGCGTTTTGGCTTTATCGAAAGAAACAATTTGAAGCCGTTCCAAATTGTATTTACGCGCGCGCGGTACATATCAAGGGTTTGGTACAACAACACCGAGATATGAATCTACTGCGTATGGCTGATGACGCATTCCCTTTGTTTTAGATACCTCAATTCAGTTATTTTTTTAAATTCATTTATTAATTTATTTTATTTATTCATTTATTTTATTTATTCATTTATGCATTTATTCATTTATTTATTTATTTATTTATATATTTATGTATCTATTTATTCATTTATTTCATTATATATTTATTTATCTATGTATTTATTTATTCATTGGTTCATTTATTTATTTATTTATCCATTTATTTGAAGGCAGCGCTCTGCTTTACCGACCGCGCCCCCCCCCCCCCCCCCCTCCGCCATGGCTTCGATTTATGTATCCATTCGTGAGAAATTGTTGACCAAAATTTAGGGCACATACATACAAACATACACACACGCACACACATAGGCAGGCATTGACTCAGAATTTTTCGGGGATCATTTTAGTACCCTTAATACACCAGTTATAGGTCGAAATGAAAAAGTTCGATTTCGGGGTGATTACAATACCTTCTCTATCGGTAAGTTAATAGCAAAAAAACAGCTCGGTCAATTTAAACCTAATCCGATAGAAACTAATCCGATCTAAGTTCTATGAAGACACTCCGAATAAGACCTCGATGACCCCGATCGTTCAATCTGTTCGTAGGAAAGCGTTAACCAAAAATCAGAATCCACACATACAAACTCGGAATTTGATGGGAAGCATTTTCGTATACTTAAAACACCAGTTACAAAGTAAAACAAGCAGGCGGTCCTCGGGTCCCCCATTCGAATGTGTCAAATATGTCACCGTTGTTTTTATTTCCCCCAATTTCATTGGTGGTAAGCTTCCGAATGGTCCGATTGCACACAAAATGAAAATGTTCCACTATTGAAAAAGCTTTTTCCAGGCGAACGGAAGCAAAAACAGAAATATCTCATATTACCCAAAGTAATTGACTTAATGTTGCTCAACGAGTTCATAGATCTCGTTAAGGCTCATATTTTAGAAGAAAAATGGGATGAATACTTATCCAGAAATGAAGTGACGAAAAACACAAATACGTGAGACTTCATAGGGAGTAGCTGAAATAATAATTCGACTTTTCGGTTTGATGGGAGAGAATCCTGCATTTTCAGCTATCCAGGTATATAGAGATCAGTGCAGGCAAGCGAGTCACAGCCTCCACTCTCTCGACGCTGCGTGTTACCCCCACCATCTCCTTCCGTCACAGAAAAGGTTGCCGATCCGAATTTCAATACCCTCCCATAAGAAGTTTCACTTCAAAAACCGTAAAGATGAAACAATTGAAATATCGAAAATTAATGCTGCGATTGAATCGCCATTTAACAGGGTTCGTCGGCGTACCAAAAGGAACCTCTGTTCCAAATTTCAAGTTTTCATCACAATTTTTGCGGGCGCTAGAGTGCGAACAAACACAAAAAGTAAAACCAGAGTCAAAAATTAAAAAATAGGAATATCTCATATTACCCGAAGTAATTGACTTAATGTTTTTCAACCATATCATAGATCTCGTCAAGACACTATCGAGAAATAAAATGAAAACCGTGAAAACGAAAAAAGTTGAATCTAGAAAACTAATGTTACGATCAAACCGCCATTCAATAGGGTTCTTCACGACAACAAAAGGAACCTTCGTTCCAAATTTCAAGTTTTATCTCAATTTTTGCGGACGCTAGCGTGCGTAGAAAAGCAAAAGGCAAAGAAAACTGTAAAAAAACAGAAAAATTGAAATATCTCCAATTTCTTGTGAGCAACCTACTAGATGTTCTTCAACTATTCCCTGAATCTCGTTGAGACGCATATTTTGATATAAAAAAAATTGAAAAATATCCAGTAGTTTCTGAGATATGAACGATCGAAGAAAAAACAAAAAAAGTCGATTTTCAAGAAACTTACCGACAGATCTCACTGAAATTGCGCCCACAGCTATATGTACTCAATACCAATAATTGATAATTTTTTCCGATTTTATTCTCAAAATTTAGTATGTTAACTTTTGTGAATGAAGATTTTCGAAAAAAATTGATACATACAGACACTATGCTCAAACTTCCTATTTTTATGTTTCAAACCATTATATATCGTTTACAAGCAGAATTAGCGAAAACGACAAGTGAACGATTGCCATGCTTCGATCCGGATCTCTGAAACTAATGAATATTTTTTAATTCTTTTCATCAAAATGTGCGTGTCAACGAGACCCAGGGAATGGTAGAAGAACATCTAGTAGGGTGCTCACAAGAAATCGGACATATTTCAATTTTTCTCTTTTTTACAGTTATCTTTGCTTTTTGCACTCTAGCGTTTTCAAAAATTGAGATAAAAACTTGAAATTTGAAACGGAGGTTTCCTTTGCTGTGATAAAGAACCCTGTCAAATCGCGATTTGATCGTGTTATTAGTTTTCTAGATTTTAATTTTTTCATTTTCACGGTTTTTATTCTATTTCTCCATAATTATTGAACCGATTTTGTTGTTTTTTTTTCAAAATGTGTGCCATAACGAGATCTATAAAATGGCTGAAAAACATTGAGTCAATTCGTTTGGGTACAATGAGATATTCCTGTTTTTTAACTTTTGACTTTGGTTTTACTTTTTGTGTTTGTTCGCACTCTAGCGTTCGCAAAAATTGAGATAACAACTTGACATTTGAAACAGAGGTTACTTTTGTTATGGCCAAGAAACCTAGTGAATGGCGATTCAGTCGCATCGTTAATTTTCTACATTTCAATTTTTCCGTTGTCACGGTTTTTATGGTATTTTTCGATAATTATTCAACCGATTTTGTTGTTTTTTTTCACAATGTGTGCCGTGACGAGATGTATGATATAGTTGAAAAAAATTGAGTCTATTGGTTTGGGTAATATGAGATATTCCTATTTTTCAATTTTTGACTTTGGTTGTACTTTTTGTGTTTGTTCGCACTCTAGCGTTCGCAAAGATTGAGATAAAATTTTGAAATTTGAAACAGAGGTTCCTTTTGTTATGGCGAAGAACCCTAATGAATGGCGATTCAATCGCATCATTAATTTTCTACATTTCAATTTTTTCATATTGACGGTTCTTTTATTATTCATTCTCGATAAGTATTCATCCCATTTTATGTCCAAAATATGAGCCTTAACGAGATCTATGAACTGGTTGAACAACATTGAGTCAATTACTTTGGGTAATATGAGATATTCCTGTTTTTGTTTCCGCTCGTCTGGAAAAAGGTCTTTCACTACTGCAACATTTTGATTTTGTGTGCAATCGGACAATTCGGAAGCTTACGACCAATGAAATTAGGGGAAATAAACAAAAACGGTGACATATTTGACACAGTCGAATGGGGGGCCCGAGGACCGCCGGCTTGTTTGGATATGCCTTTATATATCGGAATCCGATTGGTGGAACCGAAGGACCGGCGAAGACTTCGAAGTCTCACCGGGGTCACCCTTTAATGAACTGACCGTCGTACAGTATGCATTGATGAAAATTGCGTAAAAAATATAGATACAGCGTCAACTACTGTTGTAATCACCCCGAAATCGAACTTTTTCATTTCGACCTGTAACTGGTGTATTAAGGGTACCAACATGATGCCTGAAAAATTCTGAGTCAACGTGTTTTTTTTTTTTTTTTTTTCACTCTTTCTCTATTCGTATTCACCCACGTAACCGCTGGTAGGCATTACTTCATGGGCAATACTACGGATCAGAGTACCCACCCATTGCGGCTGGGGCCGACTTCGCCATTTCAGCTCATCGTATTTCTAATCACAGGGTAAACCTCCAGAAACCCCTGTGATACGATGGCCGGCATCTACGATGGAACCCTTCCTCCCCCCCCCCCCCCCCCGCGCGACGGGTCGCGTTCGGTCCCGGCTCACGGTCTCACTTCATGGATACCGCCGATAGCACACACGGAATGTTCCTGCCATCGGTCGGAGTCCGTGAGAAAATATTTTTCAGAAAAAATATTTTGCAGTGAGCGGGAATCGAACGCGGGACCTTTAGAATAGTAGGCAGACACTCTACCGACTACTCCAAAGCCCCGTCAGTGAGTCAATGTCTGTGTGAGTGTTTATATGTATGTGAGCTAAATTTTGGTCAACGATTTCTCACGAATAAGCCGAGAGTCGCGATCAAGACTGAGCCAAGTACCAACTTGCACTTGGTTCGGGACTAACTATCGGGTAATGGTTAGTTGTTGGTTACCTTGTCTCATTATTATTATTAGGATTATGACTATCCTCCGGAGTGGTTACCTCACATCATGATTATCATCATAATGATTGTTAATATTGACTACCGAATATTATGATTATTATTATTATTATTATTATCATGCGGAGTGGTTACCTCACATTATGATTATATCATGATGATTATGAATATTAACTACCGATTGTTATTATTATCATCCGGAGGGATTGTCTCACATTATGATTATTATCATGATGATTGTTAACATTGGCTACCGATTATTGTTAGTATTATTATTACTATTAGTATTATTATTTCCATTATTCGTATTGGTTACCGGCTACCGTTATAATGATCCTTGGTTGATGACTCGGTTACCTCGGAGCAGCCCTCCGTAACTCTTATCCATTGCCATCATCCTATATGGGCACATTCGTGACCCCTGTGGCACTAATCCGCGTGGAGCGCTGTCTATGCAGCTCTCAACTTTTTCGAAGATTGCGATCATGTTTTGGTTGGGTGCCATAGCCTTAAAAAAATATGAACCAGTGCCACTGTTATAATTTGCCTAATTTGCAAAGTCTTCTCGAAGAACTAAATATATGTACTAGTGATACCTGTGATAATTCCGATTGTGTGATTGTGATAAGTGAAAAAATATGTCTCGAAATTGCCTTGTACCTAATTGCAATGCAAAACGGATGAATAAGAAAGTGCCCGTATTTTTGGTTTCAAAGAAACCTGAAATAGTTTCGCTCTGGCAGACAGTCATAAATGCATCTTTTCCACCAGCCACAATTGTTTTAAAACCTAGGGACTCAATTTGCGAGGTACATTCCGCGGAAGGCGATATTATTACCGAGCTAAATCATTTGAGGTCAGATGGCACAAAATGGGGAACCGTAAGTAAAACTGAGTATTGTACAATCCATTATGATAAAATAATAATTAACGATTATTTGAGCCTCAACTTCCCACCCGTGCAACTGCAAAATTGATTTACTCTGCAATCTAGTTCAATTTTTGTTTAATTCAATTTGGTAAAATTTCATCATGGCATTCTGGTAAACGGCACCATGCAAATGAATTTCACAATCTGGAAAGAAAACATATTGAGAATTTGAAAACATTTTGGAGAATCGACCATTTTTTATACTTTCAAAATTTTGAAAAGATTGGCAATATTCAAAATTTTGGAAATTTGGGATTCCTTGATACTGGTGGGCAATTTGATGATTCAAAAAATTGGACAATTGTTGGATATTTAAGAAATTGTAAAAATTTTAGAAATTTTAGAAATTTTAAAAATTTTAAAAGTTTGAAAAGTTATCAAGATTTTAACCAATTTGGAAGTTATCAAATCACATTGGAAATGTTGACAATTTTGAAACGTTGGCAACTTGCAAAAATTGTGAAAATTTTAAAAATTTTGAAAAAATGAAGAATTTTGACAAAATTTAGAAATTTAGAAAAGTAAAAAAAAAACATTAGGAATTTTTGCAAATGTGTTTATGGGATATATTCGATTAACTGGTATTTGGAGATTCAACTTTTGGATATTTTGTCGTCGCATATGCTCATTTTTAATATTTTTTTTTATATTTTCCACCGGATATTTAAACCTGGAATCGTTAGGGCCCCCTAGTTGTCCGCAGTTTTCCTCAGCTCTCTGACGCTGTAAGGGACATATATTTTTTTCCCAAAAACCTTTCTTGTGTAGTAGAACTAGACCAACAGACAATGATTTGATCAAAATTTAGCCATTTGATATTGTTTTTGAAATGCCTGCCAAAAATTGAGCACAATTAGGGACACTTCACTGTATTATAATTACTTTGAAGTAATCTCGTGAGAAGGCGTATCTCGAGAGTGGAAACACAATCACATTCAAGTAAATTAGGCATTAAGGCATGCAATTGTTATGGTGACTGAATATTCTCGCCAAGGCTATAATGCGAAAACGCAAAGGTTAGGTACTTGAAGCACAAACTCCATAGCGTAAACGCTACATCAAGGGGCCGGTTGAAATCCAGGTTCAGGTCCCGGTCAAGGGCAAAAGCTTTTATGAATTACTTAATTTCTATTGTCTGCTCAGAGAATCGTCCGTTTGAATATTTTAGAATTTGCTATCTAATTATACTTCATGACATCCGATAATCCTCTTTCAATACTTTCCAGACGCAGTATTCTCGACGACATATTCGTAAAGGTGCGGTACCCTCCGTATTCCCGTGGACAGTGAACCAATCACAAGGTCAGAGCGAATCCCCGAGTAATTTCTTCGACGAAAGTGCAAAACGTACTACGCTATCGGATACTACAACAACTGGAAAAGCGGATGCTCCAGCAAAGATCCATTGTTCCACATGTCTACCTTTTTTCAAGCCACTGCGTTCTTCTTCACCTGTTCCTCCTGGGCCTTCTTCGGCTGTTTCATTCCTGTCTTCTGCATCTTCCTCAGCCATGTCACCTCTACATTCTCCAACTTGTGAGGTTGTACAATCACCCGAGACCAACAACAATGCCATTCTGACCATGACGGGAAGTCTTGAAGAAGCTTCGTCAAACCGTAATCGCAGACGTGGATAGCCCCTGTACATTTTCAACCTTAACTGAAAATTTTGATCCCCAGTTATCGCCATCGTGGACCAAGACAATAACAGCTTTAAACGCTGGTAGTATTTTACAATTCAGCGTCGTTTCAGCTAAAAACGCTAATGGAGGAGTTCGAACCGGTTTGTTGAAAGAAATTATTGTGGATGAAAAGATGGAGTGTGAAATTTATGTGGGGGGTAAAAAAGTAGACCCCAACAAATTTGGTCTCGTTACATTTTTACGAACTGAAGAAGATCTTCAGCGTATTCTATCCTTCGTCGACGGAATGTACATCTGCAATGGCTGCCTATTACCTGAGGACTCGCAGGAGATGGATTCGCATGTGATGTTCACAGATAACATGGGGCAAAAACGACATAAAGGCTGTGCTCTACTTTCCAACGTAGAGTAGTGCCGTTTCTGCAAGACAGCCAAAAAGTCTCTTGTTAGAAAGAGAAAGCACCAGAAAAAAGGTAGTCCTGGAAAACGACAACGTCTGTTATTTATTCCTCATCATGATTTGTATGTGAAGCGATTGAGAGTCAAGTTAGTCAAGGCCAAACGGCAAAAGAGGATTATGAGGAAAAACAACATAAAGTTACGCGAGAAGCTGAAGCAGTGTCAATTAGAGATGTCTAGAGTTTCGAAAGAGTCCGTGAGTGAAAGGATGAAGTTGTACTCTATCACGAAGAACCAGACTACAGCGGTCAATGGAATTTTAGATGCAGCGAAGCGCAAAAGCCCAAATGATCGACGATATTCTGAACCTTGGTTGATGCTGTGCATGTTGTTATATATGCGATCGCCTTCCACCTACAATTTTCTTCGAGGCAACGAAATTTTACCGCTTCCTTCAGTTAAAAAATCCAAAGGTAAGAATATTCCTCTCCATTGCGCTCTATGAGGTGCCATCTCAATCCACTTTTGATATTAGAACCCAGTACATAAAAAGCCCTGTGCATGTTCTTCGGTTGTGCTTTTTTCTTTACTTTATTGTCTCATTCTCGACCATACTATCAACGACATTTTAGCCTCACCTTCACTCACAATACTTGTCACAGTCCATAAACCTTCTCTTTGGTTTTTTTCCCAGAATCAGGGGACGTACGTTCCTGCTAAATCACTCCCTACGAACATCACTTCGCGTTCCCCAAAGGTTTATTCTAATTTATGTTCCAAGTTTTTCGAATCTATCGTTACCATTGGATATGAAATTGTGAATACATATTGTAAAAAATATGAAAACCTATTTCGGCGTACTTTTTTATTTAGTTATCTCCATTTCCTAGGAATTTAGTGATTATCGAAATCACTTGTGGCTTCGACCCTCGTTTCTTCGAGTTGTTGAAAGTATTTTTGGCGAAAAGGACACCATTACAGCGTCATGGTATATTAGCACTGGATGAGATAATTGTTCGAGAAGGTACTGCCGTTAACACGATTAATCTCACCTACACTGGTCTAGCTGATTTGGGCGAAGGTGAAGACACTAGTAGTCCGACGGAACGAGCAAATTATGGTTTAGTTCTTATGTACAAATCAATAACAGACTCGGTGAAACAACCAATCGCTGTGTTTGTCTCTAAAGGTCCAACTTCTGGGAGTGTTCTAAGTCAACTGGTACTTAAAGCTATCATCCTACACTACTGGTTCTACCAATTGGAAATTTTGGTCGGAGTTAGGTATCAACTGCAAAAGGAATAACCTGAAAAATTACTTTACGCATCCTCTCACTACTTCGCGCAGAGTATATGTATTTTCGGATACCCCTCATCTTATGAAAACAATCAGGAATCGTCTTGTTAACACGGGGTCATTACAAGTGAGTTGAAAGTTAATTAAATTATGGCATTGCAGTGAATGCGTCTTCTGGAACTTCATAGTGTTTCATCATATTTCAATGATTATGGATGGATCCCGCGGAGCCAGAAATAAAATGGCAGCACTTCTTAGATTTATATGAAGCGGATAAAAATCTACCCGGCCCATTGAGAGTATGCCTAAAAATTACTATACACCACTTGATTCTAGATAATTCTGCAAAGATGCGGGTCAGATTGGCAGTACAGGTGAGTCCTCCATTGGAATATGTCCTAATTTATTTAGATCGCAATTTGTATTATTCCTAATCAGAACAGAGGTTCCACAGTTCTACCGATTTTCAAAGATTTCGATCCTGAAAACTAAATTGACCTCATTTGATCGATTTTTTCACCTAAATTGCGAATATGTCGACCTTTTTTCCATTAAAACCGTAGGTTTCGAGAGAACAAATATGGAAGTATTTTTTAAGAATTGAACAACGGCACGAATTGCACCATCCGATAACAAAGAGGCATATCTTCCTTTTGTGTGGGTGCGTGTGTGTGTGTGTGTGTGTGGCGGGGCAAAGCGCCGAAACGAAAGCATCCATCACAAGCCGCTGGCGGAAAATCGCCGACGGCAAATCGGTGAGGACGAAACACCACCAGTAATCTGCGGGCAGTCAATCGCCAAAAGCAAATCGCCTATGCCGAATCTTCGACGCCAAATCGCCGACGGCTAATTGGTGACAGCAAAGTGTTGACGGCAAATCGCCAATAGCAAATGGTCGATGCCGAATCGGTGACGGCCAACTAATGGCGGTGAATCGCTGACAGCAAACCGGCGAAGGTAAATCGCTAACAGCAAGTCGCCAACAGCAAACTGCCAATAGCAAATCGCTGACGGCAAATCGTCGACGCGAAATTGGTGACAGCAAATCGCCGAGGGTAAATCAGTGACAACAAATCGCCAATAGCAAATGGTTGATGCCAAATCGGTGACAGCAAACCACTGACGGTGAATCGCTGACAGCAAACCGGCGAAGGTAAATCGCTGACAGCAAGTCGCCAACAGCAAACTGCTGACAGCAAATCGCCTACGCCGAATCTTCGACGCCAAGTCGCCGACAGTAATTCGGTGACAGCAAATCGCCTACGCCGAATCTTCGACGCCAAGTCGCCGACAGTAATTCGGTGACAGCAAATCGCTGGCGGAAAATCGCCGACGGCTAATTGGTGACAGCAAATTGTTGACGGCCAATGGATGATGGCAAATCGCCAATAGCAAATGGTCGACGCCAATTCGGTGACGGCCAACCACTGGTGGTGAATCGCTGACAGCAAATCGCTGACGACCCATCGCTGAGTGTAACCTCGCTGAATACAAATAGCCCGACGGCGAACCGCCCACGGCAAACCGCCGATGGCAAATCGCCGACGACAAATCACCGACGGCAAATACCCAGAAGCACATCTCCGACGTTAAAACGCGACACGCCATTGTGAAATTGTCGATGACAAACCATCGACTGCAGGCCGCCGATGACCAACCGCCAGTGAATTTTAATTCTCCAATATTCAACTCAAAATTGGAATTTTCAAACTTCGAATTTTCATTTTTTGATTTTCCATGTTCAATTTTCAATTTCCAAGTTCCAATTTTAAATTTTGAATCGTGAATTTTGATGTTTGAGTTTCAATTTTGAATCTCGGTTTTGCTATGTTTAGTCGGGAATTTTGATTCCCTAATTTGAAATGCTGCAGATTCAAAAATCAAACTCAAAACTTAAAAATTTGAAGTTCAAAATTAAAAATGAAAAAATCAAAATTCAAAATTTGTAATTGGAAATGAAAAATACAAAATTAAAAATTGATAATTGAAAATTGGAAATTGAAAATGGAAAATTGAAAATGAAATAATGAAAATTACAAATTTGAAATTAAAAATTCAAAGTTGACTTTCAAGAATTCAAATTCAATGGCAGTTGATCATATGCGGTAGATCGTCGGTAAATTGTAGTCGATGGTGAGTCCTCGGCGGTATGCCGTCAGAGGTTTGCCATCGGCTGTCTGCAGTCAATGGTTTGTCATCGACAATTTTACATTGCCGTGTCGTGTTTCACCGTTGCAGATGTGTCAGCGATTTGGATTCAGCAATTTGACCTCACCGATTTGTCATCAGCGACATGCCGTCAGCAATTTGCCATCGGTGATTCACAATCAGAGATTGGCCCTCAGCGATTTGCCTTCACCGATTTGGCGTCAGCGATCCACTGTCGGTAATTTGCCGTCGTCGGTTTTCCATCGGTCATTTGCTATCGGCGCTTTTGCCATCGGTGATTTGTTATCGGCGATTCGCTATCGGCGCTTGGCAGTCGATGATTCGCCACCGACGATTAGCCTTCAGCGGGTTGTACTCAGCCATTTGCCGAGGGTAGTTTGGTATCGGCGCTTACGACACACACACCCGGCAGTTTGCGATTGGCGGTGTGCCGTCAGCGATCTACCGTCGGTCATTTCCTCTCGGCGATTTGGTGTCGACGATTTGCCGTCACCGATTTGGCGTCGGTGATTTGACGTCGAAGATTTGCCAGTAGCGATCTGCTTTTGGTGATTTGACGCCACCGATTTTCCGTTGGTGATTTGTCGTTACCGATTTGCGGTCGGCAATTTGGTGACACAGATTTGGCGTAGGTAATTCGCTGTCGCCGATTTGCCGTCAGCGATTTGGTTGGCGATTTCCCATCGCAAATGAGCGGTCGAAGATTTATTATTCATTAAACAATTCGCGGGTTCGATATTGCTGGATCGCCAGTTTTTTAGAGTTCTGTGTTCTGCGAGAGGAACAGAGTGGGAGAGGGAGAGAGGTGGTTTTTTGTTAGGGAATGGAAGAAAGTATTCATAATCACAGGCAATAGTAAAAGAATTCCATGATTGTAATTCTGTTCAATTCGAAACATTTCCAAGCTTGTTTAGGGATCCACCAAGTTGTGAAGTTTTGAATCTTTCGAAAATTGGCGGGACATTCTTAAATAGTTCTTCAAAGACTGTAGTACATTTCATTACGATTGTCTCTTCATGTACAGGTGCTAAGTGATTCCATGGCTAAGGGGTTGCGGACTTACCAAAAATATGATAAACGTTTCAAGGATTGTGAACAAACTATAGCATTTTGTGAATGGATCAACGAAATGTTTGATGCGTTGAATCTCAAGGGACCCAGAACTCGAGGCCTTCTCCATGATCCGGTAGGCTTGCAACCCGGTAATCACTATTATAAGGTTTGTGTTCCCTTTTATATGCGCTCCACAGCGGTTCAAGACGTTGAGAGTGAATATATATTTTGATATCATCAGTTCCCGATTTTGATGCAGATCCTGCAGCTCTCACTTGATAAACTCAATGCATGGGAGGAAAAAATGGAGCAAGGCTTTCTTAATAAAGACTCATTCCTTACAACTCAAACAGCTGATGGGTTAAGGGTTTCTCTGAAATCTATGATAGATCTAACCAACGATCTATGTCAGGAGGGTTATCTGCAAGTATTTTCCGGCGAAATTAATCAGGATCCCTTAGAGGTTTGCCATTCAATCCTGCTGCATTGATTTCGACACATGGGCTGCAATTTTTTTGTTTGCTGCACAAAATCCTTGCATTATTGACCGTCGTCAGGTTTTGTCAACTTTGACTTTTGTATCTGTCTCTATATTCAATGTTTCTTCATCAACTGTCATTCATGGTACCCCTGAAACCGTCACTTTGATTTGATTGGTACTGTCACGATTTTCGGGCCTCTATACACGGAAGCTTATGTCATTTAATTCAAACATGTTTTTCTGTCAAACGTGATTTTATGTCAAATTTAAAGCCCATTTGTGGAGAAAAATATTGTTAAGCGTAAACTTCTGTGACTGTTCATTGCTTTGGAAGATTCTCTCATTGCTGCTTCAATGTTGAGATTCCATCATGAGTAATTCATTCTTACGATGAATCTCAAGTTCACATTAATACATTCTCTTCAATGGCAGGTCCTACAACATCTCCAGTATTCTTGCTTTTCAATGCACCCAATCTTTCCATCACCCATCATCGTGCGGCTTCCATATTGCTGCGTATATTGCCATTAGACTTCCCCTCATTACGATAACTTATTGCTTTGATATGATTTTGTTTTCCTTCAATCCTTGCTTGGCTTTTGGCATGTTAGCTGCTTTTTTATATCGACCTCTTTGATAAAATATTCTTTCTACATCCTTTGACTAACTCATTCCTTACAATATATTCATTAACTGTTCATAGCCAACTACGTGTTCAAATTCCTCTTCCGCTTACCGGTATGCTTTCCATTGGTTATTCTTCATTTCATTTTCCCAAGCAATCAACGCGCCACCTCGTTCGCCATGCTTCTTTTCGTCTTGTCTCCAGCATGGACATCGTTCTGCGGTCTTGCTCACTTCTGTTCGTATCATTGTCTGCAATTTTAACTATCCTGTCCTGCTTCTGTCAACTCTCTCATTCTTCCAATGCACTTTTCCCCGTTGTTGTTGAGGACTTTCTTACTTTGTCCACATACTCTGTCCACCTT
The DNA here is from genome assembly GCA_026005395.1 of Asobara japonica. Classification (NCBI taxonomy): domain Eukaryota; kingdom Metazoa; phylum Arthropoda; class Insecta; order Hymenoptera; family Braconidae; genus Asobara; species Asobara japonica. The sequence goes on from BQMI01000077.1 coordinate 81,800, forward strand.
ACCGTCGGTTCTCCTTCATTCTCAACCTGTTTTAATTTGCATGTTCAAGACTGATAGCGCGACCGAGGGCAAGCGAGGGCATTATATCTCTGCAAGGGCATGACTCCTATGTGCCGGAAATGTTTGATCCGTTGCTATACCTTGCATCAGAACACTTATGCACCCAAATCCTCAAACTCACTAAATGCGAAACTTGCCAGACTGTTCTCCCTGAGAACAACTTTGCAAATGATCCTATCACTTCCATTGCAAGAATGCACTTGAATGACAACCTTGTACATCCAAATCGCGGATTTTACGCACTAATTCTCAAAATTGAGGAACTTTTTCAGAAACACTGTCACTCAGCATTTGTGTACGAAGCGGTGGTCATTGATGCAATTGAGAACGACATCCTTTCATTCCCGTCTTCAGAACACGCACCTGATGTTATCTCGCAAGTAATAATTTATTATTTGCGTACACGAATGCAAAAACATTCCCAACAGTCGAATACCGGGCTCATCAAGAAGAACCAGAGCAGCAAGAAAAAGGCGAGACTAACTCATACATAAGTTCAGTAAATAGATATGAGATAAATTATTTGTTTGTATGGCGATCCTATCTTCAGAAACTCCATTTTGCACCCCTAGTCATCATCTTTCATCTTCCTCATCATCTTTGACCTTCGATCTCTATTCCCCATCCTCCTATCCATACCTATCCCCATATGTGTACCCCCTCTAGCCTTCATCTGGTTTCCCCTAATTCGGACTACCCATGTGAAATCCCTTCATCTCTATCACTCCATCTCCATAGCTCATTCTCATCTCCTTACTTACAACCTCCTGTCACCAACCACCGAACTCTCACCCAGCATCTCGAGCTCCCTATCGTCATTTTCAACTTCCCCCGATACCCTATCTCCAGCTTGGCGTCTACACTTTAGCTCCATATTCTATGTCGCCAACTCTAGTCTGCCAGCAACCCTGTGGGAATCTGATAGCAATTCTCGAGATATCCTTCAGGACTTCTGTAAAAATCTTGATATGAAGCCTGTGGAACATCTATAGGACATAAACCGTCCAGAAAATTTGGACCACAAAGCCATCCTCAAAAGGATCCATCAAAGAATCATGTCTGAATGCTGTTTGGGCCATAAAACCATCCTGTTTGAGCCATGAAGCGATCCTCAACACTCAAATCTACGGAAATCCGATCGAGATGCTATAAGATAGAGTTCCTGATTGAATGTAATGAATAATTTATAACCCGAATAAACAAGATTTCCAGGAAACCATAATTGACTTGTATTTCACCATCTTATTCCCAGAATTATATCTAAAGTTCACTCTTTTAAGGAAAAGGCTTTTCTAGACCTCGGTTCTGACGTGGATTGACTCAAATATGTTTTACGTAGTAACAATTTCGTAAATTCAGTATTATATATCACATTTCTAAGTTTACCATTGTTTTCAACCGAAATAAGTTTTTTTTCCAGGAAACACTGATTTATCTCAAAAGTTCTGTACCATCGATTTTTTTCCAGTATCCAACTCTTTACATACCCTGAAATTTTCAAAGCAGGCTCCCCATTGCAATATACAGGGTGTCCCATTTGAAAAGTTGCACCTCAATATCTTTCAACAGGGCCATGTAACAAAAAAATGTTTGGAACAAAAATTGTAGGTTTCTGAGGGAGACATCCGATTTGCTCATTATTTCGAGCTTTCAAGTTCGCGCTTGCAAGCCGCAAGCACCGACAGCTTTTTTATAAATGGCAACCCCATTTTTCACCCCGATGAAAATTGTTCATTTCGATGAGTTGTTCTCAGAACCCTACACATATTCAATTTCATGTCATTTTTTTATGCCAAAAATATCATGAAAAGCGTTTTATTGCCAAAATCGAAGTTTCAGAATTTTTTAGCGTAACCCAGGATGTACCACGTGGAGGTAAAGTCTGCGTCGCATCCCATGCGCAAAAAAAGGAAAAAAAAATGCGCGAAAATGTGAGGAAGTTCCTGAGCCTTTACAAAAGGTGTTCAATATTCCCACCGTTCACTTCCAAGCATAACTCAACTCGTTTGCGGAAATTCCCAACAACTCTACGGCTAATATTGCAACAGTGCGGGGATCATCAGGATTGACACCTTGTTGCACTTGTTGTTCTCGTTCTCGAAACATTCTTCGTCGTCTACAACGCCATGCGATCCTCCTGATAACAGAATCTGCAGGGTAATGTTGTCGATTGCGGTACCGCTCACGATAGGTTCGAGCAGCAGCTCGATACACTCCCCTACACTCTCCCAAAAGAAGTAAAATATCGACAATTTCACTATCTGAATACATTGTGATATGTTCGATGAAATATCAAGTGATACTGACTTGGTACAGGTTGAATTGGCACCAATTCAAATGAAATAATCGTCAATGAGTAGGTACATTTGTTTACATTACGCAATTGGACGTAATTCTTCCATTGATCTGTTTACGCGCTGGAATTATCAAATGTAAACAATAATCGAAACATTTGCCCACAAATGGGGGGAATATTGAACACCCTTTGTGAACGCTCAGGGACTTCCTCACATTTTCGCGCATTTTTTTTCCTTTATTTGCGCATGGGCTGCGACGCAGACTTTACCTCCACGTGGTTCATCCTGAGTTACGCTAAAAAAGTCTGAAACTTCGATTTTGGCCATAAAACGCTTTTCATGATATTTTTTGCATAAAAAAATGGCATGAAATTGAATATGCGTAGGGTTCTGAGAACAACTCATCGAAATGAACAATTTTCATCGGGGTGAAAAATGGGGTTTCCATTTTAAAAAAGCTGTTTGTGCTTGCAGCTTGCAAGCACGAACTTGAAAGCTCGAAATAATGAGCAAATCGGATGTCCCCCTCAGAACCCTACAATTTTTGTTAGAAATATTTTTTTGTTACATGGCCCTGTTGAAAGATATTGAGGTGCAACTTTTCAAATGGGACACCCTGTATAAACATGAATGAAAAATTCTGATTGCTTTAAATATTGACTATATGAATATCCTACAATATAATTATAAATTTCGATTACTCCGTTCGTTGAGAAAGAGTACGTGTACAATTCATGCTGGAGCAGACAAGGCAAAGTATATAGTTATTATTTATTTATAAGTCACAGTAATTTTACAGTGAATGCCTCTGTGACAAGTTCCGATTGTATATAAAAGATATGGATCTACAGAGAAAAATTTGTTGACACTTTTCATCGAAAGGTTTGCATATTTGTGAGATGCGAAAAGATAGAAAAACATAGAAATCATCTTTCATACGCGAAGTTCTAGATCTGTCATATAAAAGCTTAAATCCCTTTTTTTTATTCGCTCGGAAATGAAAATAGAAATAATGTAGGAATTTCTATTTTGACTATTATCCTAATTGAACATTTCCTGGGCTAAGAAATATTTCTCGTTATTATTTAAAAATACAAATATCTGGCGAGCACAAAATTTAAGTGTCGAGCTCACATGGAGTTTTTTTTTACTTAGTTATTTCCCTGAAATGCATGGGTTATTCTATGCTTCTCTATTCTCAATCTTTCATCATTTTCGTTTCACTAGTTTCTATCACGGGAATATTTTGTGAGCTCAATTGAAAAATTTTCCATCAAATATATCGGCTATACACTTTTATTATATTTATACCTTATACAGTATAGTTTCGATTAGTGCACGTATTTTTAGCGAAATGTCTCGGAATTCGAAGCAGACATCAATATTTTTATTGAGACCTCTTTTACACACAGAGAAGAAAAAAGTATGAAATCAATCAATTTGGGTGGCTTGAATTAATCTCCTTCTGGATGATTACAACAATCCCACTAATAGATTGATTCAAGAAAAAAGTTCTTGAAGTAAGAACAAATTGTTCTTGATTCAAGTGCATTTTTCCTTGAATCAATCCATTTTTGTTCTTGAATCAAGAACATTATTGGGTCCATTCAAGAAAAAAAGTTCTTGAACTAAGAACAAATTGTTCTTGATTGAAGCCCTTTTTTTCCTTGAATCAATCCATTTTCATTCTTGAATGAAGAACATTATTGGATTGATTCAAGAACAAACGTTCTTGAAGTAAGAACAAATTGTTCTTGATTCAAGCCTTTTTTTTTTGAATCAATCCATTTTTGTTCTTGAATCAAGAACAGTACTGGATTTATGTAAGAAAAAAAGTTTTTGAAGTATGAAGAAATTAAAAATGTTGAAAATTTAGACAATTTCAACAATTGTGGAAATTATGAAACGTTAAATTTTTTTTTTAATTTGGAAACATTCGAAAATTCCCAAAATTTTCAGTTTTAAAAATTTCAAAAATTTTAAAAATGTGAAAAATTTTGGGAGTTTTTGAAAATTTGAAAATTTTGAAAATTTTGAAAATTTTGAAAATTTTGAAAATTTTGAAAATTTTGAAAATTTTGAAAATTTTAAAAATTTCAGAAATGTTGAAAATTTTAAAAAATTTCAGAAGTTTTGAAAATTTTGTAACGTTAAAAATCGTGTAAATGTTGAAATTAAAAAAAAAAATTTTGAGAATTTTAAAACTTTTCAAAATTTTCAAAAATTTTAAAAATTTCTAAAATTTTGATAATTTTGAAAATTTTGATAATTTTGATAATTTTGATAATTTTTAAAATTTTGAAACTTTTGAAAAGTTTGAAAATTTAAAAAATATTAAAAATTTCAAAAATTTTGAAAATTTAAAAATTTAAAAATTTGAAAATTCTAGAAAACTTAAAAAATTTGAGAATTTTGGAAATTTTTAAAATTTGGACAATTTCAGATATTTTACGAATTCAATCAATATTTTCAAAATTCCAAGAATTTTAAAAATTCCAAAGATAAGAACGATTTCAAAAATTTCATTTTTTCAATTTTAACATTTTTAAAATTTCAATTTTAAGAATTTCAAAAAATTTTGAAATTTCAAAAATTTTGAAACAATGAAGAATTTCAAGATTTTAAGAAATCTCAAATTTTCAGAATTTCAAAAAAAAATTGAAAATTTTTAAAATTTCCAAAATTTTCAAATTTTTTGAAATTTTTAAAGCAAAATGCAGGGTGTGTCCAAAATTTCCACATATTTTCGAAAAATGGGAGAAAGTGGTTCCTGCAACCAAGAACCAAAGGTTCTTGAAATAAGAACATTTGTTTTTGAATCAAGAGCATTTGTTCTCGAAATAAGAACATTGGTGTTTGGATCAATCTTTTTTTTTCTCTGTGCAGAGGAAAGGGAAATGTACAAAAATTGTTTCCATCAACATAACTCACTTATATTTTTGAAAATGCTACTATCTATATATGTGACTCGAGAGCTGTATAGACAGCGCTCCGAGCGGATTAGTTCGCACTGGGGTCATTAATATGCCCAGTCTCAGCACACGAGTTACGGGGGGCTACCTCGGAGCATTATGATGATCATTATCATTATTATTATTATTATTATTATTATTATTATTATTATTATTATTATTATTATTATTATTATTATTATTATTATTATTATTATTATTATTATTATTATTATTATTATTATTATTATTATTATTATTCGACTTGGCTACCTCGGATTATTATGATTATCCGTATCGTGAGTATTATTACTATTATGCGGATTGGCTACCGACTACCGTCCTCATGATTATCATTACTCGGGCTGGTTACCTGATAGTATAATTATTATTAACTTCCCGATAGGAGAATTTATTATAATCACCCCGAAATCGAACTCTTTTGTTTTCCGTCCTACAGGGGTTTTAAGTATACCGAAATGCTTTCCATCAAATTCTGAGCAAAAGTCTGTGTTTGTGTGCGTGTGTATGTCTGTGTACAAAATTTTGCGCAACGATGTCTCATGAACAAATGAAGTTATGGAAGTTTTCAAGGTCGCGTTCGAAGCGTTTCCATATAACTTAGAACTGATTAGATTTTGGATGAAATGGGTGCAGCATATATATTGTTATCAACAATTTCAATTGTTCATAAAGTTCTATTTCATACACTATTGGAGATAGCGTAACATTTATATAAGAAAAGTTATTCCCCATATAAAAATACATATTTCATATACAATTACTTTTTTTTGGATATTTTCATCATCAAGGAGGTATGCCCGTCTGAACAATTATGTATGCAATGAGTGAACGAATGAATCCAGCGCAGTCATAACGGTCCGAATCTAAGCGTTTTCATGCAAAATTGAGCGGATTACACTTTAGATAAGATTCGTGCAGTATATGCAATGTTATTAACAATTGTAACTGTTTATACTGTTCCAGCGGTGAAAATATTAAAGTTATCGGGAAACTTCTCAGAAGAGAATTATTCCGTATATGAAAATATAGCTTCTATGCGTAATGACTTTTTTCCATAATTTGCATAATTGAGGGATAATTAAGTAATCGTGTCGAGGGGGCAATAACTCGTGTAATCTAGTGTACAGCTAGGTGATAATCTTTTGCAATGTTTTAGTAATCTTTTATAATCACTGGGAATCTTGTAATCTTCAATAATTACCAGTATTCTTCTGTAATCACAAGAAATCGGTTGTAATCATTTAATTGTTGTCAGGGACTATCATACCCTCGGTGCTATGGTAGTCTGAATTAACTTTCTGCTATTTAATTCTAAGTTGTTCAATTTGCTAAATTATTGGTAGGAGAATTAACCTAAAGTACGTAAACAACCCAAATTATGGGAAAAAGCCTTTCGGCATAAAAAACCCAGTTTATTGATCACGTGTAACGTTAATTTTCACTTCAAATGTCGATCGCTACATCGTTCATCATTCACTCACAAAAAAAACCCACTCAAACACACACAAATGATTCGTGATATACTCACAATTGTTGTTTTAAATTCTAAATTAAAATTAATTAACTATAGTAGGTTAAGAGTTAAGTTATAACGTGGCGTGGTTGCCACCTGGTGATAGGGAAGGCGTCCCTTCGCAAGTCATTGGTTTGATAGTTTGTTGTTAGGTTTCTTGGAGAAAAGAGTTTTTCAGTGTTCGAAATCACTACCCAAATTGTTAGATTAGTTTTAGTTGCGATCATGTGTATGCGCATGTGTGTGTGTGGTCTATCCCCACACCTGGAAATGTAACCAGAACCATCCCCACACATGCAAATTGTACCCACATACACATACGCATACGCATACACATACACATACACATACACATACACATACACACATACATACTCATTGGGAGAAACCTAACTCCCGAAACCAAGGGTGCCAAGGGTGGGCTCCCTATAACAGCCTATGAAGCAAAGATGAACAGTGATGATAACACAATTGTATCCCACGCGCGCAACCCCCAAAAGGGAAATTCCGCCGTCGGTTCCGATCAGGTGAAAGCCCTGGAGGCCGGCTCTAGATCCTCGGATTGTGGGAAGAACCGACCATTACTTGATTGTCCCCGGGTGGCCCACTTGGCCCCAAATGCTACAAGTGGATTACAAACTACGATGAAGACGACATGGGATCAGCAGGAAAAGGATCTGGCAACGCTGATGAATTTTCTTACCGATAAAAATCGAAGAACGATCAACGAAGGGATCCGAAATCTTGCTCGGAAGATCCAAACATCCGCGAAGCGGCTAAGAGCCATGACGGAAAGTGGAGGATTCAAAACACCCTTGCCAGCAGCACCATGGCTGACACCCCCAGGTGCCAGATTGTTCCAGGCAAATCAACGGAGCGGCCATGATCCCATCGAAAGACCGGGAACATCCCAAACTACGCCAACAAGACGGGATAAAAGAAAGGAGAGAACGCCGCCCAATGACACAGCAGGAAAGAAGCTCAAAAGTGCTCTAACAGTACCCATGAATGTGGAGGAGGTGGTGAGTAATGAGACTTCACCAAGTGGAAACAGGGTCACGATCGCAGGCTCCAATCCGGAGATGGAAGATGATGAAAGGATTTGGGAAAAGAGTAAGAGACGAAGGAAAAAACGGAGGCCGTCCCAAAACCGCCCAGGAGATACGCAGAGTAAGCCTAAGCCGAAGAAAAAAACAGCTATCCGACCGGATGCGCTGATTATTCGTCCGAGCGGTACGAAGATGTACTCGGAAATTTTGGGCCGAATAAAGAAAGAGCAGAGTGTCTATGCGGCTAGCGCGTGCGTGGACAAAATACGCAAAACAGCCGCAGGAGATGTTCTGTTAATTCTTGCCAGAGGAAAGAAAGAGTAAACCATTCAGCTGGAGAAGGCCCTGGTTGGAGCCCTCAAAAATGACGCAAAAGTCCTCAATAAAGGACCACAAGAAGAACTGGAAATAAGAGACCTCGATGAGGTCACAACCAAAGAGGATATTCTCGATACCTTGAGAAGAGCTGACGGCGCGGACAGTGACATCCCACTGAGTGCCATCAGGAGCCTTCGGAAGTCATACAGAGGAACACAAACAGCTACAGTAATACTTCCTACAGCTACGGCAAGGAACGTAATGAGCAAGGGCAGTAAAATACGAATAAGCCTAGTATGTGCCCGTATTGTGACAGTGGTAAGGCCCATGAAGTGCTTCAAGTGTTGGCAGTACGAGCATCTTGCCGTTAATTGCAAGAGTACCATTGACCGATTAGCCCTGTGTTATAAATGCGGCGAAAAAGGACACAGAAGCTCCGATTGTAAAGCGTCTCCGAAATGCGTTTTATGCGTAGAACTGGAGTCCACGAAATACCACGCCCATGTAACTGGTAGCATTCAAACGTCCAGTCTACCAGGGTGCACTCCAGAAGATCCGTACACAGCCATAGTGCGAGTGTTACAGGTGAACCTTGCTCACTGCGCAACAGCACACGATCTGCTGACGCAGACGGTTCGAGACCTGAAGATTGATGTTGCCGTCATTTCCGAACCTTACAGGAATCTACATTCCAAAAAACTGGGTGACCGATACTAGCAATAAAGCCGTCATTTGGTCCTGCGGTGCTTTACCGTTTGAAGCATACGACGGTGTCGAACAGTCTGGATTTGTTGTGGCCAAGGTGAATGGTATCTATTTCTATAGCTGCTATGCACCACCAAGCCTTTGTTATGAAGACTTCACACCATTTCTAGATAGACTCGTGATGGATGCGAAACAGCATTTCCCGGTGGCCATTGCGGGAGATCTCAATTCCTGGGCAGTCGACTGGGGTAGCAAGGAGACGAATAAGCGAGGACGTGCTTTACTAGAAGCCTTCTCGACTTTAGATGTTGTCCTATTGAACGATGGAAGTGAACCAACATTTCGCCGAGGACAAATGAGCTCAATTATAGATCTCACCTTTGTCAGCAGTAGCCTGGGAGGTATCTGAGATCTATACTGCCAGTGATCATAGAGCGGTACAGTGGGAGGTGTCTGTTGACCGGAGATCCGCGTCCACATCAGAAAGAACAAACGGAGTCGACTGGAATGTGAGAAAATTCGGCATTACCACCTTCCTTATAGCACTGAAGACTGACCCCATAACCGGTAGCAATACCGCAGAAAGAGTAGACGGAGTCATGCGGAGAGTCACCGACGCCTGCGATGCCACTATGCTCAGGAAATTTAGTGGAAACCGACGGCCACCAGTGTATTGGGGGAGCGATGAAATCGCGACCCTCCGGAGGGAATGTTTCGCAGCGCGAAGATCCTGGCAACGCGCAAGGATGAAGTCCAATCCTGAAAGCCTGGAAGTGAAGTATAAAACCGCTAAGCGTGAACTTACCAAGGCCATAAAACTTCGCAAACGAGACTGTTGGCACGAGCTTTTGGAGGAAGTGGATAAGGATCCTTGGGGCAGACCGTACAAGGTGGTTATGGCCCGACTTAAGAGTCAACCGATGATCGACCATCATCGACCTGCCCTGAGCTCCTGGAGAGGAATGTGTCTGTCTTATTTCCCCAACAATCGAATATTACTGGGACGTATGTGAAGAATGGTATCAACGACGAAATTCCAACGATTACAGCTGATGAACTATTGCAGGCCTGTAGTAGAGTGGGCAACAACAAGGCCCCTGGTCTCGATGGTGTGCCAAACATAGCACTGAAGGCCGCCATTAATGCAGCACCTGGAATCTTTCTCGATATGTACAATGCTTGCATTCAGGAAGGTATCTTCCCCAGCAGATGGAAGCAAGAGAGACTCGTACTGCTTCCTAAGGGGCACTGCAGCCTCCGGACGAACCATCATCATATCGTCCACTCTGTATGCTGGATACTGCGGGGAAGATCCTGGAGCGTATTATACACTAGAGAATTCAGGCAGTGGTGGAACTCCTATTGGCCGAAGCCCACTACGGCTGCAGACGACGGCGATCTACGTTGGATGCTATAGACCTGGTGGTGAAAACAGCGAAGAGAGCTATTGAGGGGAACGATGGAAAAGAGTTACGAAGCAATACTGTTTGGTTGTTACTCGGGACGTCAAGAACGCTTTCAACTCGGTACGGTGGGATTCCATTTTCGCGGCATTATCGAAGCTATCTGTGCCGGCATATCTCCAAAAGATGGTAGGTAACTACTTCACCGACAGAGTTTTCAAGTATGACACAGAAGTAGGCCCCAAAAGAAATAAGGTGACTGGGGGTGTACCTCAAGGCTTAGTGTTGGGCTTTCTGTGGCATATCGTGTACGACGAATTGCTGAATCTGGCACTGCCGACGGGGGCAAAGCTCGTGGCGTTTGCAGATGACGTGGCTATAACCATCGTGGAAAAACATCTATTCACGCTTCAGCTCATTTTCGATAATGTTTTTAACAAGATACGGAAATGGATTGCCTCGATTGGTCTAAAATTGCAGAGCATAAGACTGAGGCACTACTCATCCCAAGCCGAAAGAAATTGGAGACCATCACGCTGCAAGTCGGCGAGCACAAAATAACTTCCCAGCCCTATATACGGTACCTAGGAATTATGATTGATGCCCGACTCAGTTTTAGACAGCAAGCCCAACATGCAAGCAGTAAGGCGGGTGCAGTGAGGACTGCACTTGCAAGACTCATGCCGAACATTGGAGGGCCAAAACAAAGGAGAAGACTCTTGTTATCATCAGTTGTAACGTCGGTATTAACGTATGGTATCCCTATATGGACTGAAGCACTACGAAGTCAAGCAGCACGACGGCAAGTTATTCCAGTGTACAGGCTGAGTGCCCTTAGAGCGGCTGGCGCATACCGGACAGTATCCAGCGAAGCGGTGTGTGTCATCGCTGGGATGATACCTATCGAAGTGTTAGCGGAGGAGCGTAGGCGCACGCAAAAGATCAACTGAGCTGAGCCCAGTGGAACTGAGGAGAGAAGAACGTAACCACAGCATCAAGCGATGGCAGCTACAGTGGGACGCCTCGAGCAAAGGGCGATGGACTCATCGTCTTATTCCGAAGCTGGATATTTGGCTTGACCGACTACATGGACAAGTCAATTTCTACCTACCCCAGATGCTCTCAGGACACGGGTGCTTTGGGGAATATCTTTACAAATTTAAGCATGAGGATTCCCCGGATTGCCCAAAGTGTCCGAGAATCCAGGAAAACGCGGAACATGTTCTCTTTGCATGTCCGCGTTTCGACGTCCAACGGTCTATATGGGAAAATAGCGTAGGGAAACCCATTAATGTTGGAAATCTTGTGGAAGTTATGCTGTCATCAGAGGCAGCATGGAACGCGACAAGCGACTTCGCAATGGAGGTTCTGCAGGAGCTGCGCCGCGAGGAGCAGCTTCGGAATAATCCAGATTAAATGGAGGATCTTCTTACCGTGAACGACCGGAAAGGATTCGCTACTGAGGAAGCCGCGGCTGTCGTCCGCTACGCAACGAAGTATTGCTCCGCAGATGTTCCGTCGTGATTTGGGGATACTGGGATATAGAAGGTTGTCCTTCTACTAGTGTAGGCCAAGGGGTATTGTCCCTTGTTTTTGTTTTTTTTTCTGTATTTGTACTTTAATTTGTAAGTTTTTTTTTGTTTGTTGTCAATAAAGATTTTAAAAAAAGGGAGGAAAGAGAAAGAAGGAAGCGTGAGGAAGGAGGTTGGCTTCCTTCTTTCTCTTTTTTCTTTAAAAAAAAAAAAAACATGTACACATACACATGCACATACACATGGAGAAACTTAACTCCCGAAACCAAGGGTGCCAAGGGTGGGCTCCCTGTAACAGCCTACATATTAAAGAAGAAACCATGGCCAGTACAACCATTGGAAAAATGATTACGGTGCAGGGGAGGGATACCCCAGTACCGGCGGGTGAGAGTGCCGAAGCAGGCTCGAGCTCGTCGAGATCCGACTACTGCAGCCCTCAAGAGGTGGATCACTTGGCCTCTGATGGGTCTACTACCCCAAGTGAAGAACTCCTGAAGAAAAGGCAAGCTGAAATGGTTAAGATTGATAACCTTTTAAAAGACTTGTTGGAGTATATCACTCCGAAGGCAAACGTTCACAAGCACATTAAGTTGCAGGTCAATAAGATGAAAAGCAGTTATGACCGTTTCGTGGCACTTGACAAAAAAGTGATCCCACAACCAATGGTGCAGACTGCTGACGCCCAAACTTCACCTCACCTAAGTGGGCAGCCGAAGAGAAAAGATATCTCACCTCTGGAGGAGAGGAAATTTCCACGACAGGTGAAAAGAAGGAAGGAAATGACCTTGGAGAACTCTGAGACTGCAAACTCAACCGAGGCCACGGAGAATGACCGAGTAGTTCGAAACCCTACTGTCCAGAACGTTACCTCGGATACGGGCGAAAGTTCCAGTTGGACAAAGGTCCAAAGGCAGGGAAAAGTGGCGAAGACACACCAGAATCAGCCTCGGACGAAGAAGAAAGCAGTAATCCGCCCTGATGCGCTAATCATTCGTCCCACGGGGAAGGATACGTACGCTGAAATATTAGGACGTATAAAGAAGGACCAAGGTGTCTACGCGGCTAGCTCATGCGTGGACAAAATCCGTAAAACAGCCTCCGGAGATGTTCTTTTAATTCTAGCGAGAGGAAAGAAGGACGAAGGTGTTGACCTGGAGAAGGCACTAGTTGGAGCCCTCCAAAACGAAGCTAAGGTGTTCAATAAGGGACCTCAACAGGAACTCGAAATCAAAGACCTCGATGACGTCACTACCAAAGAAGACATACTTGATGCCCTGAGGAAAGCTGATGGCGCAGATAGTGATATCTCATTGAGTGCCATCAAGTCTCTTCGCAAGGCCTACAGAGGAACACAATCTGCTACCGTGGTACTCCCTGACGCTACTGCAAGAAATATACTGAGTAAGGGTAGTAAAATCCGAATAAGCCTGGTATATGCTCGCATCGTGACAGTGGTAAGGCCCATCAAATGCTTCAAGTGTTGGCACTACGAGCATCTTGCCGTCAATTGCAAGAGCTCCATTGACCGATCAGACCTGTGTCACAAATGCGGCGAAAAACGGCACAGAAGCGCCGATTGTAAAGCGTCTCCAAAATGCGGTCTATGCGTAGAACTGGAGCCCACGAAAGACAATGCCCATGTAACTGGTAGTATCAAATGTCCAGTCTACCAGGGTGCACTCCAGAAGATCCGTACACAGTCATAGTGCGGGTGTTACAGGTGAACCTGGCCCACTGCACCACAGCACACGATCTGCTGACGCAGACGGTTCGAGACCTGAAAATTGTTGTTGCCGTCATTTCGGAACCTTACAGGAACCTATATACCCAAAACTGGGTTACTGATACTAGCAATAAAGCCGTCATTTGGTCCTGCGGTGCTCTGCCGCTTGAAGCATATGACGAAGACTAACAGTCTGGATTCGTTGTGGCCAAGGTGAATGGTATCTATCTTTATAGCTGCTATGCACCACCAAGCCTTTGCTATGAAGACTCCACAGCATTCCTAGATAGACTCGTCGTGGATGCAAAACAGCATTCCCCAGTGGCAATTGCGGGAGACTTCAACTCTTGGGCAGTCGACTGGGGCGGCAAGGAGACGAATCAACGAGGACGGGCTTTACTGGAAGCCATGTCGACCCTAGATGTTGTCCTATTGACCGATGAAAATAAACCGACATTTCGCAAAGGACAAGCGAGCTCATGTATAGATCTCACCTTCGTCAGCAGCAGCCTGATGAAAGGAAACTGTGCATGGGAAGTATCCGAGATCTACACTGCCAGTGATCATCAGGCAGTACTCTGGGAGGTGTCGGTTGATTGGAGATCCGCACCCACACCAGAAAGAACAAATGGAGTCGGCTGGAATGTGCGAAAATTTGACATTGCCACCTTCCTTATGGCACTGAAGACTGCCCGATTAGACAGTAAGAATGCCACAGGAAAAGTAGACGAAACCATGCGGAGAGTCACCGACGCCTGCGATGCCACTATGCCCAGGAAATTTAGTGGAAACCGACGGCCACCGGTGTATTGGTGGAGCGGTGAAATCGCGACCCTCCGCAGGGAATGTTTCGCAGCGAGGAGAGCTTGGCAACGCGCAAGGAAGAAGTCCAACCCCGAAAGTCTCGAAGGGGAGTTTAAAGCCGCTAAGCGTAAGCTTACTAAGGCCATAAAGCTTCGCAAACGAGACTGCTGGAACGAACTGTTGGAGGAAGTGGAGAAGGATCCTTGGGGCAGACCGTACAAGGTGGTTATGACGCGGCTCAAGAGCCAGCCGATGCCATCACCAACCTGTCCTAGGCTCCTGGAGAGAATTGTCTCAGTCTTATTCCCCCAGCAAATGAGTGTGACTGAAAAGCAGGTGGAGGGTGCTATTATCGACGGAATACCGCCGATTACAGCTGAGGAACTATTGCAGGCCTGTAGTAGAGTGGGCAACAACAAGGCCCCCGGTCTCGATGGTGTGCCAAATATAGCGTTGAAAGCTGCGATCAATGCAGCACCCGGCATGTTCCTCGAAATGTATAATACATGCATCCAGGAAGGTATTCTCCCCAGCAGATGGAAGCAACAGAGACTCGTGCTTCTCGCCACGGGCAAAAAGCCACCGGACGAGCCATCATCATATCGTCCACTCTGTATGCTGGATACGGCGGGCAAGATCCTGGAACGCATTATACATCAGAGAATTGAGGCAGTGGTGGAACCCCCATTGGCCGAAGCTCACTACGGTTTCAGACGATGACGATCCACGTTGGATGCTATAGACCTGGTGGTCAAAACAGCAAAAAAAGCAATCGATGGCAGGCGATGGAAAGGAGGTACGAAGCAGTATTGCTTGGTTGTTACCCTGGACATCAAAAATGCCTTCAACTCGGTACGGTGGGATCCCATCCTCGCGGCATTGTCGAAGCTGCAAGTACCGGCATATTTGCAAAAGATGGTAGGTAATTACTTCACCGACAGAGTACTCAGATATCACACAGAGGTTGGTCCTAAAACATATAGGGTGACTGGGGGGGTACCTCCAATAATAGCATTACCGGCGGGGGCCAAACTCGTAGCTTTTGCGGATGACGTAGCCATAGTCATCGTCGGCAAACACCTTTCCACGCTCCAGCTCATTTTCGAGAATGTTTTTAACAAGATACGACAATGGATGGACTCGATTGGTTTACAACTTGCGGAGCATAAGACTGAGGCACTCCTCATTACGAGCCGGAAGAAAATAGAGACAATTACACTGCAAGTCGGTGAGCACGAAGTAATTTCCCAGCCCTACGTACGGTACCTGGGAATTATGATTGATGCCCGACTTAGTTTTAGACAGCAAGCTCAACATGCAAGCAGTAAAGCAGGAGCAGTGAAGACTGCTCTTGCAAGACTTATGCCAAATATTGGAGGGCCAAAACAGAGGAGAAGGCTCCTGCTATCATCAGTTGTCACGTCGGTATTAACATATGGTATTCCTATATGGAGTGATGCATTACGAAGCCAAGCATCTCGGCGGCAAATTGTTCCAGTCTACAGGCTGAGTGCCCTTAGAGTGGTCAACGCATACCGCACAGTATCGAACGATGCTGTGTGTGTCATTGCTGGGATGTTACCTTTTGAAGTGCTAGCGGAAGAGCGTAGGCGACTCTACACACGCAAAACATCAACTGAGCTGAGCTCAGTGGAACTGAGGACAGAAGAACGAAACCACAGCATCCAGCGATGGCAGCTGCAGTGGGACGCCTCGAGCAAAGGCCGGTGGACTCACCTACTTATTCCGAAGCTAGATGTTTGGCTTGACCGATCACATGGACAAGTCAATTACTACCTAACCCAGATGCTCTCAGGACACGGGTGCTTTCGGGAATATCTTCACAAATTTAAGCATGAGGATTCTCCGGATTGCCCAAAGTGTCCGAGAATGAAGGAAAACGCGGAACATGTTCTCTTTACGTGTCCGCGTTTCGACGTCCAACGAGCTGTATGGGAAAATAGCGCAGGCAAACCCATCAACGGTGGAAATCTTGTGGAAGTTATGCTGTCATCAGAGGCGGCATGGAACGCGACAAGCGCCTTCGCAATGGAGGTTTTGCAGGAGCTGCGCCGCGAGGAGCAGTCGCGGAAAAATCCAGAGTAAACGGAGGATCTTCTTACCGTTAACGAGCGGAAAGGATTCGCTACTGGGGAAGCAAAGGCTATCGTCCCCTACACAACGAAGTATTGCTCAGCAGATGTTCCGTCGTGGTCTGGGGACCAACCGAACTGTATTGTATGTGACAAGGGGTATTGTCCTTTGCACGTTATGTTTTATTTGTTAATTTTGTAAGTTTGTCTAATAAAGGAAAAAGTAAGAAAAAGAGGAAGGAAAAAGAAAGTACGAACTGTGAGGAAGGGGGTTGACTTCCTTCTTTCTCTTTTTCATAAAAAAAAAAAAACAAAAAAAAAACACATACACATACACATACACATCCACATACACATACACGTACATGTACACAGACTCATATTGCGGGCGGACGATGGAAAGGAGGTGCGAAACAATATTGTTTGGTTGTTACTCTGGACGTCAAAAACGCCTTCAACTCGGTTCGGTGGGATTCCATCTTGGCGGCATTATCGAAGGTATCAGTACCGGTATATCTTCAAAAGATAGTAGGTAATTACTTCACCGACAGGGTTCTCAAGTACGACACAGAAGTAGGCGCCAAAACATACGAGGTGACTGGGGGTGTACCTCAAGGCTCAGTGTTGGGGCCCCTTCTGTGGAATATCGTGTACGATGAGCTGCTGAAACTGGCATTGCCGACGGGGACGAAGCTCGTGGCTTTTGCGGATGCCGTGGCTATAACCATCGTGGGGAAACACCTATTCACGCTTCAGCTTATTTTTGAGAATGTTTTTAACACGGTGCTTTCGGGAATATCTTCACAAATTTAAGCATGAGGATTCCGCGGATTGCCCAAAGTGTCCGAGAATCCAGGCAAACGCGGAACATGTTCTCTTTACGTGCCCGCGTTTCGACGTCCAACGAGCTGTATGGGAAAATAGACTAGGCAAACCCATCAACGCTGGAAATCTTGTGGAAGTTATACTGTCATCAGAGGCGGCATGGAACGCGACAACGACTTCGCAATGGAGGTTATGCAGGAGCTGCGCCGCGAGGAGCAGTTGCGAAAAATCCAGAGTAAACGGAGGATCTTCTTACCGTGAACGAGCGGAAAGGATTCGCTGCTGAGGAAGCCAAGGCTATCGTCCCCTACACAACGAAGTATTGCTCAGCAGCTGTTCCGTCGTGGTCTGGGGACAAACCGAACTGTATTGTATGTGACAAGGAGTATTGCCCTTTGCACGTTATGTTTTATTTATTAATTTCGTAAGTTTTTTTTTTGTAACTTCGTTAATAAAGGAAAAGTATGAAAAAGAGGAAGGAAAGAGAAAAAAGGAAGTGTGAGGAGGGAGGTTGACTTCTTTCTTTCTCTTTCTTTAAAAAAAAAAAAAAACACATACTCATACACACCCGGGACATGTGACGAGGAACATTTGAAAACTAATTCATAACTATTCAATGGAGAACCACTGGTCAAGGGGGCGGAGCTATGCTCTGATTCGCTCCTTTAAAAATTCAGTAACTCGGTGGGGGGGCCTCGTAGAGAAAAGTGGAAAAGGAACTTTCGACTCCAAATTTTGCCCTCTTCCCACCTTCAAATCTAGAGTGCGCAGTTGCGGGACACCCTGTATACGGGGAATAAACGTGATCGGTACTCTGTATTAAGAAATACAAGCTTATCTCCTTACATTTTTTATTGTCCTATAAAGACCGATCAGAAATGATTCCCAATTGATTGAAAATTAACAGGAAGATTCAACTTTGATGCATCCTGAAAAAATAAGAAGCACAGTTACTTCCTGCAAACTGCTCGCTTTGGGGGAAAAGACGTCAGTTACACCAAGAAGCATCAATCTCGCATTTTCCTTGATACCAGCGGAGCAGGAGTTGATTTGTAAGGCTGTAGTCCTGCAAGGCCATATGTTCCGTCTGAAAAGAAGGGAAAAAAATTATCGTAAACGCGGTCAAAGGGAACTTTTTATGATGTTTTAAGCTTGCACATACTAACTCCATAAGGAATGGAAATGTACTAAAATTATATAAATGGGATGTATGTGTGACCCTCGATGGGTCGCATCATGAACTTCCCGATGTGTTAGGCTTTTTTTTTTCTACTCTTTCTCTATTCGTATTCACCCACGTAACCGCTGGTAGGCATTACTTCATGGGCAATACTACGGATCAGAGTACCCACCCATTGCGGCTGGGGCCGACTTCGCCATTTCAGCTCATCGTATTTCTAATCACAGGGTAAACCTCCAGAAACCGCTGTGATACGGTGCCGGGCGTCTACGATGGAACCCTCCCTCCCCCGCCCCCCCCCCCCCGCGCGACGGGTCGCGTTCGGTCCCGGCTCACGGTCTCACTTGATGGATACTGCCGATAGCACACACGGAAAGTTCCTGCCGTCGGTCGGAGTCCGTGAGAAAATATTTTTCAGAAAAAATATTTTGCAGTGAGCGGGAATCGAACGCGGGACCTTTAGAATAGTAGGCAGACACTCTACCCACTACACCAAAGCCCCTTGACTTGAAAATTGTTTATTAACATTTGTCATATATACATACTATATACAGTATTAATATCTTAAGTGCTAAGGTTCTAGATCACCAGCCGTTGGCTTTATATCTAATTTGAAAGAAGTGTAACCTAATTTTTCATTATTACAGATATTTCTGCTTATTTACATGATGACTCGATATAAGGAAAAATGACTTCTAAAAAATCTTATAAGTAATGGGTGCATGAGGGGCGGGAGAGAAAAGGATATATGGAAAGGTGGGACAAAACAGGTGGTCAGCGGGACCAATTGGATTTTATGTCAATATTGATGTTTTGGAGCTGGGGATTAGGATGGGATTGTAGCTTAAATTTAAATGTCTCATTTATTCTATCGATAAATTCGCCTATGGTTGTCATGCCGAGCGTTTCGTGTATTTCCACAATAGGCGTTCTTCTTTTAAAATTTCCTATTATTCATAGGAATTTATTTTGAATCACTTGAAGATGATTCAAGTGCTTTTTGGCTGCATTGTGCCAGGCAGGACAACCATAGGTGATAATGGACCTAATTAACCCTTTGTAGAGAGTAAGTTTGAGGGATTGAATGAGCGCGGGTGATTTTAGTAAATTATACAGTCTCACTAGGATAACTTTAGTCTTGACCTTGATTTCAGATATATGCTATTTCCACAGGAGTTTGGAATCGATGTGTAAGCCTAAATACTTTACAGAGTCGGTTGGTGTGATCTTATCGCTACGAATAGTTAAAGTCGGCTTGGCCTTGGAGCTAGTAAATAAGATTGCTTCTGTTTTAGCAGCATTCACTTGAATTTTCCATTTCGTTAATTCACTGATTATGAGAGAAGCAGCATTTTCTATGCTTCTAATAGCTTTGTTGATCGATTTGCTAGCTGAGTACAAAGCAATGTCATCAGCATAGCCTGCAATGGATACATTTCTCGGAATTCTGCTAAAAACAGAAGCAATGTACAAGTTGAATAAAACAGACGAGAGAATAGACCCTTGTGGAACTCCCGCGACAATTTCTATTTTATCCGAAAGCGAAGTTTCGACTCGAACTCGGATATATCTATTTGAGAGATATGATAGTAAAATTTTACATAGATATTTAGGGACATTTAATCCTTCGAGTTTGTATATAAGGCCTGCGGGCCAAACAGAATCAAAGGCCTTCTCGCTGTCCAGGAGAAGAAGAACGGTATCTTCTTTCCGGTCTTTCGTGGATTTTATATCATTCGTAATTCTAACCAGCTGGTGGCAGGTCGAGTGTTCTGATCGAAAACCAAATTATTGATAGGCATTAGTTGTAACTCTTCTATGGGGTTTTTGAGACGAACTAAAATTATTCGCTCAAAGAGTTTAGCCAATACCGGTAGGAGGCTAATAGGCCTATAGCTCACCGGATGCGAAGGGGGTTTACCGGGCTTTAGAATCGGAATGACCACCGCTCCTTTCCACAGTTCCGGGAAATATTGTCTGAGGAGGCATGCATTGTATATCTTTGTTAGTAAACTTATTGCTTTAATTGGGAGGTTTTTTAGTGCTATATTGGGAATATTATCCACACCCGGGGCAGATTTATTTTTTAGTTTTTTGATAGCGGAAGTGATTTCACGGGGATTCGTAAGGAATTTAATGGGAGTTTCGATAGCGGTTGTGTGGATAGTTTTTCTCACATGACCTGTGACTTGTTGTTCAAAAGATTTGTTGCCTCGGGAGGCCGATATTTCGTGTATTTTTGCGTAGTGTATGCAGAGTGTATTTGCCTTGTCGTGGTCTTCTGTGTGGAGTGTGTCGTTTGACTTTAGTGTGGGGATTTTTCTTCCACCACCACCTGCTTTGGCCGTTCTGTCTTCCCTGATCAGCGAGAAGTCTGGGAAGTTAATTTTCTTCGTTTTGCTGTTTAACTTAGTCTCTGAAATCAGACTAATTTTGATGTTATTGCTGTGGACGATGTGTAATAACTCGTCCAGATTAGGCTTGAGCGCAAAAATATTAATTGCTAATATGTTGGTTATGTTTGCTGGGGAATCGTAGGTGTGTTTGAGGAGGGTAAGAACAGGTGGACATAGGATGCGATGATTGTGATCCTATCAATTGGTGTAAGGGCTGTTTGGAGTTTAGAGCTCATCTCTTTAAGCTCTGAAAGGATTTCCTGAATTCTAAGGGTTGTTAGCTCGTCAAGGACTTGCTTCGCTGTAATAACATAGTTTTTAGTTCTACTTAAATGAGATTCGGGAACATGTGTTTCCATTGGGATGGTCCTAGGTTCAGCAGTGGGTGCAATAAGATTCCTTCTCGAGGTTTCCACCGTCGGGAAGAAGGAAGCGTAGGTGGGCCTGGACGTGTTGGCAGTAGAACTCGGAGTTGGTACTGGGACTGCAGGAGACTGGAGGAACTGGATGTTCCTTTCCAGATTCTGGATCGTGACCGAATGAGGTGTAGCGGGCAATTCTAATGGCGCTATGCTGGGCCTGGCCGATTGGGCTCGTTTTTTCTGAGTTTCCATGAATTTTAGGCGCATGGAACACTCTCTATAGCTGGCTGTGTGGGCGAGTCCGCAGTTTGCACATTTCAGGGTTTTGGAAGTGCAGACTTTTACGTCGTGGTTTGAGGCACACTTGACGCATCTCAGGTTCAGGTTGCAATGTTGGCTTGCGTGGCCAAATCTCTGGCACCTGAAGCATTGGGTAGGTTGCTGGGATTTTACATATTTTTCTACCTTATATGTATGATAGAAAATCGTTTTGATTTCAGCGAAGCTGCTCAAGGTTGTTTCCGGGCCAACCGTGATAGCGAAGATCGGTAATGGCCTGTTTTCTTTGGTGTCTCCGGCTTTGTTTACTTTCACGAACTGGCGAACGGAAAGTACGTTGATGCCGTGGTTTGATAACTCGGCTTGAATTTCGTCTTGTGAAAAACTGCTTGGAAGCCCTTTCAGAATATATTTTTTCGGTCGCTCACTTTTAAGACCGAAAGTGAAACAATTGATATCTTGCCTTTTCAGGATACTTCCGATTTTGTTGTAGTCCTCGAGAGTTCGTAGATGGACGATCGTGGTACTTCCATTAAATTTCAAATTTTAAAAATTTTAAAAATTTTAAAAATTTGAAATTTTTATCTGTGGCGTTGCTCTGCAGAAAATTGATTAATTTTTTTGTCTCCATTTTTTCATTCTCGATGATTAATGGAGGGACAGAAGTTTATTTTGGAGTCTCTTGAGGTCCATCAGAAGTGTCGGAGGGTTTGGCGAGGCGAGCGGGAACTGAACTCGCACTAGTCGAAGGTTTCGTAACGGTTTTTTTCGTTTTTTTTGGGTCTTCCATCGGAGGACTCATTTTGGCTTTCCTTTGTGGAGCCAAGGGAATTTTCAGGTTTTTTAAGTTTGACACTTTTGTGCCAAAACTTTTACTCGATTTGGAATTTCACTGTACTATAAGCGCTGTACGTTAGAAATTTATATTTCGCAGAGAGCGGTAGACATGCGTCCGCACGACACCGACTCAAAACAAATACCACACCAAAGCCCCGTCTCGATGTGTTAGGCTGTGTGTGGTTGTGCGTGCGTTGAAAACTTCCGATAAATGGAACGCTATCGCCTTAATTATGTGGGCTACAAAAAAATCACGGCACAAAAAATTTATGTTTCTACATGGGGAACAGCTTTTAATTAGAGGTTTTCCATCTAACTCTTACTGTTCATGTAATAGAACGATCTAGACAATTAACATTCTTAACTAGTGATATGTCTGAGCTATGGACGTTATGAAAAAAAAATCATAGAAAATTATGTGTCCGTATGTGAGTGATTTTTTGAGAAACGGTTCCCGGTAAACGGCTCGATCGATTTGGTTGTCTTTTGGCATAACATTACCTGTGACTGATGTCCAGGACGGAAAGGAGTGTCAATGTTGAAAAACAATTCCTGCAATGGTTATTGATAATTTTATCTGTTCATATGGCTCTATCGTGAGAACGGTTAGAGTTAGGAGGAGAAGTGTATAATGAATGTTGTTCAATACTCACAGACTTTTTTTCATAACGTCCATATCTCAGGACATATCACTGGTTAATAATGTCAATTGTTTATATCGCTCTATTACACGAACAGTGAGAGTTAGACGGACAAGTTCTCAATAAAAGTTGTTTTCCATGTAGAACATTTTTTGCGTACATTTTTTGGTTCATGAATTTTATCGTAACACTCATAGTTAAGGCGATAACGTTAAGTCTATTCCAAATTTCCACCACACGGCCTAACACATCGGGAAGTGCATGATGTGACCCGTCGGGGGTCCCACGTACATCCCGTTTATTTCATTTTGCCATTTGTGATCCGTTTGGAATGGTTGCTCATTGCGATTGGAACCATCTCCCATAGGCAGAAAATTGCGCGGGACCCTGATTGCGTTATACTGTATGCGTTGGAGGGGCATTTATATTTGGCGCCTTTCGCGTGTCGGACGGAAGATTTTAGTGTTTGCGCAGAACCATAAAGGGAAATATTACTTTGCGCATGCGTGACAGAATCTCTCGGTCGGAGGCGGCAAGGACGCCCGATGAGTTGGCCTAGCAACGTGCCAGAAGCATTTCAAATGTAAACCGAGGAACTCAAGTGTGGTGCGCGATAATTTCAAACAGTTCTCTTTAACCATCATATGACATAACGTATTATTCACACCTATCGAAAAACGAACCGTCCTATTTACCTCGATCTGTGATGACAAATACGCAAATACTCCCAAGAGAATTTTTGATCACCGGGATAGAACTATTCCGTGATCACATGTGGTATTAAATCTCACAAAAAAAAAACAAAAAGACTTTTATTTTGAAAAAACTGGCCAAGTCACTTGATTGATTGATTTCGGCCTACAGAGTCGCAATCTTGGAAAATAAAACAGAAAAAAAAATTATTTTCTAAAAATACCGCATAAACATTTCGATCCGTCATTGATTCACCGGGCATTTGAAAACAAGCAGTCCGTTATCGAATGCCCACAGTCGAATGCATAACGGTTATTAACTTCTCGATAGGGAAGTTATAGTAATCACCCTGAAATCGAACTTTTTCGTTTCTACCTGTAACTACGGTTTTAAATATACCAAAATGATCGCCAACGAATTCTGAACAAATGTCTCTGTGTGTGTGTTTTTTTTTTTCCTTCGTCCCTCTCATTTGTACGCCCCCGGTAGCGGCCGTGTAAGCATTCTTTCAGGGGGCGTACCGGACACCCACCCATGCGGCTGGGGCCGACTTTCGCCATTTTTAGGCCATCGTATTTCTAAACACAGGGTAAACCTCCAGTAACCCCTGTGCTACGATGGCCGGCGCCTATGATGGAACCCACCCCCCCCCCCCTGCGTCGGGTTAGGTTCCCGCTCGGCCGGGCGGTCTCATTTTATGGGTACCGCCGATAGCACACACGGAAGTTCCTGCATCGGTCGGAATCCATGAGAAAATATTTTGAAAAAATATTCTCCGGCGGCTGGGCGCGAACCTAGGACCTTCGGAATAGTAGGCAGATACTCTACCACTACGCCAAAGCCCCGACTTCCTGTGTGTGAGTGTGTGTGTGTGTATGTCTGTAGGTATGTGTGTTCCCGAGATTTTGATCCTAGGTTTCTCACGACCGAATGAAGCTATCGAGACCGTCAATATTGGACGGTGTGTCTCTATGTGTGCGCACAAAAGTTTGATCCTAGGTTTCTCGCGAACGAATGAAGCTATTGAGGTTTTCAAGGTCGCAATCGAAACATCTCCATGCAGAATCGAGGGGATTAGATTTTGGACCAACTTGATGCACTATATAGATTGTTATTAACAATTTCAGTTGTTTATAACGTTCTACTGCCTAAACTATCAAAGTTAGCGAAAAATTTCTGAAAGGAAAGTTATTCCTCATGCAACAGTACACATTTTGCGTAGTATAACATTTTTTTCTAATTTGCATAATTAAGGAGGTATGGGCGTTTGAAAAATTATGTATCTAATAAGTGAAAGAATGAAGCCATGCCGGCCATTAGGGTCTGAATCGGAGTGTTCTAATGTAACTCGGAGAGGATTATATTTTGAATGCAATTGACCGTATATATATATATTGTTACTAACAAACCCGGCGAACTCCGTTTCGCCACCAGATGGCTTCGTTTTATGTAACATTTCGTTTGGTGATTAAAAGATGAAGAAAAAATTTTTTTTTGTTCTATATTTGAAAAGGGAAAATTTTATTTCATTTCACAACAGTAATGAATTCATTTCGATTACAAAAATGAAGTGTTATTTAGTTGAACTTCTCTAAGTCGATGAAAGTGAATCCAAAGTAAATACTGAATCAAAGCGTTATACGTGTCCGCAAATTATCCGTTTCATTGAAGTGCTCTTTGGTAAACCACATTTTGTGTTTTTTGGTCTGACGTTAACACAAACAAAGCGGATGGTTTCCCAACTCGTGAACCCGCAACGTATAACTGCCCATGTGAAAAACAATGATTTTCTAAATTTATCCCCCAAACACTAAGCGATTGGCCTTGCGACTTATTAATTGTCATTACGAACGCAAGGCGAACTGGAAATTGCAATCGTTTGAAGTCAAACGGAAGATCAGTCGGAATCATTGGTATTCGAGAAATACATACATTTTCACCTGCGTACTTTTCGTTAATAATGGTTGCCTCAATCAAATTCGGCGTAAGTCTTTTTACCCAAAGTCGAGTACCGTTGCAAAATCATAATAACTGTACCATCTTCGAGTTGCAAGTTATGTGGTGGAAATCCTGATAACTGGAGACAGTTCAAAAACTCCTTTGGATAATTTACTACATCATCGGGATTTGTTATGGAATCAACGGATTTGTATGTCACCAAATCGCCAGCAACTTTTGATTGAATGGTGAAATTCAGTGCGTATACATCATTCTTCTTTGCGGCAAGAATTGCTCGTTGACTTAACCAAGCATAATTCTGATGATTCTCACTAATGTTTGGGAAAACACTTTCAATAAGAGCTAATTGAGAGTCTACAAATCGGCAAAAGTCGTTGGTAAGAGTAATTAATCCAGATGTCGCATCACCTGGGACTTTTCCATGTCCAACAGCTAACAATTGCTGGAAAATTGTGCAGCACTTTGATCATTTTGAAGTTGAACTCTCAGAGTAGTGGTCAGCGATAATGTTTTTACGTTATTCCATAAAGGTGATGCCTTCAGGCAAGCATTCAATTCATCTGCAGGCATTCCGCGGGGAATTACTGGCAACGTCTGCCTGAAATCGCCTCCCAACAATATCATCAAGCCGCCAAAGATTTCGCCTTTCGTTGTTATTTCGCCGAAGATCCTTAGGTGTGAAGTTAAGTGCTTCAAGTGATTCCTTATGTGCCATTGTGCACTCATCCCAAACAATGAGCTTGCATTGCATCAACAATTTTCCCATTGCACTGGATCGGGAAATATTGCATGTTGGAGTATCAATTGTGTTCAAATTGAGTGGCAACTTAAGCGCAGAATATGCAGTACGACCGCCATCTAGCAGAGTCGCCGCAATTCCAGATGATGCTAACGCCAAAGCTATGTCACATCTTAATCGAATAGTGGCCAAAATCAATGAAATGACAAATGTTTTCCCTGTTCCTCCAGGTGCGTCCAGGAAGAATAGACCACCAGTATTATTGTCCACCGCTTGCATTAATGTTTCGTATACTTATTTTTGCTGCTCATTCAGCAACGGCACATTATTTCGAACGAATTCCTGCAATATATCAACATTGTATTGCAGCTTTCGATTTAATTCTTGGTTGAATGCATCGCGCATCGGTCGATTTGGCGCAATCATTCCTACTTCAATCAGTAGCTTGTTTACAATAGTCAAGCATTGATCCTCAATCAGAATCAATCCTTCATTGTAGATTCCATCGGTTATTTGGATGTTAGGATTATTCGTTTGAAGATATCTTCACATATGTCGTCTTTGTATTGGTTCCATAACTGAATTGGTTGTGAAGGAAAACATGTGGTGATGATAATTGCGAACAGCGTTCGTATTTGATGAAATAACTGAGTCCGCAAGTGTTGAATCCCAATGAGAATCGTTCTCCAGCAACCCCAATAGTTCATATGCTTCTCGATATGTTTGGCATTGGTGGCCATTCACAGTTTTCAAATGCGCAAATGATTTTGGTCCACGTACATTTACCAACAGCAGTTGCAAATACAAACATTCATCTTTTCTAGGATGAACAGTATACATGCGACCTAGTGCATCAGTGGAAAACACCTGTGGCCAATCTGGAACTGGGGTTCTTTGGGCATTTCAACGTCCATCAGCGTCGCTGCGAATGGATCTGCTTCACACATTGCAAAGAAGCTAGTCAATGTTGTCGATGGTGGTCTCTCGGCCCGTTGTGCCGCATTAGCCTCAGTGAAGTAAACTCTTTGACCATTTTCCAAATACACTGCTAAATATACAACTGTGGGATATCTTTCATGAATTTGAAATGACAATACTCGCCACCGTGCTTCATTAGTACTGATGTATCTACCCATTTGGAAGTTGCTGATTTCGTCATTCGCATTTTCCGACGCAATACCAAACACAGCCATTTCGCTGCCTTTTGTGACGTACTTGCACAAATATTTGATTGATTTGACCTAATGACAACTCTCAACGTTTGCATGTGTTTCGAAAATTCGTGATAGCAGCGGGCAATATCGTACAATGAATTCATTTCCGATCTCCATCTCTTGATTTTGAACTTTAACTTTGATAGTTCAACCATTATCTTCTTTTGAACGCCGCCAATAAGCTGGATATCCATCGTTCCCTGTCACTGTTCCAGCAACTAACGGTCGCGGATATCGTTTTGCGCACTTTCCATCAGCCATGCAAGGCGATAATGGATTTAATGCACCGCACGGTCCATGCACCATCTGTGTCGTCACAATGTCATGTAGATGGGGATCAGTGACTGGATCAGGAATTTCAGCTGATATGATGTCATCCAGTTCATTTGAATGTAATTTGTTCAGCAACCAAATTAGGATATAAGCATGCGGCAGTGCACGCTTCTGCCATTCCACCGAGTACATATAACAACGTGTGTCACCAAAAACTCGATACTTAGTAAGCACATCCATCATAACCTTGAGTTTTTGCTGAAATACTCTCGCGATTATGTCATGGCGATCCTGTGGTTTTTGGCCCGTTTCCAACTCGCGTTCAATTTCCGTCCACTTCGGATTGCATGTGAACATAATAAACAAATCCGTCTTGAGCGTATTCGTGCATGTGGGCTTCCGATATAAGATAATGGGAGAATCGTCAGACGTCTAATATTCTGAACATCACCATCTGAATGAATAGCATCACGCAAGCGTATATAGTCCTCAAATTGTAGCTTTGCCTGATTGAATCGGATGAACCCTAAACGTTCGGTCTCGACTTTGACATACATATCGACAGCGAATTGCTGGAATAGCCGACGGCACTTCAGAATGACATTCTCCTCATGTGTACGAATCATCATACGATACGCATAGTAATTCATTGCGCTTAGATTTTTATTCGTTGATACGCCTGGAAATGCAAAATTAAATGAATTGTTAATGGAGACCAATAATAGCAATAATAGCAATAATTAGTGTGTGAATATTGTACCTGTAATTGGATCGACCATCTTCAACGTGAGGTCGTATTCATCTTGCCCTTGCCAACAAATGATTGCATATTGTAACGCATCGTATAAACGATGTGTCTCGTTTACACGATGCATGATATTGCTTCTTCGCTGAACGACAATGTCTTGCGATTTAGTTGGATCGCCAACAATAATTGCAGCAACATCATTAACGGTGGGTACATTGAATCTTCGCACATGTTCACCTGTTGGGGTACAATCCGCTCTTATCACAAATTTGTGCGTATCCGATGGCATTCGTTCCAATGCTGTTTTGAACATATTAACCACAGCATTATTGGCGTGAAAAAATGTTTGCAACTGTTCCATAATTTGTCTCTTTAACAGTTGTGTTCCCTGTATATTGCACCGCACATTCAGCCGATCCACCATCGACGAAATGACATCTATTTGCAGAAATTGATGCGGTTCATCTGGTGTTGGCACCATTGAACCATGCAAATGATATATTTGTCCTTGTATCTGTAATTGCGAACAATCATTTGTTGAAGAATATGGTGTAACTTCTGATCGTGTGATGATGTAGTGTGTGGTGTATATGTAGTTGTTATGTGTTGCAATTCATTGTGTTGGTGTGAGTGGCTGGTTATGTGTGTTGTATCTTTTACCTTGCAAGTCAGCATGAAGCCGCCTTCTCGAATGATATTAGCTCCAAAGGAAGTCATGCGAAAGCAGTTATTGTATTCAAGGATCTGTTGAAGAAAATGGCTGGAATCGGGATCAATTCCATCGAACAATGGTTTCAGTGACTGTGTTCGTGTAAGCAATAGATCCAGTTTGACTTTTCCACTTGCGCAGCACAATCCGGCCGTTTTTCTTTTGAACGATAACGCACTGCAATATCAGCATATAGCCGTCATTGGTCCAATATCTAAATTTTCATAATCACTATAGTTCGCAGTGGGATCATATTGGAATGCCAAGCGATTGTATGATGCCAATGATCTTCGTGTGCTCACGCGTTGTCTCAATCGGCTATTTTCTCTTATTATATTTTGTTTTTCTTCGCTTAAGTGCTGTGAATACACTTGTTGCTGGCTTGCATGTCTTGTGCGGTGGCCGATGTTCGCACGTCGTCCTCTAGGCATTTTGGACTATGAATAGAGTGGTGAATTTAACCTCAAATGCACGATCCACATAATCTACACAATTCAACTTACCACCTTAAAGACAAATGCCTGCTGTTGAAATTGAATAAAAATTTGCACAATACACGTGATTGATTTGATGGTTTCCAATTGAAATGTTCGGAAACGAATAACTTATTTTTTTACTTTTTTTTTTTCAATTTCAGTGAACACAATACCGGTTTGTCACACCAAATTAACTGAGCAGCGAACAATGAGTAGTTGTCAAACAATGTATCACGCACCGGCGCCATCTACTTAAAATATTGGTTTGCAGTACATGATATGTATCAGAGATGGCGCTGCATGTGAAAAATGATTTTCCCGCTTTTCTGTTGAAATTTTTCCTGAATTTTCTTTGCTATAAACCTCACGGAGCCCGCGACCTTTCCAACGAATGCAAAACCGTGCTCATCGGTTCATGCGTTCTGGAGTTATAGCGTCAGGAAGGAAAACCCGACTTATTTTTATATAGTAGATAAACGATTCCAATTGTTTATAACGCTCTATGGCGAAAATCGTATTAGCTAGCGGAATGATCACTGAACAATAGTCGCTCCGCATGCAAAAATACACATTTTATGTTGACTGACTTTTTTCCGTAATTCGCATATTTAAGGAGGTATGGCCGTTCAATCAATTACGTACATCATACGAGAAGAAAGAACGTAGCTGCTCATAACTTCTCAATGAACCAATGACAAAACCGAATCATTATGTCCTTTTTTCGGATGATACTGGTAGGCTTGTGTATAAAACTAGTGTAATTCAATTTTTCAATTGCTATAATTGAACTCTGATGTTTCATGTCGTCGTTGCGCTTGCTCATCACCATGGTTGGGTTCTCATGCTGTGCTCAAATACCAAATCGGGAAGTTTTGTTTGTGCCCTGCATGGGGCACACACATTTATACACCACTAGCTTTATTTCGTTTAACGTTGCTTTTGATTTGCACCAATTTCATTGGTGGTATGCTTCCGAATGGTACCGGCTTTGCAATGGTACCAAATGGAACATTTGTGTAACATTTCAAGCCTCTATGACAAGAACTGTAGGAGGAGATGCGCGAACAAAAACTTTGCATGTTAACTAGAAAAATTAAAGTAACTCGAATCCCTTTGGGTACCAGAATATAGTTCCCAATTACATTCCATAGACACTATTGAATTGAATGTTTTGAAAAAAAAAATTCAAAATCCGTTCATTAGTTTTTGAGATATTGAATAAAATGAATTTCTAGTAAAAATCGAATATCTCAGAAACTAATGAAAATTTTCAAAAATCCAAACCACTTGCTCATATAGATCCCAAATGGAACATTTGTGTAAAAGTTCAAGTCTCTATAACAATAACTGTAGGAGGAGATGCGCGAACAAAAGATTTGCATATTAACCAGAAAAATTGGAATAACTCAAAATCTTTATGAGTCCAGCCTTAGATTTCTCAATTACATTCCATAGGTACCATTGAGGCAAATCTTTTGAAAAAAAAATCAAAATCCGTTCATGAGTTTTTGTAATATTGAATAAAATGGATTTCTAGTAAAAATTGAATATCTCCGAAAAAAATGAAAATTTTCGAAAATCCAAACATTTCACAACGACCCAAAAATTTCAAAAACCACTTGCATATATAGATACCAAATGGACTATTTGTGTAAAATTTCAAGTCTCTATGACAACAACTGTAGGAGGAGATGCGCGAACAAAAATTTTGAGTGAAAAACATAAAAATTGACATAACTCGAAAACTTTCTACGGACGCATATATGTTTTTTAGTTCCCTCTTGTAGATGGCGTGATGAGGAACATTTAAAAAAAAAATTGAATCGGTTCAATATTCAAGGACCTAGGTTATTGTTGAGTCGCGCTGACTCAACTCAACCTCCGCGCCAGAACTTCGGTATACTCATAAGACTTAAGAGGCTATGTAACTTGTATGAGAGTTACCATCCGAGTGAAAATTTTCAATCCAATTACTTTTTAGGGTGAACCGATTAATTCCAAGAATGTAATTTCCGACTCGCTTCATTATCATCTTATTTAGAACGTCTGAATTTGGTTATTTCGTAATAATGGCTTCACCCTAAAAAGTAATTGGATTGAAAATTTCCACTCGTATGGTAACTCCCATACAAGTGACATATCCTGTTAATAGGCTATGTTACTTCTGCCGCTCGCGTCGCGCGGGTTTTGGATGGAAAAAAATGCCGGTACTGATGGTAATAGACAATTTGCCCCCCCCCCCTTGGCTCCTTCGCCAGACAATGGCTGCCGATCACGCACCAGTGCAATGCACATAAACAACAAAATGTAAGTGAATTATGAATTTTAACCGTTTCTCCTATTATTATATAGACAAAACAGATTTATTACCTCATCTCAAATAGCCAAAATATGCTTCGAATTGAAAAATCCCTGTGTGTCGAAACTAGAAAACCTCCAAAAATCACGCGTTGTCCGGCTAAATTGGGACAGATTTTTTCCGATTTTCCATAACCTCCACTGTCTAATATTGAAAAGTTATAAGAAAAAAATCCAGACTTTTCTCCTTCAATTTTTTAATACGCGAAATAAGCTAAATTTAAATTATGCATTTTTGATCAAAATAGCCATTGATTTTTTATTTACAAATTTTTTAATTCAACTAGAAAAATCTTGAAGTTGATTCTATCCATTTTGAATATTCAAGTTTATAATTATAAATTTCGCATTCTGAATGTTGAAAGCATTTTTCGATTTTCAATTTCAAATTATTAACTTGAGTTGTTTTTTGTATCCATTGCAAAGAGTAATCTTACTCACGTCTGCTCAAATTCTTGGAGAATTTTTTTCTTAATTAAAAAGAAATCAGTACATGAAGAAGTACATGATTAAAGAGGAGCGGAGCAAAAATATCAATTGTGCACCGGAAGTTACTTGCCTATAAAAAAACCAGACGTTCAATCTGCTGAAAAAAACATGCCAATCGGAAGAATAATCTTTCATCTATGTTTCATTGACGAATTGATTCAATTTGCCTAGGAATTAGTTATGATAACCGTTCGCGAATGTTTGTCGAATTATTGAATTGAGAAGTGGCACGGGGGTTCATAGCTGTCAAAACAGTGCAAGTTGTGGAATTCAAAGTTTGAGGTAACAACGATGTTGCACTGTTGTAATTTTCCACACCACCGAGAGTGTTTTTAAGTCGTTCAAGCTGGGATTTTTCAATAAATGCCCCATTTCAACACAATCTTTCCGTGGGTTGCCCCATTGTTAAGGTTATTTATTCATAAATATCGCCATGTTCGCGCGTTATGTTGATTAGCCTAGTAACAACTAGGGTCTTCAAAATACTTTCCATATAAACAATTCATAATAAATTTTTTTTGAATAAGAGCGCAAATGTATCGTCACAGTCGCTACATTATTTTTTCATTTAATTTGTCTGTCAAAAAATTCTTCTTAGATAGTATTTAAAAAAAAAGGGTAGTTGGAAAATGGGTGTACTATGTGATCACCCTTATTTCCAATTGAAAATAAGGCAATAACAATTGTAATAAACGGGATGTGGGTCTGACCCTCTACGGGTCGAACCAATAACTTCCCGATCGTTCACCCGTATAGGTTATATGCAAAATTTCGGTTCAGATCTGAAGTTACGTTGACTATTATCTTGACGTACAAAATTGACCACGAAAAGGAAAAAAATTTTAAAATAAAATCTGAAAAAATTGTCAATTATTAGTATCAGGTGCATATAGCTGTGGGTCCAATTTTAGTGAAATGTGTCGGTAAGTTTCTTAGGAATGGACTTTTTTTCTTCGATCGAATCATACCTCAGAATCAAACCAATATTTTTAATTTGTTTTTATCAAAATGTGTGTCCAGGGAATGGTCGAAGTTCCAGGGAATGGTCGAGGAACATCTTGTAGATTACTCCCAAGAGATTGGAGATATTTCATTTTTTCTGTTTTTTACAGTTTTTCGAAATAGAAACTTGAAATTTGGAACAAAGGTTCCTTTTCTTGTGAAGAACCCTATTAAATGGTGATTCGAACGTATGATTAGTTTTCCAGATTCAAATTTTTTCTTTTTCACGGTTTGCATTAGATTTTTTGATAATTATTCAACCGATTTTCTTTGGTTTTTTTCTTCAAAATGTGCGCCTCAACGAGATTGATAATGAGGTTGGAAAATATTGAGTCAATTAGTTTCGGTTTTTTATCTGCAATTTCCTGGCTGGCAGAGGAATATATGCTGGTGGTTGCTCCCCGAAATACAAAATTAATTTTTCATCAAATCGCCACCTTTCATGGTATTTCTAAGGATGTCTGGATAGCATTTGTGCAATATTAGCAATTTTATTAATCACTGCAATTATTTATAGTATTCCACTGGGTAAAATATTAAAGTTAGCGGCAAACTTATCAAAAGAAAATTATTCTCTACATTAAAATACACATTTTATGTGGCATGCTTTTTTCCATAATTTGGATAATTAAGGAGATATGGCCGTCTCAACAATTATGTATGTAATAAGTGAATAAATGAACCCAGCTCTCTCATGAAGATCTCAATCGAAGCATTTCCGTACAGAATCGAGCGGATTGGATTTTGGATGATATTCGTGTAGTATACGAAATGTGTTCCCTGGCGGACGGCTCGATTACAGAATCGACTTGTGCAGTATGCCCATTAGTTTTCGAGTCCAAGTCGATTTTGATTTGGAATAATCGACCCAGAGTCGACTAACTACCGGGACGATTGCCGGTCGACTAGAATTCATCTTTTCCCCAAAACCAACTCACGATCCGCGTAACACCACGTCGATTGTCCAAAAACAAAGAGAAAAAGAAGATATATTTTTTTTTTAATTTAGACCAGTCGACCGGCAACCGACTCAGTATTTAGTCAATCATGGGTCGATCATTGCAGAAATCTGGATCGATCTGTCCTCGAAACGTAATCGAAATACTTCACAAGTCGATTACACAATCGACCGGTCTGCCAGGGTTGCTTTGCGAGTTTCAGATTTGCCACGTATAAGGTGATTTTTCAATTCTGATTTCTGTGCTTAGAATGGATGCCAGGTATTTGAGACGTTGAATGATATTCATTTATTCGCTACGTTTTTTCGGGAACATGACAACGAATCATAAGAAAACAAATTTTATAAGCTTATAAATTTATCATTATTCAAAATGTATAGGATTGGAGCAACGTGTATGGGTTTAACCCGAGCTCTCCTGCCGTAACAACCCTCCAATAGGTGCGTTGTTTTTTCTAATATCACATCACGTATGATTGGACCATACGATCAATGAGTTACTGTTGTAATTTCACTGTCGAATTTGGCGTCTGATGACGATTGAATTTAAACGACGTATTAAACAGTAATCCATACTATTAATGGGTTGTTTTAAGCATGGAAGTCCATTGGCCATCAACGAGGTTAGAACACTATACATGCTAAAATCCTCAAATAGAATGTGTTGTGAATATAATTTTCACGACCTGTATATACGCTACTTGCTTTATCTTTGTATAATTGATAACTCAAGAAATATGTATTGCATGCATGAACTAGTGTTGCAACTATGCTTCGATGGCATGTAATTGTATAGTTCATGTGGAAAAGAAAAAAGTGAGAAAAACATGATTAAAAAAAAAATAAGTCTAGTCGATCGACAACGGACTCGGCATTTGGTCGATCGTGGACCGATTATTTCAAAATGACGATCGATCTGTTTTTACCGGCTTGTCTTCGACATTATCCGTCCAAAAAGACGTAGAAAAAATGTCAGTTTCTGTCGAAAGTCGACATTTTTTATCATTCTATCATCTGTCATCAAATTATGTATTTCGTCGGGAAATCATGCAATATTTATGGAAGTCAAACATATTATGCCATAATTTGTACAAATTTGCCAAAAAATGGCGAGATTCAACATTCGTTGTCATTCCATGATCTGACATAATATGATATATTTTGTTAGAAAACAGGATAAAGAACTGCTCAGAATAGGTCGTATTATGCCATAATCGGTACGAATTTACAAAAAATGTCTAAATTTCACATTTTATGTCATTCCATGGGCTTACAAAATATTATCGTAATATTTTGTCGGGCGAGGACATCAAAAAATTCGTCAAAATCGGTCATATGCCATAATCTGTGCGAATTTACAAGAAATGGCGAAATTTGACATTTCATGGCCTTCCATGATCTCACATAATATGATATATTTTGTCAGAAAATATCATACAAAATTCGTCAGAATCCGTCGTACTATGTCATAATCGGTACGAATTTACCAAAAAATTTCGAAATTTGACATTTTATGTCGCTCCATGGGCTTACAAAATATTATATATTTTGCCGGAAAACGACATAAAATATTCGACAAAATCCGTCTGTATCATAATCTGTCGAAATTTGTCAGGATCTCTGAAATTCATCATTTCATGTCATTATTCGTCATTTCATGACATTTTTCGTCATAATCTGTCCGCCGAATTTTCATGAGGGCATCTTCTCCCTTCCCCCACAACATATTTTTTGCTCATGCAAATGTACCTTGACTACCTGGAAAAACACAAGTTTAAGCGAATTTCGATTGGCCTTGATAGAAAAAACAATAAATTGATGTTTGTAATAAAACACTGACTAGATACCGATCCCAGGATAGTTTAGTATTTTTTCCTGAAAGGGAAGTATGATAAAATAGACCCGTATTTTTTGTTTCTCAAATTGCATGCACCACTCGTATGGTATAATTTTTTAAATATTTTTTGATTAATATCGATTATGTCGAGAAGTATCGATAGTAACGGTCGATGGAGGAAATTTTTTTTTAAATGGGCATATGGATGCCTTCTTTACGGACCCAAATTTTATCGTCTGGTCAATAATGAGTCGAGTCTCGACTCATAGATGGCGTTTTCAGTGGCGCCATATCGGAGAACTGAAGAGTCCTAGAGGGGATTTAGAAGTACCATAGCCTTTTACGCGGAGGTTGAGCTGCGAGTGGTAGTTGAGTAACGGAGGTGCGGCGGCAAGACATTGTACATAAAATACGTATTTTTGTATGGGGAACAACTTTTCTGATTTTAATTTTGTGCTAACTCTAATAGTTCATTCAGTAGAACATTATAAACGATTGAACTTGTTAATAACAATATAAGTGCTGGACCAATTCCATCCAAAATCTAATCCGGTCTAAGTTACATGAATCTCTTCCGTTTGAGTCATCAACACTTCGAAGGCGAGCCTCGTCCCTACCTTACCGACGCCGAGTGGTGCTAACTCGCACGGCTCGCAAACCAACTCTACCAGCCGAATGGCACATACTATTTTTTGTTACGTGGGCGCGGGGAAGTGGTTGTGCTGGCGCTGGAGGGGGGGAGGGGTGGGCGAAGCCCCCCCCCCACACGCAAAAGCGAATTTATCCAACGAAACAAATAAGTTGAAAGACAAAACAATCAGCAATTAGCAATTCTTTATCCCATTTCAATAAAAAAATATTGCAACACATTTAGTGAAGCTCCAGACCCCAGTTCAAGCTCTTGATCATGAAAAAAGTGAAAAATTGAAAAAATATGTATTAAAAACTATTCTTAAAAAAAGTCTTATATCACTGCGAAATTCCCTACCGACAGTTACATTTCCTCACATTTAAACACATTTCCTCCTCCTCTTCATCACCGTCCGGGATAAAATGCTCCATTGTTTGTTTGTAGGATAACTTGGGGTTTTGTTTTTGGACAGGTTATACTGCGTCACACTTAAATATTATCGTTTACGAGTTTTGAGTTCAACTGTCCCCACTCCAATGCGACCTTCGACTCAGAGCCATAGATCACGCGCTCATCAGACCGGCATACATAAAAGTAAAGCGAATATTCCGTCGGTAAGTTGGAAAAATTTACCCACCTA
The DNA here is from genome assembly GCA_026005395.1 of Asobara japonica. Classification (NCBI taxonomy): domain Eukaryota; kingdom Metazoa; phylum Arthropoda; class Insecta; order Hymenoptera; family Braconidae; genus Asobara; species Asobara japonica. The sequence continues at coordinate 119,518 of BQMI01000077.1, forward strand.
GGTTGGGTAAATGGCTTTACCCAACCTAGGTTCGTAATCAGGACGAGTTACCGACCGATACCATAATCCGTAATTTACCCCGCGCTTGTGGACAGACGGTAAACGCCATCTACTCGGCCCCAGTGACAAAAATACACATTTGATGTTTTATGACTTTTTTTCTTAACACGCATAATTAATTAATTAATCAATTAATTGACTTAGACAGAAAATCGAACTTGCACTTTTCATTTGAAACGTTAAACGGCAACGTTAAACGAAATAAAAACGGCCGTTATGCATTCGAATGTGGGCATTCGGTGACCGTCTGTTTGTTTTATCGATGCGTCTCAATGGTGACTAGGCCCGAAAGAAGTATCAAAGTGAAATAACAATTAGTTATATTGTTATGAACAATTTAAATTGTTAATAACGCGGTATCTCATGAAATATTGTAGATACGGAAAAACATGTTCAACAATGTCGCCGATTTCACCCAATCTCCACGTTTCATGACCCTTAGAAATTTTTCCCCACCATTTTTAAGGCGATGTTTGTCTGTGTGTGTGTGTATGTGTGCGTATGCAAGCACAGTTTTGTGTATCGATGTATCTTCAACAAATTATCCGATTTCGGTTTTCTTATACTCATCCGATAAGTTTCCGTCTAACTTAAACCTGATTAGGTTTTTAAACTAAATCGACCCAGCGGTTTTTTAGTTATTTTTGACTGATTCGTAGATTATTAGATTCAATTTAATTATTTATTTAGATAGTTTCAATTACAAAGACATCCGTTGTTATCAATTGTGGGTTTTCATGTGTGTGTGTGCGTGTGCGTGTGTGACCATGTATGCTTATGGTCAAAATTGTTGGTCAACGATTTCTTATGAACGAATCATTCGATCGAAGTTGTTGAGGACTCAAACGGAAGGGTTCCATGCAACTTAGACCGGATTAGATTTTGGATGGAATTGGTCCAGTATGTATATTGTTATTAACAATTTCAATTGTTTATAATGTTCTCCTGCATGAACTATTAGAGTTAGCACAAAATTCATATCAGAAAAGTTGTTCCCCATACAAAAATACGTATTTTATATGGAATGACTTTTTTCAATAATTTGCGTAATTGAAGAGCTATAGCCGTCGGAACAATTATGTATGTAATGAGTAAATGAATGAACCCAGCGCTGTCATGACGGCCTCAATCGAAGCATTTCCGTGCAGAATCGAGTGGATTACAGTTTGGATGGCATTCGTGCAGTATATACAATGTTATTAACAATTGTTTATACTGTTCCGCTGGATAAAATATTAAAGTCATCGTTTGTATTGCGGCCGCATCTGTATTGGTAACTTACTCCCACTCAAGTGCCCCGCATAAGTCGCATCCTCATGCTCACCATACGTTCACTCAAATATTCATAATTATCTGGTTCATAAATGAGTCAATTTAGGATTGTCTAATCTGCAGCAGTTTTTTATGTCACATTGATGCTCTCACCACTAGTTAAATATCAATTGGGGAAAAGAAATGAAAACGTACATGGATAGGACATATACGAATTATACAGTAAAACTAAGGTCAATTTCGCCGTAATCTTGGGCATTTCCATGTTATTGAATTATTCTTGTCGGGGAGTAGTGGAGGGCAGCTCTCGGCCAACTTTCTCAGATGAGATTTCGGAGATTTCAAAATTGACTTCGCCCATACGCTGCCGCGTATCTCGATCACGCGATCAAATGTAATCTTTGACGGCAACGAGTAGAATGATTTCGTGACCTCCTTGGTATTGATTATTCCCAAAACGCAATTATAACTTAATCAGATACGTTTGCTCTACAATCACACAAACGATACGTGTAATCTATACTGCATAACATAACCTGTCTATGTGCCTACATCATTATTGGTCTCTTTATTCATAAAGCAATATCCTACACGTAGATGGATGTGTGTGTGTAAAACAATCTCGTTGTTTGCTGTTTTTATCATTTCTCAACTGGTATGGCTGGAACCAATACATTGGATTTTTTATGCGTACGGCTTTTTCCCAATCGTCCGTATCAATTTCATTTCATGACCTTTTCCTGTGTTTTAATATTCCCTAGTACTAACGTTTTTTTCGCGATTTTACGTCGACTCTCATACCACTTCGTATAAATATGAAATTGAATCAGTATGCACATTGTATTGCACTATGTTCCCCTCCTTATTCCCTCCATTTGTTTGATTTTGTGCATCGTTTATACATTTTATTGTTCGTATGTATACACTCTCGGCCTTTTACATTTCGGTTCCTTCCCAAAAATGTAACGTCACACATAAAACATGTGTATTAGGTTATAATCTGAGTTCTTCAATAATACTGAATATGAACCCCTTGGAATATGGCTGTTCCGGATTTTAGACTAATAAGCTACAAAGAAAGAACATTTCGCTTCGAATTTCCTAATACGGAAAAGAACAGCAAGGATGCCACAGGGGTCTTTATCCTAACTCCATCCATGAACATATGTGTGAAACTATTTGCAGAGCGATATGACCTCACCAGGGTTTTGAGAAATGAATCAGAGAAACATGATCCGTGAGATGAAACATGACACCTCCTAGGAGTGATAAGACTCTACCATTCTTCCGAGAAAATGAGTCAGTGAGAAATGTTGGAGTTTAGTGGCGTAAACAAAAGTTTCATATTACTTTTGTTATCATGAAACGTTTTAAATTTCATTTCTCAGAAGTGATGGGAGTACTGTGGGAGCTGTCCTCTGAAATTTTCCATGCAAGACACTCCTCATGATTGGTGTGCCTGATTAAAGAGAAGGGGATTAACACATGTGACCCATCTGTATAGATAGATAGATACTCTCATGTGAGAAGCATTGCTCAGTATTTTGTAGAGTCTCAAGTGGCTGATCAAGCAGTTGATGTGAAATTCCCTCAGAGTTTGAAGTGCAAAATAAAGTGAAAACTTGACCTATCGTCATCCAGAACCTCTTGTAGCCACTGCTTCTTCTGCAGACCCTTCACGTACACAGTAGTCACATTTCCAAGCAATCCCTCCTTGAGCACCTTGTAGATGTTAAAGTATGGTACTTTGCCAGCATTCCAAGTGATCCCATGGTAGTTCTTGATGAGCCAAGTATTTGTATGCCTCACTTCACGTGAGAGATTCTGCCACGAGTACGGTGGTTTGAAGAGCCTGCAATGAATTTCATGGGAATTGTCCATGTAAGCCATGGCCAATTCTTTCAGGATAAAAGAATTCCCATCGCCTTGAAACCCCTGCATATCCACTATTGCCTCCATGTTTTCGCTACGTGCTCCGCAAAACGACTGATCACTCCAACAGATATCTCATGCATTTTATCTGTAGACGCAATTGATTGCGTCATTCTTCATGCGCAGTATGACTGGAGTTTCTGGAAATGGTCCAAGACCCTGCAACACCATTCGCTCCTCTCCATCCAATTGACGCATGCGCAGCCCCTGCGCTCACGTGTGTGTGTGTTGGGGATTATAGCAGTCTGTGTTCTCACTGAATGTTCAGTTTGCATCATGGAGCCGTTGAGTCCAGATGAAGTGAAGTGTTTGTGCGGAAGTCCGCCCTTCGCGGTGGACTATGAGGACATTCTGGTGAAATATTATGGAGAAAATCCACAGCAAAAAGCTCGTGACTGTCTCCACAATTTCCTGGAGCTCGCCGAGAGTTTGGATCTGCTGAAGATGTGTACTGATGATGATGAACGGGGCTTTGAGGATGAGGAATTTCTGATGAAATGGTCACCATATGTTTGTACCTGCGATGAGGTCATCATTAACCACTACGGATATGATCCACCCGAAAGACTTTGGAATTTTCTGCAGAATTTCCTCGACTTGCGAGAGAACATTACGGCGATCTACCAGCTCATGTTTGGAGTTGATGATAATTCGACCATAGTGCTCAGCGAAACCCAACAACATACTCAGCGGTATGGAGATGTCAAAATAACCTTCATTATCGATGATTGCTGATTCACCATCTTTGAGTATCCAGCCTGCATTTTCCATGGAGCTTGACTCGGTGCTTGCGAGATGTAATTCTTCATGAGGGTGGTGAGCCCGGCATTTTTACTCCTGTCGATGACAATGGCATTGAGCTCATAGCGCACCTCCTCAAACAGGTGGAGGATAGCGCAGTTCACCAAACGCGTGTGCTCAACAGCCGTTTTAGTCAATCGACCATGTACATGAAGCGAGCTCTTACTCGGCAGCAAGCACAAATCCTGATGCTGGACAGCAATGCGAATTTCATCATTGTTGTTGAATGTCGCGGATGCGAAAGGCTGATGTGCATGAATCTCATAGTGAGCGACCGATTCGTCGAAGACGATGGGTTTTTGAATTTTCAACATTTCCTCCATGGTTTTTTTCTATTGTAGAGAATGTCACAGGTTATTAGGCTTGAGGCTGAAGGATATGTCGTAGTCATGGAGTTTCTCCATCAAGTACAGCTCAATATCATCGATCTCATAGCTTCCCGTGGGTATGTTGATTACTTCATTACCCACGTAGAATTTATTGTTGCCAGTGACGATGCTTGGAATGGAGTTGAAGGTGAGCAACTTCGTCAGTCCCAGAGTATAGCTCCTGAGCGGGGACAATTCAATGGGTGGGAAGTGGTGACTCTCCAGCACTGACGAAGTGCCCGTAAGAGTCAGAGTGAATGATTCACTACTCATTGTTGTCAGCACTCACCTGACTTGTGTGGGACAGTTCACTTCGATTTTATAGCAATTTCGTCGCCACGGAGAAATCTCAGACAGAGGTGACCACACACCACCGTATCATAATCTTGGTATCATTCGTGATTACAATGGACAATGCTGCCAACACCGAAATATTTCATCAAATCCTGTGGGGGGCGGAGATTACCGATGCTATCAAAGTATACAATTTTCTTCTTGTGCTTTCGGTAGGCAACCCAGTGTGTTCCCACCCCCTCCTTGTTGTCAAGATTGATGATTGCCGACACGTGCTCGCGGGGGCCATTTCTTGACATGTCGTTTCTCATGTAGACACCTCGAAATTGTGGAATCTTTAAGGTTTTGGCGTATCCCAACAGGCCGGCATCAGTGAGCGCTCGGTGTGGTAGCTCTAGACGTTTTTTTTCTTCTCACCCAAGTGGAGTCCCAAGCCCTTTCTATATGGCTTCAAGTACAAACGTTTGCCCAATGCAATAGCTTCCATAGTTCGATTATGTCGTGTACTCTCTTGGTGGGCTTTCTTAGCTGCATTCGAGCTTGTGCAATACCAACAGCGCCACCTGCCAGTGCTCCAGTAGCACTCGAAGCCGCAAAAAGCGGAATGAGGAAGGGCAGTACACCTCCAATTTTACTTGGCACGGGCAAAATGCGCGGCAGTCGCACACGTTTCCTTCCGCCTACTGTTTTCACTGCATGACGTGCACCTTCCAACGCGGTTCTGATGGCATTTGGTCCTGACTGCATTGAGGTCTTGGCTGCTGCGAGGATTTATCGCAGCACCACTTGTTTCTTCCTGTGCCCACGCCCACGGCGTTTCTTGCCACTCCGCCTCCCCCTTGCACGACTTTTGAGTCCCATACCGACGTTGTCACCTTCATCATGTTGGAACAGTCCAAGCTGCTGCTTTTTCCCCAAGAGTGGCGTCCTCTGCCAAAACGCCTTTCCAGGCACGGTCCGTAAGAATTCTGCGTGTCGTGCAGAGAGGTTTTCTCGATTTTTCGAGTAAGCAATATCGTGCTCCTTGCAAGCTGCGTCTAGGGGATTGATGCCGGGATCACCTCGAGCCAATCTTCGCTGCAGTTTCGTACCAGGGCCACAATATTGATAACCAGGCAGGTGTAATTCCACGGGCAGTTTATTGATGATCCTGTTCACGAGTCCTCGACCTTTCTTGCGTTTGCATCCGTTCATGGTCAGATGACAACTGATGAGTGAGGCTATACATACGAGGGCTTTATAGTACTTTGGGCCAATTGCAATCCATACATTCGGAGGGAAGGTTGGATGACGTATAAGGTAGACGTCGTCGATGTGTCTACGACCGGTGACTCCCGGAGACTTTTGTTGAGACCCCGATGCCAATCTCCAGAGGAATGGCAGTCTCCGCTATAATTAGCTCATATTTATAGTCCTGCACTCCGTCATTCGCCATGAACTTCAGAGAGCAGAAGATCAAGCTCCCGATAATGAATTTTGACGAGTTCACACCTCATCGCAAGAACGGTCGAGAAAACAATCGCCATGGAGCCCTCTTGCCCAGCAAAGTGCGTGCAGTGATTTGTGGTCCCGCCAACTGCGACAAGACGAATGCCCTACTGGCCCTCATAGTTCATCCCAATGGTTTCGTTTCGAGAATATTTACGTGTACTCAAAATCTCTCAATCAGCCCAAATATGAGTTACTGCGGCGACTAATCTCTCCCATCAAGGGTGTCGGCTACTTTGCATTCAGTGAGCACGAGGATGTGATTAGACCAGAGGATGCTCGTCCCAATTTCATCATGATCTTCGACGATGTGGCGTGCGAGAAGCAGGATAATATGCGAGCATTCTTCTGCATGGGTCGACACAAAGATGTAGATAGTTTCTATCTCTGTCAAACTTATGCCCATGTTCCCAAACACCTGGTGCGCAACAACACCAATCTCCTCATACTCTTCCGTCAAGACGATATGAATTTGAAGCACATCGATCAGGGTCATGTGAATACTGACATGTCCTTTGATGAGTTCAAAGGCTTGTGTGCGAAATGTTGGGCAGAGGACAGGCACAGTTTCACGGTCATCGATAAGGATAGCGAACTCCATGAAGGACGCTACCGTAGAGGCTTCGAGTCCTTCCTCAAGAGATAAATACACTCAGAGTACCACTATGAGATCCAGTTGCCAGGGAAACGTTCGAATGTTAACATGCAGCGCAAAATTTTGGAGAAGGAAACCAGCCTCCCGCATCGTATAGCTGAGGCGAGCAATGCTATTCGCCGCAAGCATAAACTCCTGAAATTGGGAAGAGAGAGCACACGGGAGGCGATGAGTCAATTGTTCAAGCCTATGGTGACTCCTCTCGAGAAACTAGTCAAAACTGAGGTGGTGAAAGTGCCTGAAGTGAAGCATGAAAAAAAAGAGGCCCCCTCCATGCTACAGACTCATGACTTTGACACTGCTATTGGAGATGAGTCATTCGATGCACCGAGAATGGTCAGTACACCTATACGGGAAAGAAAAAAAATCTCCCCAATTAAAGTCCTAAGTGAAAAGGAGCGTATTCCATCCATTAAGGCGGAATCTCCTCTAAGCTCGCAACACCTTCTTCAGAGATATCTCAGTCGACTCAATACGGAGTGTGAAGCTCAGGATTTCGATAAGGAGTTTGGTATCCGCAACTTGAAGGAGGGTCTGAAAATTGGTGATTCCATAGTGACCTTCGATGCGAATTCCATGACTGTAAAAAATGAACCGTACCGACTGACCCCTGGTCTGCTTGAATTAATATTCAAAAAAAACGCCGAACTTAACTCTCATCACGGAGACTGATAAAAATACCTATGGAAAAATTATTCTCAGCATCAATGCACATCGCGCTTACTATCAGACCAATAGACCTGTTCGAACGAGCAGTAGCATGTTCGCTGAGAAGCTAGGCATGGCTCTTCCACGCAATATGCTCATATCGAACGCACCAATGGATTACGTCTACTGGGATGATCCAAATGAACTTGTCGATGGGTTGAGACTGCTCATGGCATCACAATCAGTGGGAAATCTCAGTCACACCAATGAAATCATGTCTGTACTGGAGGAGTTGCGTGAAGCTCGCATCATATATTAGAGCATAGCGGGAAGAATTGAGTATCATTTGGAAGATGAGTATCAACGTTTCGGACGTCCCTTGAATCAAGGGAAGAGTACTGTCAGAAGTGTGCGTGGTCTTCCTGGTGAAGGGTTCAAAGTGACTGCTGACGGACACTATGATATGGATAATCGAAGACTCACCAATGTCGGTAACGCAGTGCCAGAGACAGTTGCCGTATCTGCTGCAATGATACGTAATGTAGTGAAAGAAGAGATTCGTCTCCTGTCTAATGTGATTGGGTCCCTGGGTGCCAGGATTGACGACATTCAGAACATTATCCAAACATTTGAGGAGAATTTCCTGAGAATGATGAAGGAGCACATTCTACGCGAGGAGGATGTACAAGAGCAGTTCCAGCAAACCTCTCGGCTCATAAATCAACTGGATGGCAAACTGTCAACAGCTCTCAACGCTGACATTAAATTCATGCTGGAGAGCCTGCATAGATTGATACTCAACAAATTCTCTATTCTTCACAAGGATATAAATGACGATTTTGCGCTACGTAATGCAGAGATAATTCACAACCTGGATACTCGTTTGATTGCACTGGAAAATGGACAAGGCAGCGGTAGAGGCAGTGGTAGAGGAACTTCATAGACCTGCTCGATGGAACTATCCACGACGTCGAGTTCAGGTGCTCGGATTGGATGATACCTGGCAAGCCGATCTTGTGGAAATGGGTGCATATGCTCGCGTGAATAAAGGCTACAAGTACCTGCTCACAGTCATCGCCATTTTCTCCAAATATGGGTGGGCCGTGCCCATGAAGACCAAGAGTGGCAAAGATGTCACTGCTGCTATGGAATCCATATTACAGCAGGGTCGTATCCCGCAAAATCTGCATGTTGATCGAGGCAACGAATTCTACAACAAGGAATTCCAGGCTCTGAACATATTGATATCAACAAGTACTCAACCTGCAGCAATCTCAAAGCATCCATCTGTGAACGTTTCAATCGCACGCTGAAAGAGAAAATGTGGTAGCAATTCAGTTCGCAGGGGACCTACAAGTGGATACTTATTATCACAAACTTTGTGCAGATCTACAATGCCACCAAACATCGCACAATTCGCATGAAACCCAAAGACTTCACTGCTGATCAGGAGAAGTATCTCTTGCAACACGTCTACGGGAAAATGGATGTCAATCGTGCAAACAAGAAAATCAAGTTCAAAGTTGGAGATAAGGTGCGCGTCAGCAAGTACAAGAATATCTTCGAGAAAGGGTACACGCCCAACTGGACAACCGAAATCTTCACAGTAGCAGAAGTTCAGAAGACCACTCCCGTACCATATAAACTCTCTGACTATGAGGGTAAGCCGATCGAAGGCGGCTTCTACCAGGGGGAGTTGACTAGAGTCAAGTACCCCGATGTGTACCTTGTAGAGAAGGAGCTCAAGCATTCCGCAAATAAAGTCTTTGTCAAGTGGTTGGGCTTCGACAGCACTTACAACACTTGCATCAATAAAAATGAAATGTAATAATGATGATAATAAAATAGACAGTTTTTTCATAAGAATGTTTTTTTTTATTCACAATATCCATCTGGTAGAGTCCCAGTCGAATTTATCGAGAGCACCCTCTTGTCATCATCCCAACGCAGACATAATTTTTCTTTTTGTTTTACAGTATACACGTCATGCTTCTTACTTCTAATTAAATACTGGTCTTTAAGTAAATTTTCATGATTGAAACGACAGTCTTTGTAATCATGCCAGGTGATTGTTTTCAGTGCCGAGTATCGCACTCACTTTGCTCGTTTCTTCACCTTCTCCTCATCATGAATCTTAAAGACGTACACTTTTGCTCTTCAACCTATAAACTCAGTCCATTACACTCATCCTTCATCAGTCCCAATACTTTCTTATTTGCGAGCGGCATTCCGTAAACATTATCTTTTGGGTAGTCTGACGTGTCAAATGTGTGAATATCACGCTTCGTACACTCGTACATATCGGGAATTTTAAACTCGTAGAGGAGACCGTCCGTGTCTGTGTACATCAATTTAGCCCGATCTCTAAAAACTGACTTGACATACTGATAGTGGAAATCATTGATGAACGTCTTTGAAATGTCGAGAATTGAGAAATCAGCGTAAGTGGGTTTGTTGAAGAATCTCTTTCTTCGATCCAATTGGATAATCACTATATCATCATAGAAGATGATGCAGCTGTGAAAGTTGGGTTGGGCAATGAGAGCGTTCGCCCCGTACCCCCCTCCCATTTGGTCACCAACTTCACCTCTTTCTGCTTCCTGATATTTTCAATGGTTTTACCAAATACTGCATTGTTCATCAATTTAAAGAAATTATTCGCAAACTCATTGGTAGATTGCTTCCTCAATTCCACATTGAGGTCGATGTATGGTTTCATTCATGGCGCCTGATTGAATTCCAAAACCCTATGAATATTAGTCGATTTCATACCAAAATTCAAGCATTGCTTGAGATTCTTGAAGTGAATGACATAGTTTTCCTTGGTGAGCAGAGTTGTCATCAATTTGCGAGTTTTCTTATGGGGGGGGGGGGGGGGAATGGAATGTTCTGGGCAGAGGGGTAAATCCTTGTGAGACTCGAAAAGTTCCTTGGGATACTCCAAGTCCACTTCAAGGATGTACCCTTTCGAAGCCACATCTGGAATGGTGTGCACATCGACAATTGATGGTTCAATCCATTGGAATGACTCCGTGGGTAAGTATTGTGATATAGCTGCACCGTACAAGTTATTCACGTCAAAGTTCATGAGGTAGGATGTCTCCTTGGAGGGATCGAAATCCTCCCCCATGTACTTGTTGTTGGCACGAGCGTACCGATTGCAGCACTGAGCCACCCCACCTCGAATGCCCTTCTCCACGAACAAGTACATTTCAGTGTCAGTTAGAAGTTCGAGACTGACACCAGTGCATTTGAGCATAGCATCCAGTGCTAATCCTGGTGCCGTGTAGTCGTGAAGGGAGTCAAGCTTATAGACGGATGAGCAAGTTCGTCGGAAATTTTGAAAAATTTCTGCCAATAGCACCACATCTGTAGCCAAATACAGGTTTGAGTAGGCACCCAAAGATGTAATCCCAAAAACATCCCATACTCTCTGAGCATGCGCATAATCCTCATCAGGTACGTTCTCATCATTCAATTTTGAGTAGACGTCATTAATTGGAGGCAATTGAGGGTCGTTGAGTTTTTCCCAAGAGTCAACGTACTCGTAAGGAAAAACTTGTTTTCTAGTTAAAAGTTGGAATTTATTCTGACCATTATTGCAGTACTTCAGGGTGATGGATTTGTTCTGATCCGTGAAGTAAGAAGCTAATTTCTCCAGACTACTCGCCATGAATTTGATAGAGTCAAGGGATCTGAATTGAATGTGTGTACTATCAACATGTTTGGTGAAAGAGATATACATTTCTTTGTTGATAGGCAGCGAATCTATATGACCGGAAAATCGGGTAGCCAGAAGTTGAATTAAAAAGTGTGAATCGTAGCCAGAGAGATTGTGGAACACTACTGACTGGGATCATGTGAGAGCCCCTGTAGTTGAGATTACATCCGGGGTGAGCAGGACCGCGATACTTACCAGTCAAGTGACAATGATCGCGGTGCCTTGCCTCAGTCCCTGCAAATGGCTTCTCACACATGTGCCAATTTGGAGCACTAATGAAGTCAGCAGCTTGTTGACTGGTGAGTGGTGCCATCGGTACGTTTGTGCTTAAAATAACATCGACCTCATGTGCAATTCGCAACAAGTCATCTATGAACCATTCAATGCACTGTGGTCCACGATTCATCTTGAATGCTGAGCGAGAGTCATCATAGTCACAGTGCAAGTAGAAACCCACACTGTGAGGAATATGCTTCTGACACAATAAGTCATTATCATCGTCCGCTGGAGACAAAAAGCACTCCAGATCTGCATAAATCACAAATGGAACCGACTCCCTGAACAGATGATTCTTGAAACGCAACATGTTCTTAACCTCTTCCGGTAGTATCATTTTACAATTGTTGGTTGCCAAGCAGTCTTCTCTATGCATCTGCATCGATTTTTCAGTGCCGAAATGTGCCAGACAATGATCGCAGAAATACATAGCAGCTTTTATTCGTGAGAGTTGCGATTTCACTAATCGGGACAAATTTTTGATCAAAGCGAAATGACGGGTTGTCTGACCATTGCTTTGCAGCTGACTATCATCATAAAGCAAGAGGAGATGAATCGTGTCCCACACTGATCTATGCATACTCAAATATAAAGGAACAATTTCCTTATCATTATCAATACCATAAACATCAATTGACAGTCCATTCACATGCTCAAATTTCGGGATGACCTTCAGTTGCATCGGAAACTTCAGGCCGGCATACTCGATTTGCGTTCGATCAGGTAGAGTTGCATCAGCGTGATGTGGATAGGAGGTTATCCGCTCGGGATGTGATGTTGCAGGGTGGAGTGCAGCAGTGATCGACCACAGGAAACAGTACTCGTCATTGTTCATAACGTTCACTACTGCCCTCTTCAATTGGAGGTGTTTCGGAACTGAGACGAACGTGCTCCATCCCGCGGACAAGGGCTTGTAACTGTTCATACTTATAGTTAGATTCATAATCTCACATAATGTCCAGCCCCAATGTCTCTCCTGGAAATTCTCAACCTTGGCGAGCAATCGTTCCGTGAGGTGTTCATCAAACCATTCAGTGATGTTGGTGGTTGGTAGGATTACTGCATTCCTGGTGTTGAAGTATGTAGGTTCCTCAATAACTTCATTGGGTTTTACGATTTGGAATTTGCAGGCCAGGACTCCATTAGCTTTAATATTACCCTGCTGCTGGAGGGTTTGCTGCAAGTGACTAATGGCTAAGGATTTTGCGTCTTGTAGGAAGGCTTTGAGATCTTTATGATCCAAGTTGATCACTGCACCGGTTCGTATTCGACTTCGAAAGGTAGAATCCACATCCTTCCAGAGAATGTGAGCCGCCTCAGGCTGAGTAGCACTCACTCTGCTACCATAATGTACCCTGCCTTTGATTTTATACTTTTCGCGGTAATTGTGCAGGCTGACAATCATGGTTTCGAATCGTCTCTTTTCACCGCATGAGCTATCATTCGATCTCTCCTTCAAAAGTTGACGGAAATGACCAATGTACTTCCTACATGAATAAGCCCATCCATTAGATTGTACAGCAGGAGCAGTCTTGTATGCATTGTTGAGTATTTCTAACATCTTCACGCACTTTTTTACCTCCATTGTTAATGAGTTCAACGCCAATCACATACACTCTCAAGCCACTGCACTTATAACTGCACACTTAGTTATTCAACTTCAAGTCGCTCTTAACAATTTGTTTTACCGATGGTTACACACTGCTTGTCCGTACAAAGACTGATGACATGCGCAATGGTACTGGTTTTATATAGGGGCTCAGAGGCGCTTCTCAGAACCCTGGTGAGGTCATATCGCTCTGCAACTAGGGCCTTATCACACAGATCATGTTTCCCCAATGTTTCTCACTGACTCATTTTTTCGGAAGAATGGTGGAGTCTTGTCACTCCTAGGTGTCATATTTCATCTCACGGATCATGTTTCTCTGATTCATTTCTCAAAACCCTGGTGAGGTCAGATCGCTCTGCAAATAGTGTCTTATCATACAGATTCTGTTTCTCCAACGTTTCACACTACATCAGTTTTTTCGGAGCACTGATGGAGCCTTATCGCGCCGAGTAGGTTTCACATCTCTCAAGGATCATGTTTCTCTGATTCATTTTTCAGAACCCTGATGAAATCACATCGCTCCGATGTATTCTGTCACGACTCACATTTCTCCAACACAGATATTGTTGCTGCCATTTTTGTTTCCCTCAGTCTACGAAAAAAAATGCACAACGAACCAAATGATAACTTGAAAAAAAAACGGTTGGTCGTGACTGTTTTTTCAACCCCCGATGATGTATGCACACACACACATGCACTTGCGGTACTACTTCGAAGGTCAGAGGTTCGATTCCCGCTCAAAGCGTAGTGTATACAGTCCGGGGTTCGATTCCCGCTCAAACGGTAGTGTATACAGTCCGGAGTTCGATTCCCGCTCAAACGGTCCACAGATAGGTCCATCATGGGAGGAGCTAGTCCCACTGCACCCCACTCAAGTGACGTCACCCACTCAACGCGTTGGGAATGGGGGTAGTGTGCTCTGCCAACACCTTGTGGCAGCCATAGGTGGAATAAATGTGAGGGGTAGGACCCACCTTGCCTAAAAGGCTAAAGGGGGTGCAGTGTACCCCCGAATTTTAATTTGGAGGCTGAGGGATGAACCGTTACTGCGCGGGGTCGGGGGTGACGTCACCCACTCAAAGCAGCTGAAGGCAGTAGCGTTGGGGTAGTGTGCTCTGCTAACACCTTGTGGCAGGCATAGGTGAAAAAAATTTGGGGGGTAGGGCCCACCTTGCCTAAAAGGCTAAAGGGGCTGCAGTGTACCCCCGAATTTTAATTTGGAGGCTGAGGGATGAACCGTTACCGCACGGGGTAGGGGGTGAGGTCACCCACTCAACGCAGTTGAAGACAGTAGCGTTGGGGTAATGTGCTCTGCCAACACCTTATGGCAGCTATAAGTGGAAATGCGGGGGGGGGGGGGGGGGTAGGACCCACCTTGCCAAAAAGGCTAAAGGGGGTGCAGTGTACCCCCGAATTTTAATTTGGAGGCTGAGGGATGAACCGTTCACGAGATACCGCGTGGGGTAGGGGTGACGTCACCCACTCAACGCGCATTGCGGTGGGACCTACCTGTAGCCCCCCCCCCCCCAAAATTAAATTTCGCTGCCGAGGGATGGACCGTTACCGAAATACGGCGCGGGGTACGGAGTGACGTCATTTTTATTCATTTATTTATTCATTCATTTATTTTATTTATTCATTTATTCATTTACTGATTTATTCATTCATTCATCTATTCATTTATTCATTTATTCATTTATTCATTTGTTCATTTATTCATTTCTTCATTTATTTATTTATCTATTTATTTATTCATTTATTTATTTATGCATTTATTTCAAAGCAGCGCTCTGCTTTACCGACCGCGGTGCCCCCCCCTCCGCCACGCTGACCCCGCTGCTGCCCCCCCTGACGTTCAGCGACGACCTGCGCAGAAGCACATGCGCAGATCCCCCCCCTGGCCCTCAGCGACGACCTGCGCAGAACAGATGCGCAGATCCTCACGTTGGGGGTTAGAACTCCTTTAGTTTATCTACTGGTGAAGAGAAAAAAATTTGAGCTCACTTCTATCAGCTCAAAAATCGACTTACTCCTATGTTTCGCGATAGTAGTGAAATTTTCAACTAGTGCCGCGAGGATGTGAGTGCCCCATTCGGGGCACAAACAAAACTTTCCGATTTGGTATTTTAGCACAGCGTACGAACTTTATTCTTCTCCAAAAAACTCCGGTTAATGAGTGTGACCCTTATTAGTGCCATGATAAAACTTGCAGATTTGAGAATCGTGAGTCATTTACCAAGCCGATTATGATGAGTATCTAAGTAGACGCATGGTGAGCACGGGATGAGACTTATGCGCGTTGCTTGAGTGAGAGTGAGACGCCAATAGGGGTGCGGCCGCAATAAAAACGATACCGTTAATATTTTACGCAGTGGAACAGTATAAAGAATTGCAACTGTTAATAACATTGCATATACTGCACGAATACCATCCAAAATGTAATCCACTCGATTCTGCACAGAACTGCTCCGATTGAGACCTTCATAACAGCGTTGGGTTCATTCATTCACTTATTACATACATAATTGTTGAGACGCGAGTCTCGTTTGGGCGACCGTGGTGTACGGACGTATTTTGTAGCGGCCCGCTATTTAGTGTCTTCTGAGTGATTAAAACAGTAAGAACAATAGAAGTTTATTTGTGAAAAGTGGAGGTCTCGAGTACCCACTTTTGGACTCGTGTTGTGTGTTTTTTTTTATCTTCTCGATTTCTGTAATAATTTCTGTGTGCAAAAGGACTCCCAGAAAATGAATACCACTACTGTAACTTCATACTCAAAGGCAATTCAACAGATCGTGTACCCTAAAAGAGAAGAGGCGGTTATAGTTGACTCCATCGAAGATATACCACCAACGGAGTTTGCAATATCACTTGGTAAAATAATTGGCAAAATAAATGTCAGGAGTATCAGTAAAAGCGCAAAGGGAAGAATCTACATTCAAACATCGAGTGCCCAACTCGTGGAACAGCTTACGAATCCTGACACGTTTATAGAGGTACGCAATCAAAAGGTATTGATACAGCCGTACGTAGCGAAGGTCAGGAAAATTGTGATTTTGCACGTGTTTCCAGTTCTCCCCAATGACCTCATCGAACGTAAGCTACAAGAATTCGGTGTCATACCTAAGGCCAAAATAATAGTAATTGAAGCCGTGGCATCAGAGAGCGGGCGGGAGCATCGTGAGAGTCATCAACGACAATTGTATGTTCAAGCGGAAGACGTTATGAAAATCCCTGAGAGCTTCATCGTTCGGTTCGCGGATACGGGCTTGTGGATCTATACGTTTCGTGATAAAGTGACTTGTTTCATATGCCACGAAGCCGGTCACATTGCCAGAAATTGTAGAAAAGGCAGTAAACAAAACGGGTCGGTAGATAAAGTTACCACTGAGCAAGTACAAATGCACAACAACCCTCAGCCTATCCTTGTCAGAAATACGAGAACTAGAGGACGATATTTCTCCACCGGAAATTTCACCTAGTGCCAGCGTTAGCATCGTAGAAGACCCGGCGAAATCGGGTGACTCCCAACTCGAGCAAGAGCAAAGGAGGCAAGCGATCCCGCTCGGATATCTCCTCTCTGCTCCCTTAAGGGAAGAACAAGATCTTACGTAGCAATATAATTGATCTCTCTACTGCCGATGTCGGCAACCACGAATACACTCTTCGAGATGAGTCAGCTGATGCAGAGCCTGCTCAGCCGACACAGTCAACTGTCATGGAACTGGAAACTACGATTCGACACCATACAGAGGAGATCAAAGATGAAATTCAGAAGAATGACACTTCATACTCAATTTCATGCGATCAGCTGGTCTCCTTCCTCGCCTGCGCGCATGAAAATCCTCATATACCAGCAGTTACTCTCGCCGTATGTCCTGACAAGGTTCGCCTATCCCGTATGCTCATGGAACTAGCTCCTTCAGTTACCACTGGCTCTTTGCGTCGCCGAATGGAAAGAATTGGCAGTACATTAGGGACGAACCCCAGATCACGCTCTGTGTCTAGCGAACGCTCAACCACCGAGAAATCAGTGAGTCGCCCTAGTTCGCCGGCGATGAACCTGTCAGAGGAGGAGTGGTCAGCCACCCAGAAAATCTTCAAGGAAAACAGCAGTGATTTTCCATTTGACTTTCCAAAGTTCCATAAATTAATAACTTCAAGCAACAAACTTATTGAGATCATCTCCAACGCCCAAGATCTCACGAATGACACGAAGAGCCGATACTTTATGTTTGATTACGTGAAGAATTCCCTCCTCACGAAATCTTTCAAGTACCGCGTTAAAAAAGTTTTGAAGAAACTGAAGGAAATAGACGGTGATACTTCCAGAGATGACATGGATGTTAGTGGAATTTAGTACAATGGCCCGGAATAATACAAATGTGGTTTATCATCGGCGGAGTTCCTCACATGATCGGAGCGGACAACAGACTGCCCTTAAAAAACTGCGAGTGTTATATTGGAGCTGTCGGAGTTATGAAAATCGGCATCTTGATCTTCAGGTTATTAGTAAGAACATTGACATTCTCATTCGTGCCGAGAGCCGTTTAAAGCCCAAAACCATACACATTCGCTCTCTCCCTGGCTTCTATACAGTTACAAAAGATCGAATGCATGATAGGGCAGGCTTATAGCTTTCAGAAAAAACATAGCAATTGGGAAATTCCATGCCCAGACATATCGGATAGACTCATTGAATCAAACCCCCACATCAATCATGGAATTGTCTAGAGAATAAGCAGAATGTCATGGTACTCAATCCAGATAGCATTACTCGATTTGACCAATATAGTAAATCCAATAAGGACCTGGTGCTGGCCTCTACATCCCTAGCTGATAAATTGAAAGTATCTCTATGTAAAGAGTCCTGGGGCTTTGATCATTTTCCAGTACTAACACAAATCGCTATCGAAAAATATGTGTATGTGAAGGAGTTTTCCAAGACCGCGTCAGCTGCTACAGATTGGGAGCGGGTGAACGAGTTGTTAGAATCCTCCTTTGAAGACACGTTCCTCGCACCTTCCTACAACCCCCTCACTCCAGTACAAAAGTACCAAACGTTTGTGAATTACCTCTCTGACACTGTAAAGTCCTAAACTCCTCACAGAACCCGAGTGTACCTCTCCTTCCACCGAAACCCAATCCATTGGTGGGACTATGAGTGTCGACAAGCTAGACGGAAAAGCATTGGCTCGTATGTGAGGTGGCTCTCCTCGGGCGATACTGTGGACTACATCGAATATAAACAGACTGTTGCCGAGGCAACAAAACTCTTCAGAACTAACAAGAAGGCTAGCATCCACGCTTTCGCGCAAAGTATTGATATCAAGGAGAGTCTAACCTACGTGTGGAACACGTGCAAAATTTGTGAGAATAATTGCGTGAACAACAGCCCCCTTAACAAAAAACCAAATCTAGAAGAAAGAGTCGAAGCCTCCATAAATACCGTCAGTCTCCCATGGTGCTGCACAGACCCCTCCTACACGCACGTTTGTCAACAGAATGCGGATCTCGAAGCTCCATTCACATTTGAGGAATTCAATGTAGCCTTGAACTCGAGACTCTTCCCCAGGTATGGACGATATAGATTACTTCCTCTTGAAAAAACTCCATCAAGTATAAACTTGTGCTGCTTGACATATTTAACGAGATGTTCTTGCTGTCTTCCTACCCAATAGAATGGAACGAGCAATATCTACACTTTATTCCTAAGGCTAGTGGCGATGGGGTTGGGCCTATCACTCTAACCTCGTGCCTCTGCAAGCTCTTAGAAATGCTTGTTAAAAATCACCTCCAGTGGTTTGCTGAGTTTAAGCGACTGCTCCCTGACTCACGAAGTGGATTTCGCAGGGGTAGATCTTGTCATGTCAACTTGACGGATCTGCTCCTGAGTGTTGATTGTGGCTTATCCCTGGATCGCGAGCCCCTTGCAGCTTTCCTGGATATTAGATCGGCTTTCGATAATGTTAACTCAGATATATTATTAAAAAAATTGGCCGATCTAGGTTGTCCTATATATATTGTCCAATTCGTTAAGTTTTTGACATATGAGAAACATATCAAATTCCCTTTCAACACAACTTTCACGCACTTCACAACCTTCACAAGGAGTCCCGCAAGAGGGGTATTATCTCCACTGCTTCACATTATTTATGTATCCTCGATTATCGAAAATCTCCCAGTGGAGCTCGATATCTGTCAATTTGCCGACGATGTAGCCGTTTATGCCAGTAGCCCTTCCCGGTAGCACTGCGGCCAAACACGTAATAGAATCATCCATCAACACACTTAACCTAAACCTGCGTAAAATCGGCCTTTCTCTATCTCCCGAAAAAACCGAACTGATCCATTTCAGTCGAAAAAGAAACCCGATGCTTCCCACCAGAATCAACATAGATGGTCACTCAAGTCAATGTCCACCAGCGGCCACATTTCTGGGAGTAATTTTTGACCAAAGACTCTCCTTCAAAGCATATTTAAACAGAACCCTGCAATCCTCACTCAAAGCGCAAAATATAGTAAAATTTCTGCGGGGTACGTGGTGGGGTGCAAATCCCCAAACCCTCATTACCATATACAACGCTTTTGTTCGCTTCATCATTGAAGCTCCATCATCTAGCTCCTTCATTTGTTTCGAGTAAATAAGATATACTGAGACTTGAATGACTCCAATATTCCGCTATAAGGTACAGCATGGGGTACAGGATATCGACTCCTATAAATGTTCTCATGACGGAAAGCAAACTACCGTTCATGGAGAACCGAACAATATTTTTAGACAAGAATTATCTAATTGAAGCTATATCAGGTGGATGCTCCCATGTCTCCAGAAGTAGCAACAGAGTAATTAAGAATAACCCCCCAGGAAACTTCAAACGTCTACTCAATTGCTGTATCCGGGATATCTCGCCGCTAATCCCTTTCCTTGATTTCACTGATCATTTCAACATTTATCTGAGGAGATAGTTGAATCGATGGAGCTTGATTCATTCACGGAGGAAAGAGTCAACAATTCTATTAAAATCTATACTGATGGCAGCAAGAGAATCGACGGGTTATCGGTGGGCTTATCTTCATACTCTTCGGACTTAAATTGTAGGAATAGGTTTAGTATTGATCCTAAGTCATCGATCTTTACACCTGAATGCCTAGCAATTTGTGAAGCCTCGAAGATGGCACTAAACTCACGATTACCAGATCATCACTGACTCCCTCAGTGCCCTCACATGCCTATCTCGTCCATCTTCCGGTGTGGGAGAAAATTAACAGATATTAGAAATTAAAAAAAACTGGCTAACATTTATTCAGCGAAATAATAGCAGAAACTTTTTGAAGTTTAAATGGGTACCCTTACACGCAGGTATCGAGGGCAATGAGGAAGCGGATCGGTTGGCGGTGATGGCTACTGACTATCCGCCTGACATGGAATTTCTCATGCCGCTCACAGAATATAGAGAAGTTTCCAAGAAGGAATCCTTAGAAACTTCTCTTGACGTCTGCTTCGACCAAAGCCAAGAGAAGGGCAGAGAATATTTTAGAAACTTTTACGTCAACAAGTGCACACTGTGGTTTTGGAATGAAAAAGTTCCGCGGCACACGGTAGTCTGGATAAATAGGGCTAGGGCGAATCATTATTACCTCGCTCCCTCTTTGTCCAGAAAAAACATAATTGAGTCCGCCCAATGCCCTTGTGGACATCCAACTGAGAATCTTGAGCATGCCCTCTGAGACTGCCCACGGTATGATGAACACAGGGGCATTATGTATAAAAGGTGGAAGTAAATAACTTCTTTCCTCCGTACTCCAGTGACTCGATACTCAAACATCTAAATCTTAAATGTTTAGAAATTATTACCAATTTTCTGTTGATATGTAAAATAGATGTATAGAACATTTTCGAAAACAATGGCCGGATACACACATCGGTACATATGTATATGCACCTATGTAGAAATTAATACTTACGTTCATTCTTTATTCTTATATCTTACTGTATAAACCTATTGGTTTCGTGCTAAATAAAAATTAAATTTTTGAGACGGCCATACCTCCTTAATTATGGAAATTATTCGAAAAAGTCAGCCCACATAAAATGTGTGTTTTCATATAAGGAATGATTTTCTTTAGATAAGTTTCCCGATAATTTTAATACTTTATGCAGTGAACCAATATAAACAATTGCAATTGTGAATAACATTGCATACACTGCACGAATGCCGTCCAAATTGTAATCCGTTCGATTTGGCATGGAAACGCTTCGATTGGGATCGTCATGACAGCGCTGGGTTCATTCATTCATTTATTACATATGGGGCATTCCAGGCCAAATTTACCATTTTGAAACCTGACCTTGTCTAATTCAGTTCCTATATTTTTTTCTGGATGCTAGATGACGAAAAATGTATCCTAATTTTTTTTTAGATTTTTTTGTTAATTAACGTTTTTTAAATATTTTTTTTTAGCCAATTTCCACCTGCCATAATGTAAAAATCTGAAAAAATTCACAAAAATTGACAATTCAAAAATAAAATTTTTGAGCCATATTAAAAAATGGCGTTCGACATAGATCATCTGTTATGGCCAAAAAACCATTTTTTGTATATTTTTCACCAAGAAGTGTCATAGAAATAAACAAGTTCTTATGATGACATGATATTTTTAAGATACCTGATGATGAATCTTGCAATTATTTTTGCAATAAAACGATCCTTACACTTCTCATTAGCAATCCTAATTGTCTATAGTACTTTATCGCAAGAACGATTATAGACAGAAAAAAGTCTTTAACGGATGTTGTTCCTTATGTAAAAATACACAGTTTATATATTTCCTTTCTAGTTGTGATATTCTAGAAGATATTGCGGATCGAAGCTCAGCAGATAGCGAAATCTAATTATTGATTAGATTAGAATCAAAGTATTTGAAAGAAAATAGCAAAGATACCCAATTTGTGCTTCAATTCCTACGTGTCACATTTCCTTCTTTACCGACGCACACAAGAAAATCCGGTAATGCCCGCCAGAGGGTTACCGTTGCGGAAATACAATAACCAGTTCCACCTTATTAATCGTTTCCCCCTTCCATCGCAGTGCTCCAAAACTCAACAAAATGGACGCATGTGCTCCCCTCGGAAAATAAAAAAATTGAATTGAATCAATTAAGGTGTTCAATAACTAAAAGAGGTTTACATAGTTCCTGAGTTACGACGAAATAACAAAGTGAAATTCGTGGAGGCGGCCTACGTTATATACTTCTCGATTTTAGAAATTTTTGTCAAAAGACACAACGGACGCAGTTTTTCGGGAGATTTTCAGTGGTAAGCCACCAAATTCAACAACATGCTTTCCCATCATAACACTCAATGTTCCCTTAAAAATACAATGTCAATATTTTTTCCGGTTGTGTCGTTGCACTGTTGATAGACATAACATGGGCCCCGTGAAACATGGTGATCGTTGCTGCAATCCATTAAACAAGCCGAATCACACCAAGAAAAAAGGGTTGCGGCCACCTTCAAAAAGATTGTGCACGACCTGGAATTTGGGAAATATGGATAGGCTATGTGTGGATTGCAGGATGGAGTTACTATACGCAGAACCACCATCAACGTCTGTTTCAAATGCCGATGATGAACTCGCAAACACAGATCCACCACCAGCGCCTGCTGCAAATAGCGACGATGAACATGAAGAAGCGCAGATTGACAATGATATGAATGTTGAGGAACTGTATCCTCAAGAAATTCTAAAATCGTTTGCGAGCAGTGGACCGTCGAATGTTTTGAGTTCATTAAGTAAGATCTTGAAATTTCCATATTTTCTCTTATACTCTTATAACCAGCGCCAGGAAGTTGATTTAATTGAAAAATTAATACTAAAAAAATTATTAGTACGATTATTTGACATGCCTATGAAGGGTCGGAATTTAGTATTTGAAAAAGAATAAAAGAAAGTGAAATTTAATGGAAATTATAGAAATTCCAGATAGTTTAATAGGGAGAGCGCCAGACCGGCAATCTGGAGATATAGATTCGACTCTTACTCTGGCACATTTCCCTAATTTTTTCTGAAATTCTCTTATTTACAAAATACAAAATTTAGAGGAAGGATTTTTAAATAGATCAACTTCCGGGCCTTGCTTATAACTGACTCTATATCAATTTCTATGATTTAGGTTCAGGAGCTACTTCATCAGAAACTCTACATGCAACTCCATTGAGTATTAATACGCGACTACCTGCAATGAATGACGCTCTGGGAATATTAGATCAGTCTCCAATTCCAAAGAAAAAATTGAGCGATGAATCATGGATACATAAGAAGGTGGAGAAAATAGCTACCAACTTGAGATCATCATTGGGCGTCGATTGTGATGCAATGGCCAACAGTAGTACTCGTGATCTTCAAGATATCCTTGACAGATTAATGAAAAAATATCATGATGCGGCGACTACGAATTCTGAAAAAATTCAAATCCTCACAATTTTACCATCACATTGGAGTGCAGGAGAAATGGCAAAGGCAATGGGTGCGACGAAATATATGGCAAAGAAAGCGAAGGAGCTTGCTGAATGTAGGGGAGTTTTGGCTATGCCAGATAAAAAACTAGGTAATGAAGTGCTATAAGAATAGAGGCTGAAAGACTCATGAAATGTATAGTATTTTTAATTTATCATTTTCATATTGATTTTTTTTTCAGTATGAATATTATCTCATTATAATTAGAACATTCCATGCCAAATTTAGTGTTTTAAACACTGACCTTCTCGGAATGGTTTTACTTTTTTTTCTATGACTGTATGATGAATGTCCAGAATTTTTTCTAGATTTTTTTCAGAAAATACTGAAAAAAATCACAAAAATTCAACGTCAGAGCTTTTTTCAGCATAGAGAGTCATACAAAAGAAAATCAAACCATTCCGAAAAGGTCAGGCATTAAAACAACAAATTTGGCATGGAATGTCCCTATATTATTCTATTATGTCATCATTTCAATGATGATCACTGCAGGTCGAGCTGTCTCTGAAAATACGAGGACCATGGTACTGGCATTCTATAATGACGATCGAGGGACTACGCTTATGCCAGGCATGAAAGATTTTGTGTCGGTTAGAACTGAGGAGAACACACGTATCCATGTGCAGAAACGGCTAATTTTATCCAGTTTGAAGGAGTTTTATGAGGACTACCGCACGCAATATCCCGAGGCTAAAGTTGGCTTCTCCATTTTTGCTTCACTAAGACCCAAACATTGTGTTTTGGCAGGTGGAAGTGGCACACATACGGTGTGTGTGTGTTCTATTCACCAAAATGTGAAGCTTATGATGATAGGTGATTTAAATTTCTCCCTTTTAAATTAAAATCCCTCAAATCAAGATTGTGTCTCACCAACCTTTTATTTTACAATTTTTGTTCTTTTCTGGTTTTTTTAGGAGCTAATTTGAAAGGGTTGTCGGAAGATGCACCTCACCCTCTGGATGATTATCGTGACTGTATTAAGTTAGTCGTATGTTCCAATCCATCACCAAACTGTTATCTTGGTCAATGTCCTGATTGTCCTGGTACATCAGTTTTGCATGATTTACTGGAGACCATTTTTGAGGAGAATAACATTTCGAATGTAGTCTATAAGAATTGGGTATCCACTACGCGTGCTAATCTAGAAGAATTCATCAAGAAATCTGATGACTTTATCGACACTTTTTGCGAAACGATTCAAAATCTTGTGCCTCACAATTTTATCGCTAAGCAACAGGCATCCTTCATGAAGGAGACAAAAGAGTCACTTCAAGCCAATGAATTCTTGGCTGTTTGTGACTATGCAGAAAACTATGCATTCGTAGTGCAAGAAGCTGCACCAGGATTTCATTGGAATAATGATGCAGCCACAGTCTATCCAGTTGTGCTCTATTTTAGGGAAAACGAGGTGATTAATCATCGAAGTTTGGTAATTATATCCAATTGCTTGAATCACGATGCAACTGCAGTGTATGCTTTTTCAAAAGTTGTAATTGATTTTATGAGAACTCTCAACAAGAACGCCACGAAGGTTCACTATTTCTCCGACGGAGCACCACAACAGTTCAAAAACTGGAAATATCTTCTAAACTTGTATCATCACAAAGATGATTACGGGATTGATGCTGAACATCACTACTTCGCCACTGCACATGGTAAAGGGCCCTGCGATGGAGTCGGAGGAACATTGAAGAGAGAAGCAGCACGAGCTAGTTTACAACTTCCTCTTGATTGCCAGATAACAAAACCAGAGCAACTATTCGAATGGGCCGATCACCCTAACCACCTGCCAAACATTACTGTGAAATATTGTCCTCAAGAACAGTACGATGCAGCAAAAGAATTTCTGAAAAGTCGCTTTGAACTAGGAAAGACGATTCCAGGCACACAAAAAATTCATTCCGTGATTCCTAATGTGGATGGTCGACTATGTGTGAAACCTTATTCTAGTTCTAATAATTGTACTTATCCGAGTATTGTGAAGAAAAAGAAACTATAAAAATCGAACCACAGGAGTATCCTTCGTTTCTTGATCCTTCGCAGCTTTAATTGGCAATATCTTTTAGATTATCACAGCTAGAAAAAAAATTCATACCACATAAAATGTGTATTTTTACATAAGGAATAACATCCGTTTAAGACTTTTTTTCTGCCTATAACCGTTCTTGCCATAAAGTGCTATAAACCATTAGAATTGCTAATGAGAATTGTAAGGATCATTTTATTCCAAAGATAATTGCAAGAATCATCATCAGAAATCTCAAAAATATCATGTCATCATGCAAACTTGTTCATTTCTCTGGGACTTCATGGAGAAAAATATACAAAAAACGGTTTTTTGGCCATAACGGATGATCTATGTCGAACGCCATTTTTTAATATGGCTCAAAAATTTTATTTTTGAATTGTCAATTTTTGTGAATTTTTTCAGATTTTTACATTATGGCAGGTGGAAATTGGCTAAAAAAAATTATTTAAAAAACGTTAATTAACAAAAAAATCTAAAAAAAAATTAGAGTACATTTTTCATCGTCTAGCATCCAGAAAAAAATATATGAACTGAATTAGACAAGGTCAGGTTTCAAAATGGTAAATTTGGCCTGGAATGCCCCATATATAATTGTTGAGACGGCCATACATCCCTAATTACCCCCATGAAAAAATTTATATATCTATATAAATAAAGAAGAGTTGGCGTGGGTGTTGGAACGCTCATAACTTGAGAATGACTGAACCGATCTCCGTACTTTTTTTTGTACCTTCGTCAACCTACAAGGAAGGTTTTTATGCAAAAAAATCCGAAAAATTATTTGCAAAAGGCGGACTTTGCGAAAAACTAAGGAGCGATCGTGCTGCCATCTATGGGACGAGATGGTCACACACATTGGCCGTGGAGGCTCGAAGGGTACGGCAGGAAACCCACGTATAGCCACTCGGAAAATCAACCGAGCACTATTTTCACCCTACTATATGTGAACGTTCACATTTAAAGGGTCCCTTCGGGGAATTCCCAAGGGATTCACGATATTCGATTTGAACCTCTCATTTAAACTCATGTTAAATTATTTTTTTTACTAGGTAATACTAGAGTCGCATTTCAGGGAATCTTTTCATGTGAACGTTCACATATATTCATAAGTCGACCACATATGTCTGTAAAAACCAAAAATAACTGTTGAAAATCATATTTTGTTTGAAATTTCATAGACATGGCCATCAACTACGGCTCAATTTAATTAAATTTATCGTCTTATTTTTGTTTGGTTATAAATAAATTATTTATTTTTTAAAACTTCCTACCAAAATTACCAAAATGTGTTGCATAAAAATTTATTAGAAATGTGCAAAATAATTATTACAGATCACTGTTGTCCAATTCGTGATATTAATGTTGAATTTCTATTTGTTATAAACAAATCGCATACTTTGGTAAAACTACCAGTGAAACTTTTCATTTCTTTCTGTATAATTTCACGGAAAAAATATACAACAAAAGTTAAAAACTAAGATTTCCAAATTCAACAAAATTTGGTGCCGTGTGACCGATTTTTAAAATATGAATACAAAAATTACATTTAATTTGAAATGTCCTAAATACGACGTTTTGATAATAAATTTCCCATTTTTTAAATAAAAAAATCAATTTATTTTCAAACCGTTTTCCGTATACTTATTGTTTTGCGTATAATTTGCAACATCACTATTTAGCATACAGGCTATTCGAATAGCTCACTTCTGTTTTGGCATGTAGTACTTATGGTTTTATTTTCAAAACTTATTAACCCCCCTCCACCGTTGGCCACTATATTTCATAGCCGAAAGGTAATTTTATGGTTGTAAACAGTATCTTCGGGCTGTTTACCAAGATTATTACTAACCGACCCGTGCCAGGGGTATGCATTCGAACTTGAAATACGTGCACTTCTATTACTTCCGACTGTATATAACATTATATTTCGGTATGTTTAAAATACTGAAATAGCGATATTTTCAACAGTATAGAATTGTTGAGTGTGTGGGCGGAGGATTATGAATTTTCGTGCACGAATCGGTGATTGGGAAGTAAGAAATTATTCGATATTTTAATTGATATTTACACGACAAAAACTGGTCTCTGAATTTCAGATACATTTGTCTTATTTGTAAGATACGTATATCTCATTTTTAAGTTAGAAGACGTAACTGAATTTAAGACTGTTGATGTATCTTATGGCTCAGATACCTTTGCGATCTTAATCCATGTATATTCATGGAATTAAATTGCCTCATTCATTATGGGATTCTCATGGAATCCTTATGGGATTATTATGGGAACCTGATGAGATTCTTATGGAATCATTATGGGCTTGTTATGGGATCCTTATGGGATTTTCATGGGATCCTTATGAAATTCTCATAGGAGCTTTATGGGATTCTCATGGGATCCTTATGGGATTCTTATGAGATGCTTATGGGATTCTTGCGACATTCTCATGGGATCCTTATCGGATTCTTATGGGATTGTTATGCGATCCTTATGGGATCCTCATCCGTTTCTTATGGGATACTTATGGGATCTTTATGAGATTCTTATGGGATTCCTATGGGATTCTTATGGGATCCTTATAGGAGTCTTATGAGAATCACATAAGCATCCCATGACAATCCCATAAGCATCCCATGAAATCCCATAAGTATCCCATGAGGATTCCCGGAGACGAATCCCATAAGGATCCCATGAGATCCCATAAGGATCCCATGAGATCCCATGAGATCCCATAAGGATCCCATGAGATCCCATAAGGATCCCATGAGATCCCATAAGGATCCCATGAGATCCCATAAGGATCCCATGAGATCCCATAAGGATCCCATGAGATCCCATAAGGATCCCATGAGAACTCCATAAACTTCCATGAAAGTCCCATAAGGATCCCATGAGAATCCGGTAAGGGTCCAATAAGAATTCCATGAGGATCCCATAAGAATCCCATAAGGATCCCATGAGAATTCCATATAGTTCCATGAGAATCTCATAAGGATACCATGAGAATCACATAAGGATCCCATGAGAATCACCACCAATGCCTGAAATTCAGATACATCTCGCATCTGACATTTCCAATCTTACAATTTAAGATACCTATCGTTCAGATGCGATATCCATCTTATTTTCAGTTGTTTAACCCTACTTTCTGTCCCGTCTCTGAATTTCATAGGTCTCTTCAGTAGAGACTTTTATAGTGTAGTGACATTATAATGCCATCGATAAGGCGAAGCAATTTAGGACGCCGGACGCGTAATGCTAGGAGGCTAAACAATTTGCGGCAGAGTCAATCTGATGAGCAACGTGAAGAGCGAAATGAAATCGAACGTAATCGATTATTACAGAGACGCTCACTACGTGCAGATCACGGAAGAGGAGATGCGAATGAACGAGATGTGCGGCGTACATTAAGTACTCCTAGAGCTCTGTTTCGTCATGATCCTATCAACGATTACAGTGCAGATAAGTTTGCAGCTATAGGATCCATGAACGTTGTCTTTGTGCATTGTAAGGTACTGAAATTCAAAAGTGAAACCCCCGGATTGTGTTGTGCGAACGGACAAGTTAAATTGACGCCCTTACGACAACCTCGAGAGCCATTATGCTCATTAGTTTCAGGAACAACCCCAAGCTCTCAACATTTTCTGACACATATACAGAAATATAATAACTGTTTTCAAATGACGTCATTTGGTGCAACAAATGTCATACGGGACAATTTCATACCCACTTACAAATGTAATTATAACAGAATTATAGTTTACTTGAAAACACTCATACCGCGGCTGCGCTCCAATGTGCTTTCAAAATTTGAAATTTCAAAAATTCTAAAATTTGTAGTTGGCCAGATCCAGAATGCAAATATGTCACAGTAAAGAATGTCAAATTTCATACATTTCAAAGTCCAAACTACAATAATTTCAAATTTTCTAATTGCAAATTTCATGACTTTGAAGTTTCAAAAATTTAAAATTTCATAAATTGAAATTTTTCCGAATTTTAAATATCTAAAAATTCACCTTAGAAAAGTTTAAAGTTTCTCAATTCGAGAATTGCGGATTTGAAAATCTAAAATGTGAATTTTAATCAAAATTGATTTCAATAACTTCCCCTATCGGGAAGTTGAAGATGGGAAATTTCAAACGCCTCAAACTTTCGAAATTTCCACGTCAAAAATTTTAAAGTTTCAAGTTTCCTAAAATTGCAATTTTGAACCCTGCAAATTGAAAAAATTACGGTCTCCTACAAATCCGGACGTGTTCCATCGATATTATGGATCGAGTGTAGGGTATCAATATAATCATGGCGGACAATATCAATGTTATCACAATTTGCACATTTTACCATAAAATTCTTTCTCATAATCTCTATGGCAGTAGTCACAGTAGGTTCACACATTGAAATACAAATGCCGTAATTTTTCGTGTTGTCCTCTTTATATAGCGATTCCACCGCCTACTTCTAAATAATTTACATCATTATCATCGTTATTGAATGTTACAGATCCAGCGTCAAATATATCATCGAGCAGGCTCCTTATTACCCCCACAGAATGCTGACTACAAATTTCTGCAGATTTATTTCATGGGTGATTCACAACAAGAAGTACACCAGCGTTGTGCACAGAACGATTTAGTGCGAAGACCAATTGTAGAACAAATGCAAACTTTTCTTCATCATCATAATAGATTGATTAGATTATTTAAAACCGCACTGGATCGTATGCCTTCTGATAATCACAAAATTGTCATTAGAGCTGATAAAACTAATGTGGGAGAACATGCAAGACGTTTTAACGCACCGACAATTGATGATGTTGCCATCGTAGTTGTTGGTGAAAATTTAGATTCCCGTGACATCATTTTGCATCGACGGAATGATCACTTGTAGCGTGTGCTCGAAACACATCGATCATATGATGCAGTACAATATCCTATAATTTTTTGGCAAGGTGAAGACGGTTATCATTTTGCAATCAACATGATAAATCCTGTTACAGGTAATTATTATGTATATTTTGATAGGTTTCTGTAATACGCTCAATTTGGGATATTAAAAGGAAAATTCGTTTACAGGTGATGAAACCACAAAAAAGTGAGCTCAATGAATTACTATGCATACCGATTAATGGTTCGTGAAAGGGAGGACAATCACATTTTAAAGTGTCGACGCCTATTTCATCAATTTGCTGTCGTTATGTACGTCAAAATTGAGACTGAGCGACTGCTATTTATTAGACTGAATCAAGCAAAACTGCGTTCCGAGCAGTATATCCATCTGCGTGATGCCATAAATGTCGATCGAAATGCGCAAAATGTCGGCTGAATGACGATGCTACCTGCAACGTACGTTGGAAGCCCGCGACATATGCATGACTATGCTCAGGATGGTATGTCTTATGTTCGTCATTATGGCACAGCAGATCTATTTATCACGTTCACGTGTAATCAAAAATGGGTAGAAATTAAAAAAGAACTCTTCCCTGGTCAGTCACCCATTGATCGCCATGACATCATTGCAAGGGTTTTTAAACAGAAATTGAAATCGCTTATGGATTTCATTGTCAAATACCACGTTTTTGGTGAGACACGTTGCTGGATGTATTCGGTGGAGTGGCAAAAACGTGGATTGCCACACGCGCATATTCTAATTTGGCTACGCGAGAAAATTAGAGGGAATGAAATCGATGATGTGATATCAGCGGAAATTCCAGATAAAGATGAAGATCCAGGCTTGCATGAGGTCGTCACGAAGAGCATGATTCATGGTCCCTCCGAAGTATATAATAGCAATTCTCCATGTATGATCAACGGAAAATGTTCTAAGCGTTATCCACGAGAATTCGTAGCAGAAACAATTACCGGAAATGGTGGTTATCCACTATATCGACGCCGATCGACTGCGCATAATGGAAGATCAACAGTTATCGAAGTAAATCGACAGGAGATTGAAGTTGAGAATCGTTGGATCGTTCCGTATTCACCATTACTTTCGAAAACATTCAAGGCGCATATTAATGTCGAATCTTGTCATTCCGTGAAATCCATCATATACATATGTAAGTATGTGACTAACGGAAGTGACATGGCTGTGATTGGCGTTAGGGCGGAACATTCTAACGATGAAATTACTCAGTATCAAATGGGCCGTTCTATCAGCAGTAATGAAGCAATTTGGCGAATTTTTTCAGTTGGCATCCATGAGAGATTTCCCAATGTTGTGCATTTGGCCGTACATTTGGAAAATGGACAAAGAGTGTACTTCACGACAGAAAACGCACTCCAACGAGCGGAACGACCACCATCTACAACATTGACAAGCTTTTTTGGACATGTCAGCGTGATGATTTCGCCCGAACGCTGCTTTACGCCGAAATGCCAAGATACTATACTTGGAATCAATCATCAAAAAATTTCAACGACGGAAGCAAGGGACTTCTGTTCCAGGCTATCCAATTGTATTTTCCACGGATGCGTTAGGCCGTATTTACACAGTTCATCCAGGCAACGATGAATGCTTCTATTTACGTTTGCTTTTAGTTAATGTTCGTGGACCAACATCATTTCAAGATCTACGAACTATTGATGGTGAATTGTGTGGTACATACAGAAAGGCCTGTCAACGGTTGGGATTATTAGAGGATGACACTCATTGGGATCACACGCCGCAAGATGCTGTAGTTTCGTGTCACCCTCATCAAATACGAACATTGTTCTCAATAGTTCTCTCAACATGCTTTCCATCAAACCCAATGGCATTCTGGAATAAATACAAAAATGACATGGCTGACGATACCTTATATCATATGCGTATTAGAACATCGAATCCAGATTTGCAACTGGGTGAGGCAATTTACAACGAAGTATTGATACTGATTGAGGACATGTGCTTGATGATATCGAACAAAATATTATCTCAATTAGGCATGCCAGCACCTAATCGTCCAATGCATGATGCGCTGAATCCAGATATGAACCGTGAAAAACAATATGATTGTCATGCAATGAGAGAATCAGTTCGAGCAAATATTCCGTTGTTGAATCAGCAACAAAAACATACTTACAACACTCTCATGGAAGCTGTTATCGATGGCAGTGGAGGAATTTTCTTTTTGGACGCGCCCGGTGGAACTGGCAAGACTTTTTTGATTTCATTAATTTTAGCCACCATTCGCTCGCAAAATGACATTGCTCTAGCACTTGGCTCATCAGGAATTGCAGCTACATTATTGGAAGGCGGTCGAACAGCTCATTCTGCACTCAAGTTACCGTTAAATATGCAAATTAATGAAACTCCAGTATGCAACCTCTTAAAGAATTGCTCAATGGCCAAAGTTTCGCAGCACTGCAAATTAATCATCTGGGATGAGTGTATTGCCAGTCATCCCCCGGTCAACATCAGCTGACGAGCTTAATGCTTGCTTGAAATCATCTGTTTTGTGGAAACATGTGAAGACTCTCAAACTGAGTATAAACATGCGTGTTGAACTGCAGAACGACCAGTCCGGAGAACTATTTTCCAAGCAATTGTTAGACATTGGAAATGGTATAATTCCGATCGATAATTCAAGTGGCTGTATTACATTCCCCGCAAATTTTTGTCAGATCACTGACTCAAAGGACATTGCTCGAAATTATAAAAATCATGATTGATTGAGCGAACGTGCTATATTGGCTGCAAAAAATATAGATGTCGACGAATTAAATTGCAGTATCCGAAACCAGATTATTGGTCAATCAATGACATATAAATCAGTGGATTCTGTTAGCAGCGAGGATCACATCCTCCATTACCCAACCGAATTTCTAAACTCACTGGACGGAGCAGGATTACCGCCTCATAATCTTCAATTAAAAGTCGGATCAGTAATTATAATGCTAAAAAATATTAATCAACCACGCCTCTGTAATGGAACTCGACTTGTGGTGAAGAGATTGATGAACAACATGATTGAAGCTACAATTCTTGAAGGGAAGTATAGAGGGGAAAATGTTTTGATACCACGCATCCCGATGATTCCCACCGATATGCCATTCAACTTCAAACGCCTGCAGTTCCCTGTACGACTTGCATTTGCAATAACAATAAATAAGTCCCAAGGACAGTCATTGAGCGTTTGCGGCATTAATCGTGAAAATCCATGTTTTTCACATGGCCAATTACATGTAGCCTGCTCCCGCGTTGGGAAACCGTCAGTATTACTCATTTATTTACCACAGAAAAGAACGAAGAATATTGTGTATTATGCAGCATTGCTGTAAAATTGAACAATTCAGACAATGTGGCTGTGAAATAACCAAATTGTGACTTATTTAATTGTGACTGTGAAATAACCTTATTGTAACTTCAGTTATTTCGATGAAACAGAACTATAAGCAGTCAGAAGTACATTTTTTCACTTTCCCATTACGTGCGCGTATCAAAAGTAATTTCCGTAAGTTGTAAAACTATTACAAGAAAATCCATGAAAGCGATGACAGGACAACGTCTGTCGGGGCAGCTAGTTTAATATAAATTTTATACGATAAATACATAAGTGATATAAAACCCACATATAAAGGGAATATATCCACCTAATATATTTCCACATATATGAATTTTGTAGTTTTTTTATAAGAATTATATATTGAACATATAACTATAATATATTTGCTAATTATATGAATGTTTTATAGCGCACATATATTTTGCATCTAAATCAGTTATAAGTTACGATATATAACTTATATATAAATATCTGTATAGGAATCATATCAAGGATTTATGAGCGTTAGATGAGTGATGTATTTGTCCTATAAAACGCATAAAAAACATCCTATATTGGTTTTACATAAAAAATATAAGGCAACTATATAAAATATACATGAACCATATATTAAATCTATAAGACGAATATAAAATACCATATGTAATAGTTATATGATCATTTATATATTCGATACATCGAATATGTATTACTCATGTAAATTTATTAGAAAATCTGATCTATCTTTTTTATATGATATCATATACATTCGCTGTATCCGGTATATACTATTCATGTAAAGGTATTAGAAGACCGGATATATCTTTTTATACATAGATATGCATCCGAAATATAGGGCGGTATATATGAACAAAATAAAAAATATATTAACGCATATATAACTCTCGTTTGACAATACATAGAAGTTATATGTTGACATATGATTGTTGATTCTATATAAATTGCGTCGTCTATTTAAGATATGATTTCTTATAACTGTCTATTCTTCAACGTTTTATTTCCTGTTTGTCGCTACATCTGGTTAAATACTCTCACCTTTTGATGGTTTTTTGAAGTGAGAACTTTCGGCGAACTCACTAAGTCCATTTCACGTCAAAAGTTCGCAACGATTTGGGTGTTTACATGCTAAGATGAAATCACACTGATTAATTTCGATAAACACTACTTTTTCCTTGATTGAGTCACTGGAAACTGCTGCTAGATATGTGATTTTCCGGTTCAATGGGATTATATGAGATAAACGTCGATTAGGGATGATTGATTGATTTTTATTCTCGTAATAATAGCCAATGGCGTAACATTTCAAATCGATTCCTTCATTAAAAACTAAGAACTTTAAAATTTCAAATACTTCTGAATCTTTGGTAGGTACGAAAAAACTTTGTCGTTTGATGGGCCTAGTGTATGAAGAACAATGAATTACTTCCGAATTCAAAAGTATCCGTTGATAGTAACGCACCGGAATATTAGCTTGAACAGATACATGTTGACGTTGCAGTGCCAAAAAATCTTCAGAACTGAATGTCCCAAATTTTGGAACCCCAAGCAAACACACCGATTTCAAATGTAGGTATATTGATGAACGCACTTTGTTATACATCATTCTAGTAACATAATTCGCTTGCTGTTCAGTTAAGGATGATTCACAAATTTCATACAATCTACTCACAGTGCAAGCGAAACGAGTTACAGATTTGCAAGGAAGGCATATTTGAACTCTTAACGAAACTAAGGAGTTTTCGATAATAATTTTCGTAGCCAAAAGCACTGTGTGCCCATAATGGACCCAATTCCTTACACTTTCTGGTAAATGCAACAATAAGTGTACGTTATATGAAACATGCTCTCTCCCATACAGTACTTCAAGCCCTTTAACAAATTCATGCAGACAATTTTCGGCATAATAGAGGTCCGTTGGCAAAATTGAACGGCTTGTTAAAATGGCAATAGCATCAACTAGGAGTGCCCAATGGTCGACATATTTCTTTTCTAATGCATTCCGTAAAACAGGAATACTATAGAATAAGAGAAATATTATCCATTCGTGAGCTTTCCAATGGGACCGATCTGATATTTGTCGTGGAGTTCGAGAGACATCGAGGCACGGTTTAAAAGCCAAGAGCCTTGCATCGATTAATTTTAACCTCGTTCCACAATAGAATGGTTCTATATGGTGCTCGGAATCAAACAGAAAATTACAAATTGTCGTGTAACTACCAGTGCCACGCCGTCTTGCCAGTCGGGTGGAAAACTTTTAATAATATCTATGCCTTCAGCATCAAATAGTACCGAGCGACCCTGCACTCCTTTCTCTAGACACTCAGCATGAACCATTGTCTCTGCATGGGTGCGGAGACCTTCTCCGAATGCATTACCACTGGCATCTATCGGG
This sequence comes from Asobara japonica, assembly GCA_026005395.1. Lineage (NCBI taxonomy): Eukaryota > Metazoa > Arthropoda > Insecta > Hymenoptera > Braconidae > Asobara > Asobara japonica. Next base: position 155,846 of record BQMI01000077.1, read on the forward strand.
TATACTCTAATAAAGCCGGTGCCTTTAGGAATCGAGAGTCCTGAATGTTTGCAAAATGCACATCCCCACTTTCCGTTAAATTGTGTAAAATTTTGCAGCTCCCGACGAGCTATAGAGTCACATAGGCCACAAAAAACTCGACATTTTGTTGTGTGCCTGCGACCTTCATAATTGTAATTGAACCCGAAATTATATAACTCATTGCACTCTCTGACAAATGGAGTTAATTAGCGTTCATATTTGGAACTTTTCCAACTCCACAATATAAGCCACAAAGCAACATGGTTTGAGGCCGCTTCTCAGGAGCCCATTCGTTGATAGTACATACTATTGGATGCATCCCATATTTGGAGCTGTAGAAAATCGACACTCCATCGACGGAAAAGTTGATTGAAATCATGTCATCTTTCATTTTCTTCTTATACATACGCCCATCATAAATATCCTCGATTGCAAAACTGCATTCTTTTGCTCGTTTTTTGGAAGATATACTGAAATCACCGTGTTGCGAGAACAGCTGAGAAAGCTGACTGTAGAGTGACATAGACACAACCGTGTTGCCCTTTTTCCAATTCGCTGATGTATCAATTCTATTTTCGCAGCTTTCACATATTAATACTCCTTCAGAATCATTTTCTCCGCTTCCATTAGATTCAGATTGTTTTCCACCGTACTGTTTACATCGATTGCAAAAATGATGAATCGATAATGACGTGGAGAGTCGTTCGATTGATTCCTTGAATTTATATGTCGTTTGAGGCTGGTCAGGATGCTCTTTCACAATTTCAATCTTTTCGGACATGTTTGCAGCAGAACAATATGTTCCATTATGACGCATTTTCGTTGCTAGTACGATTAGTGAATGGACTAATTTCTGCTTTGAATACCCCTGAAGATAATGACCATCTTCAACAATTAAGGCTCCAGTGTGATCAGGATAGTGGGGATGAAATGAGAACTGTGAGCTTTCACAGTGAAGTTGGTGATCATTATGATCTTCGCACTCCAATCTGTCTCTATCGCCGCCCGATGATTGCGGCATCTGGCAAAAATTAAATGTGATCAGTATTATGCTTTATGTTACATGTTCGACTACACAAGATCAAAAATCAGTAGCAAAGTGGTTGAATGGAAGCGAATCTCCGAACGATCACGTTCCCCAAAATGAATTCTTATGAAAATAGATCTCTATCTGGGCTAGATCGAGAGATGTTTGGTGGTAAACTCGCGTAGGGGTAAAATTGAGTTTTCTTTTTTTCCACTTTGCTACTGAAAGTCAAGTTGACAGTTAAATACTAGTTACTACCTCAGGTACACAAAGACGAGTCAGTTGACCCAATGCATCGGTGGAATCGGCATATGAGCAACACCTATCTGGGCTGGGTATGATCCAACATACTAATATCCCTACATCCAGAATTCTGTCCTTCATCAAATCCCTTTGATATATCTGATCAATCTGACGTCGTTTCCATGTCCTCATCCTGATCTCTTCTTGCTGACTACAAAACATATATTTCCGTTCATTATTTCTCCTCATATATATGATTTCCAAATCATTATTATCTTATAGGAGTCTTAAATGTGTTCATAAAATTCATAGAGTCATATAAAATTCGTTTGTAAGTGTTAGTTAAGCTTTTTGCTTTGCAAAAATGTAGCCAAGTAAGCCATCATCTGAATAGACTTTGGACTGCCTTTGGCGAGGAGGTTTTATGATTTATGGTCTCGTTAACTTTTTTCAAGGCTTTCTTGTAGAGTTCATTATCTCGATGACAAATCATTTTAAGGAAAATACATAAGAAATATTTTTTGTACAGAGTTATATGTACGACGAAAAAATTCTGTTATTTTTCTCTAAATCCATCGGTTCTTTGGATAAATCCATAAATTGAAGGAGAATGAATGAAAACATCAGAATACAAGTTTTGGAAAGACAGGACTCAATTGCGAATTTCTTTACTGATGTAATTGAGAGAATATTACTCTTTTAGTGTAGCCCTATTCTGATAAGAAAATCAATTCAACGAATTGATTTTTTTTGTCTATAATGATTCGTTCTTACAGTGGATAAACATGAGCGATAAAATAACTCATGAATTATGATTCTTCGTGTATCTGTAATACCGACAGTCAGATATATAGGTATCAATTAAGAAAAATTTTCAGTTTCGCAGATATTCGAAATGTGCAAATGCCAACACACCTCTGAAGTTCCTCCACCTTCATGTGGCGATACATGTACTTGAATTCTCGGTGTACAGACTAATGCAGCATTATGTGCACTTGACTGGAGGACGCATTCGGTTATAGACGATGAATTTTCGTTATTTCGCGTTTCATCTTTACGGGATATTCCTTGTATCTGGGTACAGAAAAATGCATAATTAACATAGGTTAACGAAATTATTAAATGAGCGGTCCCGTATTTTCACTCATAGAACAATGAATGAATGAACAAATGAATTTTTCTGATACAACTATCTGCTCCAAACTTCGTTCGCTCACGCGGGACTTCTGTTCTGTTTTTTATAGTGAAGCATGACCTTGAAGAAACCGGTATAACTAATTGCGATTTAATCAAAATAATCTGCTTGAGATTTTTTAAACGTATTCCATAAATCTTGAAAAATTACGTATGTGTCTATCACAATTATAAAAGTTGTCAATATATACTATTACAGTTACAAGTCTGCTTGTTTTTAGATTGTTGGCCTTTTCGGTCTTGTTCTAGTTGAGAGTGACTTAACTTTTTTGTTGTTCAAAGTTTTTTTTTTTACTCAACGTTTCGGTCCTGTTTTGGGACCATCTTCAGGAGTACATGTTTCGTCTGTGTTATAAATGGGTTTTCAATTAGTTGTTGTCTATTAGAATTTCGAAAAAGGTTATCTGTTGTTCCTTTAACATCGAATGTATCTCTCACTTACGGTGTTGTGTATTGTGGTATTTTTTTGGTTGTTGTCGGGTTTTTTTGTTTTGTGGAGTGACAGGTTTAACCTGTCATTTTCCACGTGGTTACATGTTAGAATATTTTTTCGGCTGTGGATGATTGAGTTGGAGTGTGCGGTGGGTTTTAGACTATGAGTGGGCATGAGCGAGGATGGATGTAAGACTTACAAGTCTGCATTGCTCATCACGAGATCGTTCACATCGGTTTTCCATTGATGAAATTTTAATCGGCTGTCTCTAAAACAATGAAACCAACACAATATGAAACGGATTGGATTCAGTCATATAACAGTAATACAATAACATTATAATTACCGGTGACGTGATTTTTCTCGACGCTGCCAATTATTTTTGGTTTTCCGTGGAACTTTTTCAATACTGCCAAACTGGAGATATTTTTTATAACGTCCTCGGCGACGTTTTGGCGTTTCCATGGTTCAAAATTCAAATTATCGCTAGTTCTGTTTACTGTATTGCCACAACAATCATGGCTGTCGGTGCGTTATACACCGGGGGTGCGCGCCATGATGTTCAAATGAGCGCTTGTTTATAAATTTTATTTTATGCCAAGCGGTTATAACCGTTCGGGCACTGTAACTATCAGTGGCTCAAGTTAATTCGGATTTTTTTATAGTTTTTAATTGAACAAAACCTCTTGTGAATACTTCGCGCGTGTATACACCGAGTCGTCAATCAACGAGAGTTTTGACTAACGTAGCATTGTTTACAATTGTGAACCCAAGGACAGGCGTGTTCTCAAAGCATCCGCGTGCTGTGTTTTAGTTGTAAAAGAACTTTGCACATTTCATATACTTTTGTTCGAATTTTGGGAAATAACCAATTTAAAGTAAGTACTCAAATAATAGGTTTTTGTTGGATTGAATCAATTGTTTTCTGACTTATTTTGCATACGCACAGATCTGTACCCGAACACGGGCTCGTTCCGAACAGTTCGTAATTTTGTGTTATCAACTTTAGCAATTGAATCACTTTACAATAAAATGTGGTTAGAAAGTAATATATGTTAATTTTTGTGAAATTTTCTCTTGTAAGGTTGGCCTCAAAATATAAATGTACTTCCTCTTGAACAGATATGTATAAATTAGGGAAAAAAGTAATTGAGTCTATAAATCACAATTAAATTTCACTTAATTTTCATATGCAGGTACGACAAAATGTCATATTTTTTAGGTTAGAATAATTCAATATGACTCACTATAGTTAAGACAATGAAAGAAGTCATGACAAGCAGCCATAGGCACAAATTTAGCAGGCAAATGCCATACATAGCGAAAGGTTAGATAAGGATGAAAAAATGTAAAATTTTAGATAGTGCATAGCTGTACCCACTTTACAAAAATTTGAATAACGGAACAATTATAAAAAAATTAACTAAAATTGTTTTCTAAAATGTTTGAGTCTCAAATTTCTCCTAATACAAAAACGTTTCAAAAATCTTAAAATTTTGGAACGTTTGCAGATTTTTGAGATCATGAAATAATCTCAAATGTCAAGCATTTCTCGGAACTTCGGAAATTTTGAATTTCTGAATTTTCATTATTTTGCAAATCCCGAAAGCTGAAAAATTGTGACGGTTTGGGAAGATAGAAATATTTCCACCCTTCTTCTCAGTTGTAGTCGCTTCCGAAATATGAAAATTTCCCAAACTTTAAATTGTTTATTTTTTTCAGAATTGCTGTACGTAATATTTATTTATTGGGTACATGCAGATTTGTGTTTGTGATGGCACTAAATGGCATTGATAAGCTAGCTCAGCGATTGAAGCTTAAGGCACTGGTGAAGTGGAAAGGTGGTGAAGACGATGGCACTTACACGACAGCAATTCGTTGCACATGGAGAAAAAATTTCGATTATGAGGAGTGGATGCAAGCCAACCACGATGACGAGGATGACATCACGTACGTGATAGAATGGCGAGATACACCAAAACCTCCACCAGGAGGCTGGAAGGTGTACAATGGTGTTGTTCTGGAAGTTTCAGGTGATGAGAGCATCAGTAGGTACATCTACGGCGATAGGGGGATAAAAATGCCTCCTAATCTCTTGTTTAGATTCTTTTGTTGATTAACGTTTTTTTTTTTTTAATATTTAAAGTCCTTTTTCACTCATCTAAATATACAAATCTGAAAAATTCGAAAAAGTAGAGAATTCAAAAACAAAATTTGTAAGCCATACTAAAAATGGTATTCCTGGTATATTTATTATGGTCAAAATACTGCCATGTACATCATCAAGTTCATATGGTGATGTGACTTTTTTTGAGCCTCTAATAGCCAATCTCTCAAATTCTTTCGCGGAAATACGATATTTCTCATTGTAATTAACAGTGGATTATTTTCTTCTATATCAAGTGTTACGAACAAATTTGATTGTTCATAATACTTATCGTGGAGCAGTTGAAAACCGAAAGCCGAAAGAAAGGACTGAACAAATATTATTCTTCATGTAAAAAAAGTCATTTTATGTAGGTGCGCTTTTTTCTCCAGTTTCCTTTTCAACACAATACTTGCGTAGGTACTTGAATTGGAAAAACGTTTGACACATTGTCGACTATCTACAGGAGAAATTACCGACTGATTTTTTGGTGTTGCGGGAATCGTTTTGCCTTGCTCGGCTTTTGCCACGATTTGTCATCAGAGACCCAAAAAATTAACTTCACCGTCTGGACTTGATGAAGTACATGGCAATCCTTGGTAGTAATGATTTAAAAAATGCCGTTTTTCAATATAGCTCAAAAATTCTTGTTTTAAATTCCCTATTTTTTCGAATTGTTTCAGATTTCGAAGTTGAGGCGGATGGAAATTGCCGGTAAAAAGTGATTAAAAAAATTGTAATTAACAAGACAAATATTTTAAAAAAATTAGGATGCTTACTCATCATGACGCATGGAGAGAAAAATATATAAAATAAATTAGACTAGGTCAGGTTTCAAAAGTGATAAATTTGGGGTGGAATGGCCCACATATATACTGTATATGGTTCATTCGCCCAAATACCATCAAGGAGTTGACCACTATGTTTTAGTATTGAACTAAAAATTATACTATCAGTTACCCATATTTAGAGACGTACTATCCTAAATTTTCAATTATTTGAGTCTAAGTATAGCTGAGTATCCATAATCCCTTTTTTTTCACCCATTTTTTTTCAAATTAATTCTCAGCGCTATAATTTCAAGTTTTCCTAAAAATTCGTAACGACTTTTTTTTGTCCAAATACCTGGAAATTGCCGAAAAAAATTATAATGTTAGTATTTGATCACTTTTTGTAATAATAAATCCCATGGTAAAATTGTCAGTTCAGTACTAAAACATAATGGTCAAAACCTGTATGGTGCTAGGGAGAATGAGCCATACTGTTTACTAGCTATACTATATACCATATACCGACTTTTCTTCAAAAATTTAACTTACTCATAGAAAAGCGATTTTGAATTTTCGGGATTAACATAAAACAATTTTGAGTACAACACGAGTGGAGACTGAAGCGAGCTGAAAAAGCCTTGATTGGCATTCCTGAATCCCCTCAATTGAAATTACCCAAGGCAACTGAGGAAGCAGAACCAAGGAAACGTAAGAACATGCCATTTATTTCCGCCGAAAGTAGTGACGATAGTGGGGAACCTGAGAGAAATCAAAGAACAACAAAGGTGAACAATGACTACAATTCTCATACATTTCCATCTAAATTACTTCTATTCAATTTAACGCAACTATGTGAATATTTATTCCGACCAAAAAGGGTAAATCAAGCCAGCCTATAATTTCCGCAACTCTTGGAGGGATTCCGAAAAGCTTGGCAAAACCAGGGGGGTATCCACAGGCGCAGGACAGAAGGGAGAAATTGGATGGCAACACATCGGTATGTACTAATGTAGCTTCTGTTGCATTAATGTATTGGTTTTCATGTATTAGTGAAATGCAAAGAAGGCCAATAACTCACTCAAATTTTGTCTAGGGACCCCTGAATCAAGTTCTGGACATGAATAAAGGAAAAAATTTAGAAGCCGTTGAAGGTCGGAAAAATCAAGAGGATTCTTTCCAAAGAGAGGATATTGAGGTTGTGGCTGCTGACCTTCCGATGTCAAATGCATCGCACAAGGTAATGATTTATTTTTTCTTTCAATATATTCACCGTGAATGTGTAGTGGAGGTGTTGGAACGATGCAAATAGTCGTTCTACCGTTTATGAATTATATTTGGATTGACCTGGGAAACATTTATAATTTGCTCAGCTAGTAATTCTATCCAATTAAAAATTCTACTTTGTATTACAGTTGTTTCGTATTTTGTTAGAGGAATAGTTTTCAGCTTTTTTATACGAATTTTATGCAATTTTTTACATATACTTCTATAGAAAAGGATGTGTTTTGCAAGACAAAGTCCCTATAACATTTTGTTCGTCTTTTCTAGATTTAAAAATATTCATTGAAAATTCAATCTGTAGACGAGGGAAATAATCTTCTCTACTAATTCACCATGAAATGCTTCGGTATTTTACAGTTAGAGAATGTACATCAAGTTATAGATTTTCTTCCTTTAATTTAATTCACACCCAAACGCGAACCCACTGATGATTTTTGTTCTTTTTCTAGTGTTTCTTGGGTTGCAACGGAGTATTGAGAAATTGCATAATCCAGACCTGAATGTGAAGAGGAGAAAGCGGAGAAATGCTGAATCCTCTGATGAAGAGAAATCAGACGACGAGGAGCAAGTAAGAAACCCTTCTGACAGGCACGCAATGCTTAGTGCACCATTGACAGCTTGATGGAGCTATCCTTCGAATAGCTTCCGAATCTTCGTTTTTGACCTTTAAGTTGCTTCTTGTTTTTTTTTTTAACTATTCTACGAGGATAATACACCGACAACCTGCTCGGAATACTATGCTATGAAATTGGACGGGCATGGTAGTCAAAAACCGTACTCTTGATACCCTCCAATCTTGCTGCAAATTTCATTTTTTTTCCTATCTATAGATGGTCGAAATTGGAAAAAAAGGGAGCGGCGTGTTTCTTTCTGCCTCTCAATGGGAGACAATACGTAGGAGTGATACGTACACGAAAATGGGAACGGCTCTGGTACATGCGTTGATCCCTCTCGAAGTGTTGGTGAAATCCAATTTGAGTGGAGGCAAAAGAAAAATTGCCCTGAAACCAGGAGAAAAAGACGTAAGATTCCAAGGGATCGATCCCAAGATCAAAACAGCAATTTTCCGTAAGGCTCTAATAACTAAAAATGATCGATTCTATCGGGGTATGCGGAGGTTTATTTCATGTAATAATTACTTTTGATGAATGTTTCAAAATGTCAACAACCGCAGATATGTTATGGAACGGTTTTGGTTAAAAAAATATGAGCTACAGAAAATTGGTTCATAAAAATAATAGACACCTCAGTATGGATATTATTATTATTATCATTATTATATATATGAAAATGAATTGCTATGACTTTGTAACGCTAAAGCTCGAAAATGAGTCGACCGATTTAAACGATTTTTTAAAATTTTATTCCTTTGATCATATATGTGGTCAGAAAGTAAAAAACTTACGGTAAATATGGAAGCAATGGTAAATAAATGCGATTTTGTATATTCGAGAATTCTGGTGAGTACTGCCTATCATTTGTTTTTATGTTTTGAACAATTTTTTGGGGTTGTGATGGTATCTGTTTATGTCATTTCTCTAACCGCATATTAGAGTATTAGTGTATTAGTGTACAGGAATACAAAAAATACAGCAATATCTGCGTAGTGAAGCCGCGTTTTTGAAATAAGTATAATTTGTTTTTTGTAAGAGTGAAATAATTCCGTAAAAACAACCCTATATCTTTTTAGTATTTATCATTAGTGAAATAATCCTCTAAGATTAATCCTGTACCGTTTTAGTGTTTATTACCAATGCCAAGAAAACGACGAGCGGACATAGGTCGTCACAGTCATGCAACACAACGGCAATCAACTTTTCGTTTAAATCAAACTGATAAACAGCGAAAGGACTTCCATGAAAATGGTCGTGATCCTAGATTAAGAGTGACTGATAACGAACCTCAGATGAACAGGTTGAGAATACAGCAAAGTCGTACACTCCAAGCGCATCGTCACCAAGAACGACACAAGGACTATGAAGGATTGCGTCGTCGTAATGTTTCTGTAAAACTGGAACTAGCGGCATTTCATTACGATCCGGAAATTGATTACAGTGCGGACAAATCAGTGATGATTGGACAAATGTCAAGCGTCTGTCCACACTGTAAGGCGTTCAAATTTAGTAAAGAAGCTCCTGGATTATGTTGTGCAGGTCCTGCCCTATGAGTATCTATCCTTGAAGTGGTGGGTAGGCTTACAGTAGAAATACCAAACTAAAAAGATACTCGTTGCACTTAAAATGAGGACTCAGATCCTCCCGCATGTTTGCCGTGTGCGGCGTACCGTAAACTTTGGTTAGGTGAACCTGGTGTGCTGAGGGGGATCCTCACCGAGCACCTAAATTCGGTGGAGGGAGGTGTACCCAATATGCTGCTTTGGGCTCTTTCCTGAGGTAGACGGGTGGTCAGGGGGTAGCCTCGCTCTGACTAATCGGCTTCAAGCCTAATGGAATGAAAGGCATTGGAATTTTTACATGACGCGTGGCACGTAAAAAACCTGATGTCAAAGACCAAAGGGTCGGGTTAGCTCATGAACTGTGACGGCGGCATGCTTCTTTCCCAGAGTCTCAGACCCCTTTTACGAGTGGTGATCTGAACGAGGAGGAAGTAGCGCCGTGCGTTTTGCAGGGAGTGTTGTCTATATCCAATAAACGGAAAAGAAGCAATTTTTTTCCTTGAAGATCCACACCTAGTACCGCCCCTGCGTCATGTCTACAGAGGGCCACTACATGGTCCCGGAGGAGTGGTTTACCCAGTGGGGTATAGTGGGGGCGCATGAGGATGAATGAAATAAAAAACACAATTATATGGCTACCAAGACAACAAAACTCGTAAAATCAAATATGGCAACAAAACCTACAAAGGGGATGAAGAGCGCATCCTCGAAGATAGTAGAAAAAGCGGCAAAAGCTCCCCAAAAGGAGCAAGTAAAACAGAAGGTGAACGTAAGGGCTTCTACTTCGAGCGAGCGCATGGAGTTCGAAAAGCAGTCGCTAAAGAGGGCAAGAGAGAAAAGCGATGATAAAATCATCCCAAAAAGAGCGGCAATACATTTCCCTGATACAAGCGATAGTGATTCAGAGGAAAGCATCAACGGGAACAAAGAAGAACAGCTCGAGACACAAAGCATCCAAAGCGGCATATGCCCACAAGGGGATTATCAAAATCGCTATGGATCTCTCCTCTGACCGCGGCAGACAGGCCGCCCGCAGCCTAGACGCCCTTATGGAAATGAGAGCATCTCTGACAACTCGCTGCGCAAAACTAGAAGGAAGAATAGAGTCCCTAGAAACAAGTGAAGGAAGAGAAAACAGAACCATATCATATGCAAGTGTAGCCAGGAGACTAACGGCTCCTGGCATACCAAATAAAGCCGCAGGCATAAGGAAAGAAGTGGTCCAAACTATCTTTATAAAGCCCAAAGACACGAGCAAATTTGAAGACATGAGAGAGGTCAAGAAGTCAGTACTGAGCAGCTTTGATCCCGACAAAGAGCAGGTCCGAATTGATAAACTGAGAACGACCAGACGGGGTGTTGTTCTAGAAACTCCGACCAGCCAAGAGGCCACAAAGATCATGAAGAATGAAAAATTGGCGAAAACTTTCGTAGTCGATAGACCACGAAAGAAACTACCAAAGACCATCTTGTATGATGTCCCAGAAGAGTTATCAGAGCAAGAAATATACACCTGTGTGTATGGCCAAAACAAGGAACTTGCTAAGGATCAACCAGATTTCGAGAGCGAGTTTAAACTGAAATTCAAAACAGGTAAAAGGGACAAAGGTACCAACTGGGTAGTCGAAGTATCGGCAAGAATGAGAAATATTCTTATTGAGAAGAAGCGCATCTACCTCAAGTGGAGCGCCTGTAGAGTTAAGGACTTTATCCTTGTAACTCCATGCTACAAATGCCAGGGTTTTGGTCACGTGGCTAAACACTGCGAGAGAGAGTCCTGTTGCTCCCTCTGCGCAGAACATGGACATCTACACGATAGTTGTCCAAAGAAAACGCAGAAGCAGGAACACAAATGTGTAAACTGCTGCAAAACCAAAAAGCCCCACAACCATAGTACAAAGGACAAGAACTGCCCTATGTACAAGCTCGCTCTAGAAAGACTAATCAGTACGATCGATTATGCCCAATAAACCCATTAACGATGTAGCAGGCTTAAAAGTATTGCAACATAACTGCAGAAGGGCGCATAGAGTGACCTCTGAGCTGCGGCAGACTGCCGTCGCAAAAGGTTACGATGTGCTCCTCCTGCAAGAACCATATGCTAAGATTGGGATGGTTCCAGGTTTTGGCTTGGGAACGAAGAATGTTTTCCATCGTGGTAAAACACCTCGAATGACAGCGATTGTCATTCTAAACCCAGATATCACAGTCACCAAGTTGGGACACTTCTGCTCCCAACATTTTGCCATAGCAGAAATAAAACTTAAAAGTCGGAGCACATATATAATCAGTGGCTATTTCCAATATAGCCAAGAAATAGACCCATTCCTCGAACATCTCGACAAAATAATGAACTCAATAACTGGCAAAGACACGATAATAGCAATAGATTCCAATTCTCACTCCCCACTCTGGGGAGCAGAGAAGACCGATAAGAAAGGACGTAAACTGGAAGACTTCCTTGCACAATGGTGCCTCATAGTCGGCAACAAAAAGGACATCCCAACCGTCTGTCATGAAAATGGCGAAGGAAATGTGGATGTTACTATACTGTCCCAACGAATGCACAAACACCTCCGAAACTGGAGTGTGCATGACGGTTGGACATCAAGTGACCGTAGAGCCATCACCTTTGAAATCGGATTCGAAAATCCAACAGACATTAACCCGGAAGGTGAAAACTGGGAGGGGTACATGACCAGCAAAGCCGACTAGGGCCTATTCGCAGAAAAATTAGCACAAATCTGGAAGAACAAACCACATGGAGATGACGGACTGAACAACCAAACCAAAACGATCGAACAAGCGACATACTTGAATAATGCATTACGATTAGCCTGCGATATAGCTATACCGAAAAAATCAATAAAAGTCAGGAAAGCACCTTGGTGGAATTCTGGACTTAACGTACTGAAAAAGGAAGTAAACAAAAAGAGAAGAGCTTATCAGATGACCAAAAACCCTGGATTTCGAGCTCGGAAACAAGAAGAGTACCGGAAAGCAAGGCGTTAGTACTTCAAGTGTATAATTGATACGAGAACAATAGAATGGAAAAAGTTCATTACTGTCCAAAGTAATGAAGATCCCTGGGGGATTGCGTACAAACTCCAAACCGGAAAAATGAAACAAAGGGAGGTATTCAGCAATGTAAAAATTGATGGAAAATTCACTACAGACTGGGAATCTACAGCGAAAAATCTGATGAACGTGCTGTTTCCGGACGACTGTCAAGAGGAGGAATCAGAAGAGCAAAAACAAACTCGTGAACATAACAACTCAATCCCCAATGGAGGAATGAGGTTGTTCACAGAGTTAGAGCTGGGACAATGTATTTCAAAAATGAAAAAAGGCAAAGCGCCTGGGCCAGATAATATCACGATTGACATAGTGAGAGAAGCAATGCCTATACTAGGAAAAAGCTTACTGAAACTATTCAATGCATGTCTGATCCACTCAGTCTTTCCAGACCCCTGGAAAATCGGCCGAGTAGTGACGATCAAGAAAGGGCCAGATAAAGATGCCACGAACCCAGCGTTGTACCGGCCCATAACTCTTCTCCCCATACTCGGCAAAATTCTAGAAGCACTCGTTCTGAAGAAACTAAATGAAATAATAGCTCCTCAACTATCAGAGCATCAGTACGGCTTCAGAAGTGACAGGTCCACGGAAGATGCCATACGGAGGCTGAGAACGATAGTCAAAGACGCTGAAGAACAGTACGTGGTAGCCATCTTTCTCGATATCAAGGGTGCATTCGACAATGTGTGGTGGCCTAGTATATTTCGGGAACTCAAAAATAAAAGCTGCCCAAAGAAACTCTACCTGCTGATACAAAACTACCTAGAAAACCGAAAAGCCATCATAAGGGATTATGACAATATAGTCGAAAAAAGGCTCACGAAAGGTTGTCCGCAAGGTTCAATCCTTGGACCCACACTCTGGAACCGAATATTCGACTCAAACCTAAAAATGACCACAGACCAAGGCTATGATAACATAGCTTATGCAGACGATCAAGTCATATTGATCAAAGGAAACAGCAGAAACGAACTCAGCAATAAAGGTCAAATGATAATAAATCAAATAGTCGAGTGGCGCCATAAAAACAAACTCACACTTGCTGCCGACAAGTGCAAGATGATTATGGCTAAAGGGAACTTTCATATAAGAAACCCCTCAACCATAAAAATAAGGGACACTAGAATCAAAAGAAGGGAGACCTACAAATACCTAGGTGTCACCTTTGGTACAGGGCTACATGTGAAAACACACGTAGAGAACATTGCCAATCGCACCAGGAAACTATTTGAAGATTTAGGTAAAGTCGCAAGAAGGGACTGGGGCATAGGGTATGGAGCAATGAGGACCATATACAGGGGACTATTCGTGCCAATTGCTACCTACGCAGCAACAGGCTGGCAGGATCGAATGATCCAAGCAGACAGGAAAAAGCTGAACTCTGCACAAAGATGGGCACTCCTCAAAGTCACAGGAGCATACAGAACAACATCGGACCTGGCACTCTGTACGATCACAGGCAATGCACCTATAGCTCTAGAGTGTCAGAGAAAAGCTGCAAAGCACGACCTGAGAAAAGGCAACACCTTCGACGTAGGCACATATCAATATAGGGGCAAACAAAATAACGAAGCTGAAAATAGAGTAGAAGAACAAAATGCATACAGAGAAATAGATAGCGCAATACACAAGGAATGGCAGAGAATGTGGGAAAGTTCCGAAAAGGGCAGAACCACATTCAAGTATTTTCCAAACATTGAGAGGCGGCTGGAGCAGACTTGGATCCTACCGAATCGCTGGACAACTCAATTCCTGACTGGACACGGCCAGTTCAAAGCCAAACTGCATTACTTCAAATGTGTAGATACTAATCTATGCTCTTGCGGTGATGCAGAAACGGGAACGCACGTACTGAAAGTATGTGAAAAATACGAAAAGGAGAGAACAAAACTCATTGAAGAATTGAGCTCAGACACAATTGAGGAGTCGGCACTCGTGGAAAGAGAAAACTTCCAGGCTTTTCAAAAGTATGCAAAACTTATACTCGAATTGAAGCAAGAAATGGATATGGTCGAAGAGATTGTAGAGGAGTAGAAAGTGATTAATATCACAAAAAGTGGTTCGGATTCCACATAAAAATGTAGGTCCATATAGGCGCCCTTCATGAGCGGGGCCGGTACTCATCGCACTGATGTGAATACGGCGCCATTCATGAAGGCGCTCATATCAAATCTCGTCACCCACAAGGAGGCGAGATAAAATAAACTCAAAATGTCAAAAAACCGAACATGAAAAATAGCGAAAAATAGCAAAAAGCGAAACGTTTGAGTCCGCCAAACGTCGGTTGACATTTAGCAAGGAATGATGTGCAACCATGCCTTGAACATGGCACGATAGGTGCGATGTAAGACGTATGGCGTAACGTTTTTTTTTTTTTTTTTTTTTTTTTTTTTATGTTGTGCAGGTGGAAAAGTAAAATTGCCGCAATTAGTACCGCCACCAGAGCCATTACATGGACTGGTTTCAGGAACAAGCCCGAACTCTACACACTTATTGACGAACATTAGAAAATACAACAATTGCTTCCAAATGACGTCATTCGGCGCTTCTCATATTATACAGGAAAATTTTATGCCTACTTTCAAGGTACTCATTACAACTAAAGCTTTTTTCGCGTCATGGATAATTGCACAACAAATTAGAATAAATAGAACCAATCAATTGCATATTCTAATTGCAGAGTTAAGGACAAATATACCACTTATTAGGGGCGTTGTTGCCATCGCCAGATGTGGATCATCAATTTTTACCAATTTATTTCATGGGTAATTCCGAAAGTGAAGTCAATCAACGTCGTGCTCATAACCCACACACGAAACGAGAAATCGTCGAAGATCTGCAAACGTTTCTTCAGCAGAATAATGAATTGATTAAGTGGTTCAAAATTGTGTTGGATCGGATGCCAACGGATAATCATAATATCGGTTTCAGGGCCGATAAAACTCCAGCGGGCGAGTACGCGGGAAGATTCAATTCACCAGCGATCGACGAAGTGGCCGTGGTTATTGTCCGGGAAAATTTGCAGTCTAGAGACATCGTTCTTCATCGTCGCCGCAATGCATTGAAACGCGTATCTGAAACGCACCGGAGCTACGATGCACTACAATATCCTCTGATCTTTTGGCAAGGCGAGGACGGTTATTTTAACATCAAAATGATTAATCCGTTAACAGGTACATTTAACATTTTAACTCAACAATAACATGAATTGCATTCCATTTCCCTGCAGCTTGAATTTTTCATAAGTAATGGTCTTATTATCTGTTCAATTTGTTCGCAAAAAGACAGTGTTTCGGTTTGAGCATTTTTTGTTTTTTTCTTCATTTATCGGTATTCAACATTTTTCGCGTGTTTCCCCCCATGCTGTGACATTGTGAGGTTAGTCGTATGGGTGATTTGCTGTGGAATAGTGGCATGTCGAATCTTGAAGATTCTGATATTTTCGGTACCCCCAGTGACACCTGTGATCCATCAAGCGGGCATTCTCATACTTCTAACCCACTTGCTTCGAGTGTATCAATAGCTCAGCTGACAGGCGCTACTACCGCATTTCAAGTGCCATTGACCCCAGTAAACAGCCCACAGTCTTGTACTGTCAACAACAACAGTCGTGCACGTAAAAAGAGAGGCAGACCTGCGGGCTCTAAATCGAAATCCAAACAATCAAGTGGAGCTGTAAATACACATTCTGGATCCCGTAAGCGTAAACTGGTTGAATCCGGACTAACATTTGACAGTATTTCCGCTGACCCGATAAGAAAAATAGAGTGTCTGTCTCCTTGTGCGAATTCTCGTTCTCCGTTCACAATATCTTCGCCCACCCTCAAGCAAACTAGTCCTTCCTTGTTTGAAGTGAGGGGGATTCAATTTCTCCCTCGGTACAACCAACACATTATTCACCCCTGCATGTCTGAATACCGTGAGCAAAGCGTCAAGTGATGACGTCATGAGGTACTCAATCAGATGGAAGCTAACAATGTGTCCAGAAATAATAATCTTAGAAATGAGACAGCAAGAGATAATGAGGAGTTGAAATTGGACATTCAGGCAATTAATGATAAATTGAATAAACTCAAGGCTGAGGTAGGTGCAGAGAACACGGCGGTGAGAAAGCAGCTAGCTAATCTCGAGGCCGAGATTTTGAGCTGTAAAACTGAAGCCGCAACTCAAAAGGTTTCTGTAGAAATGCCCTCTAGGTTGGTTGCCATTGAGAAGTCTTTGATGGAGCTGAAAAAGTCATCAAATCTGCCAAAAACGTCCCGTGCTGATGCTTCCATAGTGAAGAAGATTGAGGATTTAAAATGGAGTGTGGAGACGCAGGAACGTCTCATAAAGAAGAAAAGCATCGTAATCAGGGGATTCAATGGGCAAGCTGAAACAATCCAGCAGGAAGTGCACAATTTCTTGTCTTCCTATTTGGACTGAGTAATCAACTTACCGAGGAAGTCAAAATCTTTGGCAGGGAGAGAAAATTTATCATTGCCAAACTTCGGAATTTTAATGATAAGATTGAAATTTTTAAAAACAAGAGGAGGATACTGGGAACCTTACACATGAACGTTGATGATGGTACATCCCAGCAAGTATACATTGACGGTGACTCAACACAGATGGAGAGGGCCTTGCAATCTGAAATCAGAGCTTTGGCCGGCTCAGAACGCAGCGAAGGGAACAATGTTAAGGTAACTCCTAATAAGATCGAGATCCAAGGCTCAGAATGGATCTGGGATGAGAGAGCCTGTAAGTTCAATACCGCAAATGCTCTAGCCAAGGCCGATGCAGCCAAAGGCCTCATTCCCCATTTTCGAGAGGTAGGCAGCCACGCCGCGAAGCCACTAGACCTTCCCAACAAACACTCCGTGGTTCGGTCAAGTTCACTTTCTGGAATATCAAAAACATAAAAACACATTTCTCCGAACTCCCTAATCCGTCTGATTTCGATGTGATTGGGCTCACAGAGACTATTCTGTAATACGAGTGAAAGAAGCTCCCTTCTGGCTTCACGGATTTTTATCCAGTATCTTCCCCAGCTGTTAAGATCGCTTCGAGAGGGAGAGGCAGCGGTTGGATTCTCCTGTTGGTGAAGAAGAAGTATGGTCAACCCGTACTACTACATCGCAGTGAGAACTGGATCTTTGTAAAGACTCTAATTTGTGGGTTTATCATGATTATTGGCACTGTGTATTTTATCCCTGAAGTCAATGTGGAGCCCGCTCTAGAACTTCTTGATATCTTGTTGAATTTCTTTTCCGACACATACCCCGGGGTTCCAATAGTACTGGATGGTTTTTTTAATGGGCATATTGGTTTGAGGGAGTTATTCCCCATGAATTTCTGAACGATCTTAATTTATGTAAGGTCAGGCAAACCTTGGATCCTGAAGTTTGCAATAGGGGCAGGCTCCTGGTAGAATTTTTTAATGACAGAAATTTTTACAGTGTGAATGGTCGGTCGGAGAGTGATAACCCGAGCAAAATTACTTACTTATCTTCTACAGGACAAAGTATTGCTGATCTCGTATGGGCTAATGACATATGTCTGCCTTTGATTGAGGATTTTTTGGTTTCTCTCATCTCTACGCGCTCTGATTACTTTCCTATTTGCCTTATACTTGAGTCTCCTTTTGAGGAATCTTTAGAGAATATCAATCAGTCCTCGGTAAGCTATAAAGTTGCTTGGGTATCTGGGGAACTTGTTAATTATACGAATGTCATGTTATTTTCAGAAAGAATTAAGTTTGATTGTGAACGTAAAATTATGGAATAAGACCTTAACTTTAGTTTGCTGGTTTTGATGGAGCATTTGGGGCAAGTTATGTAGAAATGAAGAACAAATATGAGAACTTGATTGAGTTAAAAAAAATCATTTGCGGATAGAATTGCGGATGGCCTGGCAAATATTAAATTTGCAACAGAATTTTGGATGGCCATTAACAAATTTAGACCATACTCTTACTCTCCTCTGGTAATTTAGTTAGATGGCTGGTACCAGTTTTACATGTGCATCACTCCTCAAAAGCTTTACTTTGAACTCTCCCTACCCGTTTCCCCTCTGATGCGCTATTAGATGCCCCATTCACCCACACGGAAATCATTGTTAATATCAATAAGTTGAAAAATGGCAAGGCAGCGGGACCTGATGGGATTTCGAACGAGTTTTTAAAGTATTTACCTTCCAATTGGGTGCGCTATCTAGAGACCTCTTTCAACAAAATACTACAAGCTGAGAGAGTTCCCACGTCATGGGGTCCTGCTGCGATGACTATGCTGCACAGAAAAGGTGA
This sequence comes from Asobara japonica, assembly GCA_026005395.1. Classification (NCBI taxonomy): domain Eukaryota; kingdom Metazoa; phylum Arthropoda; class Insecta; order Hymenoptera; family Braconidae; genus Asobara; species Asobara japonica. The sequence goes on from BQMI01000077.1 coordinate 174,498, forward strand.
CAAACAGAACCCTCTTAACTATAGAGGAATTGCCCTTTGTAACTGTCTCCCTAAGTTATTTACGCTTTGCCTCAGACATAAAATTCAGAGTTGGTCAATGAGAAAAAAGATCTTTGATGAGAGCCAGGGGGGGTTTAGGCCGGGAAGGGGTTGCTTGGATCAGATATTTGTTTTATTTAGTGCAATACACATGCAGTTGCGGCTTGGTTCTAGGAAGGTTTACAGCGTTTTCGTGGACTTTCGTCGGGCCTTTGACTCCGTACCTCATGAGAAACTCTGGTCCAAGCTGCTCTCTCTTGGCCTGACCCCTAAGATAGCTAGAATTATTAAGTCTCTTTATGACAATGCAGCGTTTAGAGTCAAAGTGGGGGCCGAGCTTACGGAGGAAATTCCTGTTGCAGCGGGTGTACTCCAGGGCGAGTCTCGGATCCCTCTCCTTTTTATTTTATACATCTCTCATATTGAGCGTTATCTCAGGAATCTGGGGTTAAGGGGGATTCATGTAAATCGGCACCAAGATATTCTTCTGTTGCTTTATGCGGATGATTTGGTGATCTTGACAGAGAATGAAATTCAATTACAGAGGATCCTTGATGCTCTACATTTTTACTGCCTTGAGAATGGTCTCACCGTCAATTCAGATCAGACTAAAGTTATGATTTTCAGAGAGGGTGGGAGGTTGAATTCTTCTTTGAAGTTTTTATATGAGGATAGTTCCAACCTATACATATCTGGGTGTTCTTATTAGCAGTTCTGGTCTGGCAGCACTAGCGGCTCGACAGGCAGTCTGTAAAGCTAATCGATCCAACAATACTGTGATTGGACTCCTTGCTAGTGCTAAATGTGATTCAATGGCGGCTATGATGAAGCTGTTCGACTCTATTTCTAAATCGACTCTTCTATATGCGTGTCCCGTCTAGGCACTCGATTACTTAGATATTATTGAATCAGTTCAAACTGCATTTTTGAAGAGATTATTGCAAGTGCCTAAATGTACTGTTAATTGTGCAGTAAGACTCTAGTTAGGTTTGGTTAGAATCGAACATGCTGTTATGAGCATTACTATCAATTTTTTGATAAAGATACTCAAAATGTCAGATGACAGATTACCGAAAATTTGTTCCAAGTAACTTATAGAATATGCTTTGAATCCTAACCCCCTCAAGGATCCCCAGAAATTTCGTAAGTATAACGGGACCATCAGAATCAAAGAATTTCTTTCATTAGTGGGTAAAGAAGAGCTCTGGGAGAATTTTCATGTCATTATATGGAGTCGGGAAAACGATTTGATGTTGAATAGGTATAAGCAGCTGCTGTTCGAGAGGGATTTGAGGGAATGGTGGGGTCTTACTCATAAGGTTGCCATTTATAGAGGACCAAGTTCACACACTGCGTCATATCTCTCCACGAGATGCGTTTTTGCAATGCTGAGAGCGAAGGCCCAATTGAGACTTGCTCCTCCCTACAATTGCAAATTTGTGATCGGTGGAAGTATTCATTATTTGAAACCTCTTGAGAGATGTAAGTGCTGTGACTCTGGATCCTTGGAATCTGTACATGTGCTAGTATCCTGTCCCTTTTATATTGTCCCCCGCACAAAATATATATTTACTCACAAGCTTACCCGGCGAACTTCGTTCCGCCTTCGATCCAATCAATAATGTTCTTCTCATTTGATTAATTCACATTTTTCCATATGGAAAATAAATAAAAACATTAAGTATTTCAATGATTCTTTATTCTTCTTTTTTTTGTACACTCCATTCAAGTACCTTGGTATACACTACATTTTTTGTTTTATTATTAGGTGCAAGAGCAAACAACGCAGATGGTCTTCCCACCCTTGAACATGCCACATATAACGGACCATATGAAAAACATGGGTATTCCAAATTCAAACCACATATTTTTAAAGATTGACCTTGTGATTTGTTAATAGCCATAGCGAATGCAAGACGTACCAGAAATTGAAGTCTTTTAAACTCAAATGGCATATCGGTTGGTATCATCGGTATTCTCGGAATGAGAACTTCCTCCCCTTCAAATTTTCCTTTGCGTATCGTCGCGTAAATCACATTATTCATCAGTTTCTTTACCACCAAACGCGTCCCGTTGCACAGTTTTGGTTGGTTTATGTTTCTGAGCATGATTACTACGGAGCCAACTTTTAGTTGTAAATTGTGTGGTGGTAAGCTAGGTACATCCAAGGAGTTCAAAAATTCTATTGGATAGTTCTTAGCTTCATTTTCATTCGTTACACAGTCAATAGATTTGAATGAATACATTGGTCCAATGATCTCATTCTGAATCATGTAGTTTAGGTCATCTACATCTTTATTCTTCGCCGCTAAAATTGCTCGCTCACTCAACCATTCATTATTTTCGTAATTCGTAATGATGTTTTGGAATACTTTGTTGATAAGTTCATCTTTCGATGAGACAAAGTTACAAAAATTAGAGGGAAATGAACTTAATCCGCTCGATTCGTCGACAGGTACTTGACCATTTCCGATATTCAGCAATTGCTCTGAAAAATCTTCTGCAGATGTATCAGTAAGCAAAGCAACTCTCATGTTTGTTGTCAGCTGAAGTTTCTTCACATAGCGCCATAGATTCGATCATTTGACGCAAGCATTTATTTCGTCGGCAGCCGTTGATCTGGGAATTACAGGCAGTGTTTGCCGAAAATCGCCTGACAGTAAAATCATTGCTCCTCGAAAACATCTCGAGGCATTGGGTATATCTTTCAATGTTCGGTCAAGGGCTTCCAATGCGCGTTTATGCGCCATTGTGCGTTCGTCCTAGATGATGTTTTTCCATGCTGATAAAACTTTTGCCATTGCCGAGTTTTTCGAAATGATACATGTTGGTTCTTCAATATTTTGAAGATTTAATGGCAATTTCAATGCTGAATGAGCCGTACGGCATCCTTCTAATAATGTGCCTGCTATTCCGGAAGAAGCAACCACAACGGCAATGTTGGATCTCGCACGAACAGTGGCTAAAACTACTATCATGAGGAATGTTTTACCAGTTCCATCAGGGGCATCCAGAAAATATAAACGACCATTTCTCTCATCAATTGCCTTCATTAACGTATCATAAACTTCCTTTTGTTGATAATTCAACCGGGGTACATTTGTTTGAACTACTAAATTTACTTCTTGGTGATCATATTCACGTTCCCATTCCAATTCTTGATTCAATGTATCATTCATTGCTCGATTTGGCGCTGCCATTCCTAACCTGACTAATAAACTACCGCACATCATGTAACACATATCTTCGATCAAGAGTAAAGCCCGATTATGTATGTGCTCATTCATCTTAAGATCTTCATTTCTTGAACTGACACGAATTTCATGTAAAATATCTTCTGACATACTATGCTTGTATTTGTCCCATAGGAGAGATGGGTTTGATGGAAACCATGTTGAAATGATGATAGCAAATAGTGTACGTATCTGACTTGATGATGCAGAGATGATGACTTCAACGATTGTTGTATCCCAATCTGTATCGTTTTCTAGTAGATGGAGTTCTTGACAGCAACCACGATATGTTGGGAATATTATCCCGTTAACAGTCCGTAGTGTCTCAAATGACGTTGACCCACGCACATTTACCAGCAACATCCGCAAATAAAAGCATTCATCATTCTTTGGATGAATTGTATACATGCCACCAAGAGCATTTGAAGAACGTACATCCGGATAGCCAGGAACCACCTCGCTTTGCTTCCGTCGTTGAAATTTCTTCGATGATGCATTCCAAGTGAAATAACGTGGCAGATCGAAAAGAAACTCGTCAATGTTGTCGCTGGAGGTATTTCAGCACGTTGAACAACATTCGAAGCCGTGAAATAGGCTCGTTGACCATTCTCTAGATGGACCGCCAAATGCACAACAGTAGGATGACGTTCGTGAATAGGGAATGCGAATATACGCCAAATCGCTTCATTACAGTTCACATAACGACGATATCGCGAAGTTGATATCGCGAAATTTCATCATTGGTATTCAATGATTGCATTCCAAAAACCGCCATATCGCTTCCTTTCGTGACATACTTGCAATTTAATTTGATGGACTTTACTGAATTGCAGTACTCAACGTTGCAATGTGTCTTGAACGTTTTGGAAAGAAGTGGCGAATATGGAACAATCCAACTGTTGTCGATAACGCAATCGATTCTTTTCACTTTTGTTATGATAGTTCGACCGTTATCATCTGGTGATCGACGCCGATAGAGTGGATAACCATCGTTGCCAGTGACGGTCTCCGCCGTTAATTTCCGTGGATATCGTTTTGAACACTTTCCGTCGACCATGCAAGGTGATTGAGGATTGATTGCGCCACACGGTTCATGAATCATATTTCTAATTATAACATCATGTAGGTCTGGATCTGCTTCGTGATCAGGAATCTCTGCACATATGCTATCATCTATTTGGTCTGGTTGAATTCTCTCCACTAACCAAATAAGAATGTGTACGTGTGGCAATCCTCGTTTTTGCCATTCGATTGAATACATCCAGCATCGAGTATCTCCGAAAACGCGTTGTTTAACAATGTAGTTCATCAGTGCCCGTATTTTTAGTCTAAATACACGTGCTGTGATGTCGTGTCGATCACTTGATGTTTGTTCGGGAAGCAACAATTGACCAATTTCTATCCATTTTGGATTACAGCTAAAAGTAATGAAGAGATCAGGCCGACCGTAATGACGAACATATGTCATTGCATCTTGCGCATATTCATGCATATGACGTGGACTACCTATGTATGTTGCCGGCAGAATAGTTAATCTGCCAATATTATCTGCATTCCCTTCATTACCAATTGCATCCCGTAAATGGATATACTCCTCAGAACGCAGTTTGGCTTGGTTCATTCTGATGAAAGTTAAACGCCCCACTTCTATTTTGACGTACATATCCACGCAATACTGCTGAAACAATGTACGAAACCGCAGCAAATAGTTTTCTTCATTTTGACGAATCATCAAACGATATGCGTAATAATTCATTGAGCTAACTTTCTTTGTAGTTTCTTCTCCTGTAATTAAAATAGTAAATTTGTTGTCTATCATTATAAATGTGTTAATATAATTTTTTTTCGAATCAGTTGTCTATCTTTTTTCCAAATTTCTCTATACAATCGACCCCAAATTATTTTTGGCACTATGCAGTGCTTTTTTTCCTGGAAACTAAAACCAAAAAATTTAATATGTACGTCATGTGAAACTATGCTATTGATACTCACCCGTCGATGCATTGATCATTTTGATATTAGAATAATATCCATCTTCTCCTTGCGAAAACATCAGCGGGTATTGCAACGTGTCATAGGAACGATGCGTTTCATATATTTGTTGCAGTTGTCCATTATCGCGACGTGATAGCACAATATCGCGTCTTTCCACATGTTCACCAACAATCAGGATGACAACTTCATCTGTTGTCGGAGCGGTAAATGTGCGTTCGTGTGTTCCATATGGTCGTTTATCTGCTCTGATCACGACTTTGTAGTCACCATTTGGCATGCACTCTAAACCACTTTTGAACAATCTCACCAACGCATGATGTTCGTCAAGTAGTTCCTGCAAATCTTTGAGAATTGTTGTTTTCATTGCTGCATCGATTTCTTGACGTCTATTAAGTTGTTCTTCCATGTTGTCCATGAAGTATATTTGTAAAAATTTATGCTCTGCATCTTGGAGAGGCTGCATTGATCCAATTCGATGGTGAATCTGTCCTTGGATCTTCAAAATAAAAAACAAAGAAAGTGTTACCTATTTCTAAACACATTTTGTTTATTTGAAAACATACTACATACAAATAAGTGTAGTAACCTATTTTTCTACTTTCAAAATCACGTAGTGTAGGACCCATTATTCTCTTTCGTTTCAGATGGAAAGATCGAAAAAATGATGAAAATACTCTTCAAAAATGAAAGGAATTTTTCTCAATAATGAATAAATTAATGTGTGAATAAATTTAAAGCACATGAAGAGGAGTGTCCAGAGTACTCTAAACGTCTGCATGAACTCAAAATTGATAGTTTCATTATTTTTTTATTTATTTACTTATATTAATCAACTGCAATTACCGAGAATAATGGCCCATATACCTATATTTTTCTACTATATTTTGTCTAAGACCAATAATTAATCAATAAATACCTTGAATGTCAGATTGAACCCTTGATCTTAGATAATGTCTGCCCCAAATGACGTCATTTGGACACAACTATTGTATTTTCTTGTGTTTCAAAGGAAATGACGTGATTCGGGGGTGTCCCCACAAATCAATGAATGCAATGGCTCTGGTGGTGGATTGAATAATGGCAATTTCACTTTTTCACTAAGGCAGCACAATCCTGACGTTTCCCCTTCAAAATTCAATGCACTACAATGCTCACAAATAACGTCCATTAGCCCAATGCAACGCTAGGGTGCAAGCAGTAATCAATTATGCAATCGTATCAACACGCTGCTCGATTCCAATCTCAACATGATAAACCTCTTCTTGTGCATCGAAAATTGTCTATTTCTTGATTTCTGTTGTTTGCTTGACGATTTCGCATTGCCAACCAAGCCGTTTCACGGGCTACTTAACTTTGCTCTTGTGATTGCGAAGCACGAAGTCGACTCATACTAAGGCGGCACTCTTCACGGGCATTTACGTGTTCTTCTTCAGTCCTTTCATTCACAATGTTTCGTTTCCTTCTTGCGTTACGGCTTTGTCGGTAAAGATTCGGTCGTCTTGCTCTCGACATTGTTAATTATAATTCGAAGATAACTCAAATTAGTGATTATTACTGCTTATTTATATGTCATAATTTATAAAGTTCTAAACATACAAATTATGTTGGGCTGTTCTTTACGTTTTCTAATTCCAACTCAGATGCGTTTTTGTCATATCACGTTCCATCGAGACTTGCATTCTATTCGATTTTATCTTTTAATAATGTCACATCACACGGAAACGCGGTCGAACAGCATCGCATGGGAACGCTTTCGAAGAGAATAAAAAGTATCCTATAGCAGTTTCCTGGTTCTAAGCTACCTCTGTACCAATTTTCAGCGAAATGGGTCCAGCCGTTCTTGAGTTATAAGTGGCCTAACTAACACGACTTTCTTTTATATATATAGAAGATATCAAGTCGCGAACGTCCGGTGACTTTCTTTGTTTCTTAGATTCATGCAATAAAACTGACACCAGAGCTCTTTTTTATTTTCTATCGAGTGCCCTTAGTTTGAGAGAGGCTCTGCTGGAAAAGCAGTCGCCTTTGTATGTTAAGCCTGAGCAAGTAATCACCAAGTTTTTACTCTCTGATCCGCCTAGACATAATTATTTATTTTAATATGTGGGTGCTGCCGACACCCTATTCATTTCAAATATATATTTGCTCGCCTGCAACTTCCTTATCACTCTTGCATATTATCACTGTTAATCTCTTTTTTAATTGAAATTTTTCATTTTTTTTTGTTTCCGAATGGAAGCATTGCAATCGGTCAATTTTGACTTGTGCTAATTATGCTTGTAAACGAGATATAATGGTTTGAAACGTAAAAATACGAAGTTTGAGCATAGTGTCTGTATGTATCAATTTTTTTCAAAAATCTTCACTTACAAAATTTAACATAAAAAGGGCTAAATTTTGAGAATAAAATCTGAAAAAATTGTCAGTTATTGGTATTGAATGCATCTACCTGTGAGCACAAGTGCATTGAAATCGGCCGGTAAGTTTCTTAGAAATCCCTTTTTTCGTTTTTTCCTCCGATCGTTCATATCTCAGAAAATAATGAATATTTTTTAATTTGTTTTTTTTTCAAAGTGTGCATCTCAACTAGATCTAGGGAATGGTGGAAGACCATCTAGTAGGTTCCTCACAAGAAATTGGAGATATTTCAATTTTTCTGTTTTCTGAAGAACCCTGTTAAACAGCGATTTGATCGTACAATTAGTTTTCCAGATTTTGATTTTTTCGTTTCCACGGTTTTTGTTTTATTTCTCCATAATTATTCAACCGATTTTGTTCTTTTCTTTTCATAATGTGTGTGTTAACGAGATCTATAATATGGTTGCAAAACATTGAGTCAATTAGTTTGGGTACAATGAGATATTCCTATTTTTTAACTTTTGATTTTGGTTTTACTTTTTGTGTTTGTACCCACGCTAGCGTCCCCAAAAATTGAGATAAGAACTTGAAATTTGGAACAAAGGTTCCGTTTGTTGTGGTGAAGAACCCTATTGAATGGTGATTTGATCGGATCATTAGTTTTCTAGATATCGATTTTTTCGTTTTCACGGTTTTTATTTTATTTCTCGATATCTATACAATCGATTTTGTGGTTTTTTTTCAAAATGTGTGCCTTAACGAGATCTATAATATGGCGAAAACCATCGAGTCAATTAGTATGGGTACAATGAGATATTCCTATTTTGTAACTTTTGATTTTGGTTTTACTTGTTGTTTGTTCGCACTCTAGCGGCCGCAAAAATTGAGATAAAAAATTGAAATTTGAAACGAAAGTTCCTTTTGTTGTGGTGAAGAACCCTATTGAATGGCGATTTAATCGGATCATTAGTTTTCTAGACATCGATTTTTTCGTTTTCCCGGTTTTTATTTTATTTCTCGATATCTATTCAATCGATTTTGTTGGTTTTTTGCTTCCGAATGGAAGCATTGCAATCGGTCAATTTTCACTTTCGCTAATTATGCTTGTAAACGATATATAATTGAAACGTAAAAATACGAAGTTTGAGCATAGTGTTTGTATGTATCAATTTTTTTCAAAAATCTTCACTTACAAAATTCAACGTAAAAAGGACTAAATTTTGAGGATAAAATCTGAAAAAATTGTCAGTTGTTGGTATTGAGTACGTCTGGCTATGGGCGCAATTTCAGTGAAAACTGCCGGTAAGTTTCTTAGAAATCGATTTTTTGTTTTTTTTCTTCGATTGTTCATATCTCTGAAACTAATGAATATTTTTTAATTTCTTTTTTCTTAAAATGTGAATCTCAACGACATCCAGGGAACGGGCGAAGAACATCTATTAGGTTGCTCACAAGAAATCGGACATATTTCAATTTTTCTGTTTTTTACAGTTATCTTTGCTTTTTGCACTCTAGCGTTTGCAAAAATTGAGAGAAAAACTTGAAATTCGAAGCAGAGGTTCCTTTCGTTGTGGTGAAGAACCCTGTCAAATCGCGATTTGATCGTGTCGTTAGTTTTTTAGATTTTAATTTGTTCATTTTCACGGTTTTTATTTTATTTCTCGATAATTATTGAACCGATTTTGTTGTTTTTTTTTCAAAATGTGTGCCTTAACGAGATCTATGATATGCCTGAAAAACATTGCGTCAATTATTTTGAGTAATATGAGATATTCCTGTTTTTTCACTTTTTACTTCGGTTTTACTTTTTGCGTTTGTTCGCACTCTAGCGTCCGCAAAAATTGTCATAATAACTTGAAATATGGAACAAAGGCTCCTCTTGTTGTGGTGAAGAACCCTATTGAATGTTGATTTGATCGTATCATTAATTTTCTAGATTTCAATTTTTTCGTTTTCACAGTTTTTATTTTATTTCTCGATAATTATTCAACGGATTTTGTTGTTTTTTTTCAAAATGTGTGCGTTGACGAGATCTATGATATAGTTGAAAAACATTGAGTCTATTGGTTTGGGTAATATGAGATATTCCTATTTTTCAATTTTTGACTTTGGTTGGACTTTTTGTGTTTATTCGCACTCTAGAGTTCGCGAAAATTGAGAGAAACACATGAAATTCGAAACGGAGGTTCCTTTTGTTATGGCGAAGAACCGTATTGAATGGCGCATCATTAATTTTCTAGATTTCAATTTTTTCATATTTACGGTTCTTTTATTACTTCATTCTCGATAACTATTCGTCCCATTTTATTTCCAAAATATGAGCCTTAATGAGATCTATGAACTGGTTGAACAACATTTAGTCAATCACTTTGGGTAATATGAGATATTCCTGTTTTTGTTTCCGCTCGTCTGGAAGAAGGCCTTTCAGTACTGGTACATTTTGATCTTGTGTGCAATCGGACCATTCGGAAGCTTATCATCAATGAAATTGGGGGAAATAAACAAAAACGGTGACATATTTGACACAGTCGAATGGGGGACCCGAGGACCGCCGGCTTGTTTCCTTCTCTCTGTAGCCTATAGGGCATGTACATATATCTAAATTTATACATATATATTTTTTTACTCATGTTTATTATGTAAATGTACCTCACCTGTGATTGGGAGTCTACCCCTAGGTGACAGGTACATAAATTTCAAACAAAATTAATGAATTGATTAATTAATTGATCAATTAATTGATCAATTAATTGATTAATTAATTGGTTAATTAATTGATTAATTAATTCATCAATTAATTGATTAATTAATTCATTAATTAGTTGAGTAATTACCTGATTAGTTGATTTATTAATTGGCGGAATGAAAATTATTTGATTTTGTTTAACTCACAATTGGTGGAGGAAACACTCGCTTAAAATCCATTTTATTCTGATGCTCATAATAGCATTGGGCAAATAACGATCTCATATCATTCGTGAAACATTGCTTGCATAGCTGGCATTCAACTCGGAAGCAATCCGAACAGGTGGCACAAACTTGGGGCAGGACAACCAGATTCTTGTCAGCTACCTCGAAACTCCGTTCATTCCAAGTACTGAAACGGAGAAAAAACTACTTGGTTATGAGAGCATTTCAAGGAAAAATTTGATATATGTATGAAACTTTTATACGTGAAACTCTCCGGCAAAAAAAAAAAAATAAAATTTTTTGCAACCTTGTCTGAAGTTTCACTTGAAAAATAAACAGGATGAGAGTGTGATCATCTAGGGCTTAAACCAATAACTTCCCGATCGCAGTGTGTACTTGTATGTGGGGAACAACTTTCATTGACACTTTTTGTCGTATCTCCTCCTTCTTAGGATGAAGCCATATGAATAAGTGGCTTCCCACTGTTTGGGAAAAGGGTTCCTGTCGGACTTGACCATAAGTGAGACGTGTTGATTAAAAAAAAAAATAAACAGCCCCCTATGGGTCGCACCAATACCTTCCCGATCATTACCCTGGATATATTACATTCAAAATCTCGGTTCATTCCTCAAATTAAGGACTTTTTACACTTTTCAAAATTTCCAAATATTAAAAAATTTCGTTTCGTATCTCGAACCGTTCTTGCGATAGAGCGATCCGAACAATCGAATTTGGCAATAACAGTTAACTGTGGGTGTTAGCGAAAAAAGTCATAATACATCGAATGTGTATTTTTAATGTTAATTTGTTTCGTATCTTTAACCGTTCTCAGGATACAACGATGTCAACTATTCATTTTGTTGATAATTAAAAAACCCCTGGGCCGATTGTATTCAAAATCTAATCAGGGATAAGTTAGGCGAAAACCTATCGAATGAGTATAAGAAAAGCCAAATCGGATAATTTGTTCAAGAGAAATCGTTCGACATAATTTTGCTCACATACGGACACACATACACACACACACACACACACACATATGTGCCAAACATAGCGCTGAAGGCCGCCATTAACGCAGCACCTGGAATTTTTCTCGACATGTGCAATGCTTGCATTCAGGAAGGTATCTTCCCCAACAGATGGAAGCAACAGAGACTCGTTCTGCTTCCTACGGGGAAAAAGCCTCCAGACGAACCGTCATCATATCGTCCACTCTGAATGCTCGATACGGCGGGCAAAATCCTGGAGCGCATTATACATCAGAGAATTGAGGAAGTGGTGGAACCCTTATTGGCCGAAGCTCAATACAGCTTCAGACGACGACGATCTACGTTGGATGCTATAGCCCTGGTGGACAAAACAGCCAAGAAAGCAATCGATGGCAGGCAATGGAAAGGAGACATGAAACATTATTGTTTGGTTGTTACCCTGGACATCAAGAATGCCTTCACCTCGGTACGGTGGGATTCCATCCTGGCGGCATTGTCGAAGCTGCAACTACCGGCATATTTGCAAAAAATGGTAGGCAATTACTTTACCGACAGAGTACTCAGATATGACACAGAGGTAGGTCCTAAAACATATGAGGTGACTGGGGGGGTACCCCAAGGATCGGTGTTGGGGCCTCTTTTGTGGAATATCGTATATGACGAACTGCTGAAACTGGCATTACCGGCGGGGGCAAAGCTCCTAGCTTTTGCGGATGATGTGACCATTATCATCGTGAAAAAAAACACCTTTCCACGCTCCAGCTCATTTTCGAGAATGTTTTTAACAAGGTACGACAATGGATGGACTCGATTGGTTTACAACTTGCGGAGCATAAGACTGAGGCAGTACTCATCACGAGCAGAAAGAAATTGGAGACAATTACGCTGCAAGTCGGTGAGCACGAAATAACTTCCCAGCCCTACATACGATACGTGGGAATTATGATTGATACCCAACATGCAAGCAGTAAGGCAGGTGCGGTGAAGACTGCCCTTGCAAGACTTATGCCAAACATTGGAGGGCCAAAACAAAAGAGAAGGCTCTTGTTATCGTCAGTTGTTACGTCGGTATCATCATATGGTATCCCTATCTGGACTGACGCATTACGAAGTCAAGCAGCACGACGGCAAATTGTTGCAGTGTACAGATTGCGTGTCCTTAGAGTGGCTAGCGCATTCCGGACAGTGTCTAACGATGCTGTGTGTGTCATTGCTGGAATGCTACGTATCGAAGTTTTAGCGGAGGAGCGTAGGTGCCTCTACACCCGCAGAAAATCAACTAAGCTGAGCTCGGTGGAACTGAGGAAAGAAGAACGAAACCTCAGCATTAAGCGATGGCAGCTACAGTGGGACGCCTCGAGGAAAGGCCGGCGGACTCATCGAATATTCCGAAGCTGAATGTTTGGCTCGACCGATCACATGGGCAAGTCAATTACTACCTAACCCAGATGCTCTCAGGACACGGGTGTTTTCGGGAATATCTTCGTAAATTCAAGCATGAAGATTCCCCGGATTGCCCAAAGTGTCAGAAAAATCAGGAAAACGCGGAACATGTTCTCTTTGCATGTCCGCGTTTCGACGTCCAACGATAGGTTACTCCGAGCGAGGTACAAGTATTTATTTGCGCCGTTGGCGCTGGTGAGAAGCTTCGCCGGTAAGTGCAGGGACTGGTGGTGGCTGAACCACAACACGCGGTGAAACTTTGAAATGCACTACATGCAATTCATCTGTGATGGTAGTGAAACAATTTCATCCATCCATGTTTTTTCATGTTTTCATGTAGTCATGATATATAATAGTGAGAAAATGAAATTATAATAAAATATAAACAAGCAGACGGTCATCGAATGCATAACGGTTATTTTTATTTCGTTTAACGATGTCTTTTTATTTCGACCAATATCATTGGTGGTATGGTTCTGAATGGTACCGTCTTTGGAGTCGTACTACATGGAACATTTCTGTAACATTTCAAGTCTCTATGATAAGACCAGTAGGAGGGGATGTGCGAACAAAAATTTTGCATGTTAACCAGAACAATTGAAGTAACTCGAATCTTTTTGGGTACCGGAATATAGGTCCCAATTACATTCCGTAGACACTATTGAACTGAATGTTTTGAAGAAAAAAATAAAAATCGGTTGATTAGTTTTTGAGACATTCAATAAAATGAATTTCTAGCAAAATTTTTGTTCGCACATCTCCTCCTGCAGTTCTTGTCATAGAGGCTTGAAATGTTACACAAATGTTCGATTTGGTACCATTCCAAATCTGGTACCATTCGGAAGCATACCACCAATGAAATTGGTGGAAATAAAAAGGCAACGTTAAACGAAAAAAAAATAAACGTTATGCATTCGAATGTGGGCATTCGATGACCACCTGCTTGTTTTTTCTTGCACTAAAGACCATTAAAAATTAAACTTATACACCATTTTCCATTGGAAATTAATGCTGCATAATAATGCACAATAATGGTTATGTGTATTGGTAGTTGTACAACCGTAAACTGCTCAAAACGAATACTTATGAATATACTGGGCAACTCCCATCTTTAATTTCAAATTTTGATTCTAAGTTTTCATTCAAATTTTAAATTTCAATTTTCAATTCCAATTTTCAATTCCAATTTTCAATTCCAATTTTCAATTCCAATTTTCAATTCCAATTTTCAATTCCAAATTTAGATGTTAATTTCTAATTTCAACTTGTAATTTCAATGTCTAACCTCAGTTTTAATTTTCAATTGTCAATTATGAATGTCAATTTTTAATTTCAGCACTTCATTTAAATTTTCACTTCCAATATCGATTTTCATTGTCAATTTCAACTCTAAACTTTTAACTTCCCGATATAGGGAAGTTATTGCAATGATCCCGAAAATCGAGAGTGAAATTTTCATGATATTTTCACTTTTTTCGACGTTTCACATCCTCCTGACACAGTTTCAGAGATATGTACGTATGTGTGTGTGCGCGCGCGTGTGTATGTATGTGGACAAAATTTTGTGTTCACGGTTTCTCAGGAACCAATTCGCTAATTTTATGTTTTTTTTTTATCGACGCGTCTCCATGGTGTCCAGGTCCGAAGGGAACGGTAAACTGAAATAACAATTCCTTGAATTGTTTTTAACAATTTCAATTCACAACGTTGTATTACAAAAACTGTGGGAGATAGGAAGAAAAGTTTCCAATGAATGTTGTTCCCCATAGAGTGATACAGATCCCCAACAATGACAGATACGAGAATAACTATCAAAGAAAAGTTGTTCCTCTCGTGAAAGTACATATTTCATATCGTGTTAGTTTTTTTGCTAGACATCATATTTTACGAGATATCTATGAAAAATCGTAATAATCAAATACTAGTTGAATTTGCGTTGCTGATATACAACTTGACTTCATACGTGTATTGTTACACACACACGCACAAGGACAGTAGTAGAGTCGACAACAACAAGGCCCCCGGTCTTGATGGCGTCCTAAATATAGCCTTGAAGGCCGCCATCAATGTAGCACCCGGAATGTTTCTCAAAATGTATAATGCGTGCATCCAGGAAGGTATTTTCCCCAGCAGATCGGAACAATAGAGACTCGTACTTGTCCCCAAGGGGACAAAGCCACCGGACGAGCCATCATCATATCGTCCACTCTGTATGCTGGATACGGCAGGCGAGATTCTGAAGCGCATAGTACACCAGAGAATCGAGGCAGCGCTGGAACCCCTGTTGGCCGACGGTCAATATGGTTTCAGACGATGACGATCTACGTTGGATGCTATTGACCTCGTGGTGACAACAGCGAAGAGAGCGATTGAGGGCGGGCGATGGAAAAGAGGTGCGAAACAATACTGTTTGGTTGTTACTCTGGACGTCAAGAACGTTTTCAACTCGGTACGATTCTATCTTGGCGGCATTGTTGATGCTATCAGTATCGGAATATCTACAAAAGATAGTAGGTAATTACTTCCCGGACAGAGTTCTTAAGGATGACACAGAAGTAGGCCCCTTGAGGGTGTACCTCAAGGCTCAGTGTTGGGGCCCCTTCTGTGGAATATCGTGGACGACGAACTACTGAAACTGGCATTGCCGACGGGGGCAAAGCTCGTGACGTTTGCAGATGACGTGGCTTTTATCATCGTGGAAAAACACCTATTCACGCTTCAGCTCATCTTTAAAAATGTGTTTAACAAGATACGGAAATGGATGGATTCGATTGGTCCACAACTTGCAGAGTATAAGACTGATACCTATTGAAGTTCTAACGGAGGAGCGTAGGGGACTCTACACACGCAAAAGATCAACCGAGCTGAGCCCAGTGGAACTGAGGAGAGAAGAACGTAACCACAGCATCCAGCGATGACAGCTACAGTGGCACGCCTCAAGCAAAGGCCGTTGGACTCATCGACTTATTCCGAAACTGGATGTTTGGCTTGACCGATCACATGGATAAGTCAATTACTACCTAACCGAGATGCACATAGGACACGGGTGCTTTCGGGAATATCTTCACAATTTCAAGCATGATGATTCCCCGGACAGGAAAAGTGTCAGAGAATTCAGGAAAACGGGGAACATGGTTTTCCTCCGTGTCCGCCTATCGACGGCCTACGATCTATATGGGCAAATAGCGCAGGCAAACCCATTAACGCTGAAAATCTTGTGGGAGTTATGCTGTTATCAGAGGCAGCATGGAACGAGACAAGCGATTTCGCAATGGCGGTTCTGCAGGACGTGCGCCGCGAGGAGCAGCTTCGGAAAAATCCAGAGTAAACGGAAGATCATCTTACCGTGAACGACCGGAAAGGATTCGCTAGTGAGGAAGCCCCGGCCGTCGTCCCCTACGCAATGAAGAATTGCTTCGCAAATGTTCGGTCGTGATTTGGGGATACTGGGATATAGAAGGTTGTCCTTCTACTAGCTTAGGGCAAGGGGTATTGTCCCTTGTTTCCTCTTTATTTGGTTCTTTCAATTTTGTAAATTTTTTGGTGTTTTCAATAAAGATTTTGAACTAGCGGTATGCAAATGTGTGTGCCCCTTACGGGGCACAAACAAAACTTCCCGCTTTGGTATGTCAGCACAGCATAAGCATGCAACCATGATGATGAGCAAACTCAACAGTGATATCAATAATTGAACTTGTGACTAATAATTACTGCACACGATCACTTTAGTTTAATTTTTAAGCCCATCAAACTATCCAACTGGAATTCGTCGCCTGGTTACCCCATCTACCTATGTATTTACTTAGTTATCCCGCTCTTCGACAGTTTTCCAGCAATTGTCGACATATTCACTCGCCAAATATATTCTAGTTTAATTCGCGATATGTTCTAACCTCTATTGAAAAAAGTCATATTGGATGTGCATTTTTGTATAAGGAACAAACCGGGTGATATGCATTGTGCACGTCTTTCAAATTGCTCAGATGACTATACCTCCTTAATTATGCAAATTATGGGAAAAAGTCATTACACCGAAAAGGTGTATTTTTATATAAGGAATAATTCGCTCTTAAGAAGTTTCCCGATAACTTTAATATTTTCCCCGGTGGAACAGTATAAACAATTGCAATTGTTAATAACATAGCATATACTGCACGAATCCCATCCAAAGTGTAATTCGCTCGATTTTGCATGGAAACGCGTCGATTGGGACCGTCCTGAATGACTGCGCTGAATTCATTCGTTCTCTCATTTCATACATAATTTTTAGATGGTCATACCTCCTTAATGATGCAAAATATCAAAAAAAGTCACTCTACATAAAATACGTATTTTCGTATGGGGAACATTCCTTTTCTTATATAAATTTTACGCTATCTCTAATAGTTAATGCACTAGAACATTATGAACAATTGAAATTGTTAATAACAATGTATATACTGTATCAATTTTATCCAAACTCTAACAGTTCTAAGTTATATGGAAGCGCTTCGAACGCAACATTGAAATCTTCCATGACTTCATTTGTTCATGAGGCATCGTTGCGCAAAAAATTTTGTACACATACACACATACATACACACACACACACACACAGCCCCTAGTCGGGGCTTTGGCGTAGTGGTAGAGTATCTGCATACTACTCCGAAGGTCTTAGGTTCGCGCCCGGCCGCCGGAGAATATTTTTTCAAAATATTTTCTCATGGATTCCGACCGATGCAGGAACTTCTGTCTGTGCTATCGGCGGTACCCATAAAATGAGATCGCCCGGCCGAGCGGGAACCTAACCCGACGCAGGGGGGGGGGTGGGTTCCATCATAGGCGCCGGCCATCGTAGCACAGGGCTTTCTGGAGGTTTACCCTGTGTTTAGAAATACGATCGCCTAACAATGGCGAAAGTCGGCCCCAGCCGCATGGGTGGGTGTGCGGTACGCCCCCTGCAGGAATGCTTATACGCTTGTTACCGGGGGCGTACAAGTGAGAGGGACGGAGGAAAAAAAACATCCACACACACAGACGCCAACTCAGAATTTGACGGGGATCATTTTGGTATACTTAAAACCCTAGTGAGGTAATGAAATAATAAATTTGGATTTTGGGGGTATTACAATAACTTCCCGAGAAATCGGGAAGTTAAAACGGGCGCAAAGAGAAAGAAGGAAGCGCCAGGAAGGAGGTTGGCTTCCTTCTTTCTCTTTTTTTCCTTTAGAAAGAACTAGTGGTGTGCAAATGTGTGTGCCCCGTACGGGGCACAAACAAAACTTCCCGATTTGGTATTTCAGTACAACGTAACCCTTGTGGGAAAAACAAAATGGCCCAAACCTGGCCCAGGCCTGGCGGCCAGGCAGGCGGGGCTCGGGCTCCAGCCCCGGCCCAGGCTTGTTGAAGGCCTGGCTGCCAGGTCTTGGCCAGGCACGTTGCCATTGTACGCCCATGTACAATTTGCGTATATTCAATCAGAAAAAAATTTAAAAGTTTTTGAAAAAATGGGCCAAGTCCATGTTTTCAGGTGGTGTACAGCCCACTAGATAAGACCACTGAAATGGCAATATTCATTGCCATCTGGCTTTGACATTACATATTGAAAAAATCAACCAAATATGAAAATACGCCAAGCTCATGAATTGCTCTGCAGTTAATCTTAACGTCACTAGTGCACATAATATGCATGTCAAAAACCGGAAAAATTGATCCAAAAGAAAAAAATTGGTGGAAAACCAGCGTTAGGACCAACGGACTTGGCGCGGTTTGTCCGACACACTCGAGTTTGCGTAGTACGCACAATGCGCACCATGATAATTTGAATATATTTTATTATGTACTTTCGCCTATACCAGATTATCATGTACGATTGTACACATGTGGGTGTTATTATGTATTAGCCCCTCCGAGTACCAAACGACATACACCTGTATGAGCCTCTCCGTCTACCACATGATTTATGTCGTCAATTTGACTGCATATGCTAGTCCGAATATAGCTATGGTTGTTGTAAATATTTCATGACCATAAGTAATTAGAAATAAAAAAATATTCAAATTCATTGGAGTTCTCAAAACATCCCTAGCGGTCATAGTGGTGTAATGCACTCGGGAGTTTTCATTTTTTTCCTTAGTCTCCCCATCATGAAAGGTCCACAGAAGTAAGATCTTTCATGGCTCATAATGTGGCCTGTACAGAGTCTTTAGTACGAATAATTGTTCTATAGTAATCGGTGCGTTAGTGTTTGAAACCGAGGTTGCGTGTTTCATTTTTGAATAATCTATTTAGTCTATAATGTATTGTGTTGCTGCTATATGGAGTGTGCTGCTGTTAGACGCATTCGGGTCGATCAATTATAGTTCACTACGAACGCTACTAATCGAGTAATACAATGGACTACCTGTTTCTTTGATATGCCTTTTAAAAACCGCGCCAAGTGCGTTGGTCCTGACGCTGTTTTTCCACCAATATTTTTTTCTGGATCAATTTTTCCGGTTTTTGACATGCATATTATGTGCATTAGTGACGTTAACATTAACTGCAGAGCAGTTCATGAGCTTGGCGTATTTTCATATTTGTTTGATTTTTTCAATATGTAATGTCAAAGCCAGATGGCAATTGACCATGAATATTGCCATTTCAGTGGTCTTATCTAGTGGGCTGTACACCACCTCAAAACATGGACTTGGCCCATTTTTTTCAAAAAGTTTTTGATTTTTTTCTGATTTCACTAATTTTTTCGTCTTTGAGTGATCAAAAGTGTTCCGCTTCAACGATACCATTTAACAGTATTTATTTATACATGAATGATCGTATTATACATGATGTACCTTCTTACTAACAAATTGAATTTGAAATTAACAATCATCAATTGCCAGTTGTCAATTTGTAATTATCAATTAATCATGATAAATTGACAGTCAAACATTCTGAAAATGGAAAGTTGACAATTAAGAATTGACAACTAAACATTGAAGATTGAAAATTGTCACTCAGAACATGCCACTTAAGAGTTATGAAAAAGAACCACTAAGAATTGAGAATTGGAAATTAAAAATCGACAATTGCGAATTGAAGATTGAAAATTGACAATTAAAATTAACGATTTGAAATTGAATGCTTATAATACAAAATTGATGATTAAAAGTTGCTAAATATAATTAATTGGCAAGTAAAAATCGACATCTGATAATTGACAGTTCAAAACCAACAATTAAAAATTTACCAATAAACCTTGGCAATTGATGACTACGATTGAAAATTAACAATTGAACATTGTCAGTTGAAAGTTGCAGCATTGTTAATTCTCAATGCTAAATTGTCAATCCCCAGTTTCAATTACCGATTTTACATGTTCAATTTACCGTTGTCAACTTTGAATTTGCAATCTTTAATTTTTAAATATGACAATTGAAACTTATAATGGAAATCTGGAAATTGACAATTGAAACTTATGAAAATTTACAGTTTACAATTCCCATTGATCAATTCAAAATTGTCATCATTCGAGTTTTAATCGTCAATTTTCGATCATCTATGTTGAATTAGCAATTTTCAATCTTCAGTTGTCCATTACCAATTCTTAACTGACGATTTTCAATTGTCAAGCTACAATCTTTAGGTTTCACTTAGGGAGTTTCGCAGCAGACCTTCCAAATTCTGTCGCCAGAGGGTTAGAATGATAAAAGGGGGGGGGGGTACAACCCCACTTCGCCATAGTTAGCGGGGGGGGGGGGGGGGGGTTGGAAGATAATTAAAACAATCATATTGGCATCTCTTCCTTTTTCAATGGTGAACAATGGTATGTGATTTATAAATTTTTGGTATGCGTAGTTTTTGCAAAAACCATTTATGAAAAAAATGACGTATAATTAGCGGGGGGGATTCATGCAAAAAATCTGAAAAAAATTGGTTTTGTAGAGAATTCAATGGTACACAACGGTAAAATATTATTAACGCTAAAAAAATTTATTAACTATGGTCAAGTACAATTTTTACTGATGGGTTCTACAGTTCCGAACTCGGAAAATGCGCTCCAGCGACAGAGGTTAGCTGTCAAAATCACCTCCAAATTTTGAGTTTGATGCGTTAAACAATAAATACCATGGATCATTTTTACAGATTCAATGGAATATACGCGTGGAAGGAGGGAGAGGAAGTCAGGATTAGTTAATTAACGATTTTAATTGTTATCTGAGGTGATGGTAGCATTTCTGAATGTCACAAAACTTGGAAAAAATAGGTGGGCGTTCAGAAAGGGCACTCTGGAGTTTTGTCACGACGTACAAGAAAGTTGATTAACAAACCGTAATTAATTAATCAACAATTATTATTGCCATCTGAGGTGATGATTGGTCTCTCGAGTCTGGCAAAACTTCTAAACACTGGGTGGACCTTCATTAAAAATCATGATTAATTAATTAACAATTTCCATTGTCATCTCAGGTGATGATTGGTTTCCTGAATGTGACAAAACTTGGAAAAAATAGGTGGACCTTCAGAAAGGCTTCTCTGGAGTTTTGTCACCACCTAGAAATGCACAAAAGTTTATTAGCAAATCATGAATAATTAATTACCAATTTGAATTGTTATCTGAGGTGATGGTAGCATTTCTGGATATGATCGAGCACAGAAAAAATAGGTGGACCTTCAGAAGGCCACTCTGGAGTTTCGTCACCACCTAGAAGTGCACAAACGTTAATCAACAAATCATTTATTTTTTTTTTTTAACGCCAATCGGCTTTATACAAACGGAAATCTTATAATTCATGTATTTCTTTGTAGTTTTTCATATGATTGTTACTGATCATGTACGATATAACAAAGTTTGAGAAGTAACTTTGTAATTGCACCAGTGACTTCAGATTATCACAGTCTTTGATCTGAGATTCAACATTCGACGCAAAAGTTTGATGTGAACATCCAAAAAGATTCAGTGACACACAATAATCATTTCCTGATCCAGCGATTCTATTACCGGGGCCTTTTTGGATATAATTTATACGAGTTTTTACAGTATAAAGTAAACGGATGTTATTATTTCTTAATCCAGGCGTTGGACAGCAGAAACCCAGGAGATTCGATCAGTCCGTTTACTACTTTATAGGAAAACGACTGATCATTTCGTGGACGTCGGCAACTCAGGCTATTCAGTTGAATATTATGAAGTAACTCTCCTTCAGATGACTCTTGTCCTCTTCGTCGAAGCCACGATAGCACATAATGGCAGAATTTGTTCTGTACTTTCTCGAGTCTCTTGATAATGACAGCAGTGTAGGGACACCAGACAATCGTGCAATATTCCAAGATCGGTCTAATGAGCGTCGAGTAACGGTGAACTAGTGTATAGGGATTGGTGAATTCTCCCTTCCAGAGCGAAGAACTAGACCAAGTATATGATACGCTTTAGTAATAGCCTTAGCAATATATTTAGCGAATTTGAGTTTGTTGTCTATAACAATCCCCAAATCGTTAATAGTCTCAACAATTAGAAGAGGTTGGTCTCGTAAGAAATACTCAGCAGGCCTGGAAGATCGAGATGGAGATGGCGAGAAACACATACTGGCACATTTATTGATGTTCAGATTAAGACTAGTCGCTAAGCACCAATTATGCAGCTCATTCAGGTCTGATTGCAATATACGGCCATCTTCTTCACTTGCAATATCCCGATAGATTTTCAAATTATTAGCATACATGAAAAGTATGGGTCCTAGGTGTGACCCTTGCGGCACCGCAGATGTGGTCACAAACTCTTCAGAGACATAAGCATTTACCCTAACTTGATGTCGTCTATAAGACAAACATGATTCTTATGAAGGTCCACCTATTTTTTCCAAGTTTTGTCACATTCAGAAATCCACCACCGGCTCAGAGGACAATAATAATTGTTGTTTAATTAATTGTGGTTTGTTAATCAACGTTTGTGCACTTCTAGGTGGTGACGAAACTCCAGAGTGGCCTTCTAAAGGTCCACCTATTTTTTCCATGCTCGATCATATTCAGAAATGCTACCATCACCTCAGATAACAATTCAAATTGGTAATTAATTATTCATGATTTGCTAATAAACTTTTGTGCATTTCTAGGTGGTAACAAAACTCCAGAGAGGCCTTTCTGAAGGTCCACCTATTTTTTCCAAGTTTTGTCACATTCAGGAAACCAATCATCACCTGAGATGACAATGGAATTTGTTAATTAATTAATCATGATTTTTAATGAAGGTCCACCCAGTGTTCAGAAGTTTTGCCAGACTCCAGAGACCAATCATCACCTCAGATGGCAATAATAATTGTTGATTAATTAATTATGGTTTGTTAATCAACTTTCTTGTACGTCGTGACAAAACTCCAGAGTGCCCTTTCTGAACGCCCACCTATTTTTTTCAAGTTTTGTGACATTCAGAAATGCTACCATCACCTCAGATAATAATTAAAATTGTTAATTAGCTAATCCTGATTTCCTGTCCCGCGTTCCACGCGTATATTCCATTGAATCTGTAAAAATGGCCCAACGTTATCTCGGATTTGAATGTGAATATGGTATTTATTGTTTAACGCATCAAACTCAAAATTTGGAGTTGATTTTGACAGTTAACCTCTGTCGTTCGAGCGCATTTTCGGATTTTCGCCTCTTTCACTTGGTCTTACCCCCACTCCTCCTTCAGCATAGACTCCGGAACTTTAGAACCCATCAGTAAAAATTGCATTTGACCATAGTTAACAAATTTTTTTAGCGTTAATAATATTTTACCATTTGTACCACTGAATTTTCTACACCATTAATTTTTTTCAGATTTTTTGCATCAATTCCCCCGCTAACTATAAGTCATTTGTTCATAAATTATTTTTGCAAAAACTACGCATACCAAAAATTTATAAATAACGTACCATTGTTCACCATTGAAAAAAGAAGAGATACCAATATGATTGTTTTAATTATCTCTCAACCCTCCCGCTAACTATGGTGAAGTTACAACCTCCCACTCAAGCTAATTGTACATACCCAAACCACATGTGTGCGCCTTATGCGAAACTTTCTTCCTTACATTGAAAACTTCAAAAAACCTCTAACAGTACTTGATGTAATCGATAGTACATCCATAGTACATGATTGTACATTGTTTAATTTTTTTGTACATCTCCTGTTTATTTATAAAAAATTAATGAAATGGTCGTGTGTTTCTAGCCGACTCAATTTTCACATTTCGATTTGAGTTGTTGATTTCCAATTTTCAATATATTATTTTTAGTCATCAATTACGAATATTTCATTGCTGATTTCCATTTGTCAATTTGTAATCTTCAAACGTCAATTTTCAATTGTGAGCATTCAATTTTTAATTGTCTATTTCTCATCTTTAATTTTCAATTAGTGATGTTCAACTGAAAATTGACAATTACCAAGTTGCTAGGTAAAAAATTAACAATTAAAATTGCCGCTGAAAGCTGGTAATTTAAAATTGGCACTCAAGCCTAAAGATTGGAAACTGTTATCTCAAAATTGATAACTCCAAATGGACATTTAAAGATTGATAGTTCTAAATGGCTATGCGAAATCGGTAAGTAAGAACCGTAGATTGAAAAATGACAGTTGAATAATGCCAATCGGAAATCAATATTTAAAAATTGAAGATTGCAAATTCAAAGTTGACAATGGTAAATTGAGAATGTAAAATCGGTAATTGAAACTGGGGATTGAGAGCTGAGCACTGAGAATTTACAAGGCTGCAACTTTCAACTGACAATGTTCAATTGTTAATTTTCAATCGTAGTTATTAATTGCCAAGTTTTATTGGTAAATTTTTAATTGTTGGTTTTGAACTGTCATTTACCAGATGTCGATTTTTAATTGCCAATTCATTGTATCAACTTTTAATCATCAATTTTGCATTATGAGCATTCAATTTTAAATTGTCAATTTTCAATCTTCAATTCTCAATTGTCGATTTTTAATTTTCAATTTTCAATTCTTAGTCGTTCTTTTTCATAACTCTTAATTGCCAAGTTGTGAGTGACAATTTACAATCTTCAATTTTCAGTTATGCATTCTCAGTTGTCAAATCATCGTAATTCTCAATTTCTGATTGTGAATTTGAAATTGTAAATTATCAATTTTCTAATTTTCGATTTAAATTGTCAATGTTCGATTTTTAATTGTTCATTTAGGGTTAGCAATTTTTAATTGTTAACTTTTCATTTCTATAATGTTTGATTGTCAATTTATCATTAGTAATTGTTAATTACAAATCCACAACTGAAAAGTGAAGATTGTTAACTTCAAATTCAATTTGTCAGTAAGAAGTTACATTCCAGATCTTTCGTTAACTCACTTGCACTGCACTACTGACACGATTCTCCTAATTATCTAAAAATTAACACATTCCTTAATATAAAAAACATTAATTTTCTGGTCAGGAAATTGTGAATTTTGCACCTGGGGAATTAGTAATTAGTTTTTAGTGATTAGTTTTTCAATTACATTAGTTTGGATAAGAGGAAGGACCGGGGTGATTGCAGGTTATGTGAAACCCGACAAGAGCCATATTTTTTAGACATAATTCGGAGTAATGAACAGCTGATTGGCCACTGCACATGCGCGGATCGCGTTACGGGGCAGGATACATAACAAAATAATGAATTGTTTGTACAGACTTAACAACGTATGTACAAACAAACAAATTATGTATTTTGGAATGTACGAACGATTTTCTACAAAATCCATGGGTAATTTACTTCACTTAACTGATTTTATATTATATCTCCGCTAAAAACCCACGAACATTTCATTATTTTCTTATAAATAAACGGGAGATTTACTTTTGGTCAACCAAAACACTGAAATCCACCATGTTTTGTAGTTCGGCAGGAGCCCACACGGTCTCGCATTGTTATCTAGCGTCCTCATTTTTTTTCAAATTACCGACGGCGTGGTAATGTAGGAAATTTGCAATGCGAAGTGATTGACAGGGTTGCCAACACAACCCGAAACATGTCACACGTAATCATAATGATATCGCGAAAATCCAGGAAATTGAGCATTGCCCGTTGCTATGGAACCGGATTTTGCACTAATTGACGATAAAAAAATAAATTGAAGGGGACATTGGACAGCTAATGGCTACATTATATAATGTATCTAAGCATAATTTTCGCCTAGGAGTTTCGGTTTATTTTATATGAATTGTTATAATTTGGCGGTAGTGGAGGGGGTAAGTTTTGAGGCGTAAAGATACTCATACCGTATGCGGGCCGACTGGAGGGGAGAAAGAGGGAAATCCAAAAGAAATATGGACTTTGTCCGATACGCTATTGCGTATCTTGATGAGGCGTAAAGATACTCATAGCGTATGCGGGCCGACTGGCGGGGGGGGGGGGGGGGAGATGGAAATCCAAAAGAAACATGGACTTGGTCCGATACGCTATTGCGTATCTTGATTAAGTTAATAATAAAACCAACTTATCAATGCTTGTTTTTTTGGAGTAAATGCATAAATATTCCATGTTTTTCGCCCAATAAAAGAAAATCAAATGAAGCGCGGGATCGAACTCGGGCCCTCTTTCATCCCAGTCTGACACCTTACCACTCAACCGCCACATAATCCTTGTTACGATATGTTAAAAATCCCCATATAACCCTGAGCCACATTATTTTTCAATTTCTTAATTTTATCCATTGATTAGTTTAATGAATGGATTTGCTATTACATTGTTGTGGTTAAATGAAAATTTTTAATACAATAATGAATGGATAATTAAGTGTTGGCCGCCCATCCTCAGCTCAGCATTGGCCCAGATGCGGTAACCAGGGCCTCCACCAAATCCTGGTTACGATCTTCGGTCACTCTTTGGCCCAAGCTTGGGGCCCAAGGCTTGACAGCCCAAGCCTGTGCCAGAGCCAGCCCGTTTCCTGAGCACTGGCGTTTCCTACCTGGGGAGGGGACTCATTTATTCACAATATATGTGCTCAGATTTATGTATGAGTTTAACAGGTGACGCCTAGAACGATAATTTTCTACATACCTTGGTGCAAATGAATTGCCTCTGGTAATCAATGAGTTCCAGGGCTGGCCCAGTCTTGGGTGGACCACGGCAGACAACTCCTGTCCCCCAAAGTTTTCCGTGACTGGGGTGCGAGTGCTGGCCAAACTTTGGGCCAACCTCGGGTACCAAGCCCTGGCATAGCCAATATCGTGCCAGGCCTGGCCCATTTTCTGAGCATCGGCGTTACCCACGTGGGAAACACGCCATCATTGTGATGACCAAACTGAACAGTGATATCAATAATTGAAAATGTGATTAATAATTACTACACACGATCACTTAATTATGCAAATTATGGAAAAAAGTCATTACGCATAAAAGCTATATTTTCATATACGGAATAATTCTCTTCTGAGAAGTTTCCCGATAATTTTAATATTTTCGCCGCTGGAATAGTATAAACAATTACAATTGTTAATAACATTGCATATACAGTAGAGCTCCCTTTATTTTCCGAGCTCGGGGGGTGACCTTGAAGCAATTCCGTGGAGAAAAAAATTAAGGAAGCCCCCCAACCTCTGCCCACTGGTTGGTTGGCGTGGTGGGGGTTGTCGGGAGCGGAAGGGGAAATAAGAGCAGAAGTAAACGGACTATGTATCAAAAGTAAGTAGGTTATGTTTCATGAATGCTCGGTCCCACTATTAAGACGCTGCGCAGTCTGGAGCGCATGACGTCGAAAACAAGGATAGACAAAGTACGGGGAGTAGGAGAAGGTTTCTGAGGGGCGACAAGTCGTGAGGGGAGTACAGCGAAAATAAAGAAAGCGGAAAATTAAGTGAGTTCTACTGTACTGCACGAATCCCATCCAAAGTGCAATCCGCTCAATTTTGCATGGAAACGCTAGGATTGGGACCGTCATGACTGCGCTGGATTCATTCGTTCACTCTCTGCATACATAATTGTTGAGACGGTACTACCTCCTTAATTATGCAAATTATCGAAAAATGTAATTTTACATATAATACGGATTTTTATATGGCGAATAACTTTTCTTATGTAAATTTTACGCTATCTCTAACAGTGTATGCAATAGAACATTATGAACAATTGAAATTGTTAATAACAATATATATACTGCACCAATTTCATCCAAAATCGAATCAGTTCTAAATTATATGGAAACGCTTTGAATGCGGTCTTGAAAACTTCCATATCTTCATTTCTTCATGACAAATCATTGCGCAAAATTTTGTACACAGAAATACATACATACACACACACACGGACTTTTGCTCAGATGGGAAGCATTTCGGTATACTTACAACCCCTGTAGGACGGAAAACAAAAAAGTTCGATTTCGGGGTGATTACAATAACTTCTCCTATCGGGAAGTTAAAAAATAATTGTACATAAATTGTGTATTTTTATATGGGGAATAACTTATCTTATAGAAATTTTCCGCTTTCTTAGCAAACTTGAATAGTTTATGCAGTAGCGCGTTATAAACAATTGAAATTGGTAATAACAATATATGCACTGCACGTATGTCATCTGCATTGAATACCGCTCTATAGTGCGTGGAACCACTTCGATTGACAGATTCCGAACAGCGCTAACTTTATTCATTCAGTTATTACATGAATTAGTGTTCCGGCGGCTATACCTCCTTAATTCTGCAAATTAAGAAAAAAAGTAATTCGAGATAAAATGTGTATTTTTATCTTGGCAATAACTTATCTCATATAAATTTTCCACTAACTTGAATACTTTGTACAGTAGAGCGAATTGAAATTGTTAACAATTGAAATTGTTAATAACAATATATGCGGTGCACTAATGTCATATGCATTGAATTATATATAAAAGGTGTATTTTCATATAAGGAATGATTGTCTCTTGAGAAGTTTCCCGATAACATTAATATTTTACCCAGTGGAACAGTATAAACAATTACGATTGTTAATAACCCTGTATATACTGCACGAATCCCATCCCAAGTGTAAACCGCTCGATTTTGCGTGAAAACGCTTCGATTGGAATCGTCGTTACAGCGCTGTGTTCATTCGTTCACTCATTACAGACATAATTGTTGCGACGCTCATACCTCCTTAATTATAGAAATTGTCGAAAAAAGTCATTCTACATAAAATACGTATTTCTATATGGGGAACAACTTTGCTGATATAAATTTTGCGCTAACTCTGATAGTTTATGCAATAGAACATTATAAACAATTAAAATGGCTTACAACATTACATATACTGGATGAATCCCATCCAAAGTGTAATCCGCTCGATTTTCCACGGAAACGCGTCGATTAGAACTGTCATGACAGCGCTGTGTTCATTCGTTCACTCATTACAGACATAGTTGCTGAGACGGTCATACCTCCTTAATTATGCAAATTGTCGAAAAAAGTCGTTCTACATAAAATACGTATTTTGATATGGGGAACAACTTTTCTTATATAAATTTTACGCTAACTCTAATAGTTTATGCAGTAGAACATTATAAACAATTGACATTGTTAATAACAATATAAGTACTGGACCACTTTTACTCAAAATTTAATCAGTTATAAAATATGCTTTTATCTTGCAACTGTGATATTGGGTACCTGGATTACAACATCTGTGTGAATGACCGTTCATTATCACTATTTTTTATTTTTGCTCAACATGAATTTTTCCAAAACAGAGGAACTACTTGATGTATTCGATCAAAAATATAATCAGCTCTAAGTTACACGAAGCCGCAACGATTGAAAAAAAATGAATCGAATCGGACGATCGGTTGCCGAGAAAACGTAAACGAAACATTTTGCCTCATACGGACGAACACACACTCATACAGACACTTCCTGGAAATCACTTCAGGATGATGCAAAACGTCGAGAAACGTGGAAGTTTCATCGATCTGGCACTTTTCACTTTCGGGATCATTGCAATAACTTTCCTAGATCGGGAAGTTAATTATTAATATAATAATTCTCATCATTGAGTAATTAAACCAGTTCTATTTATGTGTGTTTCGTATTTTATATGAACAATGCCACAAAAACGCAAAGGGGCCAATTTGAACTGTGATCTGACAAATAAATCTACATGCATTCAAAATAGAAGAGCCCAAAGAACAAGTTCAAGAAGAAAATATTGCAGCGCGTGGAAGAGTGACGCAATTGCGTCAAAAACGATTAGATGATACACGAGATGAACCCAATGAAGTCATGACATTAGAACGACAATCAGACCGTTTTACTGCCAACAGACGCGAAGGAAACCACTAATAATCAATAGTCGAAATTTTTCGGCGGTATGAACAGATTTTGAAAATGGAGGACCATAAGCGATGGAGTGAATCATCTACATGTCAACTAGTGCCTTCTGCCAAACTTGTGAATCATTGTTGGTACTCATCTTACCTCTTTCATAACCACAGTCTCCATGTCAAGAGATTAATTGTCCAATTAAGACTTGCTAATGTTTATAATTGCTCAGTTGACATTGAGAAAAGGAAGATCACATTCAAACCTAACAAAATATGCAACCACTGTAATTTGATAGAGAAAGATGATCTAGAACATCTATGCATGAGATGCGAACTAACAGATCAGCCCAGAAAGCTGTTTAAAAGTTTGTGCCCTAACTTGGCACATTATCCTCTAAGTTTTAGACGTTTTAATCCTAGCTATACTGCCATTAAAGGACTTTATAGATTTATAATAAATTGTTTAACGCTGAAAATTAATCGGGACATGCTATACAAATCAAATCCAAGTGCACAAAAGTCGATAAGTTTCGTTCAGTGAGATAACTTGGGCCTATTGATATCTGACATATATATGCGGTGTAATCTGAATTCTTTTCTAGCAACAAAGACATATTTACTGTAGTCCAAGTGGGGCACAATGTTTAACTAAACACACGATTATAATTCATTATTGAGAAGTATATAATTAGATATACGTTTTGTATTTTATAACAATGTATTATCTTCCCCCTCTGCTAAGGGGCAATGTATCCTGAAAAGCAGAAATAAATAATTGAATTGAATTGAAATGACTAATAATACCAACAGGTACATCGAGCATTTATAGCTAAATCATTCCTGCGTCTAGCATTCCACTATGAGCCCGATATAGAATATTATGCTCAAAAGTTTGTTTGCATTAGCTACAGAGGGGCGAGCCAAAAATATTATTCAGGCAGTAGAATTGAGAAATTAATACTATAAAGTAACGACATGAATAATTTTTACTTATAATGAATTATAATAAATTGTAACAAATAATGTTTCCTGTTGTGTTATTTTTATGTTCACTCATCGTTCACAGCCATTTATGGCTGTTTCACTCAAACACCACATCCCAACATACTTCCAATAAGTTGATTACGTTTTCTCTACACTCGGAATTATTTACATGGCAACACAACGCTTGCCGAGTAACTAGCATCTATATACATTTGTGAAGCGAATTGCCTATACCGCGAGAAAATTTTCCGATCGTATGCGCCGCATCAGATGTTTAATAATAAAAAAAAGATAAATCGGTCCAGTGGTCCCGCCGGAAACGTTGAACAAAGTTTTGACCTCACACACACACAAACATACCGACACTTATCTAAAATCGTATCCGGATGATGTGAAACATCGAGAAAGGTGAAAATTTCTTGAACATCCGACTTTTCGTTTTCCAGGTGATTACAATAACTTTGATCTGGCATCTGACATCAAAATATCATCAATTTTATAGCTACTTCATAAGTTCACTATTTGGATAGACTACACGGATTGGTGGTTTTCTCATACATTATAATATATGGGCGATTGCATCCTAACTCGACCAACATGTTCGAACTGCCTGTTTAAATTATTGCCTCATTTCGGGATGAATATATTACCGTACATCTCGGAAATCTTCGGCTACCGCCGGACGCACATGAGGTTGATCGTAAGTGTCGGCTCGGCTAGTAGACCATCGAACTTCAACTGGCAAATAACACGTTATTGGAACTCCATCGTTATTACGCGGTCAGGTGTTAGATTTCATATCAATGTTTGATTTTTTTTTTATTGTTAACTTCCCGATCGTGAAGTTATTGTAATCACCCCGAATTCGAACTTTTTCATTTCGACCTGTAACTGGTGTCTTAAGGGTACCAAAATGAGCCCTCAAAAATTCTGAGTCAATGTCTGTGTGTGTGTGTGTATGTGCCCGAAATTTTGGTCAACGATTTCTCACGAATGGATATACCTATCGAAGGCATCGAGATCTCAATCGACGCGTCTTCATGTAACTCAGCCCTGACTAGTTTTTGATGGATATTGGTTCAGAATATATATTGTTATTAACAATTTCAATTATTCATAACGCTATATCTCGTAACCGGTTGGGGGTAGGGAAAAAATTCGTTAGCATAAATTGTCTCAGCCAAAGATGCACATTTAATGCCTATTGATTTTTCTCCATAATGTGCATAATTAAGGTGGTAGAGCCGTTAGAAAAAATAATGTGATGAGAGCATGAATGGACACTAGATGGCGGCGGTGTGGTCTCTATAGTAACTGGATAGACTATCCGTGAGCCCCCACCCTCCAACAGGCGTCTGGATTCGGAGATATCACCAGCGCCTCAAACCTTGATCTTGAAACTACAGCGTGATGTAGTGCGCATGCGCGGCCCGGGCGGGAGGGAGTGGGGATGATAATCTGACCGGCTCAGTTTAACGCTCGCATAACCTCGCATCATTGTTGCTGATGGTTCCGAACAGTGTATGTCTCTTGAAAAAGTGTGTCATTTCATGAAAATTATCACGTGTCATCTCTATCGATAGTCATAAAGATGGTGTGTTGTGCCCATTGCAAGATATCATCCGTGAAATGGAAACAACTGTCATTCCATAGGTAAATATTGATCGTATTTCTTCAGTTGCATGTAAAAAAAGCCGACGGCCAATGGGATATCGGGTAAATAACACCATCATTAAATTGTTGAAATGTATAATGTATATATTTCGACTATAATGTAGTTTTCAAGCAACTACGAACAAAGTGAAAATGTCAAGATTTTGTTACTTTTATGGTTTTTTCTGTAAATATAATAGTTATATCAATCAACAAGTATTTCCGTAGGTTATGTTCACAAATTTTGACATTTTCACTTTGATTAAAATGACCTGATAAAGTTATTTACGTCCCATATGCAAATAAATAAATAAATAAATGAATGAGTAAATAAATAAAATATCCCATGATTGCCTCGCCAGTGTATTAGCTTCAGGGACATGAAAAATCGTTCATTTACAAATAACCTCTGATTTATTAATTTTGTAGATTTCCTAAGGATGATGAGTTCAAACAGCGGTGGATTGAAAGTCTGGGCCACAAAAACTGGAAGCCTACAGAACCCAGGGCATGGTGCTCCGAACATTTTGAAAAACATTCTATTGACTTTCGTGATCAGAAGACGAGATTGCGAAAAGGTCATTGTCCAACAATTTTCAAGTCTAACAAGGAGAATGAATCGGAGTTGCGAGGTTTTCCAGCTGAGGATAATATTGATAAACCAAGAAAAAGTATGTAAAGTTGATAAATTTGTTTTAAGAAATGTTCGGTTTTCCATAGTTCCTTACGGTTCTGCAGTAACTGTAACGTCAATTCAACTCTCCTGTGGCCATTCTGCGGTCATTTCAATAGCATCAGCAAGTCATAGGTTTCATGATCATACGAAAATACATGGTTCATTACTAAAGGTGGAAATGACCACTTAATACCCAAACGAGAGGAAAACGTCTATTTGAGAAGAGGAAATGGTTGGATGACTAATGAACAAAATTTTGACAATAACATTGAATTTTTTTTTCAGGACAAAAAATTGATCATGAAGACCTCTCTTACTCTTTGCCAAAGCAGGTAGAAAGAAGCAGCGATAAACCAGAACACTTGATGACTAGACAGAACGAGGATGAAGCTATGACGGTAGATAATGAAAGTAAGTTTCTTTGATTTAGCTGCCAGCAACATATCCAATGTTTTCTGACATTATTTTCAGCTCTGTTCACTCATGAGACTTTGAACAGTTTCTTTTTCAGCAGGAAGGACATCCCTCGAAGTGGTCAGACATGATCACACTAATTCCAAATCTATCGACAGCCTAGAACAACAACTTGAAACTGCACTTGCCAGGAATACTAAATGGGTAAGGGAGACGGATTCTCTAAATCAGAAGCAGAAGAGGATTGTGAAAAAGCTGAACAAAGTATAGGATATCATGGATGACTTACGAACCACCAATCAGCTCCTGGAACATGGTATGCACCAATTAAATGGTTTCAATCATATTCCCGCTGCCCTTTTCACTCGCATGTCTAATAATATTGAAAAGGGAAAACTTACAAAAGAAAAATATTCAGCTCAATTACGGTGTTTTGCTTTAACTCTTCATTTCTATTGTCCTCGTGGTTATGATTATTGTCGTAAAGCTTTCCAATTAGCACTTCCTCACTTCTTCGTAGTTGGTATAGTACTATCGATGCTGAAGCTGGATTTTCCCAGGAATGTTTTAATACTCTGAAGCTTCCAGCTGAGGAGTATGAGATATAAACCACCGCTTTATTTGTAGTTTAATGATGGACGAAATGGGTATTAAGAAAGGTTTTCAAAGATCTAGAGATGGTAAAATGCGCGGTCATGTGGATATTGGTGCTGGTTTTGATGGCATGAAGGGACAATGTGAGCCTCAGAACGCTTTAGTTTTCTTCATTGTTAGTCTCAATTATTCTTGGAAGTTGCCCCTTGGTTTCTTCTTAGTAAATGGCTTAACTGCTGCAACGAAATCTAATTTGATAAAAGAAGCCTTAAGGAAACTCCACGAAGTAGGAGTAGAGATTGCATCGTTCACATTAGATGGTCCAAAAGACCATTTCGCAGCAGTCAAGCTTTTAGGTGCCACAATGAATATAAATAGTCGTCTTTTTTCCCTCATCCTGTTGAAGGTTAACCCAATGTACACGTGATTATTGACGCATGCCATCATTTGAAAAATATTCGACATGCATGGGGGCATTTGTCTGTCTTTCTTGATACTGATGATGGAAAAATTGAATGGAGATTTATGGAACAATTAGCTTTACTGCAGCAAAAAGAGGGGTTACGTTTGGGGAATAAATTGCGGACTGCCCATGTAGAGTATAAAAAATCATTATGAAAGTATATTTAGCAGCTCAAACCCTTAGTGCAAGTGTAGCAGATGCAATCGCCTTCTGCTGGAATGTTTTACGTTTACCAGAGTTCGAAGGCTGTGCGGCAACTGTGAAGTTCATTCGCCATATCGATCGAATTTTTGATTTTGTAAATGTCAGGAACCCTTGGGGCAAGGGTTTTAAGACTCCTTTGAAAATTCAAAATGAATACATTTGACGACCGCAAGTCATGAAATCTATCGAGTATCTTCGAAGGCTGAAATGTGTGAATAATGAGCCTATTTAGTCATGCGCCAGAAAGACTGGGTTCATAGGTTTTTACACTGCAGTTTTGTCTTCAATGGCGATCTTTGATACTTATGTAAAACCAGTTGACGCCCCTTTGAAAATGTTGTTGACTTATAAAATGAGTCAAGATCATCTTGAATTGTTATTTGCCGCGAAAAGAGCTAGAAGCGGTTGGTGTCCAAATCCAACTGCAGCTCAATTTATTCCAGCTTTTAAGAGACTATTAGTTCGTCATGATGTCAAGGTGAGCTCTGGCAATACTCAGTTGATGGATCAAACAAAGATTTTGAATATTTCGTCAGGTAAAACAAAGACAGTAGCTAAAACCGATCGATATGACTCTAGTATCTATAATTTTATTGAAAACACAAGAGTTATAGATAAATATGGACTTAGCGATTGTAAAACTGCATCTTTTTCAGATATTCACAGCGATTTAGACGATTTCTTAACCTTTGTCTGGGGAGTTCCCAAAACTCTCACTGAATTTTCGCTAAATGCTGTTGGTCATATTGCAGGATACGTCGTACTGAAACTACCAAAAACACTGAAATGTGATCAATGCATCATTGGCTGCAAAGAACCAAACCCCTCTGTGTCAGAAAAGCTTTCTGTCGATGCTCAAAGTGCAATTGCTTTAGCTATGGCTGAAACGCGTGGAGGCCTGGTTGTACCTTCTCAGACGGTTATAACCATTTGCTCAACTGCAGAAAAACTTTTTCGGAGAGCATGTAATTGTAACATGGGAAAGCCGCCGAAGGAAACAAATTTCCCAGCTGTTCTATCGAATACAGCATTTCATGAGTTATTGGCATCTAAGAAAGATCTTTTTCCGGACTTGCAATGCCATTTCTCTGAAACTTTCTTGCTCGATTCATGTGTTAATCATATATATGTCCTTATTAAACACGTTTTAATGAGTTATATGGAAATTCGCATGAATTCCGCTACTAAAAATTTAGCACTCTCTGTCACTGGTACCAACATTCGACAAATCATTTAGGCTAACCAGTAAACTACAATCTTTGAGAGCTGTTTCTTTTTTTTAGCAATTTAGAAAGTTCTTTTTTGTTTTGACGGCATTGCGTTAGGTACTGTTAACATGGCTTTTTTATAGGACTACTGACTTTATCTTCAAGGCGTTGTGATATTGTATAGAGGTTTTTCTCAAAATCGTATAAGACAATTCATCTTTAAGCGATTGTGCATTCTTCAGAATATGATTTTAAGCGTTTGACGTTTTCTTACACTTACACTGTGAGGCATGGACTTCAGAGCTTGATAATTCATTATTAGAGGTGATGTCATCGCTTTCGAAAGAAGAGGGTGCAAATAGTGTATTATATTATAGAGTTTACGCACTTTTCACTAATGAGCGATGACATGTCTATCAACCTCATATCAATAACCCCGACCATTAAATGGTGGTCCATAATTGAAATATCCTTCATTTTCAGATTTCATTCAAGTCGTGAAAGGATCCGAAGGATTGACATTCTTCGAGTGGTGAGTACTTGCAGTGATAATGAAAACCAACAGTAAAAATAATAATGGATATGTAAATATGCAAATATGTTAATGATGAATATGTAAATATATTTATGAGACGTATTGTTTCTAAATGGATAACTAATTAATCCAAATAAATTAAGTTATTATTTATTAAATCAATTCCCCGCCAATTCCATGTCATAATTTTAGGTTATTTTTTATAAATATGAGATATAATTCCGTTTGTCTTGCGACAAAACATCTCACCCCCCCCCCCCCCCCCCCACCTTGATACCAAACTGTATAAAAAAATTTCGTAATATTTGTAGAAGGTAATCCTCAGACATTTGAATATTTCTTTTTGTATGATATACGGGAATAATTTTCGGTTCGTTGTACTCGACAATTTTCAAAAATTCTCAAATTTTACAACACATGCAGAAGTTGCAAATTTTTGAAACATTTGGAAGTTTCTTGGTTATTTTTTCAAATTTTCAATTTTTCCCAATGTTAAAAATTATGAGCCTGAAGTTTGCATACAAAACTGTTTAACAGTGCATATCTCGTACGTGAGTTATGCTACAGAAAAAACTGTATACACATTTTGTAGATCATGACAGTATCTAATTGTGATGATTATCAAATATCCAAATATATATCCTTATATGATGATTTCACCGATTTAACAATGAAAAAACTTTGACACTGCATATCTTGGCTCCAAATCAATTAAAAAAAAAATGAATATTACAATTTTGTTTTTATGTATACTTTTTGTGACTCTTTTTTTTTATTATTTTTTTATGACCCTGAAGTTTGCAGACAAAAATGTTTGTGAGTTGAACTATTAGAAAATAATGTACATATAATTTGTTCATCATGGAAATATCTAAATGCGATTAGTATCAAAGATGCAAATATACATCTCAATATAATTATATTACCGGTTGAAGCACAAAAAAATTGGACATTGCATATCTCTGCTGTGAATCAATTAAAAAAAAAATGGTCGCAATTTTCTATTCACTTATACTTTCAGCGACCATTCATTTTTTTCATAATTTAGCTTTATATCCGCTGATGAATGCAAAATTTTTGGCAAGCTCCACTTGACATTTGAGTCAGCTGAGCCCAAAAAAAGCGCCCATGGCGTTTGAAAATAGTAAAAGTCTTTCTGCGATGCTTTATATTTTTGTTTATAAATATTTAGTTCATGATATATGCACTGTTTTTTAGTAAAACAATATTGAACATAGAATAGTTTCCGAAGGGCTACATATTTATCGTAAAAAAAAAAACAATTGCGCATTCAATGCGAAAAATTGATGTGCGAATTTTTTAAAGTAAATGTAGTGATTCCACTACCAAAGATTGAGAATTAATACATGGAATAAATTTAACGTAGGATATCGTATACAGTAGATATCTATACAACAGTCACGAATAGTTGAGAAAGTTGGTCAATAATGTATCGCTCCGAGCAAAAAAGAACCATAATAAGATGCTCTATAAAATATCATAAAATTAATTGTCAACCCCTTAAATATCACCTCCGAACAATACTAAATGCATGTAAAATGTTTAAAAAAAAGGAATCAATGTCTATCGTCAGGGATACTTCTAAAAGCCGCGGTATGCCTTGTCTAGATAGTGGTCAATGAGCGGAACACACAATATATTTAACAATAATTATACCCAAAAATGGACCATGGAGAGAGGCATATGACGCACATAGAGTACTATCCCTTTTCGTGCAAGTGGGAAAGTAGTTTGGGCCTGCGGTTGCCCAAGTGCAGTTTGGGCCTACGGTTGACCCGGAAAATATACCTGAATTTAGAGACACTAATAATTGGAACACTTGGTTCGTTTTCGAGCAAGATAAAAACAGATTTCTTGGAATTTTGTCTGTTCCCCACAATGAACGGCTGACAATTGGCGACAGTGACCCGAGTGGGACAATTACCCGAATTTGTCTGAAGCAATAGATAAACGCGGGATTTTAATAAAAATTGAATCATTTAACACAAAAAAGTTATCTTACGACTCAACACAATGTATTTTGAAAATTAATGAGTATATTTCAATAACAATCTAACAAAACTTTATATTTCCATGAAAAGGGCGAGAATTTTTTCGTTCGGTTATCTTCCCAATTTTGGTCCAAAAATTACGCAAAGATATATCGACCAGCGAATATCTTCGGGAGTAGAGTAATAAATGAGCAAACTACGATCAATTGGAATCTGACTGATATCGTTCACTCCTCGATATTTGGGCTCAATGAGGACCAATGTTCGCAGACCTCACAAGTGAATACAAAATTTTTCTCACTCCAATGTCTTCTCTTCCAAGTTAAGATGCCCGAAACAACTAAAGTGAGCCCATCTTCGATACTTTTGACATTGAACCCAAGTTTCCAAATCATCCTCAGTGATAGTTTCATCCTTCCCGCAGTATAGACAACAATTCCCAACATCCACTGACTTAATCAAGATAGACTCTTGTAGTTCCTTGCGTTTTTCATCTGCATCAAGATGAGTCATTTCCAAAAGATTTCCCGCGAGGATCTCTTCAATGTAGTGGAGTACATAAATCCCACAATTATAACCGTCATCTTGTCTTTGATGAGTTGGGATCGTCAGAAAACAAGAAAATGTCTAGAAATGTCAGTTAACAATCATAACCAAGCAACAGTCACAAAATAATTAGAAAATCAAATGTCAATTGTACATATTTTTGCCAATATACCATATATCATAATAGGTATCCTACATTGAAATGATCAATTTAAGGTAAAAAAGATCCCACTAATGCCTCCTAAAAATGCTCATGTTAATTTTTTGATAAAATATCAACTTTTTATTTTCCTTTTCGCGAAAAATCTTCAATCCCATGAACGGTATCGTTTGCTCAAAATTTTTTCAGTAAACAACATTGCATATATCATCACTTTTGTGATGTAAAAAAAAACATCGCACATATATTTTCAATTTGTGAAAATGTGATCAGCATTTTTTTTTCATCGGGTGATTTATATGTTAAGTGGATCCAGACAAAGTTTTTTCACTTAACAGCAAATTAAATAAGAAGAAACAAAAATTTAAAAAAAAACTAAAAAAAGTCACAAAAAGTATATATAGAAACAAAATTGTAATATACATTTTTTTATTTAATTGATTTGGAGCCGAGATATGCAGTGTCAAATGTTTTTCATGGTTAAATCGGTGAAATCATCATATAATGATATATATTTGTATATTTGATAATCATCACAATTAGATAATGTCAGCATCTACAAAATGTGTATAGAGTTTTTTTCTGTAGCATAATTCACGTACGAAATATGCACTGTTAAACAGTTTCGTCTGCAAACTCCAGGGTCATTGGAATTTACAAATTGTTTTTTTTTTCAATTTTTGAATTTGGCAAATAGTGCAGTTTTTACATAAAATTTTTACATAATTTTGTTAATTATGAAAATTCTGAAATATTTTAATTAATTTTGTTGGGAATAAATTGTTCGGAATTTTTTTAAGTTTTGAACATTTCTGAAATTTGGGAAAAACCAGGTCAGATTACCAACCCCGCCCTAACTGTTTCTGGTCGCGCCTGCGCGTTAACATGACTTTTAGTACCGAACCAAGGGTCAGAGGCGCTGGCTACACCTTCAATCTCCGACTACCCCTTCCCATAGGATCGTCTATCCAGTCACTATAGAGATCAGTGGTCTCTACAGGAAACATGGACCGACTCAGAATATAATACTTGTACATCATTTTTGTGTATCAATGCTACCAGGAATGTGAAGTCGAGTGAAGCCGGAGATACGGACTTATTGACCTTATTCAACGTAGTTGTTGTATACTCGTGGTTTTGAAATGATTCACTGAGACTTAAAGGCTTCAATGAGAAGTAAATGGCCTTCACGTGGAAGAAGGAGTTATCTCTTGATTATGAAAAAAATCACAAAAGACAGCGATATATAGAGAAATGAAAAAAATCAGTAAATACTGAAGTGAGAAGTCTCGTAAATTTTTGAAACAGACCTGATCTCGAAAACTCGAGTTACCAAATCGGGAAGTTTGCATTGTGTCCTCACTGAGGGCAGAAATACATCCCACCCACTAGTTTACTTTTTCATTTTATTGTTGATGGACAATGTTCGCGATTGGGTAGCCATAATATTCCAATTTTCAGTGAGTAAACTCCGCCACGTGTGAAAAATTTGAGGGACCCGACCCTAATTTATTTCTGCTTTTTCTAAAGTTTTGCACCAGTATCATAAGACTGTGTTCAAAAAAATGAACAGCATGG
The DNA here is from genome assembly GCA_026005395.1 of Asobara japonica. Lineage (NCBI taxonomy): Eukaryota > Metazoa > Arthropoda > Insecta > Hymenoptera > Braconidae > Asobara > Asobara japonica. The sequence goes on from BQMI01000077.1 coordinate 215,723, forward strand.
GGCGGCAAAGTAAATGACGTCGCAAAAATCTCGCGTCAATTGAATGTAGAAAGCCTTCATAAACAAAAATCATTCACAATGTGAGGTGTTACAAATAATAAATGGTGAACATTTTTATAATCAGCCATTGAAAAAAATAGTTCCCAGCTGATACAAATAACAAGGATAGGCTCAAAATTTGTCAAAAGACTAACAGTTTTTTATATAAAAATTCAAGGAAAGTCATATATTCCCAAAAATCATGATTTATCTTTAAAAAGTGCAAATATTAGGAATCCATAATAGGCATCGAATTCCATTTTCACCCCCTGAATCAAAAAGTACATTTAAAACCAACAATTTTGAGAAAAAAATAAACATAATAAATGGGACGTGAGCGTGACCCTCGACGGGTCGCATCTATAATTTCCCAATAGTGTGTGTGCTTTTTTTGGCTCCGTCCCTCTCATTTGTACGCCCCGGGTAGCGGCCGTTTGAGCATTCATTCAGGGGGTATAACGGACACCCACCCATGCGACTGGGGCCGACTTTCGCCATTTTAGGCCATCGTATTTCTAAACACAGGCTAAACCTCAAGAAACCCCTGTGCTAGATGGCCGGCGCCTATGATCGAGTCCACCCCGCCCCCCCCCCTGCGTCGGGTTAGGTTCCCGCTCGGCCGGACCGTCTCATTTTATGGGTACCGCCGATAGCACACACACTTCCTGCATCGGTCGGAAGCCATGAGAAAATATTTTTGAAAAATATTCTTCGGCGGCCGGGCGCGAACCCAGGACCTTTGGAGTAGTAGGCAGATACTCTACCACTACGCCAAACCCCCTTGACTTGACTTGAAAATTGTTTATTAACATTTGTCATATATACATACTATATACAGTATTAATATCTTAAGTGCTACGTTCTAGATCACCAGCCGTTGGCTTTATATCTAATTTGATAGAAGTGTAACCTAATTTTTCATTATTACAGATATTTGTGATTATTTACATGATGACTCGATATAAGGAAAAATGACTTCTAAAAAACCTTATAAGTAATGGGTGCATGGGGGGCGGGAGAGAAAGGATATATGGAAAGGTGGGACAAAACAGGTGGTCAGCGGGACCAATTGGATTTTATGTCAATATTGATGTTTTGGAGCTGGGGATTAGGATGGGATTGTAGCTTAAATTTAAATGTCTCATTTATTCTATCGATAAATTCGCCTATGGTTGTCATGCCGAGCGTTTCGTGTATTTCCACAATAGTCGTTCTTCTTTTAAAATTTCCTATTATTCGTAGGAATTTATTTTGAATCACTTGAAGATGATTCAAGTGCATTTTCGCTGCATTGTGCCAGGCAGGACAACCATAGGTGATAATGGGCCTAATTAACCCTTTGTAGAGAGTAAGTTTGAGGGATTGACTGAGCGCGGGTGATTTTAGCAAATTATACAATCTTACTAGGATAACTTTAGTCTTGACCTTGATTTCAGATATATGCTTTTTCCACAGGAGTTTGGAATCGATGTGTAAGCCTAAATACTTTACAGAGTCGGTTGGTGTGATCTTATCGCTACGAATAGTTAAGGTCGGCTTGGCCTTGGAGCTAGTAAATAAGATTGCTTCTGTTTTAGCAGCATTCACTTGAATTTTCCATTTCGTTAATTCACTGATTGTGAGAGAAGCAGCATTTTCTATTCTTCTAATAGCTTTGTTTATCGATTTGGTAGCTGAGTACAAGGCAATGTCATCAGCATAGCCTGCAATGGATACATTTCTCGGAATTCTACTAAAAACAGAAGCAATGTACAAGTTGAATAAAACAGGCGAGAGAATAGACCCTTGTGGGACTCCCGCGACAATTTCTATTTTATTCGAAAGCGAAGTTTCGACTCGAACTCGGATATATCTATTTGAGAGATATGATAGTAAAATTTTACATAGATATTTAGGGACATTTAATCCTTCGAGTTTGTATATAAGGCCTGTGGGCCAAACAGAATCAAAGGCCTTCTCGCTGTCCAGGAGAAGAAGAACGGTATCTTCTTTCCGGTCTTTCGCGGATTTTATATCATTCGTAATTCTAACCAGCTGGTGGCAGGTCGAGTGTTCTGATCGAAAACCAAATTGATTGATAGGCATTAGTTGTAACTCTTCTATGGGTTTTTTGAGACGAGCTAAAATTATTCGCTCAAAGAGTTTAGCCAATACCGGTAGGAGGCTAATAGGCCTATAGCTCACCGGATGCGAAGGGGGCTTACCGGGCTTTAGAATCGGAATGACCACCGCTCCTTTCCAGAGTTCCGGGAAATATTGTCTGAGGAGGCATGCATTGTATATCTTTGTTAGTAAACTTATTGCTTTAATTGGGAGGTTTTTTAGTGCTATATTGGGAATATTATCCACACCCGGGGCAGATTTATTTTTTAATTTTTTGATAGCGGAAGAGATTTCACGGGGATTTGTCAGGGATTTAATGGGAGTTTCGATGCGGGCTTTGAGGATAGTTTTTCTCACATGACCTGTGACTTGTTGTTCAAAAGATTTGTTGCCTCGGGAGGCCGATATTTCGTGTATTGCTGCATAGTGTATGCAGAGTGTATTCGCCTTGTCGTGGTCTTCTGTGTGGAGTGTGTTGTTTGACTTCAGTGTGGGGATTTTTGTTTTAGCGGTGTTATTAAAATATTTTGCTACGCGCCAAATAGAGTGATCTTTTAAGTTTATGTTTCTGAGTTTGTTGTCCCAAGATGATTGTTTCCATTCGGTTAATTTAAGTCTGATTTCTTTTATCAGCTGATTGAGTTCGGATTTAAGGTAGCGATTTCGGGTTTTTTGCCATCTTGACCTAATGTAATTTTTTAGCTTTATTAATGAGGCTATTTCGGGTGGGATAGGAGTGTGGGTGGATTTGGTTGAGCGTTTGGGAGTGGAGGAATCCAGGGCTGTTTGAATGACTTGGGTGAAATGTGTTATGTGTTGATCTATTGCTTCAGTGTTGTTACAAGTAGGGTTTGGTGTAGAAATCTCATCATTTAAGATATCCTTGAACTTATTCCAGTCGGTTTTTGCGTAGTTTAAAATTTTTGATGATTCTGGTGAGGTTGGTCTGCCAAATAGGGAGAAAAACAATGGTAGGTGATCGGATGGGGATTCGGAAAGTGTGGTGAAATTTTTAATGATAGAGATGTTGTTTGTTAATAAAAGGTCAATAGTACTAGGAGTGTTTGAATTATGAGGGTAGTGTGTAGGAACGTCTGGAAAGAGCAGATTAATTTTTTGTTCCGTCAAAAAATTTGAGAGAATCTTACCTGATTCGTTTGGCCTAGCAGAGGTCCAAGCAGTGTCCTTCGCATTGAAGTCTCCAACAATAATTGTTGGAGTACTATCGGAAAATAGGTGCCTCAATAGGTTTGTATCTATTGAGACATCCGGTGGATTGTAGATCGAGTAGATCTTCGTTTTTTTATTGTTTACTTGGACCTCTACTCCCACGTATTCGGTGAGCGACAGGAGATCATGCGGAAGAGTTCTATGTGACAAGGTTTTGTGGATCGCCACCGCAACACCACCACCTGCTTTGGCCGTTCTGTCTTCCCTGATCAGCGAGAAGTCTGGGAAGTTAATTTTCTTCGTTTTGCTGTTTAACTTAGTCTCTGAAATCAAACAAATTTTGATGTTATTTCTGTGGACGATGTGTAATAACTCGTCCAGATTAGGCTTGAGCGCAAAAATATTAATTGCTAATATGTTGGTTATGTTTGCTGGGGAATCGTAGGTGTGTTTGAGGAGGGTAAGAACAGGTGGACATAGGATGCGATGATTGTGATCCTATCAATTGGTGTAAGGGCTGTTTGGAGTTTAGAGCTCATCTCTTTTAGCTCTGAAAGGATTTCGGGAATTCTAAGGGTTGTTAGCTCGTCAAGGACTTGCTTTGCTGTAATTACATAGTTTATAGTTCTACTTAAATGAGATTCGGGAACATGTGTTTCCATTGGGTTGCCCCTAGGTTCAGCAGTGGGTGCGATAAGATTCCTTCTCGAGGTTTCCACCGTCGGGAAGAAGGAAGCGTAGGTGGGCCTGGACGTGTTGGCAGTAGAACTCGGAGTTGGCACTGGGACTGCAGGAGACTGGAGGGACTGGATGTTCCTTTCCAGATTCTGGATCGTGGCCGAGTGAGGTGTAGTGGGCAATTCCAGTGGCGCTATGCTGGGCCTGGCCGATTGAGCTCGTTTTTTCTGAGTTTCCATGAATTTTAGGCGCATGGAACACTCTCTATAGCTGGCCGTGTGGGCTAGTCCGCAGTTCGCGCACTTGAGAGTTTTCGAAGTGCAGGCTTTGACGTCATGATTTGACGCACACTTTACACATCTGGGGTTCAGGTTGCAGTGTTGGCTTGCATGGCCGAACCGTTGGCACCTGGAACACTGGGTCGGTTGCTCGGATTTCACAAATTTTTCTATCTTGTATGTGTGATAGAAAATAGTTTTAATAGCAGCAAAGCTGCTCAAGGTTACTTCAGGGCCAACCGTGATTGCGAAGATCGGGAGAGGCCTGTTTTCTTTAATATTTCCGTCTTTGTTTATTTTCACGAACTGGCGAACGGAAAGTACGTTAATGCCTTGATTTGATAGTTCGGCTTGAATTTCGGCTTCCGAGAAACTGCTGGGAAGCCCTTTCAAAATAAATTTCTTCGGTCTTTCACTTTTAAGGCCATAGGTGAAAAAATTAAGGTTTTGCCTTTTCAGGATACTTGCGATTTTGTTGTAATCGTCGGTCGTTTGTAGGTGGACGATCGTGGTACTTCCATTAAACTTCATCCTGAAGTTTTTATCCGAGGCATTGACTTGCAGGAAATTTATTAACTTTTTGGTCTCCAATTTGTCGTTTTCAACGATGATTGGAGGCACTGAGGTTTTTTTTTGAGCGTCTTGAGGCCCATCAGAAGAGGTCGGAGGATTGTTGGGGCGGGCTGGTTCAGAGCTCGCGCTGTTTGACCGTTTCATAACGGTTTTTTTTGTTTTTTTTGGGTCTTCCATCGGAGGACTCGTTTTGGCTTTCCTTTTGGGAGCCAAGGGAATTTTTAGGTTTTTTAGATTTGACACTTTTGTGCCAAAACTTTTACTCGATTTAAAATTTCAATGTACTAGAAGCACGGTACGTTTGAAATTTGTAATTCGTAGGGAGCGGTAGACATGCGTCCGCACGACACCGACTCAAAACAAATACTCGCCAAACCCCCGACTCGATAGTGTGTGTGGTGGCAGGACTAAATATCACTTTGACAATTCAACTCATCTTAACAAATCATCATATAGACAATTCACCAGTGCAACATTTCATCTTACGTACATTCCATCATAAAGACAATTCAACTTACATACAATGCATCACACGGATAATTCATCTTCCCAGCAAATCACCGTTTCAATTGGTAATTGACATGGTTCATTTTCATAATTATAAATAGACATTGTCAATTGATTGTAACAATTGTATTTGAAAAATTTCAGAGCCTGAAGAGACCTCAATCATAAACGAAACGTCGCGAGTTGATAATAATCTAGTATAGCTTATTGTACCTTTAATACTTCCACGACCAATATCGAATTGTTAAATGTGCAATTGCGATAAACAAATGTGGTTCTCTTACCAGTTTATAGCATCAGAGTGGTCGTCGCATATGCTCTACATTTGCATTTCGTGTAATATTCACAACATCTCCATGTTATGTTTTTCTGATTTTCACTGGCAAAATTGTAGATGTAACCATTGGAAGTTAACTGCCTTCTACCTTTTTAGCTAGCAACGAAGTGTAACGGCATTTTGATAGAAATGTGGTGACGGCCACAGCCCCAATCATACTGATTATACATTGGTCAGCACACAACCCAATATTTGAATTCACTAGGGTCGATAACGACGAATTCAAGCAGCTTCAATCTCTTACCTTGTAACCCAGCACTATGACTGTATTCATTTTTAGCGGCCTTCTTTTCGGGATACTATCTATGTCTATGTGTGTATGTGGGTGGTCCCTACAATTTGTACTACAGGACCCGAATGTTGGAGCCCAAAATTGGAAAGGGTCCGAGGAGGTCACCACCCTGAGATATGTACTACCACACCCAAATGTGGGGGCCCGAAGAAGAAAAGAGTTCGAGGAGGTAACAACATCAAAAATATGATGTTGTTATATTGAATATATATTTGTCAGATGAATTGTCCTTTGATGATTTGTCTCAGTGATCAATTGTCCATGTGATGAGTTGTCTAAATGGTGACTCGTCTCGTTGAAGAATTGTTGTGATGAAATTGTTTTATGATATTTAGTCATGGAACCGTGTGTGTGCGTGTGTGACGATACACGTATGAAGTCAAGTTATATATCAGTTACGCATATTCAAGTATTAATCGATTATTGCGATTTGTTATCGATATCTCGTAAAATATGATGCCTAGCAAAAAAAGTAATACAACATGAACCATGTAGTTTCACGAACGGAACAAGTTTTGTTTACGCCGGTTGTATGGTGAAATAGGTAAGGTGCCCGCCTATGGATCTAGAGCTTTGTATAACGTCTACATAGTCTGCTTTGACTAATAGTTAGTTAAATAGTCTGTTTTCGGTAGCGAAGCCGATCAGACGTGTGATAGCATGCGCACGCAGTCTGAATATTCTATTCGCTACATTTGAACTGAAAAGTCTAAATAAGCTCCACTCAATAACTTGCCATCATAGCAAAAAAGCGAAAGGAAGGAAGAAAAATTATTGACCGTTATAATTTTTTCGGGTAAAAATCACCCTCAAGTACGAGTGGTTGGTATCAAAGAGTACACTGGCAAATCGTGCCCATGCAAAACGCGAAGTCTAACCAAGTTTTCAAAAAAAAACGGGACCATAATCGAAAAATGTCCGGAGGCAGGGGAAGAGGGTTAAAGCAACACTCTACGTCCCAAAGATGGAAACTTATTCCCAAAAACCATAAACAGGCGAAGGGTCCTCCATCAGCAGCCCAACTCCAACGTGAGCTTGCAGAAATGAAAGGTCTATACGGAAAGCGCACTCAGGCGAAAACTCCGACTACATGCCGATCTTCAAACTCAAATTCACTAGAACCTACACCTGCTGATAATCAGAATATTTCGAAAAAAACACCCGATAATCCCCAGAATTCTCCTAATAATTCGAAGAATTGGAGCCCCGCATGAAACCGACAGAGAACATCTTCAGCACGTGCGAACGATAAAAAGCAACGGACCGTTGAGATAGAGACGGAAAGTACCTTCAAATACTTTCGTCCGATATGGACACTGAAGCGAGCGATAGAGATGATGCAGAGTCAACCACTTCTTACCCAAAGCTTGCCCAACAACGGAAACTCGGGGGTCACCGACCGCCGTCAATACACACGTGGTTACGTCGGTTGTGTTGGGGCTTTGGCGTAGTGGTAGAGTGTCTGCCTACTAGTCCAAGGTCCTACGTTCGCGCCCGGCCGCCGGAGAATATTTTTCGAAAATATTTTCTCATGGATTCCGACGGATGCTCCGTGTGTGCTATCGGCGGTACCCATAGCCTCGATCGCCCGGCCGAGCGGGAACCTAACCCGACGCAGGGGGGGGGGGCGGAAGGTGGGTTCCATCATAGGCGCCGGTCATCGTAGCACAGGGGTTTCTGGTTGTTTACCCTGTGTTTAGAAATACGATGGCTTAGAATAGCGAAAATCGGCCCCCGCCGCATGGGTGGGGGTCCGGTACGCCCCCTGAAGGAATGTTTAAACGGCCGCTACCCGGCCATACAAATGAGAGGGACGGAAATAAAAACAAGCAAGCGGTCCTCGGGTCCCCCCATTCGACCGTGTCAAATATGTCACCGTTTTTTTATTTCCCCCCATTTCATTGGTGGTAAGCTTCCGAATGGTCCAATTGCACACAAAGTAAAAAGTTCCAGTATTGAAAAAGCTTTTTCCAGGCGAACGGAATCAAAAACAGGAATAGCTCATATTACTCAAAGTAATTGACTCAATGTTATTACCAGTTCATAGATAACGTTAAAGCTCACATTTTGGAAAAAAAATGGGATGAATACTTATCCAGAAATGAAGTAATGAAACAACATTATAAAATTAATGATGCGATTGAATCGGTATTCAATAGGGTTCTTCACCATAATAAAAGGAACCTCTGTTTCAAATTTCAAGTTTTTATCCCAATTTTTGCGGTCGCTAGAGTGCGAACAAAAACAGAAAGTAAAACCAAAATCAAAAGTTACAAAACAGGAATATCTTATATTACCCAACCTAATTGACTCAATAGTTTTCGCCATATTATAGATATCGAGAAATAAAATAAAAACCGTGAAAACGAAAAAACAGGATATCTAGAAAACTAATGATCCGATCAAATCACCATTCAATAGGGTTCTTCACCACAACAAAAGGAACCTTTGTTCCAAATTTCAAGTTCTTATCTCAATTTTTGCGGACGCTAGCGTGCGTACAAACACAAAAAGTAAAACCAAAATCAAAAGTTAAAAAATAGGAATATCTCATCGTATCCAAACTAATTGACTCAATGTTTTGCAACCATATTATAGATCTCGTTAAGACCCACATTTTGAAAAAAAGAACAAAATCGGTTGAATAATTATCGAGAAATAAAACGAAAACCGTGGAAACGAAAAAATTAAAATGTGGAAAACTAATCATACAATCAAATCGCTGTTTAAGAGAGGTTTAATCACTATAACAAAAGGAATCTTTGTTTCAAATTTTAGGTTTTTATATTAATTTTTGGGGACGCTACAAGTGTGTACAAAGGCAGAAAGCAGAAAAAACAGAAAAATTGAAATATCTCCAATTTCTTGTGAGGAACCTACTAGATGGTCTTTCACCATTCCCTAGATCTAGTTGAGATGCACATTTTGAAAAAAAAAAATTAAAAAATATTCATGATTCTCTGAGATATGAACCATCGGAGGAAAAGACGAAAAAAGCGATTTCTAAGAAACTTACCGGCCGATTTCAATGAACTTGCGCTCACAGGCAGATGCCTTCAATACCAATAACTGACAATTTTGTCAGATTTTATTCTCAAAATTTAGTCCTTTTTGTTAAATTTTGTAAGTGACCATTTAGAAAAAAATTGATACATACAGACACTATGCTCAAACTTCGTATTTTTACGTTTCAAACCATTATATATCGTTTACAAGCATAATTAGCAAAAGTCAGAATTGGCCGATTGCAATGCTTCCATGCGGAACACACAAATACGAACATAGTCCAAAAAAACGTATCAGAATGGTCTCAAACATCGAGAAAAATGAAAATTTCATGAAAATTCCCACATTGATTTTTGGTTTGATTACAATAACTTCCCCTAGATCGGGACTTTGCAAATGTGTTCATTTTTTGCAAAGTTATGAATATTTTTAAGAAGGAAGGATTGGTCAATTCATATCTTGCCAATGGTGTGATAAAAAAATTGAAAACAATCGTAGAAGTTAAGCCTAACCAGTAGTACTAAATATAAAATTTTCAACAAAATTGAACATGCAGCTTGAAAATGTTGATCCGCTTGGATTAAAATATATTTTTATTGTATATATATATACATATATACATACAGTTGTGACGGAAAATAATTCCGCCCCTTAGAATTAGGATAAGAGGAGAGGACAGGACAGGTAATTCAGGACCCCGACCACCCGGACGATGAGGCAAAGCAATCTGCGGAAGCAAGCCCAGCACCACCATAACCATGCTCTAGCCTAGAACTGGAGAAATCGGGGTGCGAGTGGTGACGAGGAAGCAGTCCAGACCTGGATTTGTGAGACAGAGAGAGCTGCAGGATAAGACGGATTGACACCCCGCGCCTTCGCATACAGGGCATGCCGGAATTCGGGATGCGTCGGGGGTTCGGCAACTCGCCACCGAGGGTACTCGGGTTAAGTCAAGGGTTCGGCATCCTGAAAGCAATCCCACAGTCTTTTCCCTCGCACAAGTCAACGAGGAGTCAGACTGAATGGGTGGCGACGTAAGCGCCACCTCGCTTCCCAAGATGGAAGTGAGACAGTCGAGCAGGAGAGTCGAGGCTGGGCCTTCGAGAAAGGTGGTTGTGTACCGTTGTTCGAGTCAGAGCACGCAGGATAGTGGACCCGAGTCAATCGAGACCATGACGTGACCACGCCGAGAACGACCCAATGGCGAGTAGAGTTGACCACCACTCCCTTGTGCGTCACTCGGATTTCCACCGTGGGATATCACATGGTCGCCTGTCTCCGGCTGATCATCGCAATGCACCAGGACCATCCGACATTCCCCATCTTGCCTACGATTGAAGAAACCTGTATTGTGTAACTTCATAGCGGCCCCCGAGTGTAATTGGACCATGGTATGAGCCCCAGAGAATAACGTAACCGAGAGCGGCTGAGCCACAGGGCCGCCCCAAGGCTATCAGCCCATGATCAGCTAGGAACACCCTATCACGTGAGTACGAGCCCTCAGAAGAAGTACCTTAAAACGCGGTAATTATGACGCAAATGGGTAGACTCTAGACCTAGTAAGACGACCACCTCTTACCGAGCGGTCGAGGCACCAATAACCCCTGCATCCATAAACCCATCCTAGTAGAGTAGGGAGACGTGGGATTAGGGATCGCGATGTTCCACCCCGCCCCAGTAACGGATCTGGGTTAACAAACAACCGAGATTGGAGCACGGTCAACTGTAACAGAGCGGACGGAACAGTTCTGGAACCAGCATGATTACCTGGAACATGGGTCTGTTCCGGAAACAATTGCCAGAACCGATCGTGTACTTGGAACAGTCTCTGAACGTGGAATAGCGACCGGAACAGTTCTGGAATCGGCATGATTGCCTGGGATATGGGTCTGTTCCCCGAATAGCTGCCAGAAACGACCGCGTACTCGGAACCGTCCGTGAACGTGAAAGACCGACCGGAGCAGTTCTGGAACCAGCATGCTCAGCTGGAACAATTTTTATTACTGACGGCGTATCCCGAACCGTTTATGAACTCAAATGGGTTCCTGGAGCCGTCACGAAACTGGCAAGTTCCCTTGGAACAGTTCGTGAATCTATGCGTAGAACTGATCACCTATGTTCCCCTGAATTTACCCCTGACTTTTCCCTGAGAAAAAAAAACACACAAGACCATTTTTCTAATTCAAAAATCATCGAGCGGAGAACCCCTGGCCAAGGGGCGGAGTAACGTTGTGATTAGTCAATTCAACAATTGAATAGCTCTGCGGGGATGCGTCTGACAGCAAAGTGGAAAGGGAACTTTCGACTCCAAATGTCATCCCCTATTCACCCTCAAATTTAAAGTCACCAGTGGTGGGACACCCTGTATATGGGGCATTCCACGTGAAATCCTCGGACTGTGAACCCGATGACTTCGGATTTGCATAAAAATGCACATATCTGTTCCTCGGCACAAAAAAAAGACACGTATTTTTTCGTTTTCATTAATAAAAATTTTAACAACAATTATATAAACAAATGGGGATATCTCAAATACGCCATTTTTTATTGGAATGAAACTTGAAATATATATTCTGTGTTGATTTACGATCATTTTGAAAAAAAAGCCGTTATAGAATCTCGTCAGGGGAATTTTTTATGAATTTTTGAAGGTGAAGTCATCAGAGAGGATTATTAGTGGCAATTGACCACTGATAATTTTTTAAGTTATTACGGTGTTTTTCAATAATATGAACAGAAAAAAGTTAAATTTGCATATAAATGACCCCGGGAAGATGTTAATTAAATGAACAAAAGTAAGGTTTTAGTAATTTTTATAAACAAATGATCATAACTCGAATATTATCAATTATATGAAAAAAAAACATAATTCACAACAATGTTGTACGGAAAATTCTGCGCAAAAAACGTTGTGATACTCTTTGCGTAAAATTGACGGTTTTCTTGATAGTACCGCAGAAATGCTAATAATCAGTTCCCATCCCTCGTATTGTCGTAAAAGAATAGTGGAAGGCTGCGTTTAAAATACCCACTTATTTCTTTCGTGCAAACTATTCTTGAAATTGAAGATACTATTTGGAGAAGGAGGGGGCGGAGTAAATATTGTGCAATACATATGATATAGGTAAACTATTTCATGGCAGTTCAATTCCTGATCCAAATGCGATCATGTTACTCACATCGCATATTACTCCGGTAGAAGTAAGTTTTCATATTTTTCAGTCACGCCAAATAGTATTTTCAATTTCAAGATCAGTTTGCACGAAAAAATATGTGGTCATTTTAAACGCAGCCTTCCATTATTTTTTTACGCCAATACGAGGGATGGGAACTGATTTTTAGCATTTCTGCGGTAATATCAAGAAACCTGTCATTCTTATGAATAAGTATATTAACATTTTTCGCGCAGAATTTTCCGTACAACATTTTTCTGTATTAAGGCCGCCATACACCTACGAACTTTCGACGAACCGTGTGAACCAGCCCCTACATGCGTCGAAAGTATGTCGCATGATTTCGATACTTTGACAAAATGAGAAAGGCCTAACTCCAAACATTTTGTTCAGAAATGGCGAAATGGGCCCGCCTTACTCCAGTTCGCCCATACATGTATTGAGGATGTGGTACGTATCTGCTCAATAGTTGATTTTCTGTAATACTCCTTTTTTTTTTCAAACGGACCAAATCTCATGATTTATATAGCTTTCTGTGATATGAAAATTTTGAAATGGTAGCTTACTGAATTACACATAGTTTCCACTATAAATTACTCTGTGCAGTAAGTGAGTTTTCGATCATCTTTGATTTATGGGTCCTCTGGGTGGCTTCGATATTGATGATAAGCGTGAGCAGGAGCCGAAATTAGCGAAATAGAATTGAATCTTTACATTATTCCACAAGATGAAAAAATAGCAAATGACTCTTCATGTATTTTGAGTAGATTATGTCAACTGTACATGTGCGATTTACGTTGGCAAAAAAGAAATGAAGGTGCTTATGCCGATGATTCCCGTCTGTCAACAGTATAAATGTATACTGTTAGCTAACGATAATTACTTCTGCATCCACACTCGATTAAAAAAATTTCAACTAAAAAAAACATTTTTGCGAGATTTGAAACGATTTCTAGGAAATAGTATATTTCGATACAAGTGCGGAAAAACTTTTCTGGCGACTGTGAGTTTGCAACACGAGCCGAAGGCGAGTTTTGCCACACGAGAGACAGAAAAGTTACTTCCGCAGGTGTGTCGAACAATATTTTTTGATACAATGCGGGTGGCCAGGGTTCTTCCCACGCGAAGTGTGCGGAAAACGTTGCTTTACGCATAGTGTGTCAAAAATTTCATTGCCTTAAAGCCCACCATACACGAGCGAACTTTGGGTGAACCGTTCGCACGAACATGAGGAAATTGAGCCACAAACGAACGTAGTTCGCTCGTGTGTAGAGCCAGCGAACCTGGTTCGACGAACCAAGTTCGTCTTTCGCCGTTTTTCAAGACGGTTTGCAAACGGCGTTCGTCGAGTATTCGAAATTCAAAATTCGCCCGTGTATGGAGGCTGCTAACATAAGTCGGTGAACTTACATGATCTGCGCATCCGCAATTGCAAAACTGGATTGGGTGAGTCTACTGAATAAATTATTATTGATCATTTTATTGACCATAATGATATTGGTATTTATGATGGAGATTGATCACGTATACGAATTAATACACAAGTATGTTTTTGAAGTGAAACTTCTTATGGGAGGGTATTGAAATTCGGATCGGCAACCTTTTCTGTGACGGAAGTAGGTGGTGGGGGTACCTGGAGTTAAAATGACAATGTTTAGGCGGCGTGACGATCGCCGAACTTTGCTGTTGGAGCTCCATGAAGTTAGCCCCTGCTTATTAAAAATGTATTATTACGACCATCAAAAATCATTGATAGGCGAATGATAGACAATGATCGATGATAAAAACAATTTGATGGACTAAATTTTTTTTCAATGAATTTTCAAAAAATTGGCTCAAAAGATAGCCCCCCTTTTTTAGACTTCAATGATAGAAACTCGGCTATTCTGACCGACGTCAGAATAGCCGAATGGACTAAGCGCGCAGTCTTAGCGCTGCCACTTGGGTTCCTGGTTCAAATCCCCTATAGGGCGGGAATTTTTTCAGAATGTCTGATGAGCAGGAGGTTGCTCATAGAGTAGCCGTCTGTACCGACACAGGTTTTCTGTGTGTTATCATGCAAAAAAATGCGGTGCAGCGTAAGGTCCACAAGTCCACTTATCCATAATGGATCGAAGGCGTTAAAGATTAAAAAAAATGATAGAAACTTCTACTTGGGTTCATTCTACGCAGAATCATTTGATAAAAATTGATAGACACTTGGCCGAAGTCTATCAGGCTGAGCGAGAAGCCAAAATATAGCATATCCGAGCATTCCATAGCCGGTAATGTAGTACTCCCATCTCTCCCATCAAGCCGAAAAGACAAATTATTATTTCAGCTGCTCCCTATGAAGTTTCACTTCTGTCGCGTATCTTCATGACGCAAATGTGCAGTTGACATAATCCACTCAAAATACATGAAAAGTATCTGCGTGATTTTTTCATCTTGTGGAATATGGTAACATTCAATTCTATTTCGCCAATATCTACTTCTGCTCATGCCTCATCAGAGGGGCCATGAATCAAAGATTATCGAAAACTTACTTACTGCATAGAGTAATTCATAGTGGTAACTATGTATAATTCATTAAGCTACCATTTCAAAATTCTAATATTACAGAAAGCTGCATAAATTCTAAGATGTGATGCATTTAAAAAACAAGAAATATTACAGAAAATCAACTATTGAGCAGATACGTCACACATCCTCAATACATGTATGGACAAACTGGGGTAAGACGAGGTAATTTTGCAATTTCTTTACAAAATGTGTGTAGTTGGCCCTTTTCATTGTGTTAAAGTATCGAAATCATGCGACATACGCTCCACTCGTGTAGGGGCTTCAGCGGCCGCAGACTGTTTGCTATTAAACGAACTTTGTCCGAATCGTTTGTCGAAAGTTCATAGGTATATAGGCCTTAAGTTCGTAGGCCTTAAGTCTTCATTATATCTCCAGTCCTGATTCGACGAACCAAGTTCGCTCTCTCCACACACGACCGAACTACGTTCGTTGGTGGCTCTATTTCCTCATGTTCATGCGAACGGTTCTCCCAAACTTCGCTCGTGTATGGTGGGTTAATGTTTTTTTTTTATAGAATTGATAATATTCGAGTTATGGTCGGGTGTTTATAAAGATTACTAAAACCTTACTTTTGTTGATTTAATTAACATCTTTCCCGGGGTCATTTATATGCAGATTTAACTTTTTTCTGGGCACGTTATTAAAAACCACCGTAATAACTTAAAAAATTATCAGTGGCCAATTGTCACAATAATACTCTCCGATGACGTCAACTTCAAAAATCCCCTGACGAGATCCTAGAACGACTTTTTTTTTCAAAATCATCGTAAATCAATACAGAATATATATTTCAAATTTGACATTCAAATAAACAATGGCGTATTTGCGATATCGCCATTTGTTTATATAATTGTTGTTAAAATTTTTATTAAAAAAACTGGGAGCCGTCATGGGAGGGCCGAAAGAAGCGAAGCTTTTACGTATTGGCCCGTGACATGTGGCGGCCTATTTTAAATTCATTTTAATTTTCCATAGTGCACTGTGATTCGATTAATCTCTCTGTTCCTCTCTCGCTCTCTATACGCATATATATACATATTAATTTGGGAAGTCGGGTGTAATCTTCTGTTTTTTTTTTATTGTTCATCACAATATATACGTTAGCGAACGTTTCTTGGCGTGCAAAGCATATAACGCTTCTACGCTAAGCGACAGAGAGTGTGAGAGAGCAAAATCAAAGAATGACAGAGATTTCTGTTGCGCACGCATCACCCGTCTAATGGAGGGGGGAGTAAACGGTACGGTCACGGTACCGATTTCACTTTTTCTCGGTTCACTCCCCATCTTTTTGAATAAGTTTTACAGGTGACCCACCGACCGTCCGTAAAAACCTTCGCTTCAAAAAACGAAAAAATACGTATCTGTTTTTTGTGCTGAGGAACAGATATGTGCATTTTTATGCAAATCCGAGACCATCGGGTTCCCAGTCCGACGATTTCACGTAGAATGCCCCATATATATATATTAGTGAATTTGGGTAATCGATCACATTGTGTCAACGATAACCCAATAACTTCCATGACACGTACTCGCAATGTGTATCATTCATCAAGGGCTTCCTCATACAGCTTAAATGCCTGTGCTACAGCATGCATACTTCACAAGCTACTGTAATGTCTTACCCAGTGGATACAGGAAACTCCCTAATTCGTGACTATCTGCTAGACTAGAAGGAGGTACTCCGCTTAAAAAATACGCTGCTACTGCTGTTTACTATTGTTGGAATCTCCAGGTTGGATTTAAAGGAAAACACGTGTAACTTATTATAATCAGTAGTATATTTATTCAACGAAAAAACGATGTTCATCCAACGGGATTCTTTAAACTACTTCCTCAACACGCAACGTGCACAAACGACGGTTGCTAGAAAACTAATACATCAAGCCACATACTGGCGGCAGCACCATACAATACAAATGTAATTGAACACAACTTCCAACACGCCCCTTTACATTTGTACTTGTTATAGTCATAAACATTTCTTATTTTTCTTGAAATTTCAACAGTCTTCTTAACTTAACAAACTTTGGCTTGCTCAAGGATTTGGTTAAAATATCAGCAATATTTTCATCAGTATCGATCTTTACGATATCTATATTTCCATTCTCATAACTCTCATGTACGTAATGATACTGAACCTCTATGTATTTTGACTTTTTAGAAAAATTTCCGCTTTTAGCAATTGATACCGCTCCGGAATTATCCTCATACATTTTGACTGGATCATTCAATTTAATTTTGAACACTTCGCTTACTAAACCCTTCACAAACTTCAATTCAGTCAAAGCGTCAGACAATGCTACATACTCAGCTTCAGTGGACGACTTAGTTACAGATTTTTGTTTACGAGACTTCCAATAAACAGTATTGCCAAACAATCTTATTAAATACCCCGATGTAGACTTTCTATCGTTAATATCACCGGCCCAGTCTGAGTCCACCAAACAATCCAGTTCATCATTTTCACTTGAGCTTGTGTACAGCAATTTCAAATTTCTTGTTGAGTATAGATATTTTAGAATTCTCATCGCGTACTGGAAATGAGTCTCATTGTAACTGCTCTGGAATCTACTTAAATAATTTACGCTGAAGGCGATATCTGGTCTCGTTCCAGTACTTATGTATAACAGTTCTCCAATCAAATTGCGATACTTGACTTGTTCATTTAATTCGTCAGCTGGCTCAAGTCTCAAGTTTGTTTCCATTGGTGTATTGTACAGTTTAGCATTTTCTAAGTTATACTTTTTGGCTAAAGAATTAATATACGTTTCTTGACTTAGACTCATTACATTTGACTCGAGATCATGCTTAATGTCAATTCCGATATAAATACTCACTGGACCCATGTCCTTCATTCTGAAACGTTTAGATAATTCATCTTTCACTCTTTGCACTCTCTTCAAGTCTTCGCCACATACCAACAAATCATCAACAAATATCAAAATATAAATTGGATCATTTCCCTCGTTTCTCACGTACAAACAATAATCATGAGTGCTTCTACTAAACTTTGATTCAACCATGAAACTGTGAAAACATTCGTACCATGACCTTGGACTCTCTCTCAACCCATAAAGTGATTTTCGTAATTTATAAACTTTACCGGATCCATCATCATAACCAGGAGGTTGTTTGATGTATACTTCAGACATTATTTTTCCGTTTAAAAAAGCTGTTTCCACATCCATTTGTTCAACATTCAATTTGTTCTGACAACTATACGATAATAAAATCTTAAGAGTTTCCATTTTTGCAACTGGTGAATAAGTGTTTTCAACTTGCTCATTTTGTTGATATCCCCTTACAACCAATCTAGCTTTAAACAAATCATCAGACTTCTTTTTAAAGATCCATTTAACATCAATAGCTTTCTTATCAACAGGTTTTTCTACTAGACTCCATGTTTCATTCTTCTCAATACAATTAATTTCTCTATTCATTGCATTTACCCATTCACCGGACTCTTCATGTTCAATTGCCTCTTCAAACGTATTCGGTACATCTGCATTACAACAATTTACGTACACACAGTAACTCACGAAATCGTCGTTCACATATTTCTTATTCGGTTTTCTTTCTCGCATTGAACGTCTCACTGATACTCCTTCACTTACTTTTTTGTCACTCTCATTCTCTCCATTTGACTCAGCAGACTCATAAATGGATTCATTTTGATTTTCTTCCCCAACAATATCATCCACACTTTCATCAGACTCATTTGCAATCATCTCATTTTCTTGATTTTCGAACCCAATGTATTTAATATCGTTTTGAACAATATCAACGTGTCGCGCTACGATTATTTTGTTGTTTATCAAGACACGATAGCCAACTTCGCAATACCCCAATAAAATTCCCAATTTCGCTTTATCATCCCACTTTGATTTTCTCAATTGCTCTGGTGTTCGGACATAAACTCTACTTCCATACAAACGTAGATTTTCTACATTTGGTTTGACTTTAAAAAATATTTCATAAGGCGTTTTCATTTCAATGGTATTTGCAAGTGTCCTGTTTCTCAAATACGTTGCTGCTTTAATCACTTCGGGCCAATATCGATTATTTACTTTAGCTTCTTTTAACAAACATCTCGCAGTGTCCATAATTGTACGATTGAATCTCTCAGCTACCCCATTTAATTCGTGAACATATGGCGGACAAGGCATAACTCGAATTCCCTTTTCTCTCGCAAACTGATCAATTTTCCTGTTAATAAACTCGGTGCCATTGTCACATCTCAAAATTTTTATTCTTTTCCCTGTAATGTTCTCGACTTCATTTACATAACTCACAAAGCAATCATAGACCTGATCTTTGGATTTGATACAATAAACTCTCGCCAATTTACTGTAATCATCAATGAAACCCAAAAAATATTTTTCTCCACAATTTCCGACTGTTGGGTGAGGCCCATTAATATCTGTATGTACGATCTCTAGTACTTCAGTTGCTTGTTTTCTCTTGTTATCGAAAGGCAAATTATGCATCTTTGATTCAATACACGTAGCACATTTCAAAATCTCAGACTCTAGTTTTTTTGGCAATCCAATTACAAGTTCTTTTTCACTTAATGTTTTTAAATAATTGAAATTTACGTGGCCCAATGTACGATGCCATTTTTCTTTCAAGGTCATTCCTCCATCATTACTACTAGACATTGTATTATTTACTTCACTCAATTTTTCGTCTCTCTTGATAAAGCTTGTCATGAAATACAAATTATTCTCTTTTACCGCAATTGCTATCAACTCATTATTTTGATTATACACTTCAGAAACATCATCGTACGAAATAATTGAATTGTTCATCGTGACTTTTGCATAGCTCATTAGATTTGATCTCATGTCCCGCACATAAAAAACATTCAACAAAGTTACCATACTCTCTCTACCATTGACCACAAACAATGCTTTTACTTTACCAATTTTCGTCGCTTTCATTACTCTACCATCTCCTAATTTTACATCAATGGGATTTTTTAAAATTATACATTCATCGAATAATTCATCGTCATTAATAATATGGTCAGTACATCCACTATCCAGGATCCAGTTTATTTCATTTTCATTTCTGTTCCTCTCATTCTTAATTTTAGTTTTATTCACTTGAGTCACAAAAACATTACCAGAGTTCCCAAATTGATTTTGCTCACTACTCGACGCTGTGTTGACACTCCCATGGTATAAACCTCTGTTGCCTCTGCCTCTGTTGTTGTTACTACCTCTGTAATGACTGTTGCCTCTGTAGCTGTTGCTCCCTCGATAATTCTCACTGCCTGGGTAACTGTATCCTCCTCTGTTTGACCGACCTCCTCGATATGTCTGATTTGACTGTGCTCTGCTTCTGCATTCCCTCGATATGTGACCAGCTTTGCCGCAGTTGTAACATTTTTTCGTCTCTGTACTGAAAGCACTCGCTTTCACAGACTCATCACCATCTTTGTCCTTGTCTTTCACTTCACTTTGATTTTTTTCCCATTTTAACTTGATTTTGCTTTTTAGAAATTCCACTGTTCTATCCTCTGTCGGTAAAACATCAATCAAGTCCCCAATGTAACTATATGATTCTGGGAGAGACTTGATCAAATAATTTAATACTTCTTCGTCCTGAATTTTCGCCCCTGCGGCTTTCACTTCATTAACCGATTTTTCGAAGTCATCAAAAAATTTCTTGGTGTCTGAATAATTCACAAGTTTGATTTTTTCTAGTTCATTTCTTTTCACAATTTGTAGGGCTGTCGATTCTTTTAGATACTCTTTATCAAATTTTTTCATTATTTCAAATGTGGATGGTAGGTGTTTCACATACTCTAACTGCTTGTTCGAAATGGCACTGTAAATGTAATTTGTTGCTTGTATGTCTTTATCATTCCAATCGGTTTCACTTTCAGTTGTTTGTCTCTCTCTTGTGGCCACAACATAGCACTTTTTATACTGTAGAAACTTCAAAATTCGGGTTTTCCAATTTGAATAGTCTTGTCCGTCAAAAATTGGAATAAGCACATCATCTTGTTTCACGTACGCCATTTTTTTTTCTTTTTCGTCACAACGGTTCACCGCATTCACGTGTTCCACAATTTCACAACTTTATTATTTTTCTTAATCTTTCAATTTTTCCGTATCAAACCACAAAACTGCTACCATGTTGGAATCTCCAGGTTGGATTTAAAGGAAAACACGTGTAACTTATTATAATCAGTAGTATATTTATTCAACGAAAAAACGATGTTCATCCAACGGGATTCTTTAAACTACTTCCTCAACACGCAACGTGCACAAACGACGGTTGCTAGAAAACTAATACATCAAGCCACATACTGGCGGCAGCACCATACAAT
This sequence comes from Asobara japonica, assembly GCA_026005395.1. NCBI lineage: Eukaryota > Metazoa > Arthropoda > Insecta > Hymenoptera > Braconidae > Asobara > Asobara japonica. The sequence goes on from BQMI01000077.1 coordinate 236,778, forward strand.
ACAAATGTAATTGAACACAACTTCCAACAACTATCGTTGTTTGCCCGAATTATAACCGTATGATATCACAGTTACAAAATAGAAGAATACGTGAAAACTATGCAAATTAAGCAATGCTTCAAGTGCTGATGGTTTGGTCATGCGAGCCAGCAATGCTAATCTAAAGTTTAGATGTGTTATATGTACAGGCGATCACGATGTTTATATCTGTAGAAGTAAATTGCTGAAGTGCGTCAACTGCGAACAGGCCTATACAGGCAGCCACAGACAGTGCACGATTCGAAATAAAACTAGTGGTGTGTCCATGTGTGTGCCGCGTTCGGGGCACAAACAAAACATCCCGATTTGGTATTCCTTATAAGAGACTTATGGGCGATACTTGAGTGGGAGTGAGACGCCAATGGAAGTGCGGCCGCAATAAAAACGATAACTTTAATATTTTACCCAGTGGAACAGTATGAACAATTGCAATTGTTAATAACATTGCATACACTCAACGAATGCCATCCAAAATGTAATCCCCACCGATTCTGAACGGAAATGTTTCGATTGAGATCTTCATGACAGCGCTGGATTCATTCATTCACTCATTACGGACGTAATGCGCAGTTGACGGAGTTAGCAAGAACACGCACCAGTGAGGGCGAGCTTTGCTGACAGCCAAACACAAAAAAAGAGTGAACCACAAGTAACAAAAACACGATCACACAGATATGAGGAATCTTACGCCCCCTGAAGGAATGCTGACACGGCCGCTACCGGGGGCGTACAAATGAGAGGGGCGGAGGAAAAAAGAACAAAAAACAAAAAATATGAGGAACTTAATAGTGCGGCCCGTCCAGACTCACTTGCATATCCCTTTGTTAACTTCCCGATCTTAGGGAAGTTATTATTATGGGTCGGAAAATCGAAATTGGAAATTTCGCTTGATCTCCACGTTTCATGACCCCTAGACGCGTTTCCAACTATTTTGAGCGGGATGTTTTACTGTGTGTATGTGTGTGTGTGTGTGTGCGTATGTGAGCGAAATTTTGTCGAACGATGACTCCCAGACAAATTATGCGATTTGGGTTTTGTTATATTCATTGGATAGGTTTCCGCCTAACTTAGCCCTGATTAGATTTTGAACATAACTGGCCCATCAGTTTTATAGTTATTAACAAATGAATTGTTTATATCGCTGCGTCGTGAGAACGGTTGAAGATACGAAAAAAATTATTCAATCAAATTTGTTCGACACACAAAAATACATATTTAATGTTATATAATTTTATTGGCTGCCACCGATAGTTTATTGTTATTAACAAATTCAATTGTATAGATTGCTGTATCGCAAGAACGGTTAGAGATACGCAACCATGTGTCAAATCAAAGTCGCTCCAAACGTAAAAAATCACATTCGATGTTTTACGACTTTTTTGCCAACACCCATAGTTAATTGTTATTAACAAAATGGATTGTTCCCATCGCTCGATCGTGAAAACGATTGGAGATACGAAACAAAGTGTCCAACGAAAGTCGTTCCACACATAAAAATGCCCATCTGATGTTTTCTGACTCTTTTGCCAGCACCCAACACTCATTTTTTTTCGCAAAATGCATTGTTTATCTAAAGTCTCTTTATATTTTAAGCATTATAAAATTTCACATATTTGGTAATTTTGAAAAGTTTAAAACGTTCTCAATTTGAGACACAAACCGAAATTTTGTATACAACATATACGGGGGAACGATCGGGAAGTTATTGGTTCGACCCGTAGAGGGTCAAACCCAAATCCCATTTATTTCTTTAAGGCCTACGTCGGCTCGATTGGTTAAGGCGACGGATTCGTAAGTCAGTGTTAAAATCTGAAAAAAAAAAAAAAAATGGGACGGTAAAAAAAATAAGAAACTAATTGTATGTAAATGCGTCTGGCCCATACGGGGGCTGACATACCAAAACTTCCCAATTGGTATTTCAGCACAGGATAAACACGCACCCATTGTGATGACCAAACTCAACAGTGATATCAATAATTGAAATTGCGACTAATAATTACTGCACGCTATCACTTTAGTTTGACTTTTAACCCCATAAAAATATGAAACTGGAATTCGTCGGCGCAGTTACCCTCTCTACCTGTGTACTTTCTTAATCAGCCCGCTATTTGACATCCTTCCCGCAATTGTCGACATATTCATTCGCCAGGTATACTCTAATTGAACCCGCGATATGTGCTAACCTATATTGAAAAAAGTCATATTGAATGTGCATTTTTGTATAAGCAACAACCCTGATGATGTGCATTGTTCCCGTATTGCAAATTGCCCAGACGACCATACCTCCTTAATTACACTGATAGAGAACATATCGGACACGAAACATCGATTCTCTTGAGACAAGAGATTTGCTTTCGAATGCTCAAATTGGAGCGGCATTCGTACCTCATGCCGTCTAATATAATTCTTATGCTTTACGATGGTTCGATATTTGGAAATGAGTATGTTAGATATCAGTTTATTGAATGTTTCTTTCTAAAATTACATTTTTGTTATTATCGTAAATTTTCACTTTTTTCTGTACAATCTTAGCACATGTCGATATATGATGTATTTATTGCCTAATGTAAAGTTCTAGTAACATTTGGAACTCATTCAAACATCCTCATGGGGAGGATTTCCGGCTCAATTGGAGAATTTGGCTTTTGCAAAGAAAATCTCTTGTCTCAAGAGAATGGATTCTTCGTGTTAGAGATTTTTTCTATCAGTGTATGCAAATTATGGAAAAAAGTCATTGCACATAAAAGGTGTATTTTCATATAAGGAATAATTCTCTCCTGAGAAGTTTCCCCATAACTTCAATATTTTACCCAGAGGAAAAGTATAAACAATTACAATTGTGAATAACATTACAATACTGCACGAATGCCATCGAAAGTGTAATCCGTTGAATTTTGCACAGAAATGCTTTGATTGGAACCACCATGACAGCGCTGAATTTATTCGTTCACTCATTACCGACATAATTGTCGAGACGTTCATACCTCCTTAATTATGCAAATTATCGACAAAAGTCTCCATAATATACGTATTATTATATGAGGAACAACTTTTCTTATCTAAATTTTATGCCAATAGTTTATGCAATAGAACCTTATGAACAATTGAAATTGTTAATAACACTAACTATACTGCACCAATTTCATCCAAAATCTGATCAGTTCTAAGTTATATGGAAACGCTTCGAACGCGACCTTGAGAACTGCCATAACTTCATTGGTTCATGAGAAATCGTTGCGTAAAATTTGGGATATATACATAGATACTGTCTCATCTCTACACTAATTTTGACTAAAATATGAGAGAAGGAGACAACCGAGCTTGCGTAGTTTCATTTGGTTAGTTATTGTTTATAATTATACGTTATAGGTGTTGATTATTATGAAATCAATTTAGACGTATTGAGTCACTTGAAACTATTACTCTAATTGCACAAAAAATTGTCTTACATACTTTGAACTACACTAGTTAAAAGTAATCGGCATCGAGTATTGAGAGTCAATTTAATTAATCAGTTTAACTAAAATTTATTAGACCACTTGGCTAGGCACATACAAAGTCAGAGATTTTTAGCGCGAAATGAATCTGTGAAGTGTTCGGAGTAAACTGAACTGCATAGAATTTTAGAAAAGTTATGTTGTCTCCACCAAAGTGGGATTAAATCAAAGAAATCGCATTGGATACGAAAACCGCTGACATTTTCACAAAATGTTATTGGCTGAGAAACATAACCACGAAGAATACTTAGAATGAAAGGATCAAAAACATGACAAAAATAAAATCTCACAAGTTGCGTACGAGTGTCAACCACATGTTAGCCAGAAGAGCTCAAGAGGCGTTGTAAAACCATTAAAACTATGGAAAAAAATGGAAACTCTTGAACTTAGGTTATTTAATGCTATACAGGAAAAGGGCCTTTGTTCAAAAGCCTGTCTGAACTCGAACTTTCTTAGCACGGTCAAATTTCAGCCTTCATGAAAGACCATTTATAGTTTCCCATGCAAAAGCGTCTGTTTCGTATTAAAGTGTTGACGTGAATCAGCGAAATTCAGAGGGAATATCGATCTTATGAAAAAATAATTGTTTGACGGACAGATGTAAAAATATTAAGAATTAAATAGAATTCACAAAACAATGTTGGTACGCAAGACATACACACACACACTCAGACTCCAACTTAGAATTCGACGGGGATCATTCTGGTATACTTAAAACTACTACCATCCTAATTGGATAATGAAACAACAAAGTTAGATTCTGGGTGCATTACAATAACTTCCCGAGTGGTCGGGATGTTAAAAATGTAATAAAAACTGAAATTAAACGGTCATAGCAATATTTTATAGTAAAACTAAACCTCAAAATTGGCTCCGATGGATTGTTTGTAGGGTAATGATTAAAATAAAATTCTGCTGTCTGTATATTAACGTTGCTCCGCACTTGATGGTCGGGCCGCAATAGAGATACACATAATTGCAAAAGCGGCAAGGGGTCTTGAAATTTGAGAACTTTTCCGATTTCGGGAAGTCATTGTAATGACTCCGATAATGAAGTGTCAGAAATCGAAAATTTTCACTTTTCTCGACGTTTCACATCATTGTGATAAATGTTCAATTGTCAATGATGAAAAACAATTCCTTCAATTATTATCAACGATTTTAATTATTTTAAACGCTTTATCGCGAGAACCCTTATAGATACGAGGAAAAGTGTACAACGAATACGCACATAATTTTTTATCACTTTTTCTCATAACGTCCATAGCTTAGGATATATCACTGGTTAACTATTTTAATTGTTTATATCGCTCTATTACACGAATAGTAAGAGTTAGACGGAAGGGTTCTAAATAAAAGTTGTTCCGCACATAGAAACATAAATTTTTTGTTTAATGAATTTTTCTGTAACACTCATAGTTAAGGCCGTAGCGTTTAATTTATCCCAAATTTTCAACACACGCACGCAGAGTAACACATCGGGAAGTTCATGATGCGATTTGTCGAGGGTCACACGTACATCCCGTTTATTTCATATTGGGATTAATTATAATGATCCCAATTATATCTATCCTCAAGTTGATAATATTTACCTAGGTTTCCGGAATGCTGTATCCAACCTCTGACCTACGCCTACTAAAGCGAACAGATTGAATAGCACCTGTTCATACAGCAGTCTATTTGGTGGAAAATGTGCAGAGGATAAGTTCGGAGACATGTTAGCTTCCATCAAAAAAATATTCATGTCTTCGTTGACGATGAAGTCAAAACGAACGAGTTCGAAAAAGTTCCGTCTTTCTCTATAGTGTTTCGAAACATCAGCCATAAGTTTTTCCTTCTTCATCAAAACTTCCCTAATGGCTTCGTCGACATTTTCCCATATTTGTGTTGGATCCCGACCTTGAGCACGCACATGCGCATCAAACGTATCCTTCATTGAAAGACCCATGTCGACGTAATACTTTTTCAGTGAAGGTATCTGGAAATGATAAGACAATAAAAGTTAAGACTTGTTTCTTTGTATATGGAAAATCATTCACATATCGCACATTCTATATTATTACTTTATGCATCACACTTCGTATTGTAACATGATATTTATCGTCACAAGCAACGTTGGAAAACTGTGACGCGTGAGATATCTTCACCAGAAGGGAAGTCCGGCGGCAAGCGGGTATATAAAATGTAAAAAAAACTAGTGATGCGTGCATGTGTGTGCCCCGGTCGGGGCGCAAACAGAACTTCCCGATTTGGTTTTTCATCACAACGTGCTAAATTTATTCCTCTCCTATATATTACGGTTAATCAGTGTGACCCGTGTTATTATCATACCGAAAACATGCCGGAAACATGAATTTTCAAAAAATTGGTCCAAAAGATAGCCCCTCTTTCTTTAGAATTTGATGATAGAAACGTCTACTTGGGCTCATTCTACGCAGAATCATTTGATAGAAATTCATAGACACTTGGCCTAAGTCTATTAATTCGATAAACTAACGTAAAGTAAGAAAAACCTAATGAAGATCATGAGGCTGCGGCGGCGAGTCGAATCAGAGAGGCAAGGAAGGGGGGCGGGGTGATCTCCCATTCTGGCCACAAAAAGGATAGTCTAAAGTAGAGTAGAGGCTCAGATTTCCGGGATTGCCTGACGCCACATCCCCTCGATAATTTTTGTGTCTTGAGAGAAAAGTGTAATTATCACGTTGAATAAATGCGAGTATGTTGTGGAAAAATTATTGATTAATAATTTAAATACTTGCTCTCCCATCAAACCGAAAAGTCGAAGTATTATCTCAGCTACTCCCTATGAAGTCTCACTTCTGTCGCGTGTCTTCATGACACACCGTATTTTTTTTAATTTTCGGAAATTTGGAATAGTTTCAAAGGTTCATAATTTGCGTCATGATCGGAAATGTTAGATGTCGAGATACGCGGCAGCGTATCGGCCAAGTAACCATTTTTTACCTATTTGTCCCTTCCCTTATGTCTTCTCATCTCAGTCTCAGTCTCCGATAATCTCAGAAACAGACCAACCGGCCGAGAGCTGCCGCGTATCTTTCCGCTTCTCAACTACACCCACCCCTTTCATAAATAAATTCAATTTAAAATGAACCGGCACTCATTACGTGGAAAAGACCGTCACTTTTAATATACAAATCGCATATGCACGTTATACTCGTGCCCTCACTTTATTTTTTCGATGTTTTGTAACGTAGATGCATTCCACTCAATTTTCCGCATTTACATTTTTCGCAATTCACCTTTTCTTTGATCAGAATTAAGTTTGCAAGTTGCCTGTAACCTGAACTTAGTGACCAGGTTGTACACACCAAAGAGAATTGAGCGAAGTAGAGGCTAAGTTCTCGGCGTTTGGCCGACCCCAAAACCGTTAGATGCCGACTCAGTCACAGGATGTCCCCGCACTCCATTTTAACGGCTAAGTGAGTCACCATAGTTAGCGGGGGGTTGGAAGATAATTAAAGCACACATATTGGTGTCGCTTCCTTTTTCACTATTGAATAATGGTACGTTATTTAAACAATTTTTGTATGCGTAGTTTTTGCAAGAAGAAATTCTGAAAAAAGGAGCTATAATTGGCGCGGGGAATTGATGCAAAAAATTTGAAAAAAATTAGTTTTATATAGAATTCAATGATAAACACTGATAAAATATTATTAACGCTATGCAAATTCAAGTGAATACTGCCAAAACAGAAGCAATCATTGAATTATAATCTCTGCTTCTGCTGGCCATTATATGAGGCTGTAGTAAAATAATAAAAACAACGTTTTAATTAACTTGATTTTTCCAACGTTTCAAGTCCTAAATGTACTCCTCTTCGAGCAATCTTCGGGCAATTTATTCCATATCTATTGTCGAATTTTTACATTATATTAAAATTTGTTTCTGTATATCCCAAACAAAATTCTGCAGTGAAACTTTAACATTATGAGACAACTCTTTTCCTTGCACCGTTTTTTTCGATGTTTTTGCTAGAAAATTATGAAATTAGTAATTCCCTAAAAAATGCTTATCTCATAGGGTGGAACCTATATATCACTCTAATTGCAGAGCAATTAGAAAAAGAGTTCCGCGAAATGAGAGCGCTGTATGGACGAATGAATCCAAGATAAACCACCTTCGATAAACCACAGTTCTCGCCAGGAAAGCCAAACGGTAGAAATACACACCAATGCACAGAAATCTCCCATAAATTCGGAGAATCCTCCAACAATTTTCCAGAATACCGACAGCTGGAGTTCAGTTTTGAAAAAACAACGTATCGCACCGACACGTGCAAATAGAAAGAGACGGCTAACCACAGAAACGAAGGCATTCCCAGAAAACTCGGATTTTGATGAGAGTGATAAAGACGGAGCAGAGTCATGCTCCGTCTTTACACATTACAGGCCCACATTACAGGGAATTGCGGACCTGTTAAATTCAGAGGCGGAATTGAAAGATAAGCTCTATTTAAAATCCGCGCCAGGCTCTAATTATATATCGTTATTTCCAAACAACATAAATATCTTGAAGCCAGTCAAAAAACTACTAGAACTAAATAACCTTAAATAGTATTCGTATACTCCAAAACAGGAAAAATTAAAAAAATTAGTATTGAAAGGGCTATACGGACACTTCTCAGATAACGAAGTCTTAACAGCTCTAAATAATCAACAAATTGAAAACCTAAAAATAGCCAAAGTCACAAAAACATTTTTTCTGGCTCCCCGACCCGAAAGTACGCTCTCCACCGTGGTCTGAAACACCAGAAACAACGGTTTTTCTGGAGTTTCTCGACGGAGAATCGTTATGATTGGCCACAAAACTTTTGTGGCTCGCGTTTGCAGGCCAGAGTTGCTAACGAAAGAGTAAACTTCGGATCTCGACCCGAAGCTCCCCGACTCTTGCTTACGCATGCGCATGATATATTTCAGTGCCCAAATCGCGACCGAACGTGTCAAATTCCGAAGCCACTTTTTCTCTGTATAATATATACGCATAAAAGGTTCATGTCGCCAGTGCTCCTGTGGAACAAAATTTCTTCAAATTATGCATTAATTTCTTTAGTGGATAAAATAACACTGGATAAAACGAGTTGATTTTGAAAAAGTAGCGTAAATTAAAACTGTTCCCCGCCGGCGAATGAAGAGACTGACCTAACCTGAAAAATGAGCGATTCTTCATCGCGATGTTTAGAAATTTCGACAGAGAGGTCAAAGTTGGAAGGAAAATATGCTTATAAAAAGTGATTTCGGCATTCTAATTTTCTTTTCGACGTTTTTATGTTTTTTCATGCATTTTTACTTTTTGCCCGCCCGACCAGCAAAAACCTCGGCTTCGCCTCGGTTTTGCAAAAGTCGGGCGGGCATGTAGTTCGCAAGGTGACCGACGAGAGCCGTGCGCGGGCAGGCCACAAAAGTATTCATCGTTGGATTGATCGTCAACATTTCAAAATTGATACATTTATTATTGAACGTACTTTCGGGTGGGGAGAAAGAAAAATAGCATACGACACACGGCCAGAAAGTTTGATTTCTTGCCGTACGTGATATGAGGCCTCGGCTTCGCCTCGGCCTTCATATCACGCACGCCAGGAAATCAAACTTTCTGGCCTTGGGTCGTAATATACTATTTAACAAAAACTCAAATAATTATGCATATCTAGTACAATTATCAAACGACTCAATTGTCGCTAATTTAACCAAAACTAATATAGTTTTATTCCAAAAAATACATTGGGAGCCGCTCAAGAAAAAGAGCCTCTTTCAATGCAAAAATTGCCAGAGGATAGGACATTCCAGCGGGAACTGCCAATTGGGATATCAATGCGTTAAATGCGAATCCCATGCTCCCGATGGATGTTCCTTATCCAAAAATTCAAACCGAGAACAACTTAAATGCATTAATTGTGGAGAATCAGGTCACTCTGCTAGTTACAAAGGCTGCATGTACTATGAACATGCATTACAACAACTTAAACTAATTCATCAAGATAGCGATATTTAAAAAAAAGAAAAAATCCGAAAATACAATAATAGAGTTACCCCTAAAATATCATTTGCTGACTCTGTAAAAAATAATGCTAAAACACCCACAGTATTAACAAATACGAACACATAAATTACCAAGAACAGGCCCAGAATAATAATATGAGAAACAATAATAGAACACCAATAAATCACCCCACAAGACAGGCACTAACCGATACATACATACCCACAGAACAAATACCAACATGGGCAAACTCATTACAGAAGAATATAATACAATCATTAACAACCAACTTTAACACAATGACACAACAAATAGCACAAAATACACAAGACATAGATAAAATAATGAAACACCTAAGCTTAAACAAAAATGCAGCCCATCCAAAATAAAGACGAAGGAACCAATAGCCCACATAGTCCAACTACAATTGAAATTGCAGCAATAAATGTTAACTCATTAGTAAGACAGCAAAGAAGATATTTCCTGCAAACATTCATGGATGATAACAATTTAGACATAATCTTGATGGGAGAAACGAATCTAAACCACAAACACACAATAAGATTTAACAACTATAAACTTTTTAAAAATGACAGGCCTAACTCAAAATTTTCGGGCGGCACGGCTATCGCAATAAAAAAAACATTAAATACAAAGCCATCAATTATCCTAAATCTCTAAACGACTCTGCATTAGAATTTACTATCGTAGAAATTAATCTAAGTAATATCAACCGTTTACCTGTCATTAGCGGATATACAACAAAGGCAGAAAAAATAGTCGAAGTCTTTCTGGATGAAATGAACTCTGTTCGATAAAGCGAGACTCGATGGGGATAACATCTTCTATATCTTTATGGGAGACCTCAACGCAAGAAATAAATGCTATGGAGGTTCAGAAACGAATGATCGAGGTGGACACCTTCGCAGATGGGAATTAGCCAATGAACACAGGTTTAAATTAAATCTTATACCTCCGGAAAACTGTACATATAACAGGTCAAATTCATTTTCATATTGCCTCTTATATACTCCGGCCGAAATATTGTAAACTTAAACAACGATAAAGTACCAACCCTAATTTATGACAGCGACCATAAGGAAATTATAATTATAATCTCAATTATAGTAGATCTGGATACTAATATGGGCCTAGAGGGTCTAGTAAAACATGATGAAGTTTTCTATGATTACAGTAGAACTAACTGGTTTCAGTACACAGACACATGTCAAAGCTATTACAACGTCACTATACCAAATAACAGAAACTTAACAATAGACGAAATAGAAAATTACACAAAAAAATTAACCGAATACGTTAAAAAAACAATGGGACTATGCATACCAAAACACAAACCAAGAGATAGCATCACAAAATACATTAATAAGAAAATAAGAAGACTCCAAACCGATAAAAAAATACTACTTAATATGTATAACAACAGCTTAAAACAAACCCCTAACAGAACAAATCAATTCACAACGCAAATACACCCATTATTGAAAAAATACAAATGCAAAGTAAATGAAGAATTTAACAAATGAATAGAAAAACACTGGAATAACATTCTCTAAAAAATAGACTACAAAAACCCAGCCAAATTTATGCCCATGATAAACAACATTTTCCGACCAAAAACGAAAATTCCAATAAAAGAACTAAGAATAAAAACAAACAATAGAGCTATTATCACAGATGCTGGATGTGACATTAATATTCTCCAAACAATCGACAATAACTATTGTATAAATGATGACCTCGAAATTGCAAAAACTCTTGGGGCTCATTATCAAGCAATTAACGATCCACAATACATGAATGCTAACACCAGACTAAAAGAAATAATATATCTACAAATACAAGAATTTAAAATAAACGCAAGTACGGATAACATAAAACAAATCACAATAACAAACTTCAACACCCATAATCTAGCACTTACAGCGAAAAATAATACAAACATAAACTATTACTTCACAAACTTCAACATAGTCAAATCAATTATCAAATATATTCCAAATTAAGTCCCTGGTGGAATTGATAGAATACCCCCCATAGTAATAAAACACAACCCTGATAACATAACTAAAGATCTAACCATCCTACTTAATAATGCTTTAAATAACTGTTATTTCCCAGATGTCTGGAAAACGGCATTAATTATTCCGATTCATAAAAAAGGAAAAAACGCCGCCGAGCCGGGGAGTTATCGCTCCATCAGCATGACCCCCACACTCAGCAAAGTGTACGAGGCAGTCATCAATAACACCATTAACGAATACGCCAGAATTAAAAAAGTTATCCCAAACAACCAATATGGCTTCAGACACTCACATTCCACTCTGCATGCAGTAAATAAACTGCTTTCAGATGTGAACGAAGGTCTGTTCAGAAACCATATGGTTGAAGCGGTTCTCTTAGACCTCCAAAAAGCCTTTGATTCTGTATGGATCAACGGACTTATCTATAGGCTAATTAAATTTGAATTCCCCACTCCATTAATACGAGTCATTCTGAACATGATATCAAATAAAAAATTTAAAGTTATAGGGAATGACAATCCCATAAGTAAAAGTTTTATAATCAAAGAAGGACTCAAACAAGGCACGCTAAATTGGTGAATTCACCAATATTATTCACAGCACACATGATCGATGCATTTAACCTAAATAACAACAATAACACACATTCATTCGCATACGCTGATGATAGAATTATCTATGTTTCGGATAAAAACGGGGATCTAGTTACGAACACATTCAACCCGCTAACAACCAACATTATTGCAATGTATACAGCATGGAATCTCAAAGTAAACCCCCTGAAAAGTGACGCAATATTGTTCAGAAACCCGGAAGAAAATATGTCCATCAAAACAAAAAAAATTTGGAGCCGTCGTGGGACGGCCGAGAGAAGAGAAGCTTTTACGTATTCGCCCGTGTCACGTGGCGGCCTATTTTAAAACCATTTTAATTTTCCATAGTGCACTGTGATTCGATTAATCTCTCTGTTCCTCTCTCGCTCTCTATATGCATATATATACATATTAATTTGGGAAGTCGGGCGTAATCTTCTGTTTTTTTTTATTTTCCACCACGATATATACGTTAGCAAACGTTTCTTGGCGTGCAACGCATATAACGCTTCTACGCTAAGTAACAGGGAGAGAGAGAGAAAGAACAAAATCAAAGAATGACAGGGATTTCTGTTGCGCAAGCATCACCCGTCTAATGGAGGGGGGAGTTAACGGTACGGTGACGGTACCGATTTCACTGTGCTCGGTTCACTCTCCACCTTTTTGAATAAATTTTATACGTGACCCTACGACCGTCCGTAAAAAAGCTTCGCTTCAAAAAAAGCATTGACCGCTTCGAAGTAAAAATACAAGGTCAAGACATAAACGATACAATTACGATACCAACAAAAAATCCAGTCAAGTAGCTAGGGGTAACCATAGACAATATGGTCAGGTGCGCTCAGCATATTGACCTTCAAATAGAGAACGCTAGGAGGAGATACAAATCACTCGGGTTGAATAATTTTCATACCTTAGGTGGGATGACAAATTTCTTATTTATGTTAATTTTAAAATGACAAGGAATTCGGTTAATGAATTAATAAAAACAAACAAGGTTTGGGAAAAAGCCGTGCGGCAGGAAAAAACCCAAGTTTATGTTAAATCGAATCAAAATGGCTGAAAGTAACGTTGATGCTTATAATGTAAACACGTGACTGTGGCCAAAACACTGTCTCACTCACACACTGTTTGTTCACAAAATCGGGGCACTAATTTACACGCGGTACACATTATTGTTTGTGTTTAGATTGTTTTGCTTCAATTCAACCGTTCGTTGAATTGATCGGCAGATGAGGTTAACCTCGATTGACACTCAAGGGTTTCGAGGTCATTAAGTGGCATGGAAGCTGGTAGTTGAGCAATTGCCTTTCAAAGACAATGGCTCGAATGGGTCACTATTTATGGAAATAGGATTGTCCATTCGCTTGTTAGGGGTTTAATTCACAGTTCGGGATGGTCAGGGTACACGAATTTGCACGATAAACACTTTCACACGGTATTTAAAACACTCGCTGAAAAACAAAGGAAAAGCACGTTGTTCGCGACTTGCCGGTTGAAGGGATAATAATGGTCGATCCGTTCGATCTGCCCTCAACCGCGATCCCGCTCAAACCTCACACTAGCGCGCATGCGCCGATGCGTGTTCAATCCACAATGGGCGACCATTGTCAACGGAACACGGGTATCTATTCGATAATCATCGAATTAGCAAAACAGCTAGAGTTATTTGTTATCTCCTCCTAATACGTCCCCTATTGACATATGGGCCCCCAATCCTATGGAATAGAGGAGCCCACCAAAGGGAAAGCGTCAGAATTTTCGAGAGAAAGTGCCTCAGGGCGTGTCTATTTATGTACATGTAGTATCCTGTAGTTAAATCGCAACCTTTTTTACTGACCTCACTTGCCTTTTACGACCAACATGGCAGACTGTACAACGTACTGATAATATAGCAATTTATTATCGAAGTAAATCGGAGGAATCCTTATTTATTTCTCCCGAATTCCCGATCCTTCTCGTTGAGACATCATAATTGGCGACGAGGGTAAATAATTTTTTTCAATTTCGCTGAGTTTTATGGCTAAAACTCAAAAGTGAAGTGAGCACATTGTCTATGTCGTGTCTTACACCATATAGCCACGATGTCTGCGCAACTGGAACAGCAGGTTGAACAGTTGCAAGCAGAGTTACTTGCTAGAGAGCAAAAACTACTGGAGTATAAACAATGTGCAAGTTCTGCGATCGCAGAAAAAGACAAACTTCTCGCTGAAATGGATGAGAGGTTAACGGCAGAACGCGCTGAAGCTGAGAGGTTAAGGAGGCAGGTCACTCAACAGTCGAATAATCCAATACTTCGAAATGTGACACCAGCTCCAGCTATGGAACAAATTTTTGCTAGTGCAACAATTGGTTCAATCGAAGGTTACAAAAGAACCACAGATTGGAGTCAATGGTTACGTCGTTTCGAACACTTTATGATGGGTAACACTATTCCTGAAGGCACGAAAAAGGATTTATTCCTTAATTCATTGAGTCCAGAGGGCTACGCACTTGTCTCGAGGTTATTTGCACCAGACTCTGCTGGAACGAAAACCTGTGAGCAGCTAATTGATCTGATCACACCCCATTTGAAACCAAAGCCGAGCATCATCACCGAGAGGTATAAGTTCAACATTTGTGAGCAGTCCGAGGGTCAGATGGTCTCTGAGTTTCTGGCTAACCTTAAACGTTTACCAACGTATTGTGACTTCGGGGGCAACCTCAATGACGTCATCAGGGACAAATTCGTCTGCGGTCTGAGGAACAAGGCCACGAAGAAAGAACTACTGAGCGAAAAACATCTCACGTACGAGCGAGCCATCGAGGTAGAAGTGAGCGATGAAGCAGCTACGAGGGACACCGCCGAGACGGATCATTCGAGGACACAGTCTGTAAACTACATGGAAAAACAGCAGGGGAATAATAAGCCTAATTCTATTACCAATAATAGCAGTAATAAGAAATGTACATGCTGTGGGAGAACACGTCATTTTAAAAGTTCTTGTCGATTCACAGAGTATTGTTGTGATAAATGTAAACAAGCGGTGAATTGTCCCCCATTTGAATGTATTCCTCAGATGTATTCATTATGGAATCTCATTTTCATTTCTACCAATGTCATTGGTTGATAGCTTCCGAATGTTTTCCTGAATTATTCATTGTGAGAGATGGGATGAAGTTTGCCCTTATAGTGGTAATCAGTCAACCTGGTCCGTCATTTCATTTTGCCTCACCCTCCCCTAGGGTAACCCACCCAATCGACGGGATCCAATAGGTGGACGGTCGTCTTTTGAATAGGAAAATACGCGAAGCAATTACATTTTCTTTACTCGAGTTTTTATTTCAATTTTCAAACAAGCTGAAGTTTTTTAAACTATATTTCTTCATTTAAAAAATTTCTGAGGAAGTACCTGAATGTACTATTTCATAAAGTTGCATTATTTTTAGTATCATTTTAAGCAGGCAATACCTTCTATATGCCCCCACAATAGACTATTTGAATAAAGTTCGAAGCTGAAGTTGCACATTAATGAAATACTTTATTGATACAATTACGGTTATATTTGTTTAGACAAGATTACTTCAAGCTGGTTTCCGATAAGACGAAATGGATCTCAGGTATCCATATTTAATGAATAATACTGAAGAAGGTATTCCCCGAAAGTACGTAATTATCACACATAAAAGACTATGGGTAAATAATCCTTTGCCAAATTTATTTTATTATTGCTCCAGGGTATTTTAAACTTTATGGCAAGTTCCACTACTCCGATTAAAATACCCTTTATCTTAGTGTAATTTACCTTCACGTAGTGATAATTTAACCTAAATAGGGTAAATTACTCGAAAATTGACAGTAGTTGCCTTTTTTCGGCAAATTCAGCTGTTAGGTGATCAATTACCCTTAAGGAAGAGTAAGATTCTCAAGGGGTGCTTTACCCATATCTTTTTCTAAATTAAAATTTCATAAAGCCAGGCACCGAGCACAATCAGGGAATTTCGTATATATTATTCCTAACTAAATAAAAGTTATTATTTCCCAATGTATCATAATGCACATCGACATCAGGTTGCGTAGTTTTCGAGATATTCACAAAAAATGATTTATAAACAAGTCCTTATATCTCAAAAACTAATACACCGATCGAGCTGAAATTTGATAGGGATCATTAATACTATAAGGCCCAACTTCATGCCAAATAGCAAGTTAAAATCTCTATTTGTTCATACAGTTAACGTGTTAACAAGAATTTTATGAGAAAAACAGAAAAAGGGCAATAACTCGAAACTTTAGCGGACACGGTTATATGTTTTTCGATTGAATGAGATAGATGGTATCGAGACAAAAATTTTCAAAAAAAAAGTATCGAATTTGGTTGCGTAGTTTTCGCAATATTCACTAATAACGATTTATAAACAAATCCCTATATCTCAAAAACTAATGGACCGATCTCACTGAAATTCAATAGGGATCATTACTACCATAAGCCCCAACTTCGTGCCAAATTACAAGTCAAAATATCTTTTGTTCATACAGTTATCGTGTAAACAAGAATTTTATGAGAAAAACAGAAAAAGGGCAATAACTCGAAATTTTACGGGGAACGGGTATGTTTTTTGATTGATTGAGATAGATGGCATCGAGACGAATATTTTCAAATAAAAATGAATTGAATTTGGTTGCGTAGTTTTCGAGATATTCACAAATAACGATTTATAAACAAATCCTTATATCTCAAAAACTAATCGACCGATCGAGCTGAAATTCAGTAGAGATCATTACTACCGTAAGCCCCAACTTCGGGTCAAATTACAAGTCAAATTCTCTTTTGTTCATACAGTTATCGTGTGAACAAGAATTTTATGAGAAAAACAGAAAAAGGGCAATAACTCGGAATTTTAGTGGGAACGGGTATGTGTTTTTGATTGATTGAGATAGATGGCATCGAGACGAATATTTCCGAAAAAGAAGAATTGAATTTGGTGGCGTAGTTTTCGAGATATTCACAAAAAACGATTTATAAACAAATCCTCATATCTCACAAACTAATGGACCGATCAAGCTGAAATTGTGCACAGACCTTCACCCAACTATTGCCAACTATCTCACAGAATTTCATACTTTTTGACATTTTTTAGTCCTTTATTCATTTCATTTTCTAAAAATTGATTTCAGAAAATGACCCAGCCGAGGGTTGAACGGACATACTTTTTCTACAAACATCATATGTTTACGTTTCAGACCATTCTACATCATTTCCAGGCAAAATTAGAAAATGTCAAAATTGAACGATTGCATAGCTTCGGAAGCAAAAACAAGGGCATTTAGTTATTATCTGCCGTTCAAAAGAAACTCATAATAGATCTAACGAAAGCGATAATTCAAAGAAAGCTAGTCATTCTAGAGGGAACAAATTTAATAAAAATAAAAAAGGAAAAAGTTCTAACCATTTTTCAAGTCACAATTATGTGGATTAATTCTTGACTTGGACGAAAGTTTTGACGAATTGTTTGCTATTGCTGAAGATGGAAAGAACTGAAAACGTGACAAATTCTAATTCTAGACCAATCAAAATAGAGTTGAAGATACAAAACGAGCCAATGAAATTTGAATTGGCTACAGGGCCACCAATTTCAGCGGTATCTCATAAAGATATTTCTAGTAATTCCATTTTTGAAAATGTGGAATTATGGCACAATTACAGAAAATTTAAATCGTCCACAGAGTCACCCATTCTACCATTGGGAACTTTGAAGGTCGACGTAACGTACAATGATCACAGAAAAAAATTTGTACTACCTGGAGCAAGCGAGCCTATCATGAGACGTGAATGGATCAGAGCGTTGGACGTGTCCTTGGTGGGTGAGACTAATAATGCTATTAAAAATGTGTCGGATCTAAGTAATTTATCTCAAGAGATTTTGAGAAGAAATTTCCAACAGTGTTAACAGACCGACTGGGCCTGTATAAACATGATACGTTTAAATTAGAACTGAAGGACGATGTCAATCCAATTTTTGCAAAACCCAGGGCATGTCCATACGCCATGATCGCTAGGGTTGATAATGAGTTAGACAGATTAGTGAAAGATAACATAATTTTCCCTGTGAAATCTTGAGAATGGACAATGCCTGTTGTACCAATTGTTAGTGCTAGTGGTCAATTAAGATTGTGTGGTGATTATAAGATGACATTGAACAAATTCATGAAAGTTGACCGACATGCTATACCTTGAATAACTGATGTGTTGGCTAAAATTAATACAGGGAAATGTTTTAGTCGAATGGATCTGAGTCATGCTTATCAACATGTAGAGCTAGATAATAACTCGAAACTTTTTGCGGCAATTTCAACTCACAGGGGGTTTTTCGCCTACAAAAAATTATGTTTCGGTGTAGCATCAGCTCCGGGTCTCTTGCAGAGGCTGAATTGCTTTTCGACATTCCCGGGGTTATGGTATTTTTGATGACATTTCAGTTTTTGGCTCTACTTGGTCTGAACATGACACACGGTTGTTACAAGTTTTGGAAAAGTTAGAAAACTCACCCCTAACCGCTAAACTAAGTAAATGTGATTTCCTGAAGAGTGAAATTGATTTTTTATGATTCAGAATCGATGGTAATGGAATTTATGTGATGCAGGACAAAGTTCGTGCTATCGTAGAGATCAATTCACCGAAAAATGTAACTGAGTTGAAGCGTTTTTAGGAATGGCTAATTATTACCCGAAATTTATTCAGAATTATGCGCAGACCGCCTCAGCTTTGTACTCTCTACTAAAGAAAGGTGTTAAATGGTTGTGGCTACTAACATGAGCAAGCATTTAATGAAATGAAGAAGAAGGTTATTTCAAGTGAAGTACTGATGTATTACGACTCCAGTTTGCCGATTAAAATTACTTGTGATGCTTCGCCTAATGGCATTGGTGCGTTTTTGTCGCACATAATTGGTCATAATGAATCCAAGCCAGTGGCTTTCTTTTCCCGATCTTTAACTCAAGCTGAAAAGAATTATTCCCAGTTGGATCGAGAAGCATTAGCTTTAGTTTTGGAGTTAAAGCATGTCACCAATATGTTTGGGGTCAAAAATTCCTATTAGAAACGGATCATAAGCTACTAAAATTCATTTTTGACCCTAGTCGAAGTTTGTCGTCGATGGTGGCAGGGAGAGTACAAAGATGGGCTGTTTTTCTGTCGGCATACGACTTTGTTCTGCAACATATCGACGGAAAGCAAAATGTCACTGCAGACTGCTTATCGAGCGCCGTTATTTTAGGCGGGGAAGGAAATAAGGGGAAAACAGCTTATTCGAACTTGAGTTATATTGAAGATGAAGTCAAATTATTAGATGTTAATTTGATTATTAACGAATCATCGAAAGACGAAGTTTTAAGTAAAATTATAAGCTATGTGAAGAATGGTTGGCCTAGAGAAATTGAGTCTAATCTATAATTTTCCAAATGAAAAGAAACTAAGTTGTATCTTGAAAATGATTGTTTGATGTGGGGATCTAGAGTCGTTGTACCCGAGGACTTGCGGGGTATGGTTTTGAAAGAACTTCATTCGACCCATACGGGAATTGTCAAAATGAAATCAGTAGCGGGATCTTATGTGTGGTGGCCGGCAATCGATCAAGACATTGAAAAAATTACCAAACAATGTAAAGTTTGCCTAGAGAACTCGAGTAACCCGCCCCGGGCGAAATTACAGACGTGGAAATGGCCAGAAAGCCCGAATATCAGAATACACCTTGATTTTCTATAAATTGATGATAAAATGTTCTTGATCATTGTTGATGCTGGCTCGAAGTGGATAGAAGTAAGACTTATGAAAGATATAACCACGAAACAAACAAAATCAGTTCTGATGGAGTATTTCGCAACTTGGGGTCTCCCAATTGTCTTGGTTAGTAATAACGGACCTAGTTTGGTTTTCGAAGAATTTGAGTATTTCCTGAAAGGATTGGGAATCCTCTACGTGCGAACTGCTCCATACCATCCTGCGTCCAATGGGGCTGCAGGAAACGCTGTTAAAACGCTCAAAAAACATTTTAAACTGTTAATCAAAGAAGGTCACTCAATTAAAGTAGCATTGAACAATTTTTTGCCTAGTTATCGATCTACACCACATCGTACGACGGGTTGCTCTCCCTCAGAGTGGCACTTAGGTAGACCAATGCGCTTAAAGCTGGATTTTGAAGCACAATCTGAGAGGTCATGTGATACAACAGCAACTAAGACAAAAGCAGTATGCACCAGGGTCGACGTTTAGATCTTTGAATACTGGGGACGTGGTCATGGCCAAGGACTTCATACAGAAGAAGTGGACCCAGGGTGAAATGATTCGTCAAGAGTCACCTGTGACTTACACCATCCGTACCACTGATGGCAGGGGCTGGAAGAGACATATCGACCATTTGAGAAGCTGTGAATTACCAAATACCACTGGAATGAGCTCTATACGTTTGAGTCCCAGTGAAGAGAAGATTCTTGTTCCGCCTATGCACAATAGAAGCGAGACGAAGAATGTTTCCCTACGAGAGGAAGCAAACGATAACAACGTTTGTGAGAACGCCGAATCATCCCACTCAGAGTTGAGTGTTCCTAGGATCAATTCACCGTCCTGCACACCAGCGGTTCCCAGTGAGACAGCAGCTCCAACTACCTCAGTACCTATCTCTGAATGTCTTACTCAGACTCGGGCATCATCAACACCAGTATTGCGTAGGTCTAACAGAGTGTCCAAACCTGTGCAACGACTAAATCTTTAATAGAGAATTTCCAGCTCTCTCAAGATTGGAAATGTGTTCAGTATAAATGTTGACTCGAGCTTATCTCGTAGAAACCAAAAGGCTGCCTAAATTACCAATATTTTATCAATTTAATGGATAAAGAAAAAATACGTATTTCTTATAGATAAATTTTGCACGATTTTTGGATTTAAGTGGGGAGGAGTTGTAGTATCCTGTAGTTAAATCGCAACTTTTTTTACCGACCTCACTTGCCTTTTACGACCAACATGGCAGACTGTACTACGTACTGATAATATACCAATTTATTATCCAAGTGAATCGGAGGAATCCTTATTTATTTCGCCCAAATTCCCGATCCTTCTTGTTGAGATATCACAGTACAGATCCCAAAAAACAAACTTTCAGCATCAAATAAGCAATAAGATCCTATATCGCGTCGCTAATATTCCTAGGAACGATAATTTTATTGTCCAAATAACCAGAGCATATTTTCTAAAAATCAAACATATAGATAATAGAGCCATTAACTCATTGGCTGAAGTCCCCTTCGAAGAAGCACACAGTCGGGCCAGAACCAATAACATCAAGCCCGAATACTTCGTACTATGAATACTATGATAAGATTGGCCTCTTAATAAATAAAAAAAAACGGCATAAAAGAAATAAAAGTATCCCTATCGACGATTTTAATAACAGAGAATTCACTTATTCAAGAGATACCTCAGAAGTGGACACAAACAACTTCACGAGAATACGTAGGAAATATTGGTAGCTTAACCGAGAAGATACATTTATCAAAGAATGAGTTATCTGCGAAAAAGCGGCTAGAACATCGAACAATAAAAAGAATAAACACAGCAAACAGGATTATAGACCACCATAAAGGGTTGAAAAACCGAGGCCATCATTTTTAGAATAATTATATACCATCAGTGTATCGGTTTTCGGACAGCTAAGCAATGTTCGCGATGAAGTTGCTATCAATTAATAGTGGACTGAAGGAATCAAAAGGTTAAATTGATATTTTTCATATTTTTTCTCTCTTGAATAATCAAAAATACATCGATTTACTGATGCGAATCATAAAAAAAACGATGAAATAAAAATTCTGCATTTACGTCGGTTTTCGGACACTTCCAACGAGGTGTGTCCGTTTTCGGACAACCTAAAGGAAGACTGGAAAACGCAAGTGTACGACAGAACAACTTTTCAGAATTGTTTATTATGCAGACCATGACATAACAATTTAATCAAATATATAAAAAACACAACACGAATTATGATATTTATTAACTTCCTGATTTTTCGGGAAGTTATTGTAATGACCCCGAAATCGATTTTTTTGTGTGTCGGTATGTATGTATGCATGTGGCTAAATTTTAATCCCGGATTGCTCGCGAAGGAATCAAGTTTTTGGAATTATGAAAATTGCAATTGAAGCGGCTTCACGTAACTTAGAGTTGATTAGATTTTGGTGAAAATTCGTATAGCCTATATATTGTTAATAAACACTTGAATTGTTCATAACATTCTCCTGAGCGAACGGTTGGAGGTAGCGTAAAATTTATATAAGGAAAGTTGTTCCTAGTGCAAAACTACACATACTATGTTGAGTAATTTTTTCCGTAATTCGCATATTTAGGGAGTTATAGTCAACTAAAGAACAATGGGTAGGATCAGTGAGTGTCGCGAACGTAAATGAGAATGGAACAGAGGGAAATGTAATATATCGATATATATATATAGATATATCTATATTAACTTCCCGATATAAGGAAGTTATTGCAATGACCCCGAAAATCGAAAATGAAATTTTCATGATATGTTCACTTTTCTCAACGTTTCACATAATCTTGAGTCGTTTTCCGAAAAGTGTTTGTATGCATGTGTGTGTGTGTGTGACCAAAAACTTTGTTTAACTTTTCCGAAGAAACTAACGTAGCGATTTACGTTTCTGCTTCCGAATGGAAGCATTGCAATCAACTTCTTATGGGAGGGTTTTGAAATCTCGATCGGCAACCTTTTTGGTGACGCTCGCTGTAACGTAGTAAGTAAGAGTGAGAGGCCTCCGGGAATCGAGCGAGAGTGAGACGGACTACCTTACGTCTCGTCTATCGGGCGAGAGTGAGAGGCCTTCGTGTATCCTGCGAGAATGAGACGGAAGACTTTCTGTCTTTCATGTCATTCTCTGCGTTCAGGCGGCGTCGCGATCGCGGAAAACAGCTGTTGGTTTCTAACACAGTGATCATAAGCAACGTATTTTGTTTTTGTGCGTGTCTTCATTACTTAAATTGAGAGTTTTGTGCAAATATGCCGAAGTCGGGTGCAGAAAGGACAAAAACGTGGCGGGAGAAAAACGGGCGAGTGAAGGAATTGATCAGAATAGAAAACGGAAAAGAAGTAGAACTGAAATTGAACGAGATAGCAGGGAACGGAGGCAAACACGTGCTAACCTCTTACGTGACAGTGTGGACGATAGTGTAAATAATCCAGAGAATGAACTATTAGCAACGACTTCGACTCATCCTCCTCCTGATTGTGATGTACATAGTGGTGATCGATTACAATATTCAGACTTTAATGAGTTTAAAACTGCACATAAGAACTTTCACCGTGATTTTATAAATAATCCATTCGGTTTTCCGTGTTGTGTATGTGATAGATTATGGTTTAAAAATGACTTGAAGACTCTATCCGGTGAAAATGAAATTCGTATTCAACAAAAATTTCCAGAATTCAGAAGTAATAATGAGCTGGCATGCACCAGCTGTCGCCAGGCTTTGAGGAGAGACAAAATTCCAACATTGTCGAAATTGAATGGCTTTGTATATCCCCCGATCCCTGCACATCTTCCGAAGTTAGATTTAGTGTCCGAGAGACTCATTTCTCCTAGAATTCCATTTATGCAAATTCGCAGATTGCGTCATGTGCATGGACAATTTGGAATTTTGGCGCAGGTGATCAATGTTCTAGTGGATGTCAATACAATGGTCAATCACTTGCCCAGGAACATTGACGACGATCACTGTGTTTACGTTCATATCAAGAGAGAAAAAATTCATCGATCAAGCTACTTGACAGGTTTAATAAACAAGAGTACAAACATATTAAAATATGGCTAAGATGCTTAGTACCGAGTCCATTGTATCAACTGTACGACATCGAAGTGATGAATCTTTCTTTAATGAGGATTGTGTCGTTCATCAGATACCTATAGATGAACTGAGTGAAGACATCCCCATGGAGGAGAGCCTGTTCGCTCAGCAACACACATTACTCTGGAATGAGGATAAATACTTGAGGATTACTCCTGGAGAAATGAATGTCCCTCACAGTCTATTATTTGATGAGCATGCAGAAGAGTTATCTTTCCCTACTATCTATCTCGGACAATTCCGGCGCTTTAGTGAATATCTCAATGTGACTCCATTCATGATGGCTACCAGTGAGCTAAGGAGATCTGATCGACGTGGGGTTACACCTCATCATTTACTCTATATGGCAATGAAAATTATGAGGTTTAGAGTCCGTGACAGTCTATCCATTGCTTTTAAACACGTAGGTAAAGACACAAAAATTACAGGTGAACAAATTGAATCAGAGGAGTATATAAATCATTGTATAGAAAGCAACTTGGCTTTTCTACGTTGTATCCCTAACTCGACTTGGTATTGGGCTGAAAGAAAGAGATACTTATTCGCAATGATCAGACAACTCGGAAAATCCACGTTATTCCTAACTATGAGTGCTAATGAAGTTGGTTGGCCCTCATTATTACAATTATTATATAAATTGAAGAATAATGGAGCAGAAATTACAGAACAAGATGTTCAGGAACTCCATTATATTGACAAGAGCACACTCATCAATGAAGATGCTGTAACATGTGCCATCTATTTTAATAAGCTCATCAATGTTATAATGAACATACTTCAGTCCAAAAAGTCTTCTCCCTTCGGGAAATATCGTGTTGTCCATTATTCTAAAAGAATTGAATTCCAGCATCGTGGGAGCCCCCATGTACACATTCTGCTATGGCTTGAGAATGCTCCAGCGGATCCACTAGGTGCTGACCGACTAAGAGCTATTGCACTAGTTGATACATTGATATCAGTGGCCACTTCAGAATCGTCGGGGAACATCAAACTACAGACACATAAGCACACGTTCACATGTTACAAAAAAATAGCTGCGAACGCTCATCAAAAAGGCAGATTTGAAGCTCCATTCATGCCATGCAGATACACAACTATACTGACACCAATGCAGAAAGAAGAACCAGGATTCCACACGTATAAACAACATTACAACACCATAAGAACAAACTTAGCGAACAATGACTATGCTGATATTGATAGTTTCTATCAGGGAAATGGAATACTATCAGATGATTACTACATGAATGTGCTTCGAGCTGGCATCAATCGTCCCAGAGTATTTCTTAAACGTCAACCCATGGAAAAGTGGCATAATCCATTCAACCCATTCATTTTCAATATTTTGAAATCAAACATGGATGTGCAATTTATCACCGAAGAATACTCATGTGCTGCATACGTAGTGGAATACGTCAATAAAACGAACCGTGGAATTAGCAATCTCCAACGTAATATCACTGCAATAATGGATGAACATCCAGAGTTCGATATTGTCGAAATTACTAGGAAAATGAGCGTTGACATGCTAAATACTGTCGAAATTACCAGTCAGGAAGCTGCATGGTACCTTCTACGTGAACCGATGTCAAAGTCTTCTTCAGTTGTTACCTATATTTCAACAATATGGCCGATCGAAAGACAAAGAATTCGAAAAACTCAGAAAGAACTCAATGAAATGGATGCTGATGATGATGCAACAAACATATGGAAAGAAAATTGGTTTGACAAGTACGAAAAGAGACCTGAAGAGCTAGAAGATGTCAATTTGGCTCAGTTTGTTGCTCATTACACACTGAATAATCAGGGGAATTGGACACGAAGGAAAGAACCTCGGATTATTCGGTACAGAAACTACGACATGGCTGATGATTTCAATGAATACAAACGGGAAATGGTGACTTTGTATATTCCATTCCGAGATGAAGAAAATTAAATTCTTGCAGAAACCAAATTCATACAGATTTACGACGACAACGAAATATTGATTTTGGAGCGACATAAAGAATTCTCATCGAATTTAGATATCCAGAAAACCATCGAGATATGCCGAGAGTTGTGTCGTGAAGATGAATTAAATCAAGATGATGATGCTGAAGGAGACAACGTAAGTCGCCTTTTTCCTGAAGCAAATCCTTTTCAAGAATTGTATAACGCTGACCACATAATGAACGACGATCTGCGGTTAGCAACACTTAACAAATTGGGTGCTATCGCAAAGAAGAGGGATAATTTAATGTCCAATGAACAATTTTCTGAACTAATAAGCATGGCCAATCAGAGGCAGAAAGCACTCCTGATGCATGTGATTGCTAATCTCCTCTCATCAAACCGATCACCACTCCAAGTTTTCTTCAGTGGGCCAGCAGGATGTGGGAAGACATTCCTCATTAGACTCCTCATGGAAATTTGCAACCGCTTCACAGATAATGATGGTTTTTGCAATGCTTACATCGCATCTGCATCAACAGGAAAGGCTGCAAAAGCAATTGATGGTACGACAATCCACACTGCATTGAAAATATCCCTTTCCAAACTATTACCATTATCAATTGAAGTGGCTCAACAGTACAGAATGCTCTTCAAATACGTCCAAGTTATACTCATCGATGAGGTCAGTATGGTAGGAGCGGAATTGCTGTCTCAAATTGACGCACGGTTAAAACAAATAACAGGAAATTTCCAAGATAATTTTGGAGGAATGGATATCATTTTCATAGGTGATTTGCGTCAGTTACCTCCAGTGCGTGCTACACCCATCTATCAAGCAACAAAACGACGCATAGCAGCACCAACACTTTGGCGTGACTTGAAGTTCTATGAATTGGATAAAGTCATGAAACAAGCGAATGCTGACTGCTCCTCTTTATTAACTAAAATTGGAAATGGCGAAGAATTGGATCAAGAACAGATACACCTAATCGAATCTCGTTTTTATACAAGAGAAGAAGAAGATCGTCTTTGTCCACGTGGAATTCGGCTATATTTGACAAATAATGCTGTAAACGAATACAATTTGACAATTCTTAATTCTGCAGAGAATTAAACAGTCTCAATAGCTACTGATGTATTCACCGGCTGCCATAATGCTGAGCAACAATCATTTGTACGACAAAAATTGCATAAAAAAACGGTAATAGACACTGGAGGTCTGCCCTACGAGATAATACTGGTGTTAGATAAATGGTATATAATAACAACCAATCTGGATGTCTTGGATGGTTTAGCAAACGGCGCAGTTGGTAAACTAGTTCATATCGAACCTGATGCAGGGGCAGTAACTCGTGTGTGGCTGGAATTGCCAGATTCACCAAAGACGGGTCAGAAGATCCGGTGAAAAGCTGCTGCGTTCATCCAAGCAAACAACATCAGCCACATGGCAGTTCCCATTGCACGAAGAACTTCTACGATATATATGAACAATAATAAAACGGTTTTCGTCAAAAGAAATCATCTGCCATTGGTATCAGCGTGTGCTATTACTATCCACAAGTCTCAAGGTGGTACGTTTAATCAAATCGTCTATGAATACGAAAAGACACATTCACAACAACTCCTTTACGTAGCCTTGTCCCGTGTCACAAGTATACAGGGATTGTACATCGTTGCGAAGGATAGAAAGAACAAATTTTATCATGGACGGAAAAAAGCTCAATCAATGGACAAGCTACAATCAGAATTTAGAAGATTATCAACAAATCCATTGATAACTTTGACTGACATTCTCCGAGAGTTCATCACCAGACCAGGCTTATCAATAACAACCCTCAATTGCCAAAGCTTAGGAGCTCATAGCGGAGATTTCAATGATCCGGTGATTCTACGGTCTAATACATTGATACTTTCAGAGACGTGGAAGAACAACGATCAAGAAATTGATGTTCCCAATTTTAATTGTGTCGTACAGTTCAAAAGACATAATGTGAGAGCAGGGGGTGTCGCAATACTTTGCAATACTGCTCATGAAACGAACATCATGACACCCAATATGGACCTGAACTTGAAACAACTAGAATCGCTTTCAATTGGGTTGTCATCTGTTGGAGAAATGTGTGCAGCTGAATGTCGCACAGAAAGCGGACAGCGGATTAAGCTTATAGCACTCTATATTTCACCAAACCAGCAGATGGCGAAAATAATAGTGTTTATTCACCTTCACTTGCTGCCGTATACTCCAGTGGGGGCTGCAGAAGTTGGAGTAGGGCTGGACAAAATACCTATGATTCTAGGTGGAGATTTTAATGTTAATTTTGCTTCATAGGATTCCAAGCCATTAATTCATTTCTTGCAACAGAAATTGTCATTGGAAATGAACAATTCATCAGTTGAATCGACTACACGCCACGGTACCACGATCGATGCAGTTTTCTCACGTTACATCGAAAATTTGGAGTCAAGAGTCTTCATTACCTATTTTAGTTACCACAAACTATCATTTCGTTCATGAAGAGTCTACCAGAGAATGAAGGTGCAGCTGATTGAGATTTAATTCATCATATTCATACTAATATTATTGTATCTTGAAAAAAGTATAATTATTATCATGAATAAATTAATATTTACTATCAAGAAGTGTTTGACACGTGATTAAAATGATTCCTCTCCCTCTAAACATAGAAAATTGAATAATCCTTGCCGATCCAATCATTCAGTTTCACTTCTATCGCGTGTCTTCATGACACACCATTTTTTTCGAAAATCTTCACCTACAAAATTCAACATAAAAAGGACTAAATTTTGAGAATAAAATCTGAAAAAATTGCCGGTTATTGGTATTGAGTGTAGCTAGCTGTGGGCGCAATATCAGTGAAATCTGCCGGTAAGTTTCTTAGAAATCCACTTTTTTTTTTTTCGATCGTTCATATCTCTGAAACTAATGAATATTTTTTAATCTCTTTTTTATCAAAATGTGCGTCTGAACGAGCTCCAAAGAATGGTCGAATAACATCTAGTACGTTGCTCACAAGCAATTGCACATATTTCAATTCTTCTGTTTTTTTCGCTTTTTGCTTTTCTACGCACTCTAGCGTGTCGAAAGATTCAGATAAAAACTTGAAGTTTGAAACAAAGATTCCTTGTGTTGTGGCGAAGAAGCCGGTTGAATGGCGCTTTGATCATATCAGTTTTCTAGATTTGAATTTTTTCGTTTTTACGGTTTTTATTTTATTTCTCGATAATTATTTAACCGATTTTGTTGTTTTTTTTTCAAAGTGTGTGCCTTAACGAGATACATAATATGGTTGCAAAACATTCAGTCACTTAGCTTGGATACAATGACATATTCCTATTTTTTAACTTTTGACTTTGGAACTTTTTGTGGTTGTTCGCACTCTAGGGTCCGCAAAAATTGAGATAAGAACCTGAAATTTGGAACAAAGGTTGCTTTTGTTGTGGTGAAGAACCCTATTGAATGGCGATTTAATCGCATTATTAGTTTTCTAGATTTGAATTTTTTCGTATTCCCGGTTTTTATTTTATTTCTCGATAATTATTCAATCGATTTTGTTGCTTTTTTTCAATGTGTGCCTTAACGAGATCTATGATATGGTTGAAAAGCATTGAGTCAATTAGGTTGGGTAATATAAAATATTCTTGTTTTTTAACTTTTGACTTTAGTTTTACTTTCTGTCCTTATTCCCACTCTAGCGACCGCAAAAATTGAGATGAAAACTTGAAATTTGGAACAGAGGTTCCTTTCATTATGGTGAAGAACCCTATTGAGTAGCGATTCAATCGCATCATTAATTTTATAGATTTCAATTTTTTCATTTTTACGGTTGTGTCATTACTTCATTTCTCGATAAATATTCATCCCTTTTTTTCCAAAATGTGAGCCTTAACGGTATCTATGGTCGAATAACATTGACTCAATTACTTGGGGTAATATGAGCTATTCCTGTTTTTGATTCCGTTCGCCTGGAAAAAGCTTTTTCAATACTGGAGTATTTTTATTTTGTTTGCAATTGGACCATTCGGAAGCTTACCACCAATGAAATTGAGGGAAATAAAAACAAGCCGGCGGTCCTCGGTTCCCCCATTCGACTGTGTCAAATATGTCACCGTCTTTGTTTATTTCCGCCAATTTCATTGGTGGTAAGCTTGCGAATGGTGCGATGGCACACAAAATCAAAATGTTCCAGTATTGAAAGACCTTTTTCCAGACGAGCGGCATCAAAAACAGGAATATCACATATCACCCAAAGTAATTGACTAAATGTTGTTCAACCAGTTCATAGATCTCGTTAAGGCTCATATTTTGGAAATAAAATGGGATGAATACTTATCAAGAATGAAGTAATAAAAGAACCGTAACTATGAAAAAATTGGAATCGAGGAAATTAATGATGCGATTGAATCGCCATTCAATAGGGTTCTTCGCCATAACGAAAAGAACCTCTGTTTCGAATTCCACGTTTTTATCTCAATTTTTGCGAACTCTAGAGTGCGGATAAACACAAAAAGTACAACCAAAGTCAAAGATGGGAAAATAGGAATATCTCATATTACCCAAACTAATCGACTCAATGTTTTTCAACTATATCATAGATCTCGTCAAGGCACACATTTTCAGAAAAAAACAACAAAATCGGTTGAATAATTATCGGGAAATAAAATAAAAACTGTGAAACCGAAAAAATGGAAATCTAGAAAACTAATGATACGACCACAACAAGAGGAACCTTTGTTCCAAATTTCAAGTTTTTATGAGAATTTTTGCGGACGCTGGAGTGCGAACAAACCCAAAAAGTAAAACCAAAGTCAAAAGTGAAAAACAGGAATATCTCGTATTACCCAAAATAATTGACGCAATATTTTTCAGCCATATCATAGATCTCGTTAAGGCACACATTTTGAAGAAAAAAACCACAAATTGGTTCAGTAATTATCGAGAAATAACATAAACACCGTGAAAATGAAAAATTTAAAATCTAGAAAACTAATGACACGATCAAATCGCGATTTGACAGGGTTCTTCACTACAACGAAAGGAACCTCTGTTTGGAATTTAAAGTTTTTATCTCAATTTTTGCAAATGCTAGAGTGCAAAAAGCAAAGATAACTGTAAAAAACAGAAAAATTGAAATATGTCCGATTTCTTGTGAGCAACCTACTAGATGTTCTTCGACCATTCCCTGGATCTCGTTGAGATGCAAATTTTGCTAAAAAGAAATTAAAAAATATTCATTAGTTTCAGAGATATGAACAATCGAAGAAAAAACGGAAAAAATCGATTTGTAAGAAACTTACCGGCAGATTTTACTGAAATTATGCCCACCGCTAGACGTACTCAATACCAATAACTGACAATTTTTCCAGATTTTATCCTCAAAATTTAGTCCTTTTTATGTTCAATTTTGTGAGTGAAGATTTTCGAAAAAAATTGATACATACAGACACTATGCTCAAACTTCGTATTTTTACGTGTCAAACCATTATATATCATTCACAAGCATAATTAGCGAAAGTGAAAATTGACCGATTGTAATGCTTCCATTCGGAAGCAAAAAACGGTGACATATTTGACACATTCGAATGGGGGGGGCCGAGGACCGCCTGCTTGGTTTTTTTTTTATCTACGTGACTTACTATTCTCCAGGTCTGAAAGGAACGATTTATGCGAAGAATCTTTCGTTTAATTGTTACTAACAAATTCAATTGTTTATATCGCTGTATCGCAAGAACGGTTTGAGATACGCAAAAAAGTCTCAAATGAAAGTTCCCCGCCACGAAATACACATTTGACGTTTAATGACTTTTTTGGATAACACCCGTAGTTAATTGTTAATAACAAAAAAGATTGTTTATATGCAGTGGCGTGAGAACGGTTGAAGATATGAAACAAATTAGTTTATGAAAATTGTTCCACACACAAAAATACATATTTGATCTCGTCTAACTTTTTTTGCTAACACCGATAGTTAATAGTTCTTAACAAATTGTATTGTTTATCTAACTACTTCATATTAAGAATTATAATTTTTTTTAATATTTAGAAATTTCGAAAACTTTATTTTACCCCAGAGGTAGATGGGGTAACCAGGCGGACGAATTCCCGTTGAATAGTTTGATGGGCTGAAAAATCAAACCAAAGTGGTCCTGTGCAGTAATTATTAATCGCAATTTCAATTATTGATATCACTGTTAAGTTTGGTTATCACAATGATTGCACGTTTATGCTGTACTCAAATACCAAATCGGAAAGTTTTGTTTGTGCCCCGTACGGGGACACACATTTGCACACACTAGAAAATCATCTAATACCTTTTGAAATTTTAAGAAACTGGAGAGTTGAACAACTTGATTTGACAAATTCACAATATTGAAAATTTTCAAAATCTTCAAAATCTTCAAAATTTTGAGAATGTTGAAAATTTTCAAAATTTTGGCCTTCCTTTTACCCCTGAAAGAATAAACAATTAATTTTAAAAAATGACTCAAGTACTTAACTACAACAACTCAAAGAATTAATTTGATTCTCAATTAATTTTTGTTCAATTTAAAGACAAGATAAATTTAATGAGGTTAAGTGCCAAAAATCTTGTGTCCGATAAATAGACATACCCGTAACATTATCGGCATCGATTTTCGGACACCGTATTTTATGGAAAACCTACATATTTCCACTATTTTGTAGTGGTCCTTCGACTTAAAATTTATCACTTTATTACGAAAATCAATTTGAATTGAGAAAATCCTCACATTTCGCTTGGAATGGTCTTACGCGATTTCGAGATTTTTTTGCGGTTACGTACAAGCGAGCTCTCGCAGAATCAGTTGCAAGTGGGCATGAGCGCCAAAAGTATCCCTATTAATTGTTCACTCAGACAAAGTGGCCGCTATATACAGGGAAATGTTACTTTTTTTTCAAAACAAATATACATTCATAATTATTTCTTCAATAGCAATTGGATAAATCCAGTATAAATGCCGAGAAATCGTGAAGTGTCCGAAAAGCGACACCTGTCCGAAAACCGGTTCACTGATGGTACCTCATAAGTATATAAACAATAGAATACGTAACGAGTGTCCTCACAGTTAAGAGATTACATTTTTTGCTTCCGAATGGAAGCTGTGTGGAGGGTCGATTTTTACATTTTCTAATTGCATGTGGAAATGATCTAGAATGGTCTGAAACGTAAAAATACAAAATTTGAGGCCACCGCCTGTCCGTGACCATATCATTTTTTCTACCTCGATTTACTAATTTGAACATTTACACGGCTAAAATTGATTTCTAAAATCTCAAATTCTCTCCAATAATTGGTATTACGTCCCTCTTACACCATACCGAATTTCAGCTCGATCGAAGCATAAGTTCTTGAGAAAACTTGAGCCATTTTTTTTGGTTTTTGCTCGATATCTCCTTCAATATCGAACCGATTAGTCCTTACGCCTACGACCTTTCTGTGGAGATATCGGCGTCCCCGAGGTAACCATGTTCGATTATATGTTTTGTGGGTCGCTGATCACGAATCTGTCGGTTACTTTTGCAAAAAGTTATTGAATCAATTGTTATCAATAATTTCAATTCTGTAAAACAGTTTATTTCCGAAACTATGAGACATACGAAAAAAAAATGCAATCTAAAATTTTTGCTCCCATAATTTTGAACAACTTTGCTTTTATGAAAAACTTCGATAAAATGATGAATGACAAAGCGAAACGTAATCAAACGACATTACTGGGTCATTACCTGTATCTAAAAATACTTCGAGAGATAATTTAATAGAAAAATACCATAGTTCTGCTGAATGAAGTGCACTCAATCATCAATGTATCAATCCTGTTTATTCAAACTATTTTGGCACGTTCCCGCAATTTTACACTTACAAAATCGAACACAAGGCCCACCAGCAGCCTTACACCGACATCTTTTTTGGATGCATTCATTACAACGACAATTAGGAGCTAATTCATCGATGGGAGGATACCAATCGATGATCTTCTTTGGCATCAAATATTCTTCTATACTATAACCGAATTTTAGCGGATCAATTTTCCTCTTTTCTGCAGTTAGAAGATGCTTTTTCGAATAAGTCATGAACATGGCTCTCTGAATATGCAGCCGAATTGAGGCACTCGTGGGTGGTAAGTCATTCAAAGCAATTGTGATGCCACTCTGGTGGAGCCAATATCGGAATTGATCGAAAGTAACACATGAGCTGTTCTTTCTAATGATTTGTATGAGTCATTTTTCGGCATCACAGATCGAAGTTTCCATTGTTTCTTCAGACATCCCTAGGTAATGATAATGAACAATTATTGACAGTTGAGAAGGTTTGAAATCAATAGACAAGTATCAAGTTAGTGCAATCAATTACCCGTAGCAAAGTTTTGTAAATAATTTTGAGGGACAGACCGAAGAGCACTCTTTTAGTACCGATTCTGCTCATGCAGTGAGACCCAGTTAGGAAATGCATAGCGGGAATTACTTCCAACAGATCTCTTCCATGCAGAGACGCCATAGCATGGACGGATAGAATTCGCATTTTTGATGCCACACAAACTTTCAACCAGAGTTCCTCTGTAAACAATCATTATGTTATAGAGATGCATGCAAATTGTGAGTGAGAAAACAAAAGTGGACAAATCAAATTACCTTCAAACCCTGTGCTTCATAATGTACCCAAAAATAAAGAATCATGACCAACAGATCAGGCTCATTAGACTTGACAGTAATGGTAGAGTGTGACTCTTTCACTATGTGTAGGATATGTATAATGATTTTGTCATCTGGACCCTCAATTTCTCGATCATGCATAATGTCATCAAACGTGCAAGGCAGAACAGATTGACACTCATTTCTTGTGATGACACCAACAATTACTTGGATACTTGGCCATAATAAATGAGCTCTTTTCAATATATGATGGCGTAAATAATCCTGCAGTAAAAGTTTATTCTCAATCGAAAAAAAATAAAGACAAGAGAAAAATATAAAAACAAACCGCCGAGCCAGGAGTTCCTTTGCATTGGTTTATGCTTTGCACTAGGCGGTGCCCCTTCAACCGGCGATGCCAGCCACGCGCCTGTTTGTTTACTTTTCACTTTGTCCGCACGAGCAATATCTGCCACACGGTTAGAGATACTGAAAAAGTGACTACATATTTTTTGTTCACGAGTTCATGGGGAATCTTTCAAGTTTCATAACTTTTACCTCTATCTCCAATAGTTATGGAGGAAATTAAGGTTGAACGTTGAGCGGACCCCTATTTTGCTTCCTCATGGCTCATAAAAACGAGAATTCTCTGAAAACTACTGAAAATAAAGGTACAAGTCAAATGAGTTACCTGAAAAGATTTTTAATACTGAACATTTGATTCTTAAGTCATTTTCTTGTATCTCGAACCGTTTCCCTGGGAAACCCCCCGAAGTCCCGCGCCAACGCTCGCGTCTCACCCGGGTCGGCCCGCTCATGTTTGATTATCTGTATCTTCCTCCTTAATCATTTTATCGAAATTTTTTATAAGAGCAAAGTTATTAAGAATGATGAGAGGAACATTATTGGACTTAAATTTTTTTTCGTATCTATCATAGTTTCGGAGATAGTCGTTTTAAACAATTAAAATGGTTAATAACCATTGATCTAATCACTTGTCGCAAAAGTAACTGACAGATTCGTGATCAGCCACCCAAAAAACATATAATCGAACCTGGTTACCTCGGGGCCCCGAGATGTCCACAGAAAGGTCGTAGGCGTAAGGACTAGTAGTAACTTAGAGCTGATTAGTTTTCGGATGAAATTGGTGCAGTATATATATTAGCATTAACAATTCCAATTGTTCATAATGTTCTCTCCCTGACGATTTAGGATACACGGTATTGCGTGTATGTCGATTTTCTGTTGAAAATAGGTAAAAAATAGCCTTTTAATACTTATTAAACATCTGAAAATGAACTATTTGAGCAATTCAGAGCCATTAGTCACTCATTTATCATCTATTACACGAATTCGTTAATCCCACAGTGAATGGTAACGTGGATGTTGCGTGTAAGTTCAATCGCCAGGGATTGAATAAACTATTAGACTTAGCGTAAAATTTATGTAAGAAAAGTTCCCCATATAAAAAAACCATGTGTGTCAGCTTCGACGCGCTACTGGAGTTTACTCCTTCAGAATAATTATCTTAGAATATATACAATAGAGGGTTGGGAGGGCAAATAAACTGAAATCCATGGCAGTATATTCTTCAATCTATATCTATTTACATTTATTCCCTTCACTGTTAACATTAACATTATCAATTTTCTAAATATCATCGTCGTTATTCAATACTTTTATTTTATTTTATTTGGTTTCTGAACATTTTTATCGCCAGAAGTAAAACTTACACAGTACATTTTAATTATAAACTTTTTTACTTCACACTTTTTTTTCAAACAGCCAGAAATTAGTGACACAGAAATTAGTACATAACCTACCTGGTAACTGCATCCACTTGTTTTTCAGTTTTTTTTTATCATCACTTGGATTATTTTCTCCCATATGTTACACTATTTCATTAACATTTTTCACTAACTTCATTTAATTGCTCAGTATAAATATAAATTAACATCAGAATAGTTCTCTACATGAGAATGAAACACCAAATATCTGTAATTTCATAAACTGGCTGTTGATATTCACCGCATATATTGAAACCAGCCTAACCTTTCCTGTGAGAAGGTACGCGCATCACAGTCTGAGTTGCGCGGATACGGTGCACAGAAGACAATGTAATGACTTCACTTTTAGTTAACACTCGATTTCACTGCTCACCTTTTTCCGTACCGCGGGCTATAAATCAATTCTAACGGAGTAAACTCCAAAAATACGTATTTGATGTAGAATTACTTTTTTAGATAATTTGCATAATTAAGGAGGTATGACCGTCTCAACAATTATGTCGGTAATGAATGAACGAATGAACATAGCGCTGTCATGACCGTCTCAATAGAAGCGTTTCCGTGCAAAATCGAACGGATTACACTTTGGATGGAATTTGTGCAGTATATGCAATGTTATCAACAATTATAATTGTTGATACTGTTCCACAGGTAAGATATGGAAGTTATCGGGAAACTTCTGAGGGGAACATATCAGGGAATTATCCCTGATATGAAAATACACCATTTATGTGTTCTGACTTTTTTTTATAATTTGCAGAATTAAGGAGGTATGGTTGTCTGAGCAATTTGAAATACGGGAACAATGCATATCACCAGCGTTATTCCTTATCCAAAAATGCACATTCAGTATGACTTTTCTCAATATACCTTGGAACATATCGCGAGTTGAACTAGAATATAGTTGGCGAATCAATATGTCGGCAATTGCGGGAAGGATGTCAAAGAGCGGGAAAGTTGACAGGCAGAGAGGGTAACTAGGCGGACGAATTCCAGTCGAATATTTTTATGGAGCTTAAAAATCAATCTGAATCGATCGCGTGCAGTAATGATTAGTCGCAAGTTCAATTATTGATATCACGGTTGGGTTTGCTCATCACCATGGTTACGATCTTATGCTGTGCTGAAATACCAAATCGGGAAGTTTTTTTCGTGCCTCGTATCCCGTACAGGGTGGCCAGATTGGCCCGCAGTTCGGCCCAAGCTCGAAGCCAACATTGCCGAGCTTCGGGGCCGAGATACGCTGATTTTAGTCCCGAGGCCTGGATGATAATACCGGTCCGATACTCGCTATCGATCGTGGCCCAAGGTTACGCCGGGGCTCAATCAGCTAAGATTTAATGTAAATTAATTGTAAAAACAAGTTATTAACGCTTGTTTTTACCTTTAGTATGCATAAGCATAGCCTGATTCTCATCTCCAATTCGCAAAAAAAAACTGCCTCGACGAGAATCGATCCCGTGTTCCTCCAGTCTTTAACTTCACTCCTTAACCATTCTGCCACCGCACTTGACTCGACTCGAAAATTGTTTATTAACATTTGTCATATATACATACTATATACAGTATTAATATCTTAAGTGCTACGTTCTAGATCACCAGCCGTGGGCTTTATGTCTAATTTGAACGAAGTTTAACCTAATTTTTCATTATTTCAGATATTTGGGATTATTGACATGATGACTCGATATAAGGAAAAATGACTTCTAAAAAACCTTATAAGTAATGGGTGCATGAGGGGCGGGGGAGAAAGGGATATATGGAAAGGTGGGACAAAACAGGTGGTCAGCGAGACCAATTTGCTTTCGTATCAATATTGATGTTTTGGAGCTGGGGATTAGGATCGGATTGTAGTTTAAATTTAAATGTCGAATTTATTCTATCGATAAATTTACCTATGGTTGCCATGCCCAGCGTATTGTGCATGCCGACCATTTTATTATTCATAAAAATTTATTTTGGACAAATTGAGGGTGATTTAAGTGGGTTTGTGCTGCATCGTGCCAGGCAGGACGACCATAAGAGATAGGTCTGATTAACCCTTTGTATAAAGTAAGTTTCAGACATTGACTGAGCGTTGGAGATTTCAGCAAATTATACAATCGTACTAGAATAATTTTAGTCTTGACCTTGATATCAGATATAAGTTTTTTCCACAGGAGGTTGGAATCAAGGTGTAAACCTAAATATTTCACAAAAACGGTTGGGGTAATCTTATTGCTACGCAAAGTTAAAGTCGGTTTGGACTTGGAGCTAGTAAATAAGGTTGCTACTGATTTAGCAGCATTCACTTGAATTTTCCGTTTATTTAAATCGCCAATTGTAAGAGAAGCAGAATTTTTTATTCTTCTAACAGCTTTATTGATCGATTTGCTAGGTAAGTACAGAGCAATGTGATCAGCATAGCCTGCAATGAATACATTTCTAGGTATTCTGTTAAAAACAGAAGCGATGTATAGGTTGAATAGTACAGGGGAGAGGATATCCCCTTGCGGGACTCCCGCGACAATTTGGGTTTCAACGGAAAGTAGTGATTTGACTCTAACTTGAATATATTCATTTGAAAGATATGATAGTAGAATTTTACATAAATATTTAGGTACATTTGAGCTGTCGAGTTTATATATAAGGCTTGTGGGCCATACAGAGTTGAAGGCCTTCTCGCTGTCCAGGAGAAGAACGGTATCTTCTATCCGGTCTTTCGCGGATTTTATGTCATTTTTGATTCTGACCAATTCGTGGCGGGTCGAGTGTTCTGAACGGAAACCGAATTGGTTTGTAGGTATTAAGTGTAACTCATCGATAGATTTTATAAGACGTATTAGAATTATTCGCTCAAAGTGTTTTGCGGGTACCGGTATCAGACTGAATTTGAGCGCAAAAATGTTAATGGCTAAGTTATTTAGAGATCATGTTCTTAATCTCTGAGAGGTTTTCGAGAATTCTAAGGGATTTTAGGTCATGAAGGACTTGTTTCACTGTATTAATAAAGTTTTTAGTTGTACTTAAATGTAGTTCCGGATCATCGGTCTCCATCGGAATGGTCCTAGATTCAGCGGTGGGTGCGTCAACATTCGTTCTTAAGGTTTCCATCGTTAGAAAACAAGAAGCGTAGGATGGCCTGGACATCTTCGTGGCAGTAGAGATTGGCGTAGGCTCGAGGACTGGAGGAGACTGGAGAAAATGCATGTTGCTTTCCAGGTTTTGCATCGTAGCCGAGTGTGGGGTAGCGGGCAGTTCCCGCTCCGCTCTTTTTGGTGCTGGTGGTCGGACTCTTTTTTCATGAGTCTCCACAAATTTGGTTCGGGAGGCGCACTCACGATAGCTCGCTGTGTGAGTTAGACCACAATTTGCGCACTTCAGGGAGTTACTGGTGCAGGTTTTGATGTTGTGATGGCCTGTGCATTTCACACATCTGGGATTTTAATTACAGTGCTGACTGGCGTGTCCAAATTTTTGGCACCGGTAGCACTGTGTTGGTTGTGGGGTTTTGATGTATTTTTCTTAAATGTATGATAGAAAATGGTTTTAATACCAGCGGGGCTGCTCAAGGTTACATCAGGCCCAACCGTAATTGCAAACACCGGTAGTGGCCTACTCTCTTTGCTGTCTCCGTCCTTGTTTGTTTTCACAAACTGCCGGGCTGATAATACCTTTATGCCGTGTTTAGATATTTCCGCTTCAATCTCGTGCTCAGTAAAACTGGCGGGAAGACCTTTTATGATAAATTTCTTCGGACGCTCACTTTTTAGACCGAAGGTGTAAAAATGTAAATTTTGCCTTTGCAGGATACTTGCGATTTTATTATAATCCTCCGTCGATTCTAGATGGACGATGGTGGTACTACCATTGAATTTCACCCCGAAGTTTTTGTCCGAGGCGTTGACTTGCAGGAAGTTGATTAATTTTTTGGTCTCCAATTTGTCATTTTCAATAACTATTGGTCGCACTGATGTTTGTTTTTGAGCCTGTTGTGACCCGACAGGAGTGTTCGAAGGTTTGTTGAGGCGAGCGGGTTCACAGCTCGCTCTAGTTGACGGTTTCATAACGGTTTTTTTAGTTTCTTTGGGTCTTCCACAGGAGGAGTCATTTTGGCTTTCCTTTTGGGAGCCAGAGAAAATTTGAGATTTTTGAAGTTTGACACTTTAGTGCCACAACTTCGACAAGATTTATAAATTCTCTGTACTGTAAGCGCGGTACGTTTGGAACTTATATGTTGTAGAGAGCGTCCGCACGACACCGACTCAAAACAAATACTGAACTTGGCGAACGGATATTGGCCGAAACTAGATCCACCGAAGCTCGGCGAGGCGATAGTGGCCCAAGTATTGGCCGTAGCTAGATCTACCAATGCTCGGTGAACCGATAGTGGCCGAGATATTGGCCAAAGTTCGTTTTACCGAGCATCGGCCACCCAATAGTGGCCGATATATTCGCCGCATCCGCTAGATCGGCAAACCCTGTACGGGATGGGGCACACGCATTTGCACGCCACTTGTTTTTTATCGGACGTGCACGTTTCGGTGTTTTTCTAACACTTCTAGACTATTTTTAACAAAACGGCTGTCTGTGTGTATGTGTGTGTGTAGCTAAGTATTTATTTTTCGCCTACGATTTGTCGCGACTGAATTATGCGAACGAGCTTCTGAATGATTCAACCGAAGCGTCTTCACGTAACTTACATCTGATTAGATTTTAAATGGAATTGGTCCAGTACATATATTGTTATTAACAATTGTAATTGTTTATAATGTTCTACTGCATAAACTATTAGAGATGACGACAAATTCATTGTTCATTCCATACAATGGTTTTTGAAAATCACAATAAAGTTCTCATTATTAAGAGCAAAATTTCCAATTCGAAACTTGTCGTTTTAGGGATGTATCGGAGAAAAAAAGGTGAGAAAATCTTCAAAAAATTACGCAGCCATACTTGCCGGTTCGATCTATCCAAAGCATTTAGAATTATAGCAAAAGCTTTTACGCGAGATAATCCCACCACAATTTTTGAAAAACGGTGATTTTACGTAAATCCGAGCTGCGTCCTTTTACAATAGAATCGCTCCGTTGGTTTTCTAGTTTTCCCTAAACAAAAATAGAATTATTCATTTTTCTCGAAACTGTGTCCATTTCGAAAAAAAATTCAAAGAACTTTTCTTATTGGAAATAACCTCTTCTACAAAAAAGAATGTACAATAATATTTCGGTCTACTAGTTTTAAACTCTCCTATAGACTTTGGTGCGGCTCACGAAAGAATTTGTCTCATATTTTGTAAGTATCGTTAACTTTATGATATAAATTTCCACGAATCGAAGAATAAATTAGTGTCCAACTGTCATAGATCATGTTGAATATCATGATTACTGATGAGTTCACGGTATTACGAACAATTGATGCAATAATTTGTTTGGAAAATTGCACCACAATTTTTAATCAGCGATCCAACAGAGAGTTAAATGTTCCCCTCGTATTATATACAAAATGTGGTATAGGTGTAGGGATTGATATGATTTTCGATATTTTCTACTAAATCTTACTGGATGGTTTAAGCCCACAAAAAGTATTTTCGGAGTTACTATCAGATGTACCGGTGATTAGCGTTCGTTTTTTTTCGTAGGTGGGCGTTCGTTCTCGAAATCAGATCTATTATAGACTGAGTCCTCTTCAACGGGTGATTTGGGCTGCGGAGGCTGTATGCCAACTGGCCGGTTCAGGAGTATGAGAAATTTTTTCATGTTGACATAGCAGCTGTTACTAGAGATATGTAATGACGTAGCTGAGAATCCAAAAGGGTAGCGTTTCGGGACTGGAGATTTGAATGGTGGGTATTAACGTTTACGAGTTATATCGACTCTGACAAGAGAGTGTCGGCAGGTTTCAAATCGAGTGCTCCCCTCTCCCATGTCCGAGCATACGAAGGCGGTCAAGATGGGCGTACTTCAGCCTCAAATCGAAGGTAACTCTCTTGTAAGACTCAATCTCTGCAATTATTCAGTGCCTAGGAATACCTGCTATGGAAAATACAGTCGATAACAGCGAACTTCGTGGTGACCACGTCCATGATTGGAAAAATTTCAAGTGTTGAGTTGTCAATATCCTCAACCGCGGCTCCACCGCCCCTGATCGCCAAGACGCTTGGATTGCGCCATATAGCATCTCGATCGCATAATTTG
This sequence comes from Asobara japonica, assembly GCA_026005395.1. Taxonomy (NCBI): domain Eukaryota; kingdom Metazoa; phylum Arthropoda; class Insecta; order Hymenoptera; family Braconidae; genus Asobara; species Asobara japonica. The sequence goes on from BQMI01000077.1 coordinate 279,397, forward strand.
ACGGTCAGAAATCGTTGGAACATGAATTTGACTCCATGCATTCACCGACACATACACACACACATACACATCTTGTTTAAAATGGTCTCATATGGTCAGAAATATCGAGAGAACATGGTGGACAGTGGTGGGAGACGGTATGGTTGTTGGGAAGCTCCGTGATCTTTTCGGTGAAAGTGCGGAAAAATGTGATAAATCGACTGGAAAGGGAGAAAAAGTGTGGACGAAAAAGTACGGAAGTTGGAAAATATGGAGAATGAAGAAATAGAAAAGGCTTAACGGATAATGGAGAAAGACATCAGGTATAGATCTGGATTTGATCACTGAAACCGGCGTGGAGAGAAAGGTAGCGGAAAGGTGGCAATAAGTGTTTGAAGTGCGAAGATGGTGAAGGGTTTAAGGATTATAAACGATCAAGTAGTGAACAAAATAAAAGGTGGCGGCGAGGATGCAGTATAACCAATGTGAGGTTGGTTTAAGGTTAGAAATGAAAAGAGAGATGTGTATCAGAGGAACAATGCGGGGCCCCGACTTATAGTGTTACAATGGTATGGAACATGGAATATAGTGCATTCGTAGGAAGTGAACCTAGGTGGCGAGGTTTGGGAGACTTTTGGTTAGGAACGGTGTTGAGCAGCGTATCTCAGGAGAAAAGTGCGGGGCCCGGCCTTCATAGTGATAGAAGGATATTGAGCAGTTAATGTAGTGAATTTGTATGAATCTAGGTGGCAGGTGGGGAGCTGGATGGAAGCGGTGGGAAGTAGTCGGGAAATCTCGGCGGATGATAGAAAGTAGCGGTCAGTCGCAGATGGGTGACGTAACTGAAGAAGCGGAGAGGCGCGAGAGCAAGATTGGAATGTGAGTCTAATACAGATTGAAGGTGTGAAATAGAAGGCGAACAAGGAAGATAGTAACAACAACAATCGGCTGAGGAGCGGATAGGAGGAGTACCAGTGTTGAGTGGTGTATTGGTGTTGAACGGAGAATGATAGACGAAATGATGAAGAGTGGAGGAATGAGCGTGGATGGAAAGGGTTGAGTAGGAAAGTGAAATGGTGAGGGATAAATAAGGGGAGAACTGAAACAGCAAATAATTATGAGAGGAGCTAAAAAGTGTTTTCTTTTCTTTCTTTGGCCAGTTCCAGTACATGTGTTAGTGTTGGAGTGTGCATGGATGGGAAATAATCTTGTGGCGTGGGGTGTGCGTAGGTTAAGGAAAACTGTGTACGAAAAAGGATGGGTGCAATGATTAGGACTGGAGGTGTTCAAAATGCATCATGTTAATAAATTTAATTTGAATTTCTTAGCCCGCTATTTGATCGCCGCAATGCGCATGCGCGCCACTCATCGACAGCGACCGAATAAACGTGAAAACGTGCCTAAAACTCACATGTGTCTCGCCGGTTGCGAGCACATTCTCACTCTCTCTCAATTCAACTCTCGTTGGGACGGCATGCATTCGAAATCCCAAAGGCTTTTTCCTTGGTTTTTGTGATCACTAAATGGGCACTGATTGAATTTGTGGCAGAAAATTCTCATCTGCAATTACGACTCATCGACATCTAGGATGTCCAATCTTGAGTTACTCATTATTTTTCAACTTCGGGAAAAATCTCTTTCAAAGATACCACACATTTCATGATCTCATGCATTACAACTAGTATTGTCAATCATGCTTCAACTCAATAAATTCAGGCCTGTCAATCAATAATATTGGCAGCCTAGTCAATTAGCACATTCACATCAAGAATAGGTTAATTCATTACAATTATTTAACCAACAATTAAGCTCACCGCGTGCATACATAACCTATACTTGAATCACTCAATCACTTTTAAGTTACTTAGTGGCAGAATATACGCATCTGAAAGTGTGGATCATTTGATATCTATTATGGGAATCCAATCTTGAATTACTTAGCATTTTTCACATGGGAAAAATTATTGTTTGAAGACACCACTCATTTCAATATCTCATGCATTACGCTTAGTAATGCCACTCTGGTTCCAAGTCGATAAATTCAGAATTACCAATTAATAATATTGGCATCTTCATCACTTGACAAAACTCATATCAAGAATAGGTTAAATTCATTACATTCACCTACCCAGCAATGAAACTCACCACATGCACACATAACCTATCCTTGGATTCATTCAGTTTGTAATCAAGTTCAACTCAAACAATTTAACAATTCTCAAGTAATACTTGTTATTCAAATATATTCATTATATTGTTGAATCATCATTTGTTCCACATAAAGTCAAACTTCACCAACTCCAGAGATTTTTTTGTTTTTCTTTTCTCTTTTCTACTCAATATAACTAAATGTAATTGAATTTATTTCTATTCATTTCTAATTCTGTTTTTCATTCTCACCCAAACCATTCCAATCCGGCTCTACTCAATTACAGTCCACATCCATCCCATCCTCAGGGGTGAGTAAGAAAGTAAAGCGGTGAGAGACAGATGAGGAGAGAACTGAAACAGCTAATAATCATGAGAGCAGGGCAATAATGTTTTATTTTATTTAATTGGCCTTTTCCAGTACGCTTGGTAGTGTTGGAGTGTGCACTGAGGGAAAAATATACTTCGGCCCAACAATTTCATTTTTCAGAGTAATAGGCATTCCTAAAAAATGAAATTTCGTCGTTGCATTTAATCTCTGACAATTACAATTAAATGTAATCATGTGAATCGTTTAACTCGAAACAATTATATGACAACTGACCTGGGTTGAACATTATTTTTATTAATTTGAAAATAAAAAATTAATTAATTCGGGATTCTTAATTATTACTGTACAAATTCACCTAAGATCCTCTGTCTCATAAGTATCACGTAGAGTTATGTGATTAACATCATTGGTAGTTAATTAATGTCACTTGGGTTTCACTAAAACAATAAAATTCATTTTTTTATAAATATCTATTTCTCTGAAACATGGTAATATTGGGCCGAAGTATATTTTTCCCTCAGTGTGGATGGATGGGAGTTAATTTTTGTGGTGTGGAGAGTGCCTAGGTTAAGGAAGAGGAAATAGGGAGTGAGTAAAGGTCGGAAGTGAGAAGTGGGCGACAGGGGGTAGTGCAATGAGGCAGGGCCGGATTAAGCACGGGGCAAACGGGGTAGCTGCCCCCACAAATTCAAAAAAACGAATTTCAAATTTGGAATATATGAAAACTTACCAGACTCAATTGAAAAAGTATGTTTTATGTTACGTTTGAAGTTTCACTGTATTCCTCAGGAATAAAAATATTATGGTTCTAAGTATAGTTCTCACGAAGAAAACGTGGACTTCAGATTTTGGGAATGGAAAACCGAACTCATAACAATAGCTCTGTCTTTATTCGTCACGACCATACTCAGCAAAAAGCGCCCAATTTCAAGGCCCTTTGTTTATATGAAATGTTATCTCGAAGCCACTTCGTAGTAAATAAACAGCGGAGAGAACTGTTGGCCGTTGCTATTCAGTCTCAAACCAATTTTAGAAAATTGACTGTTGTCAGTGCCCTTCTCGATGTCATGGGAATCGTATGATAATAATACTTGTGTTTTATTCTATATAATAGAAACGCTATTCCACCTCATTTGGATGCAATATTGACCAGGACATAATATCGTAAGTATCGCAGCTCTATTGCAATTAAATAATTTATTAGAAATCAGAGAGAAAAAATAATTTCGTTCCCTAAATATTATGTTTGCATTGTTCTTTATTATCAACTTCCCGATCTAGGGAAGTTATTATAATGACCCCGAAAATGAAAAGTGCCAGATCGATGAAATTTCCACGTTTCGCATCATCCTAAAGTGATTTCAGAGAAGTGTTTGTATGTGTGTGTGTGTTCGTCCGTACGTGGCCAAATTTTTCGTTTACGATTTCTTGGAAACGGATCGTGCGATTCGATTAATTTTTTTTTCAATCGTTGCGGCCCCGTGTAACTTAGAGTTGATTAGGTTTTTCATTGAATCCATCGAGTAGTTGCCCTGTTTTTGAGAAGTTCATGTTGAGCAAAAATCGAAAATAGTGATAATGAACGTTCATTCACCCAAAAAAGTTGTAATCCAGGTACTCAATGTCACAGTTGAAAGATATAAGGATATTTTATAACTGATTAACCTTTCGATAGAAGTGGTCCAGTACTTATATTGTTATTAACAATGTCAATTGTTTATAATGTTCTACTGCATAAACCATTAAAGTTAGCGCAAAATTCATATAAGAGAAGTTGTTCGCTATCTAAAAATACGTATTTTATGTAGAATACCTTTTCTCGATAATTTGCATAATTAAGGAGGTATAGCAGTCTCCACAATTATGTATGTAATAAGTGAACGAATGGACCCAGCGCTGTCATGACGGTCCCAATCGAAGCGTTTTCATACAAAATCGCATTTTGGATGGCATTTGTGCAGTATATGCAATGTTATTAGCAATCGCAATTGTTGATACTGTTCCACTAGGTAAAATATTAAAGTTTTTGTTTTGCAGCCGCATCCTTATTGGCGTCACACTCTCACTCAAGTAACACGCATAAGTCTCATCCCTGTGCTCACCATGCGTCTAGTGAAGTATTCATAATTATCTGCTTCATAAATGAGTCAGTTTGGCCATCATAGAACTCCCCGAGCTTTCATTAACTTCCCGATAGGAGAAGTTATTGTAATCACTTTACTATACGGTCCAGCGTATATATTGTTATTAACAATTTCAATTGTTTATAACGCTCTACTGCACACACTGTTCAAGTTAGCCTAACAATTATGTAGGATAAGTTATTCCCCATAGAAAAATAAACATTTTATCTTTAAGTACTTTTTTTCATAAGTTGCATAATTAAAGAGGTATAGCCGCCGGAACACTAATTCATGTAATGACGGAATGCATAAAGTTAGCGCTGTTCGGAATGTCTCAATCGGAGTATTTCGATGCGCAATAGAGCGGTATTCAATGCAGATGACATTCGCGCAGCGCATATATTGTTATTAACGATTTCAATTGTTTATAACACTCTACTGCCGAATGAATACTTTGTGAAAACCGCGTCCACCATCTTGAAAATTTTTAGTAGGGGCTCCAAAAAAGTGTCAAAATTCGTATGCACCAATCAACTCAGAATTCGATTTTGAGTCGATTGACATATGGTTGGCGAGACCGTTTTCTCAAAACCGCGTCCGCCATTTTGAAAATTTTTGGTACGGCCTCCAAAAAAGTTTAAAAATTCGTATGCACCAATCGACTCAGAATTCGATTTTGAGTCGATTGAGATATGCTTGGCGAGACCGTTTTCTCAAAACCGCGTCTGCCATTTTGGAAATTTTTAGTAGGGGCTCGAAACAGTGTCAAAATTCGTATGCACCAATCGACTCAGAATTCGATTTTGAGTCGATTGCGATATACTTGGCGAGGCCGGTTTCTCAAAACCACGTCCGCCATCTTGGACATTTTTAGTAGGGGCTCAAAAAAACTGTCAAAATTCGTATGCACCAATCGACTAAGAATTCGATTTTGAGGCGATTGAGATCGACTTGGCGAGATCGTTTTTTTCTCTCAGCTCACGGCCCTAGGCATCCACGATGGCGCCATACGTGGCAGGGGTCGTCATTTAGTTTGTTTCCATAATTTGCATAATTAAGGAGGTATGGCCGTCTGAGCAATTTAAAATACGGGAACAGTGCATATCACCAAGGATGTTCCTACAAAAATGCACATTCAATATGACTTTTTTCGATATCGGTTAGAACATATCGCGAGTTTAACTCGAATATACTTAGCGAAAGAATATGTCGACAATTGCGGGAAGGATGTAAAAGAGTGGGAGAATTAAGAAAGTAACTAGGCGCCCGAATTCCAGTTCAATGTTTTTATGCGGCTTAAAAATCAAACTAAATGGATCGCGTCCAGTAATGATTAGTCGCAAGCTCAATTATTGATATCACTGTTGGGTTTGCTCATCACCATGGTTGCGTTCTTATGCTCTGCTGAAGTACCAAATCGGGAAGTTTTGTTTCTGCCCTGTATGGGGCACACACATTTGCACACCACTAGTTATTTTAGATTTGTAAGGGTTAGGGGCCTCCACATTACTAGTGCCCCGGGGCCCCCACACTTGCTAATCCGACCCTGCAGTGAGGAGATAGGTAAAGCATAAGAGGTTGGCATATGGAGGAAAGCGTGTTGAGGAGAGGAGAGTGGTTTAGGGTCAAGGAGAAAACTGACGAGTAGGTGAAAGGAGAGAGGAGAGTGGTGTATCTTTAATTTAATTTAATAAATGCCTTCAGACGGGGAGGTGGTGGTTACTGATCGAATTTGAGAATGGAAAGTCTCTATATGCCCGGTAGCTTAGTTGGAAAAGTGCCCGGCGCGTAACTGGGAGTCTCGGGTTCGAATCCCGACTGGGACTATCGGGATTTTTTTCTCTTAAATTTTCGATCTATCTTTAATTTAATTTAATAAATGCCTTCAGACGGGGAGGTGGTGGTTACTGATCGAATTTGAGAATGGAAAGTCTCTATATGCCCGGTAGCTTAGTTGGAAAAGTGCCCGGCGCGTAACTGGGAGTCTCGGGTTCGAATCCCGACTGGGACTATCGGGATTTTTTTCTCTTAAATTTTCGATCTATCTTTAATTTAATTTAATAAATGCCTTCAGACGGGGAGGTGGTGGTTACTGATCGAATTTGAGAATGGAAAGTCTCTATATGCCCGGTAGCTTAGTTGGAAAAGTGCCCGGCGCGTAACTGGGAGTCTCGGGTTCGAATCCCGACTGGGACTATCGGGATTTTTTTCTCTTAAATTTTCGATCTATCTTTAATTTAATTTAATAAATGCCTTCAGACGGGGAGGTGGTGGTTACTGATCGAATTTGAGAATGGAAAGTCTCTATATGCCCGGTAGCTTAGTTGGAAAAGTGCCCGGCGCGTAACTGGGAGTCTCGGGTTCGAATCCCGACTGGGACTATCGGGATTTTTTTCTCTTAAATTTTCGATCTATCTTTAATTTAATTTAGAAAAAGAGTGAAAGTAAAGAGTGAAAAAGTGGATGTAGATATGATGTCCTGGTAAAGGAGATGGAGGGTGTAATGAAAAGTGTGTCGACCATGTTACCCGGGCAAACCCTTAGGGGAGTCATGTTATAAACATACATATATACATGGTCGGGAATGTCATGGAGTGTGGAGATATATTAAATAATTGATTTTCGAAAATCGGGGCATTTCAATAACTTCCCTAATCGGGAAGCTAATAACTATGAACAAAAAATGTTTTCTTTCATACAAGTTTGTTTCCCCTCTTCTGCAGGGTTGAAACGATTTTTTGACTAGTGGTTTTTTTTTTTTTTTTTTTTTTTTTTTTTCCACTCTTTCTCTTTTTTTTTTCACCCACGTCCCCGCTGGTAAGCATTACTAGATGGGCAATACTACGGATCAGAGTACCCACCCATTGCGGCTGGGGCCGACTTCGCCGTTTCAGCTCATCGTATTTCTGATCACAGGGTAAACCTCCAGAAACCCCTGTGATACGATGGCGGGCGTCTACGATGGAACCCTCCCCCCCCCCCCGCGCGACGGGTCGCGTTCGGTCCCGGCTCACGGTCTCACTTCATGGATACCGCCGATGGCACACACGGAATGTTCCTGCCATCGGTCGGAGTCCGTGAGAAAATATTTTGCAGAAAAAATATTTGCAGTGAGCGGGAATCGAACGCGGGACCTTTGGAATAGTAGGCAGACACTCTACCCACTACACCAAAGCCCCGTCACCGTTTTGACTAGTGGTGTGTGCATGTGTGTGCCTCACGGGGCCAGAAACAAAACTTCCCGATTTGGTATTTCAGCACAGGGTACTAACCATATTCTTCTCCAATATACCCCGGTTAATTAGTAGTGTCATACTGAAAACTTGCAGATTTGAGAATTCTAAGCTGAGTCATTAATGAAGTAGATAATGATGAATATTTGAGTAAATGCATGGTGAGCATGAGGATGAGACTTATGGGCGTTACATGACTGGCAGTGCGACTCCAATAGAAGGGCGGCCGCAATAAAGACGATAACGTTCATATTTTACCCCGTGGAACAGTATAACCAATTGCAATTCTTAATAACTTTGCATATAATCCCCAACTGCCATCTAAAATGTAATTCGTTCGATTCTGAATCGAAATACTGCGATTGAGACCTTCATGACAGCGCTGGGTTCATTCATTCACTTTTTAGATACATAAATGTTGAGACGGCCATACCTCCTTAATGATGCAAATTATGGAAAAAAGTCATTCTACATAAAATGTGAATTTTCATATGGGGCATTCTTTGTCAAACCGGCCACTCATTTTTTCGACCATCAGCGATTTCCTTCAAATTTTTTTCCCAGGTTCTGGGCATGGAAAAAACCATCCCTGATTTTTTTTGGAATTTTAGTATTCCTCTCTCTATTTTTTATAGGGGAATTTTGTTTTTTCACTAAAACAACGAATAACTCCGGTTCTATGCGTCACAAAAAAAAGTTCAAAACAAAAAAGTACGTCCTTTTTCTGAGCGTCAACATAAAAATAACGTCACATATTGGAAAGCAGTGCCAACCCCACTTTAGCGATAACAAAAATTAAAATATTTTTTTTCAACCTTTCGGCCGCTCTCGATTTGTTAAATTTTTTTATATGTTTTGTGTTGAGGTTTCAAGAGGCCACACAAAAATTTTCATCGTGGGACCTCGAAATTTCAATGCAATACGTTATTTTTTCTCCTATCGAATCTAATTAAATTGAATATTTGAACATTTTCACTTTAATCTAAGTACAGAAGCCAATTCTTACTAATAACCGTTTTTGTAGAGCGTAATGAGCACTACAAAAAATATTTAATAACATTTTCCCGTATCTAGCTTCAAATCGGAGATATGCATTGAAAATCCTTCTTCAAATTGAGTTATTCATCACTTCAATCAGAATCTTGCGTGAATCGAGTATGATAGAAATTTTTATAGTAAAAACCTTTGTTGGAGGATGGAATACGATGAAAAAGTGGTGTGTACACAAGTTTTTACATTTTATTCCATGCCTTGCAATTACCTGAATATCTATGTCAGATATTTCCCCATTCGTTCAATATCAAAAGACTGACATTTTCATAACTTGCATATTTTTGAATAACGCGCTGGAAAATTCATCGCTTCATAGAAACGCAGTAGATTGCGCCTTTCAGTATGCGTAGATGCACCATAACCTCGAACTTATCGGAATCAATTGCGATATTAAGTTGGAAGTGTTCAGCTAACAGTGTATACTCAATCGAATAATTCCACTTTATACTCTTAGAAAATTACTATGGTGTTCCGCGACAGATGTTGTAATCCCCTGAAATTGAAGAATCATTTTATAAAAAAGGCACTACGCCTAGCCTCCAAGGCTTTCACCACCCAAATTCCCACGTTGAAGGGAAAGAAAATTTGTACATCTTGTCGACAGACGTTGAGTGTAATGCCGATCAGACTCTTGAGACAAATTGTGGTGGAAGACTTCGATGAAGCAAATATTCAGGAGAATGTGGATTCCACAGGTGTCTCTGCAGGTGAGTAAAAATGTGCAATATGCCTCAATACACTGTTAGCCATTTTCTGAATATTCGAGCATAACTTCGTTAAAATTTTCAAGATTTCAAAACTTAATTCAATTTAAGGTCGAATCAGGCGTTGAATCTCATTTTGAGCTTGAAAATCAGAACAATTGAATTTTCCAGGTAATCAGTTATCACTAAAAATTCAATGGCATCACTAATTTCCAAGCTTCATGTCAAAATTAAGCCTTATTTTCTATCGATTTTATATTGAATTTTCAGTGAATTAAAAATTGAAACAAAGCGTCACCTGAGTTTTCAGTTGAATTTTTCATGAGTAATGAATTCAAGGAAAATGATATCAAAATACTCAATGCTTTTCATTGTCATACCGACTTCAACATTGGAATTTGAATTTGGTCCTGAAATTTCATGTGTAGGTTTCTAACAGTGTATATCAAAGCGTTCGAAATTTCTTACCGATAGATTCACATTATATTTTGTTCAATATCTCTAGGAGGGTCGCGCGACAGAGCTGGGGTTGATCAACTCCCTATTGATGGACTTTTTGAGGAGACTTCAAAAAATCATGATCTACGGGAAAGTGAATCCAACGACGGAACTGGTGCTGATCAATCCCCAACTAATGAAATTATTAATGAAGTTTCAATGAATCATTCTCCCATCGAAAAACTTAAATCTGTTTCATTTGGAGTATCGGGGTCTCAGAAAGTCAATATCAGCGAACCATATGCCATCGGATCTCAATTACCGGCAATCACTGGTTCAGGTTCTTTCAGTCTAACTACTAATACAAGTAATGAAAGCTATCATCCAACTCCACCTCAGGAGCCCCGAATTCCTAATGATGAGACCGGTCCTAAGGAGTACATCGACTTTCATCAAGCTGGTGACGAAATGCTCAATCAATTGCGAGAAAGATTTTCACAAGCTGGCACCACTAGATCACAAAAGCAGTTGATTCTCTCCGTAGTTCCAAAATCCTGGAGTGTCAGAAGGACCAGTGAATTTTTCGGTGCTACTCGATGGATGGTAAAACAAGTAATGAAGATGGTCGACCAAGACGGGATCCTAACAATCCCAGGGCCACATGTAGGGAAAAAATGAATGAGGAACAGTTGAGAGTATCAGGGCTTTTTATATGCACGACTCGAACAGCAAGTTGTTGGGCGGTACTAAAGACTTCGTCTCTGTGAAGCAACCTGATGGGTCCAGACTACATCTATAAAGGCGTTTTCTGTACTGTAATTTGAGAGGATCACATCGGTTGTATTGTGCAGAGCCTTCCAATTCGAAAGTGAGTTTCTCAGCTTTTGCGAAATTAAGACCAGAGCAGTGTATTTTGGCAGGACCACCCGGGATACATTGCGTATGTCTGTGCGTATACCACGAAAATTTGAAAGTCATGGAAAATACTGATAATCAACTACTCTCGTACAGAGATTTGATTGCTTCGATCACATGTGTCGATCCATCACCTGAGTGTTATCTAGGGGAATGTTCAGACTGTGCTAAATCTGAACTTTTAATAGAATTCCTCCAACAAGTGTTCGACGAAAATGAAATTGATCAAGTGCGCTTTCACTTATGGACTGATATAGATCGAGCAACAATGATAGAGGAAGTATTGTCAGGAGAGGCATTCATTGAGAGTTTGTGCGACAGAATTGTAAAACTCAAAACACATGATTATATTATGAAACAACAGTCTCAATACGTAGATTTTAGAAAAGAGGATCTGGGTGAAGGAGAGTTTCTTATCCAAATGGACTTCGCAGAAAAATATCCATTCATTGCTCGGAACGCCATTCAATCGTTCCACTGGAACAACAATCAGTGCACAATTTTCACTGTTGTGTATTATTCGAAGCGTGAAAACGAACTTCAGCACGGGTTCATCGCCATAATATCCGATAATCGTGAACACAACGCAGTCGCCGTTTGGACGTTTCAAAAATTGATTATAGAGTATTTGGAAAGTCAGTTCAAAATTACCAAAGCAATATATTTCACTGACCGAGCAGCTCAACACTTCAAAAACCGTTTCTCCGCTGCTAACTTGATTCAACATTCCAATGACCATGGAATAAATGCTGAGTGGCATTTCTTTTCGACTGCGCATGGGAAAGGGCCTTGCGATGGGATTGGGGCGAATCTGAAGAGAGCTGAAACACGAGCCAGTCTTCCAGCCCAGTCCCCCGCAGATCAGATCCTGACGGAAGAGGCTCTGTTCCAATGGGCTGTGCAACACTTCCAGACAACCAAGATTTTCTTCAGTTCTTCAATTGATCATGCCAAATCCACTGAAGAGCTTTCCAATCGATTCAAGATTTCGAAACCTATTCCAGGCATCCAGAAGGTTCACTCATTCGTATTGGATGAAGAGAATCGAGTTTGTTTGAGGCGATTTTCTTTTTCTTTAAAATGTGATTTTTCCCTAAGAAGTCAATACGTCAATCTAGGAAACGAAAACTAAGTAATTAATGATTAATAAACGATTTCGTTAATGATTGTTCAAGATAGAAAGATTTAAAAAATTGAGTTACTTTTTCCGTTGACATCTAAAATAAAGCTACCATAGGAAGTTGGCAGCTGTTGATCATTTACTCACTTAACCATCCAAATACTCTGTGCGAGGAACGAATTTTTGTTCCAAATATCGCTATCATACTCAATTTACGGAATATAACGATAAAAGGGTTAAATAATCCAATTTGAAGAAGAATTTTCAATGCATATCTCCGATTTGAAGCTCGATATGGGAAAATGTTATTGAATAGTTTTTATAGTGCTCATTACGCTCTATAAAAACGGTTGTTACTAAGAATTGGCTTCCGTGCTTAAATTAAGGTGAAAATGTTGAAATATTCAATTTAATTAAATTCGATAGGGGAAAGAATAACGTATTGCATTCAAATTTCGAGGTCCCACGATGAAAAATTTTGTGTGACCTCTAGAAACCTCAACACAAAACATATAATGAAATTTAAAAAAATCGAGAGCGTTCGAAAGGTTGAAAAAAAAAATTTTAGTTTTTGTTATCGCTAAAATGGGGTTGGCACTGGTTTCCCATATGTGACGTTATTTTTATGTTGATGTAGACGGGGCTTTGGTGTAGTGGGTAGAGTGTCTGCCTACTATTCTAAACGTCCCGCCTTCGATTCCCGCTCACTGCAAATATTTCTTCTGAAAAATATTTTCTCACGGACTCCGACCGATGGCAGGAACATTCCGTGTGTGCTATCGGCGGTATCCATGAAGTGAGACCGTGAGCCGGGACCGAACGCGACCCGTCGCGCGGGGGGGGGGGGGGGGGGAGGGTTCCATCGTAGACGCCCGCCATCGTATCACAGGGGTTTCTGGAGGTTTACCCTGTGATTAGAAATACGATGAGCTGAAATGGCGAAGTCGGCCCCAGCCGTAATGGGTGGGTACTCTGATCCGTAGTATTGCCCATGAAGTAATGCCTACCAGCGGTTACGTGGGTGAATACGAATAGAGAAAGAGTGGAAAAAAAAACACCCACAGGTTCGCGCCCGGCCGCCGGAGAATATTTTTAAAAAATATTTTCTCATGAATTCCGACCGATGCAGGAACTTCCGTGTGTGCTATCGGCGGTACCCATAAAATGAGACCGCCCGGCCGAGCGGGAACCTAACCCGACGCAGGGGGGGGGGGGTGGGTTCCATCATAGGCGCCGGCTATCGTAGCACAGGAGTTTCTGGAGGTTTACCCCGTGTTTAGAAAAACGATGGTCTAAAAATGGCGAAAGTAGGCCCCAGCCGCATGGATGTCCGGTACGCCCCCTGAAGGAATGCTTACACGGCCGCTACCGGGGTCGTACAAATGAGAGGGACGGAGGAAAAAAAACACACACACACATGAAAACCCACAATTCCGGCAATGATGACGTCAAATGCTTCATTCGTGTACTTTATAAATAGTTTATTTTTCAAATGGCCGTAGCTCTTTAATTATGCAAATTACACAAAAAATGCATACAAGATACAATGTGTATTTTCACATGGGGAATAACTTTTGTCATATACATTTTCTGCTAACACCAATAATTCATGCACTATAGCGGTATAAACAAGTGAAATGGTTAATAACAATATAAGGACTGGACCATTTCCACCCAAAATCTAATCAGGTCTAAGTTACGTGGAAACGCATCGATTGAGATGTCAGCGACCTCGATCACATTATTCGCTCTCGAGAAATCGTTGGACATAATTTTTGACCACATACGTACCTAGTAACACACACACACACACGTATAGACATTTTGTTAAAAATGGCCTAGAAATGTTCGAGATACCTTGAAACGTGGAGATATAATGGAAAATCAATTTTTCATTTTCGGATGCAAACCAATAACTTCCCCTATCGGGAATTTAATAAACAAAGAATCAATTTTTTGAAAATTCTACGCTGATGTAACCCTTCGAGTTCCTTTACTCTGAGGATTCTTAAATTTCTACAATGTTTCAAAACTTCAAGAACCGCAAACGGCAAAAAGTGATTTTTGTGTTGTTTTGTGTAATCTACCAAAGGCTTAACACCCTTATGGCATTTAGGTACAAATAACCAATTGTTGTAAGCAATCGGTCAACTTTTAATGCCACTAAGTTTAATATAAATATCCGGTGGAAGTAATTAAATATCAGTTAATATACCCCAAGACGTTTAAAATTCGTTTTCTTCTTCGTACGAGCGGAAAGAAGAACGAAGATGTTTAGCTAGAGAAGGCGCTAGTTGGGGCCCTCCAAAACGAAGCCGAAGGATTTAAGAAGAGACCTCCAGAGGAACTCGAAATTAAATACCTCGATGACCTCGCTACCAAAGAAGATATACTTAATGCCCTGAGAAAAGCTGATGGTACAGATAGTGACATCTCACTGAGTGCCATCAAGTCCCTTCGCAAGGCATAGAGAGAGACGTAATGCACCACGCTGGTACTCCCTGCCGCTACTGCAAGGACTATACTAAGTAAGGGTAGTAAAATACCAATAAGTCTGGTATATTCCCGCATCGTGACAGTGCTAAGGCCTCTAAAGTGCTCTAAGTATTGGCACTACGAGCATTTTGCCGTTCATTGCAAGAGCCCCATTAAGCGATCAGACCTGTGCTATAAATGCGACGAAAAAGGAAACAGAAGCTCTGATTGTCAACCGTTTCCAAAATGCGTTCTATGCGTAAAACTGAAGTCCACGAAAGACCATGCCCATGTCACTGGCAGCATGAAATGCCCACTCTACCAGGGTGCACTCCAGAAGATCCGTACATAGCCATAGTTTGAATGTTACAGGTGAAGCTTGCTCACTGCCCAACAGTACACGATCTGCTGACGCGAACAGTTGGAGACTGCAAGATTGATGTTACCCTCATTGCGGAACCTTACAGGAACCTACATAGCCAAAACAGGATTACCGATACTAGCAATAAAACCGTCAGTTCGTCCTGAGGTAGCTTTGCCGCTTGAAGCGTACGACGATGTCGAACAGTCGGGATTTGTTGTGGTCAACGTGAATGGTATCTATTTCTATAGCTGCTATGCACCACCGAGCCTTTATTATGACGACTTCACAGCATTCCTAGATAGGCTCGTGGTGGATGCGAAACAGCATTTCCCAGTGGCAATTTCGGGAGACTTAAATTCCTAGCCGGTCGACTGGGGCAACAAGAAGACGAATTACGGAGAACGGGCTGTAATGTCGCCCTATTGAACAATGGAAATGAACCGACATTTCGCAGAGGACTAGCGAGCTCAATTATAGATCTCACCTTCGCCAGCACTAGCCTGCTCAAAGGAAATTGTGAATCGGAGGTCACGAGATTTATACTGCCAGTGATCATCGATCGGTACCCTAGAAAGTGTCTGTTAACTTGTGGTCTGCGCCCACATTGGAAAGAACAAACGGAGTCGGCAGCAATGTAAGAAAATTCGACATTGCAACCTTTCTTATGGCACTGAAGACTGACTCCATAAACGATAGAAATACCATAGAAATAGTAGACGGAGTCATGCGGAGAGTAACCGATGCCTGCGATGCGACTATGCCCAGGAAACATACACTGAGGGAAAAATATACTTCGGCCCAATATTACCATGTTTCAGAGAAATAGATATTTATAAAAAAATGAATTTTATTGTTTTAGTGAAACCCAAGTGACATTAATTAACTACCAATGATGTTAATCATATAACTCTACGTGATACTTATGAAACAGAGGATCTTAGGTGAATTTGTACAGTAATAATTACGAATCCCGAATTAATTAATTTTTTATTTTCAAATTAATAAAAATAATGTTCAACCCAGGTCAGTTGTCATGTAATTGTTTGGAGTTAAGCGATTCACATGATTACATTTAATTGTAATTGTCAGAGATTAAATGCAACGACGAAATTTCATTTTTTAGGAATGCCTATTACTCTGAAAAATGAAATTGTTGGGCCGAAGTATATTTTTCCCTCAGTGTAGTGGACACCGACGGCCACCGGTGTATTGGTGGAGCGATGAAATTGCAGTGAGATGATCTTGGCAGAGGCAGAGAAGAAGTTCAATCCCGAATGCCTTGAAGCGAAGTATAAAGCCGCTACGCGTAAAGTCACCACAGTTATGAAGCTTCGCAAACGAGACTGTTGGAACGAGCTTTTCGAGGGGATTGGATGATCATTCTTGGGGCAGAACGTACAAGGTGGTTATGGCGCGACTTAGCAGTCAACCGGTGCCATTACCGACTTGCCCTAAGCTCCTAGAGAGGATTGTCTCTGTCCCATTTCCTCAACAATCCAATGTTACTGGAACGTATGTGAAGAATGGCATCAACAACGAAACTCCACCGAGTACAGCTGATGAACTATTGCAGGGCTGTAGTAGAGTGGGCAACAATAAGGCCCCCGGTCTCGATGGTGCGCCGAACATAGCGCGGAAGGCAGCCATGAATGCAGCACCTGGAATTCTTCTCACTGGTGGAACCCCTGTAGGCCGAAGGTCAATACGGCTTCAGACGACGACGATCGACGTTGGATGCTATAGAGCTGATTGTCAAACCAGCCAAGACAGCAATCGAGGGCGAGTGATGGCAAGGAGGTACGAAACAATATTGTTCGATTGTTACTCTGGACATCATGAATCTCTTCAACTCGGTGCGGTGGGATTCCATCCGGGCGGTATTGTCGAAGCGACTGGTGCCGGCATATTTGCAAAAGATAGTAGCTAATTACGTTACCAACAGAGCCCTTAGATATGACACAGAAGTAGCGCCTAAAACATATAAGGTTACTGGGGGTGTACCCCAAGGCCTGATGTCGGGGCCTCTTTTGTGGAATATCGTGTATAATGAATCGCTCAAAATAGTGTTACCGGCGGGGGCCGAACTCGTAGATTTTGCGGATGACGTAGCCATAATCATGGTGGACAAGCACTTTTTCACGCTTCAGCTCATTTACGAGAATATTTTCAATAAGATACGGCAATGAAGCATAAGACCAAAGCACTGTACTTATCACAAGCCGACAGAAATCGGAGACAATCATGCTGCAAGTCAGCCAGCACGAAGTAACTTTCCAGCCCTACAGACGGTACCTAGGAATTATGATTGATGTCCGACTTAATTGTAGACAGGAAGCGTAACATGCAAGCAGTAAGGCGGGTACAGTGGACTGCCCTTACAAAAGTTATGCCGAACATTAGAGGGCCAAAACCGAGGAGAAGACTCTTGGTATTAACATATGGTATTCTTGTATGGACTGATACATTACGAAGCTAAGCATCTCGACGGCAAATTGTTCCAGTCCACAGGCTGAGTGCCTTTAGAGTGGTTAGCGCATACCGGACAGTATCTGACGACGCTCTGTGTGTCATTGCTGGGATGCTACCTATCGAAGTTCCAGTGGAGGAGCGCTGGTGCCTTTATACCCGCAAAAGATGAACTAACCTGAGCCAGGCGGAACTGAGAAGAGAAGAATCCAACCATAGCATTGGGCGATGACAGTTACTGTGGGTCGCCTCGAGCAAAGGCCGGTGGACTCATCGACTAATACCGAAGTTGGATGTTCGATCGATCACATGGGAGAGTTTCATGACGAAACCCATGTTCTTCACAGGTATAATGTCGCGGAATACACGAAAACCCCACATAATGGTGGTGAAGGTCAACCCCGTCCCAAGGGTTCGGAAAATTGCCGTGAGAGTTTTATGATTAGACGAAAACACTCACCTTAACCCGTTTGGAGAGCTTCTTTCCTCCGTTACGGACCATTCTAGCACCGGTTAAATGAACTTACCGAAAAATACCATGAATTATCAACCAAATTGCAATCGCAAAATTCGCTGAACACGGGGAACGCGCTCGGCCCATGTGACCTTTCACCAAAACCCAAAAACGTATCCAATTAATCGTTAAAAATCGAACTAAAATGGAGTGCTAGTATTTCAGCTAGTCTTAGCCGATCCCCGCTGGATTGACTGACAGATTTCTCCCATAGACATATGGGATGACTCTATATGTTGGCCATTCCCCGCTATCACCCGATGAGTCTCACAAAAACATGACTCTTATTGGCTCCTTCCAATCAGGAAAAAATTATGGTAACTCTAGCATAGGCCCATAACTCTGAAAATTCCCACCAGTTTAAGGTGGAAACTCGAACACACCGCGATACCGAGGGAACATACTTACATTAGGACTTATAATGTGCATCGTCAATTGTCCCTTATAATTTTCATAACATTTGTGAATGGGATAATCACGTGTATCCATAACGATGTAGTGATATCCCGTTAGAAATAAATAATTGTTAAGATAACACGAGGTTCACTAACATCGAGATTTGGATGAAATCTTAAAAATATGTGTTCAGCTTTGCATTGGGTTTCGGAAATTGGGCCCCTCTGGCAGTTGACTTGGTTGACCGTCAGCGATCGGTAACAATATTGTTACGGTCAATAATATACAAAATAGTATGAGTTATCTTCATTTCATTAAAATCACGGGTACCTTCCAAATTGGCAAGTAGTCATCATCCACGATATACTTCTTTGTATCAGCTGGGTCAAATGGGTAATACTCGTGAGGACAGAAGCGGAACAGCACATCTCCTTTGTACCCATAAACTCTCAACGGGTCTACGGATGTGATTACCGTGTACACCCCGATGTCGAATTTGAAGCCATCCACAAGATACGGTTTTTCCACAAATTCCTGGATGAAAGTTTCCGGTTTCGTGAAGTTGAAGTCGTCGAATTTTTTTATTTGGATACCCCTATGTATAGAGATGAATAATATTATTTTAAATTAATAACCTTTTTACACCATCTCAGCAGTTCAACCTCCTTTCCTTTCATCGCGCTGTCGCGTACAATCAATGAGCTCTTATCGCGTTAGAGAAAGTCAGATAGGGAAACATAGAATCATAAACAGTCAAAACGAATTTTGCACGAATCGGCCAAGTACACGGTTTGGGGTGATAAGCAGACCACTTGAGCATATGTTTTGGATTACAACATTTATTAACATAGAGACTTGATATTATCTATTGGAAAACCCAAGAAAATAAAAAAAGACGCCAAGCTCGTGAAATACCCTGAATTCAAGGCTAAACAGTGTAGACTGGACAGAATATCTACACAACACTGTGCAAAATTGATTCAAAAGAAAAAAAAACTAATGGGAAAAACTGTCATCACAAAGGACTTTGCGGGTTGTGGAGGAGATTTAAAAGAAAAAAGAGTGATTCGTCCTACGGCAGAGACAAGTGTTTGTATCTCGTCGCTAGCTTCTATCAAACTATTTAATTAGTTTGAACACGATTACACGCAACTCATTTCACAATGATGTCTCACCGCGAACGTGGTATGAAAAACTACGTTTCAATTTCCGAATTCAGGAATTGATCAGTAAAGAATAGGCAAATTTGAAATATCTAACTTCCGTTCCATGTATTATCAGAGACTGTTCTGCTAACTAATTGCATTCCTTAAGGGTTCTGTACTGGCCGCATTATAGAGAACAAGATAACATGCTGGTTCTTTTTCAGTAGCCGTTCCATAAAAGGCAGAATGAATAAGAAGAACGGTCCCGCCAAGAAGAATGTGTTCTGAAAACATGTATACAAGAATACATGTGTACCAGTATACAGGACAGAATGGGATAGGTTAACGTAGCGACAATACTATGAAATGCAAAGTTGAATATAACAGGGAAGCCGCGCCGTTGTCCTGGTCCTGGCGCCATTTTTTCATAATTTTTTAACTTCCCGATTTCTCGGGAAGTTATTCTAAGGACCCCTAATTGGATTTTGTTTATTTCGATTCGTAACTGGGGTTGTGAGTATCCCAAAGTGCTTCCCGTCGAATTGTGAACAAATGTCTGTCTATGTGTATGTTTGTATCTGTGGCATCGGAATTTTCCGTTAACGATTTCTCACGAACGGGTCGACCGATCTGGGTCATCCAGGTCTTATGCGGAGCGTCTTCATGGAACTTAGATCGAATTAGTTTTGAGTTTAAATTGACCCAGGACGTTTGCCGTTTTTAACGGTTTAATTGTTTACAACGCTCTATTGCCAAAGCGATGAGAGATATGGCGACAAGTATGCAGCAGAATTTGTTCTGTGAGTGGAAATGCATAGTTAATTTTTAATGACTTTTATCCATATTTGGCATAATTAAGAAAGCATAACGGAGCATATTTACCTACGAGGGTTCGCAACCCTATTGGCGTCTCATTGCCACTCCTGTAATGCGCATAATTGTCGTCCTCATACTGACTATGCGGCTAGTCAAATATTCATATTGATCTGCTTGATACATGGGATTTAAACATGGAATTTAACGCAGAGGTTACAAATCGATACGTTTTGTTTATATTCCCAACGGAGACATACACAATTTTATCCCACTGGTCGTCTTTTGGATCAATTTCGCACAGTTTTATGTGAATATTCTGTGCAGTTTACGACTTCAATATTGAATAAACGGGATTTGGGTTAGACCCTCTACGGGCCGAACAATAACTTCTCGATCGTTCCTCCGTATATGTTATATACAAAACTTCGGTTTGTGTCTCAAATTGTGAACATTTTAAACTTTTCTAAATTACCAAATGTGTGAAATTTTATAATACTTAAAATATAAAAAGATTTTTAAAATAAATATCCTTTTTTGCGATAGAGATTAGATATAAACAATTTAATTTTTGAAAAACTATGGATGTTTAGCATAAAAACTAAAAAAAAAAAAATGTGTACTTTTACGTGTGGAACAACTTCCATTCAACACCTCATTTCGTATCTCTAATTATTGTCGTGATAGAGCGACATAAACCATCCAATTTTTTAACAACCACTAACTATGTGTATCGGCAAAAAAAGTGATCCAACATCAAATGTGCATTTTTATGTGTGGAACGACTTTCATTGGATACTTTGTTTCGTATCTCTAATCGTTTTCAGGATTGCGGGATATAAACAATCCATTTTGTTGATCACAATTAACTATGGGTGTTAGCCAAAAAAGTCATAAAACATCGAATGTGTATTTTTACGTGTGGAACGACTTTCATTTGACGCATTATTGCGTATCTCTAACTCTTCTTGCGATTGAGCGATCTGAACAATTGAATTTGTTAATAAGAATAAATTATGGGTGGTAGCCGAAAAAGTTATACAACATTAAATATGTAATTTTGCGTGTGGAACAAATTTGATTCAATAATTTTTTTCGCATCTTTAATCGTTCTCACGACGCAGAGATATAAACAATTCATTTGTTAATAACAGTAGACAACTAAGGGGGGTTCTGACCCCCAAAGTGAGGATCTGCGCATCTCTTCTGCGCAGGTCGTCGCTGTGGGCCAGGGGGGGATCTGCGCAGGTCGTCGCTGTGGGCCGGGGGGGGGGGGATCTGCGCATGTGCCTCTGCGCAGGTCGTCGCGGTGGGGCCAGGGGGGGGGGGGGGGCACACAGGTAGGTTTTACCGCAATGCGCGTACAGTGGGTGACGTCACCCCCTACCCCGCGCGGTATCTCAGTAACGGTCCATCCCTCAGCCAACAAATTAAAATCTGGGGTACACTGCACCCCCTTTAGCATTTTAGGCAAGGTGGATCCTACCCCCCAAATTTCCACCTATGGCTGCCACAAGGCGTTCGCAGAGCACACTACCCCCACTCCCAACGCTACTGCCTTCAGCTGCGTTGAGTGGGTGATATCACCTCCTACCCCGCGAGGTAACGGTTCACCCCTCAGCCTTCAGAGTCAATTTTGGGGTGCAGTGGGACTAGGTCCTCCCATGATGGACCGATCTGTGGACCGTTTGAGCGGGAATCGAACCCCGGACTGTATTCACTACCATTTGAGTGGGAATCAAACCTCTAACTTTCGAAGTCGTACTACAATTTAAGACGGTTTCAAATTGTTTCTTTCGATAAAGCCAAAATGCTGACGAATGTAAGAACTGCATTCCAATCATCTCAAGTACTTCCTTTACGCGCAGTTTAGTGGCGTAAACGAAAGTTTCAAATTACTTTTGTTATCATGTAATGTTTTAGATTTCGTTTCTCAGAAGTGATGGGAGTACTGTGGGAGCTGTCCTCTGAAGTTTTCCATTTCAGACACTCCTCATGATTGGTGTGGCTGATTGAAGGGAAGGGGATTAACATATGTGACCCATCCGTATAAATACTCTCATGTGAGAAGCATTGCTCAGTATTTTGTGGAGTCTCAAGTGGCTTATCAAGCAGTTGATGTGAAATTTCCGCAGAGTTTGAAGTGCAAAATAAAGTGCAAACTTATGGAGTCCTACACTATAAAATCATCAGTTGTAAAAATTTCAAATTCCAAATAATCTTCATAAGTGACCGTGCCATGGCGTCATATGAGAATATGAATAAATTTGCTCGTGGGGAGGTTACCTACGAGACAAAGAGCATGCGAGAGTTGGATATCAACGCCTGCTACAAAGTTGAGGAATTGAAAAGTGTTACAACCCGATACGGAGAGAAGGTTGTCGCAATGTTGCAGGACGACCTGCGCAGTTACTTGTCTGGACGAGTGTGCGAGAGACTCCTGAAGGAGAAGACCGAATACGATGAGCTCAAGGCAGATGCTGTTGGAGGGATCTTAGCAATCCGCTACTTGGGAGGAAAATACCACTTCTGTGAGTTTACGAAGAAAGTGAAAGCTTAGAGAGATAACGGTGAATAAAAAAAAAAAATGATGTACTTTGAATCAAGAAACAAAAATATAGAAAAAAAATATATTGTGTTCAGCTTATTAATTCCTTCAATTATGCTATAGTACATTTACTCTAATGAGTATATTTGATGTAGGAAGTGGAAATAACTGCGCAAGGAGAGATATACATTGAGAATATTTCAAGTTTTTATTTTTTTTTTTCACAAAAGAGTATAACTTTTTTTTTAACAATTTTCATATTGCAAATGATAGTCTCTCATTTTTGGTTTTTATAACGATCTTCCCCAATGGCGCCGTATTTTCCTGAAGCATCTTCTTTATGTGATGACTTGCTGCCTTCCAGGGTCTTTGATTTTGCGAATTCTTGCTGCAATCGTGCTGTTCGTTTCTGCTGCTCCTCCAACCAAGAGCTCCCGCTAAACTTCTTGCCCTGATCACGCTTATCCATCTCGCATCCAGTCTTCTCAATAGTTGAGTAGCGAATGAGTGGAATTTCCTCTACGATGTCCTTATAATTGCGTTCGAATACTGCATTTCCGAGAAATGGGTGCTTGAAATTGTTACCATTTTGAGGAAAGAGCCTCTCGCACATTCTTACATGCGGAACAATTTTTTATGAGTGGTGGAGGTTGACAAGCAGAGTGATGTAGCTGGCATCTTCGACAGCCTGCAATATCTTTATCCTCACGCATGTTCACCGGTAATTGATCCCAAGCGTCCTCGATACTCTGCGCAGCAAATAACAGCAGGATTTTTTTAGGTAGGAATGAAATGTCTTCCATACTCATTCCTTGCAGACTCTTTTGTGTACAGAATGTGTCGAGGGATTTGTGGAGACCAACAGTATGTCTCTTCATACACCAACGTTTCAGACGCTCAACTGCCTCAACAGCACAAATGTATGGTGACGCAGGAAAACTGATCATATGATTGGAGCATCTAGAAATCTCCAGTTCTGACAATTTTGGACACCCCAAGTCCTCCAAGTTCATGATGAACGGAGCATTGAGGATGAGGCATTTCTGATGAAATGGTCACCATATGTTTGTACATACGATGAGGTCATCATTAACCACTACGGATATGATCCACCCGAAAGACTCTGGAATTTTCTGCAGGATTTCCTCGACTTGCGAGAGAACATTGTGGCGATCTATAAACGACGTAAATTGTTCAAGAATGAATCAGGAAGGAGCCAGGATGAGGAGGAGCAAGTTCCTACTGTGAAGCGCAGTTCTCAGGAGGAACCCGTAGCTAGTACTTCCTATGAGCCCCCTCCAATGCAGAAGCGACAACTCCATCGTCAACCACGACAACACCCATATTCAAATAAAAAACAAAAGGGAAATGAATGGAAAGGTTCTTTGTCCTCCAAATGATCACACATACATGTAAAAAAAATCGTTGTTTATTTATCATAATAAATGGTTTTTACATTCAAAATGGTATTATTATTCACAATTAGATTAAGGTTTTCACTGTTCCACTGATTGGATGATACTCGACGATGCAGTCGTGTATGATCAGGCAGTAGGCTGCTGTTTGGGCCGGAAAATTTCGATCCGACTCAAATTCCAGGCGAATATCCACTGATCCGGATTTCAAGTACTGGTTTTGCTTGGAGCAGTCGATGACGGTAAGTGGTGCGTAGGTCAAAAAATTTGATTTGCTAAGAAGTGGTTCAGCCTCTTTAGCGTAGTAAGAGCTTTGAAAGTTGGTGTACATGTCGTAAAGTAGAGCATACTGATTATGAGTGAAATCAAGATTGAGATTTCCATAGGGGTAACTCTGAGAATTGAGAAAGAGTTTGACGTCACGCACATTGCAGTGATCGAATCGGCTGGCATTTCTGGTGGCTTGATTCTTGCGATTGGTCTGGAAGCCGAGAATGACGTAGCACGGTTTCTCCAGTTGCGTGGAACACTTCACTACCCTGACATGTTTTGAGGTGGCCGGCAGTAGCGGGTACTCGTAGGTCTCCCAGGCGCCGAAACTGAGAGATTTTCTTTGCGTCAGCGACCTTGATGTAGGGAATCATCCACTCCATTTTATCGAAGGAGAGTTTGAAGACCTCAGGTGCAGTATTGAGGGGTGGAGTTTGCACGACTGCATTCGCATCGGTGTTCCCGCGTGTGAGTACCAGCTCATGTTTGGAGTTGATGATAATTCGACCATAGTCCTCAGCGAAACCCAACAACATACTCAGCGGTATGGAGATGTCAAAATAACCTTCATTATCGATGATTGCTGATTCACCATCTTTGAGTATCCAGCCTGCATTTTCCATGGAAGTAGCTTGGCTCGGTGCTTGCGAGATGTAATTCTTCATGAGGGTGGTGAGCCCGACATTTTTACTCCTGTCGATGACAATGGCATTGAGCTCATAGCGCACCTCCTCAAACAGGTGGAGGATAGCGCAGTTCACCAAACGCGTGTGCTCAACAGCCGTTCCATCTGTTTTAGTCAATCGACCATGTACATGAAGCGAGCTGTTACTCGGCAGCAAGCACAAATCCTGATGCTGGACAGCAATGCGAATTTCATCATTGTTGTTGAATGTCGCGGATGCGCAAGGCTGATGTGCATGAATCTCATAGTGAGCGACCGATTCGTCGAAGACGATAGGTTTTCGAATTTTCCACATTTCCTCCATGGTTTGATGGGTCTTCGCAGACTGCTTTGACTTGGCAATGATGACTCACTTTTATACTGACCACCGGATTTGCTCTCGAACACAATACCCATTAGGACTTTATATGTAAGCGTATTGTTTTCACTTCGCCTCTGAAGTTCACCAATTGTCCCTCTTGATCGACAATCCTCACTTGGAGATGACCAATTGCCTATACGGTGATCGGAAGGTAAATGATGCTCGACGGCACTTCCACGATCTTATATCCTGGTGGAACTGATGGGAAGAATTCATGTATAGCGTGCACTCGTTGCGCATTGTTGTATGCTCCAGCGGTTATGTTGCACTCCACTCGCAGGGAATTTATCTTGAGTATACGCACAGGGGAGTTTAATTGGTGAGCCACGTGAGCCGGCCAGATTCTGCGCATGAAGCCCAACAATTCACCAATAGAATCAATCTTCTCAAAATTCACACGCTCACTACACTTGATCACACTCTGCAACGTGTTATTATTAGGCTTGAGACTGAAGGATATGTCGTAGTCTTGGAGTTTCTCCATCAAGTACGTCTCAATATCATCGATCTCATAGCTTCCCGTGGGTATGTCGATTACTTCAGTACCTACGTAGAATTTATTATTGCCAGTGTCGATGTTTGGAATGGAGTTGAAGGTGAGCAACTCCGTTAGTCCTAGAGTATAGTTCGCGGGGACAATTCAATGGGTGGGAAGTAGTGACTCTCCAGCACTGGCGAAGTGCCCGTAAGAGTCAGAGTGAATGATTCACTACTCATTGTTGTCAGCACTCAACTGACTTGTGTGTGACATTTCACTTCGATTTTATGGCAATTTCGTTGCCATGGAGAAATCTAAGACAGAGGTGACCACACACTACCGTATCATAATCTTGGTATCGTTCGTGATTATAATGGACAATGCTACCAACACCGAAATATTTCATCAAATCCTGTGGGGGGCGGAGATTACCGAAGCTATCAAAGTATACAATTTTCTTCTTGTGCTTTCCATAGGCAACCCAGTGTATTCCCGCCCCCTCCTGATTGTCAAGATTGATGATTGCCGACTCGTGCTCACGGGGGCCATTTCTTGGCATGTCGTTTCTCATGTAGACACCTCGGAAGTGTGGAATCTTCAAGGTTTTGGCGTATCTCAACAGATCGGCATCAGTGAGCGGTCGGTGTAGTAGCTCTATACGTTTTTTTTCTTCTCGCCCAAGTGGAGTCCCAAGCCCTTCCTATATAGCTTCAAGTATAAGCCTTGCAATTATTGCATGCAATAGCCCAATGCAATAGCTTCCATAGTTCGATTATGTCGTGTACTCTCTTGGAGGGTGTTTTTAGCCGCATTCGAGCTATTGATGGCTTCTGCGATACCAGCAGCGCCACCTGCCAGTGCTCCAGTAGCACATAAAGTCGCAAAAAGCGGAATGAGAAAGGGCAGCACACCTCCAATTTTACTTGGCACGGGCAAAATGCGCGGCGTTCGCACACGTTTCATTCCGCCTACTGTTTTCACCGCATGACGTGCACCTTTCAACGCGGTTCTGATGGCATTTGGTCCTGACTGCATTGAGGTCTTGGCTGCTGCGAGGATTTGTCGCAGCACCACTTGCTTCTTCCTGTGCCCACGCCCACGGCGTTTCTTACCACTCAGCCTCCCCCTTGCACGACTTTTGAGTCCCATTCCGACGTTTTCAAGTTCATCATGTTGCCAACAGACCAAGCTGCTGCTTTTTCCCCAAGAGTGGCGTCCTCTGCCAAAACACGTTTCCAGGCACGGTCCGTAAGAATTCTGTCAGCTGTGTGTCGTGCAGAGAGGTTTTCTCGATTTTTCGAGTAAGCTATATCGTGCTCCTTGCAAGCTGCGTCTAGAGGATTGATGCCGGGATCACCTCGAGCCAATCTTTGCTGCAGTTTCGTACCAGGGCTACAATACTGATAACCAGGCGGGTGCAATTCCACGGGAAGTTTATTTATGATCCTGTTCACGAGTGCTCGACCTTTCTTGCGTTTGCATCCGTTCATGGTCAGATGACAACTGATGAGTGAGGCTATAAATACAGAGGCTTTATAGTACTCTGAGCCAATTGCTATCCATACATTCGGAGGGGAGGTTCGGTGACGTATAAGGTAGACGTCGTCGATGTGTCTACGACCGGTGACTCCGGGAGACTTTTGTTGATACCCCGATGCCAATCTCCAGAGGAATGGCAGTCTCCGCTATAAATAGCTCATATTTATAGTCCTGCACTCCGTCATTCGCCATGAACTTCAGAGAGCAGAAGATCAAGCTCCCGATAATGAATTTAGACGAGTTCACACCTCATCGCAAGAACGGTCGAGAAAACAATCGCCATGGAGCCCTCTTGCCCAGCAGTGTGCGTGCAGTGATTTGTGGTCCCGCCAACTGCGACAAGACGAATGCCCTACTGGCCCTTATTGTTCACCCCAATGGTTTACGTTTCGAGAATATTTACGTGTACTCAAAATATCTCAATCAGTCCAAATATGAGTTACTGCGACGACTAATCTCTCCCATGAAGGGTGTCGGCTACTTTGCATTCAGTGAGCACGAGGATGTGATTAGACCAGACGATGCTCGTCCCAATTCCATCATGATCTTCGACGATGTGGCGTGCGAGAAGCAGGATAATATGCGAGCATTCTTCTGCATGGGTCGACACAAACATGTAGATAGTTTCTATCTCTGTCAAACTTATGCCCATGTTCCCAAACACCTGGTGCGCGACAACACCCATCTCCTCATACTCTTCCATCAAGACGATATGCATCTATCAGGGTCATGTGAATCCTGACATGTCCTTTGTTGAGTTCAAAGGCTTGTGTGCGATATGTTGGGCAAAGGACAGGCACAGTTCCAGGAGACAGTTTCATGGTCATCGATGAGGATAGCGAACTCCATGAAGGACGCTACCGTAGAGGCTTCGACTCCCTCCTCAAGAGATAAATACACTCAGAGTACCACTATGAGACGCAGTTGCCAGGGAAACGTTCGAGTGTTAACATGCAGCGCAAAATTTTGGAGAAGGAAACCAGCCTCCCGCATCCTATAGCTGAGGCGAGCAATGCTATTCGCCACAAGCATAAACTCCTGAAATTGGGAAGAGAGAGCACACAGGAGGCGATGAGTGAATTGTTCAAGCCTATGGTGACTCCTCTCGAGAAACTAGTCAAAACTGAGGTGATGAAAGTGCCTAAAGTGAAGCACGAGGAAAAAGAGGCCCCCTCCATGCTACAGACTCATGACTTTGACACTGCTATTGGAGATGAGTCATTCGATGAACCAACAATGGTCAGTACACCTATACGGGAAAGAAAAAAAATCTCCCCAATTAAAGTGCTCATCGATGAACCAACAATAGCCACTACATCTATACGGGAAAGAAAAGAAATCTCCCCAATTAAAGTCCTAAGGGAAAATGAGCGTATTCCATCCATTAAGGCGGAATCTCCTCTAAGCTCGCAACACCTTCTTCAGAGATATCTCAGTCGACTCAATACGGAGCGTGAAGCTCAGGATTTCGATAATGAGGTTGATATACGCAACTTGAAGGAGGGTCTGAAAATTGGTGATTCCATAGTGGCCTTCGATGGGAATTTCATGACTGTAAAGAATGAAACTTACCCGCTGACTTCTGGGCTGCTTGAATTAATATTCAAAAAAACGCCGAACTTAACTCTCAGCACAGAAACTGATAAAAATACCTATGGAAAAATTATTCTCAGCACCAATGCATATGGCGCTTACTACCAGGCTAATAGACCTGTCGTACGAGGTAAGAATTGAGTATCATTTGGAAGATGAGTGTCGACTTGTTCGGACGTCCCTTGAATGAAGGGAAAAGTACTGTCAGAGGTGTGCGTGGTCTTCCTGTTGAAGGGTTCAAAGTGACTGCTGACGGACACTATGATATGGATAATCGAAGACTCACCAATGTCGGTAATGCAATGGCAGAGACAGATGCCGCATCTGCCACAATGATACGTAATGTAGTGAAAGAACAGATTCGTCTCATGTATAATGTGATTGGGTCCCTGGGTGCCACCATTGATGACATTCAGATCATTATCCAAACGTTTGAGGAGAATTTCCTGAGAATGATGAGGGAGCACACTCTACGCGAGGAAGATGTACAAGAGCAGATGCAGCAAATCTCTGGGCTCAGAAATCAACTGGATAGCAGACTGTCAACAGCTCTTACCACTGACATAAAATTCATGCTGGAGAGCTTGCATAGATTGATACTCAACCAATTCTCTATTCTGCACAAGGATATAAATGACGATTTGGCGGTACGAAATGCAGAGATAATTCACAATCTGGATACTCGTTTGATTGCACTGGAAAATGGACAAGGCAGCAGTGGTGGAGGAGCTTCATAGACCTGCTCGACGAAACTATGCACGACGTCGAGTTCAGGTGCTCGGATTGGATGATACCTGGCAAGCCGATCTTGTGGAAATGGGTGCATATGCTCGCGTGAATAAAGGCTACAAGTACCCGCACAGTCATCGATATTTTCTCCAAATATGCGTGGGCCGTGCCCACCAAGACCAAGAATGGCAAAGATGTCACTGCTGCTATGGAATCCATATTGCAGCAGGGTCGTTTCCCGCAAAATCTGCATGTCGATCGAGGCAAAGAATTCTGCAACAAGGAATTCCAGGCTCTGATGAAACAATATGGTATCAACTTGTACTCAACCTTCAGCAATCTCAAAGCATCCATCTGTGAACGTTTCCATCGCATGCTGAAAGAGAAAATGTGGAAGCAATTCAATTCGCAGGGAACCTACAAGTGGATACCTATTATCACAAACTTTGTGCAGACCTACAATGCCACCAAACATCGCACAATTCGCATGAAACCCAAATACGTCACTGCTGATCAGGAGAAGTATCTCTTGCAACACGTCTACGGGAAAATGCATGCCAATCGTGCAAACAGGAAAATCAAGTTCAAGGTTGGAGAGAAGGTGCGCGTCAGCAAGTATAAGAATATCTTCGAGAAAGGGTACACGCCCAATTGGACAACAAAAATCTTCACAGTAGCTGAAGTTCAGAAGACTAGTGCCGTGACGTATAAACTCTGTGACTATGAGGGTAAGCCGATCGAAGGCGGCTTCTATCAGGACGAGTTTACTAGAGTCAAGTACCCCGATGTGTACCTTGTAGAAAAGTTGCTCAAGCATTCCGGAAATAAAGTCTTCGTGAAGTGGTTGGGCTCCAACAGCACTCACAACACTTGGATCAATAAAAATGAAATGTAATAATGATGATAATAGACAGTTGTTTCATAAGAATGTTTTTTTATTCACAATATCAATGTGGTACAGTCTCAGTAGAATTTATCGAGAGCACTCTCTTGTCATCATCCCAACTCAGACATAATTTTTCTTTTTGTTTTACAGTGTACACCTCATGCTTCTTACTTCTGATTAAATACTGGTTTTTAACTGAATTTTCATGATTGAAAAGACAGTCTTTGTAATCATCCCAGGTGATTATTTTCAGTGCCGAATATTGCGCTCCCTTTGCTCGTTTCTGCACCTTCTCCTCATCATGAATCTTAAAGACGTACAATTTTGCTCTTAAACCTATAAACTCAGTCATAACTCGTCCATTACACTCATCCTTCATCAGTCCCCATACTTTCTTATTTGCAAGCGGCATTCCGTAAACATTATCTTTTGGGTAGTCTGACGTGTCAAATTTGTGAATATACTCTCTTCATACACTCGTACATATCGGGAATTTTAAACTCGTAGAGGAGACCGTCCGTGTCTGTGTACATCAATTTAGCCCGATCTCTAAAAACTGACTTGACATACTGATAATGGAAACCATTGAAGAACGTCTTTGAAATGTCGAGAATTGAGAAACCAGCAACAAGTGGGTTTGTTGAAGAATCTCTTTGTTCGATCCAATTGGATAATCACCATATCATCATGGAAGATGATGCAGCTGTGAAAGTTGGGTTGAGCAATGAGAGCTTTCGCCCCGTACCTCCCCTCCCATTTGGTCACCAACTTCACCTGTTTCTGCTTCCTGATATTTTCAATGGTTTTACCAAATACTGCATTGTTTATCAATTTAAAGAAATTATTCGTAAACTCATTGGTAGATTGCTTTCTCAATTCCGCATTGAGGTCGATGTATGGTTTCATCCATGGCGCCTGATTGAATTCCAAAACCCTATGAATATTAGTCGATTTCATACCCAAATTCAAGCATTGCTTGAGATTCTTGAAGTGAATGACAGTTTTTCTTGGGGAGCAGAGTTGTCATCAATTTGCAAGTTTTCTTATGGGGGGGAATGGAATGTTCTGGGCAGAGGGGTAAATCCTTGTGAGACTTGAAGAGTTCCTTGGGATACTCCAAGTCCACTTCAAGGATGTACCCTTTCGAAGCCACATCTGGAATGGTGTGCACATCGGCAATTGATGGTTCAATCCATTGGAATGACCCCGTGAGTAAGTATTGTGACATAGCTGCACCGTACAAGTTATTCACGTCAAAATACATGAGTTAGGATGTCTCCTTGGTGGGTTCGAAATCCTCCTCCATGTACTTGTTGTTGGCACGAGCATACCGATTGCAGCACTGAGCCACCCCACCTCGAATGCCTTTCTCCACGAACAAGTACATTTCAATGTCAGTTAGAAGTTCGAGACTGACACCAGTGCATTTGAGCATAGCATCCAGTGCTAATCCTGGTGCCGTGTAGTCGTGAAGGGGGTCAAGCTTATAGACGAATGAGCAAGTTCGTCGGAAATTTTGAAAAAATTCTGCCAATAGCACCACATCTGTAGCCAAATACAGGTTCGAGTAGGCACCCAAAGATGTAATCCCAAAAACATCCCATACCCATTATGTATGCGCATAATCCTCATCAGATACGTTCTCATCATTCAATTTTGAGTAGAAGTCATTAATTGGAGGCAATTGAGGGTCGTTGAGTTTTTCCCAAAAGTCAACGTACTCGTAAGGAAAAACTCCTTTTCTAGTTAAAAGTTGGAATTTATTCTGACCATTATTGCAGTACTTCAGGGTGATGGATTTGTTCTGATCCGTGAGGTAAGAAGCTAATTTCTCCAGACTACTCGCCATGAATTTGAAAGAGTCAAGGGATCTGAATTGAATGTGTGTACTATCAACATGCTTGGTGAAAGAGATATACATTTCTTTGTTGATAGGCAGTAAATCTATATGACCGGAAAATTGGGTAGCCAGAAGTTGAATTAAAAAGTGTGAATCGTAGCCAGAGAGATTGTGGAACACTACTGGGATCATGTGAGAGCCCCTGTAGTTGAGATTACATCCGGGGTGAGCAGGACCGACATACTTACCAGTCAAGTGTCAATGATCGCGGTGCCTTGCCTCAGTCCCTGCAAATGGCTTCTCACAGATGTGCCAATTTGGAGCACTAATGAAGTCAGCAGCTTGTTGACTGCTGAGTGGTGCCATCGGTACGTTTGTGCTTAAAATAACATCGACCTCATGTGCAATTCGCAACAATTCATCTATGAACCAGTCAATGCACTGTGGTCCACGATTCATCTTGAATTCTGAGCGAGAGTCATCATAGTCACAGTGCAAGTAGAAACCCACACTGTGAGGAATATGCTTCTGACACAATAAGTCATTATCATCGTCCGCTGGAGACAAAATGCACTCCAGATCTGCATACATCACGAATGGAACCGACTCCCTGAACAGATGGTTCTTGAAACTCAAAATATTCTTACCCTCTTCCGGTAGTGTCATTTTACAATTGTTGGTTGCAAAGCAGTCCTCTCTATGATCGCAAAAATACATAGCAGCTTTTTTTGTGACAGTTGCGATTTTACTAATCGGGACAAATTTTTGATCAAAGCGAAATGATAGATTGTCCGACCATTGCTTTGCAGCTGACTATCATCATAAAGCAAGAGGAGATGAATCGTGTCCCAGACTGATCTATGCTTACTCAAATATAAAGGAACAATTTCCTTATCATTATCAATACCATAAACATTAATTGACAGTCCTCGAATTGATTCATATCCTCGAATTTCGGGATGTCCTGCACTTGCATCGGAAACTTCAGGCCTGCATACTTGAGTTCCGTTCCATCAGGTAGAGTTGCATCAGCGTGATGTGGATAAGAGTTTATTCGCTCAGGATGTGATGTTGCAGGGTTGAGGGCAGCAGTGATCAACTACAGGAAACAGTACTCGTCATTGTTCATGACGTTCACTACTGCCCTCTTCAATTGGAGGTGTTTCGGAACTGAGACGAACGTGCTCCATCGCGCTGGCAAGGGCTTGTAACTGTTCATACTTATAGTTAGATTCATAATCTCACTTAATGTCCAGCCCGAATCTCTCTCCTGGAAATTCTCAACCTTGGCGAGCAATCGTTCCGTGAGGTTTTTATCAAACCATTCAGTGATGTTGGTGGTTGGTAGGATGACTGCATTCCTGGTGTTGGAGTATTTAGTTTCCTCAATAACTTGATTGGGTTTTACAATTTGGAATTTGCAGGCCAGGACTCCATTAGCTTTAATATTACCCTGCTGCTGGAGGGTTTGCTGCAAGTGACTAATGGCTAAGGATTTTGCGTCTTGTAGGAAGGCCTTGAGATCTTTGTGATCCAAGTTCATCACTGCACCTGTTCGTATTCGAGTTCGAAGGGCAGAATCCACATCCTTCCAGAGAACGTGAGTCGCCTCAGGCTGAGTTGCACTCACTTTGCCACCATAATGTACCCTGCCTTTGATTTTAAACTTTTCACGGTAATTGTGCAGGCTGACAATCATGGTTTCGAATCGTCTATTTTCACCGCATGAGCTATCATTCCATCTCTCCTTCAAAAGCTTACGGAAGTGATCAATGTACTTCTTGCATGAATGAGCCCATCCATTAGACTGTACAGGAGGAGCATTCTTGTATGCATTGTTGAGTTTTTCTAACATCTTCACGCACTTTTCCACCTCCATTCTTAATGAGTTCAACGTCAATCACATACACTCTCAAGACACTGCACTTATAACTGCACACTTAATTATTCAACTGCAAGTCGCTCTTAACAATCTGTTTTACCGATGGTTACCCACACTGCTTGTCCGTACAAAGACTGATGACAAGCGCAATGGTACTGGTTTTATATAGGAGCTCAGAGGCGTTTCTCAGAACCCTGGTGAGGTCATATCGCTCTGCAACTAGGGCCTTATCACACAGATCATGTTTCTCCAACGTTTCTCACTGACTCAGTTTCTCGGAAGAATGGTGGAGTCTTATCGCTCCTAGGAGGTGTCATGTTTCTCTGATTCATTTTTCAAAACCCTGGTGAGGTCATATCGCTCTGCAAATAGTTTCTTATCATACAGATTCTGTTTCTCCAACATTTCACACTGAATCATTTTTTCGGAGCACTGGTGGAGTCTTATCCCTCCGAGTAGGCTTCACATCTCTCACGGATCATGTTTGACTGATTCATTTCTCAGAACCCTGATGAAATCACATCCCTGCGATGTATTCTGTCCAGACTCACATTTCTCCAACGCAGATATTGGATTACGTGTTCGCACCCAGTATATCGCTGAGGCGTCAAGTTCTTATCACACAGTTCATGTTTATCAAACTTTGTCCACCAATTCAGTTTTTTTGAAACAATGGTGAAGTGCTATCGTTGCGATTATGTTTGTGTGACGCAGTTCTTGGAGCACTATTTCTTTCCACGCAATCGTCTGACTCACTTGGTACCTAAGTGGGGTATAGCATATATAAAACAATCGTAAGGGTCCTCGTCACTCACTCCGAGAAAAAATCATTTAAGGCATCTCGTCTTTTTTTCTCAGATATTGCAAGCACATATGTATGAATGGGTTCCCTACACTGGACGAATACGTATCACAGAGAAAATACGATGTATCAGTCAGGACGACCGTTACAATTCTCATGTGCATCGCAGTCAAGTGCACAAGCGTGATGCAGGACAATGGTTAATACTCAGAGAACATGATGGGTTCAAAATAAGCTATACACATGTAATCTGCATGAGTCTACATCCCAATTCTGCCATTCAGCATCTTACTCTGAAGCGTAAACCACCATCACTTGTGAGCATTGCAGCCAGTTCTGTGCTCAATCATGATGACAGGCTGGATATCTGTGATATGAAATTTGTTGATGATATCTGCGAATATAACTCGAAGGTGATGTTTTTCATGTTCTGTCCAAAAACGAAGATTTATATGCTGCCCGACTCAGACTCTGAGGAAGATGAAAATGCATATCAAATTCTTTCTGTTTACACGCGAACTGCAGCGAGACAAGTGAATGTTTATTACTGCCGTCAACCAACGTGCTGTGATTTCCCTAGATCTTGTATCTTTCAACCAGCACGACATATGGCTGAAGTTTATTTCAAAGATATGTTAGTATCATAAGTTGAAAGAGGAAGATTTTTCGTGCGCTAACTATTTATTGTTGAGAAAAAACACTAAATATGTACCATAATTTCTGAGAATAATAAAAAAAAATGTGAAGAAAACAACTAGGAAACGATGTTTGTTATTCACACCTGGAAATAATCAAAAAGTATTAGGAAATAATGAAAATGAAGCCACCCTTTTTTTTCTAAAGTATATAAAATTTTTATTTTGAATCAAACAAAAATGAGGTGAACATATATACATATGAAATAATAATTTGTTTTTGTCTTTTCTCAATTATGAAGTTCATCTCATGAAAACTGGACTCATCTGCAACAAAACAAAAAACAAGATAGATTTTAAAAACTTGGAAAACGGCTTTACAAAAAAAATAGTCGTGTACATATAGAAGAAGGAAACTGACCTATGGAAAATATCGCCAGGTGTCCGACAGTGATGCTCTGATCACCTGCAGGATATGATTTCCAGTGTCCAATGCCTTGAGGTGCATGGTGATCCCTACCATGGTGACCACGATCGACCTTCCGACACACCTCCTGCAAGACAAATTGAGGGGGCCTCATCCACAAGGCATGTGGGATCACTATATTAAGACGACGTGAGTACACGTAGAGAACACGTACTGCATGCGGCACGTGTACTTCTTCCCCCATAACCTCAGGGGGTGACGGAGTGCGTGGGGGCGTTGGAGGCTGAGGGGGTGTGCCGTTCCTTGCTGCCATTTTTTGTTTCCGTAAGTCTACGAAAAAAAATGTACAACCAACAAAATGATAAGTTGAAAAAAGAACGGTTGCTCGTCACTGATTTTCAATCCTCCCCCCCCCCCAAATGATGTATGCACACACACACACACACACACACACACACACACATGCACTTGCAGTACTACTCCGAAGGTTAGAAGTTCGATTCCCGCTCAAACGGTAGTGTATACAGTCCGGGGTTCGATTCCCGCTCAAACAGTCCACAGATAGGTCCATCATGGGAGGACCTAGTCCCACTGCACCCCAAAATTGACTCTGGAGGGGGTGACGTTACCCACTCAACGCAACTGAAGGCAGTAGCGTTGGGGTGGTGTGCTCTCCCAACACCTTGTAGCAGCCATAGGTGGAAAAAAATTTGGGGGGTAGGATCCACCTTGCCTAAAAGGCTAAAGGGGGTGCAGTGTACCCCACATTTTAATTTGTAGGCTGAGGAATGGACCGTTACTGAGGTACCGCGCGGGGTAGGTGGTGACGTCACCCACTCAACGCAGCTGAAGGCAGTAGCGTTGGGAGTGGGGGTAGTGGGCTTGCCATCCGAACACCTTGCAGGATGGCAGCCATAGGTGGAAAAAAATTCGGTGGGAGGACCCACCTTGCCTGAAAGGGTAAAGTGGGTGCAGTGTACCCCAGATTTTAATCTGGAGGCTGAGGGGTGAACCGTTCCCGAAATACCGCGCGGGGTAGCGGGTGACGTCACCCACTCAACGCAGTTGAAGGCAGTAGCGCTGGGAGTGGGGGGGGGGGGGAATGGGGTAGTGTGCTCTGCCATCCGGACACCTTGCAGGATGGCAGCCATAGGTGGAAAAAAAATTCGGGGGGAGGACCCACCTTGCCTAAAAGGGTAAAGTGGGTGCAGTGTACCCCAGATTTTAATCTGGAGGCTGAGGGGTGAACCGTTCCCGAAATACCGCGCGGGGTAGCGGGTGACGTCACCCACTCAACGCAGTTGAAGGCAGTAGCGTTGGGAGTGGGGGGGGGGGGGAATGGGGAAGTGTGCTCTGCCATCCGAACACCTTGCAGGATGGCAGCCATAGGTGGAAAAAAAATTCGGGGGTAGGACCCACCTTGCCTAAAAGGCTAAAAGGGGTGCAGTGTACCCCAGATTTCAATTTGGAGGCTGAGGGGTGAACCGTTCCCGTAATACCGCGCGGTGTAGGTGGTGACGTCACCCACTCAACGCCGCTGAAGGCAGTAGCGTTGGGAGTGGGGGTAGTGTGCTTGCCATCGAAACACCTTGTAAGATGGCAACCATAGGTGGAAACAAAATTCGGGGAAGGACCCACCTTGCCTAAAAGGCTTAAGGGGGGGCAGTGTACCCCAGATTTTAATTTGGAGCCTGAGGGATGAACCATTCGCGAAATGCTGCGCGGGGTAGGGGGTAACGTCACCCACGCAACGCAGCTGAAAGCAGTAGCGTTGGGAGTGGGGGGGGCGTAGTGTGCTTGCCATCCGAATACCGTGTAGGATGGCAGCCATAGGCGGAGAAAAATTTGGGGGGTAGGAGCCACCTTGCCTAAAAGGCTAAGGGGGGTGCAATGTACCCCGAATTTTGATTTGGAGGCTGAGGGATGGACCGTTACCGAGATACCGTGCGGGGTAGGGGGTGACGTCGTCCACTCAACGCACATTGCGGTGGTACTTACCTGTAGCCCCCAATGTACCCCGAATTTTAATTTGGAGGCCGTGGGATGGACGGTTACCGAAATGCCGCGCAGGGTAAGGGGTGGCGTTACCCACTCAACGCACATTGCGGTGGGATTTACCTGTAGCCCCAATGTTCCCCAAAATTAAATTTGATGGCTGAGGAATGTACCGAAATACCACTCGTGTGGGATAAAGTGTCAATTTCACTTTTTTCACACACACTTTTTGAAAATCTTCAAATTTGAAAATTTTCACGTTTGTTGAAAATCCTCCAACTGACACTTGAGGAAATTCTCAAATTTGAAGAGTATGAATATAAAAAATTTCAAAAAAATTGGCTGCTAAACTTCACTACCGTCCTATTACGCCCGAAATAGAACCTTCCGCAGACACACACATACATACACATACAATATTTAGTACTTTACTACTTACCTGAGTTTTTGAAATTTCCTGCAATTAGTCCCTACGGAAAATTTTCGGTCGAGGCTCCCACCATCAACCAATCTCTTCCCGTGAAAAAAATAGCGCATTTTGGCTTTATCGAAAAAAAACAATTTGAAGCGGTCTCAAATTGGATTTACGCGTGCGGTACATAGCAAAGGGTGATATGAATATATATTTATTTAGTTATTTGAGTCTTACCCCCCCCCTGGCCCACAGCGACGACCTGCGCAGAAGAGATGCGCAGATCCTCACTTTGGGGGTCAGCACCCCCCTTATTTGTCTACTAATAACTATAAAACCGCTGGGTCGATTATGTTCGAAAACTAATGAGGGCTAAGTTAGCCGGAAACCTATCCAATGACTACAGAAAAGCCCAAATCGCATAATTTGTCTGGGAGAAATTGTTCGACAAAATTTCACACACACACACACAAACATCTGGCTCAAAATGGCTGGAAACGTTTCTCGGGGTCATGAAACGTGGAGATCAAGTGAAATTTCCAAGTTCGATTTTCCGACCTATAACAATAACTTCCCTAAGATCGAGAAGTCAATTACGGGTATTTCACGAGCTTGGCGTCTTTTTCTATTTGCTTGGGTTTTTCAATAGATACTGGTAAGTCTCTATGGTACTAAATGTTGTAGTCCATAACATATGTTCACGTGGTCTATACATCACCACAAAACGTGTACTTGGTCCATTTGTTCAAAATTTGTTTTGATCCTTCCATGATTTCACTAATTTTTAACTTCCCGATATAGGGAAGTTATTGTAATGCCCCCAAAATCAAATTCTTTTCTCATCGGATGTTGACGTTTCAAGCTTTTTCTAGCATCTCTTGACTATTTTGAGCACAATGTTTTTTTTGTGTCCGTCCCCCTCATTTGTACACCCCGGGCAACGGCCGTTTAAGCACTCCTTCAGGGGGCGCACCGGACGCCCACCCCTGCGGCTGGGGCCGACTTTCGAGATTTAAGACCATCGTATTTCTAAACACAGGGCAAACCTCCAGAAACCACTGTGCTACGATGGCCTATGATGGAAGCCACCCTCCCCCACTGCGTTGGGTTAGGTTCCCACTCGGCCAGACGGTCTCATTTTATGGGTACCGCCGAGCACACACGGAACGTTCCTGCATCGGTCGGGATCCATAAGAAACTAGTGGTGTGCAAATGTGTGTGCCCCATACGGGGCACAAACAAAACTTCCCGATTTGGTATTTCAGCACAGCATAACCATGCAACCATGATGATGAGCAAACTCAACAGTGATATCAATAATTGAACTTGTGACTAATAATCACTGCACGCGATCGATTTAGTTTGATTTTTAAGCCGCCTAAAAATATTCAACTGGAATTCGTCCGTCTAGTTATATTACACTCTCTACCTCTGTCCGTACCTAATTATCCCGCTCTTTGACATCCTTCCCGCAATTGTGGACATATTCATTCGCTAAGTATATTCTAGTTCATCTCGCGATGTGTTTTAACCTATATTGAAAACAGTCATACTGAATGTGCATTTTTGAATAAGGAACGACCCTGGTGATATGCATTGTTCCCGTATTTCAAATTGCTCGGACAACCATACCTCCTTAATTATGAAAATTATGGAAAATAGCCATTTTACGTAAAAGATGCATTTTCACATAAGAAATAGTTTTCTTGAAATAGGTTTCCCGCTAACTTTAATATTTTACCCAGTGGAATCGTATAAATAATTGCAATTATTAATAACATTGCA
This sequence comes from Asobara japonica, assembly GCA_026005395.1. Taxonomy (NCBI): domain Eukaryota; kingdom Metazoa; phylum Arthropoda; class Insecta; order Hymenoptera; family Braconidae; genus Asobara; species Asobara japonica. Next base: position 319,896 of record BQMI01000077.1, read on the forward strand.
TGTATTGCACGAATGCCATCCAAAATGTAATCCGCTCCATTCTGAACGGAAAGGTTTCGATTGAGAACTTCATGACAGCACTGGGTTCATTCATTTACTTATTACATACATCATTGTTGAGACGGCCATACCTCCTTAATTATGCAAATTATGGAAAAAAGTAATTCTACATAAAATGTGTATTTTTATATAAGGAATAGTTTTCTTCAAATAAGTTTTCCGCTAACGTTAATATTTTTCCGTGCCGCTTTGTACTTTTCCTCGTTCGGGAATGGATATTAGCCCTGTTCCGAACTTGGAAAAGTAAAGGTCACTTCGGAAAAATATTATCCAGGCTGTGATTCTGGGGATTTTTCGCTCGCGCCTTTGCCTGCTCTCGGCTTCGCCTCGAGCGCAAACTTTGCGCGAGCAAAAATCCCCAAAATGACAACCTGGAAATATACTATTACCCAGTGGAACCGTATAAACAATTGCAATTGTAAATGAAAATGACCAATATTGACGGTCTCGATAGCTTCATTTGTTCGTGAGAAACCTAGGATCAAAATTTCGGAAACACACATACATACACACACACACACACTCACACTCTCTCACACACACACACAGACATCGATTCAAAATTTGTTGAGCATCATTTTGGTATACCTAAAACCCCAATCACAGGATGAAAGGAAAAATATCGATTTCGGGGTCATTACAATACCTTCCCGAATAATCCGGAAGTTAAATATTTTTCAAAAAATATTCTCCGGCGGCCGGGCATGAACCTAGGACATTTGGAGTAGTAGGCAAATGCTTTACCACTACGCGAAAGCCCCGACACCCTATGTATGCGCATGTGTGTGTGCGTGTAGCTAAGTATGTATGTGGGGAAAACTTTTCGTTCACGATTTCTCGCGTTTTCACGACCGAATTATGCGATCGAGGTTCTGAATGATTCAACAGAACCGTCTTTATGTAACTTAGACCGGATTAGATTTTGAATGGAATTGGTCCAATTTATATGTGGTTATTAACAATTTCAATTGTTTATAATGTTCTACTGCATAATATTAGACTATTAGAGTTAGCGCAAAATTTATATGAGAAATGTTGTTCCCCACATAAAAATACATATTTTATGTAGAATGACTTTGTTGATAATGTGCATAATGAAGGAGGTATAACCGTTTCAGCGAGTTATGTATGTAACTAGTGGTGTGAGCATGCGTGTGTCTCATTCGGAGTACAAACAACACTTCCTGATGTGGTATTTCAGCACAGCGTGCTAAATTCATTCATCTCCAATATACCACGTTTAATCAATGTGACCCCTGTTAATGTTATAAGGAAAACTGGCAGATTTGATGATTGTGAACTGACTCGTTTATGAAGCAGATAATTATGAATATTTCAGTGGACGCATGGTGACCATGTGGATGAGAGTTATGATAATCATGGAAAAAGCCATTAGAAACGAAATGTGCATTTTCCCTTGTAGAACAAGTTCTCTTTGACACTTTCTGCCGTATCTCTCACCGGTTTTGCTATAGAGCGTTATTCACAATCGAATTTTTTTTAATAACAATTTACATACTGCTCCAATTTTATCTAAAATCGTGACTTCATTTCTTCGCTCAATATGGATCACTCAATATGGTGCGTAGCAGAATATTTTGATAACACCGGCAATAGTAAAATCCCCACACTCAAGTCCAATAATACGATCCACACAAAGGACCATGACAAGGCAAATACACTTTGTACATACTACGCGAAACTCCCACTACATTCCTCACAAATCCGCGTGATTTCCACCTTGAAAATTCTAAAACATAAATCAGCCCCTGGTGTGGATAATATTCCCAACATGGCGCTAAAAAACCTCTCGATTAAAGCAGTAAGTTTACTAACAAAGATATATAATTCATGCCTCCTCAAACAATATTTTCCGGAACTCTGGAAATCAGCGGTGGTCATACCGATTCTCAAGCCTGGTAAGCCCCCTTCGTATCCGGTGAGCTACAGGCCGATTAGCCTCCTACCGATATAGGCTAAACTTTTTGAGCGAATAATTTTAGCTCGTCTCAAAAAAACCATTGAGTAGTTACAACTTATGCCTACAAATCAATTTGGATTCCGATCAGAACACTCGACCTGCCACCAGCTGGTCAGAATTACCAATGATATAAAATCCGCGAAAGACCGGAAAGAAGATACAGTTCTTCTTCTCTGGGACAGCGAGAAGGCCTTTGATGCTGATTGGCCTACAGGCCTTATAGATAAAGTCGACAGCTTATATGTGCCTAAATATTTATGTAAAATTCTACTATCATATCTTTCAAATAGATATATTCACGTTAGAGTCGAATCACTCCTTTCCGATAAAATTCAAATAGTCGCGTGACTCCCACAAGGGTCTATACTCTCTCCCGCACTCTTCAATCTGTAGATTGTTTCTATTTTTCGCAGAATTCCAAGCGATGTTTTTATTGCAGGCTATGCTGACCACGTCGTTTTATACTCAGCGAGCAAATCAATCAATAATGTTGTGAGGAGAATCGAAAATGCAGGTTCCCTGACAATTAGTGAATTAATGAAATGGAAAATTCAAGTGAATGCTGCTAAAACAGAAGCAATCTTATTTCGTAGCTCCAAGGCCAAGCCGACTTTAACTATTCGTAGCAATAAGATTACCCCAACCGATTCTGTGAAATATTTAGGTTCACACATTGATTTCAACTTCGTGCGGAAAAAAATTATATCTGATATCACGGTCAAGACTATAATTATTCTAGTACGATTGTATAATTTGCTAAAGTCTCCAGCAAATTTTTTATACAAAGGCTTAATCAGACCTATCTCTAATGGTTGCCCTGCCTGGCACAAACGCAACTGGCACAGCGCAAACGCACTTGAATCATCTTCAAGTTGTCCAAAATAAATGTTTACGAATGATAAGAAATTCCAAAATGAGAACTCAATCGTCGACATGCACAATACGTTAGGCATGGCAACCATAGGTGAATTTCTCGATAGAATAAAGGAGACATTTAAATTTAAGCTTCAATCACATCCTAATCCCCAGCTCTAAAACATTAATATTGACAAGAAATCAAATTGATCCCGCTGACCATCTGTTTGTCCCACCATTCCGTATATCCCGCTCTCCCCCTCCCCTTATGCACCCATTACTTATAAGGTTTTTTAGAAGTTATTGTTCTTTATATTGAGTCATCTTGTAAAAATCACAAATATCTGTAATAATGAAAAATTAGGTTAAACTTTGATCAAATTAGATATAAAGGGGATGGGTGGTGATCTAGAGCGTAGCATTTAAGATATTAATACTATATATAGTATGTATATATGACAAATGTTAATAAACAATTTTCAAATCAAGTCCAGTCAAGAATGGCCGAGTGGGCCAAGCGCGCAGTCCTAGCGTTACCGCTAGAATGCCTAGTTCAAATCCCCGACAGGGCGAGAACTTTTTCGAATTATCTGATGAGCGGGAGGTTGTTCATAGAGTAGCGCCCTGCACCGACATAGGTTTATTGTGGTTTCTTGTGTCTTATCATGCGAATGCGATGCAGCGTATGGTCGACAAGCCTCTCTATCCTACTGATCGATGACATTCAAAGATGAAAAAAAACCTTAGTTACATGATGAAACAACAAATTTGGACTTCGGAGGCATTACAATAACATTTATCGCACACTTTCTCTCCCCTCTCTAATAGTTCTCGTCATACGCGGAGAGAAAATGCTCTCGAAAATTAGTGTACCTTCTCACCAACGCATGGGACGAGCGCATGGGTGCTCAAAAATATAATAAACATTCAACATAAATTCAAGTCCGACAATCACAAATCCAATTGACTCAGTCCAAATCGTAGGGTGCAGCACACGAATTTTTTTAGCTCATCGGAAGTTAGTATGAGCAATCTATTGTTTGATATGCAGCAAACGAAAACGTGATGGTCTGTCTTGAAATTTTAGTGTGCCACTTAGCACATTTTCATTCGTCCCATCTTAGTAAGTGGTGGCCTCTGTGGCTTGAAAAATCACGTGGTAAGATTACCCACATTTTCCTATTGAAAACTCACCACTTTTTCGATGGCGCCAATTTTTTCCCAATATGGCCACTACGCATATTTCTGGTGGCTCACAGTTCACGCGATCGATGAAGCGGTCCTCAAATCTAGTTGATAATAACGAATTATAGACTATTGTGCAGAGATAACAATTGTGCAGAGGTAACTGACATTATTGGTGCTGGTGAAATGAGCTGTTGCATTTCTACGAATGAGCTATTCAGTACCGTGAGTATTTGTGTGTGATAAATAAATAGATCTCAAAGAGTTAGCTTATGATGCAACCTATCTACTTCCCTCTATCCTTTTTCCTTGAAATTGCGAAATAGCATTAAGATCATCGCTGTACGTTTCTACACTCGGTGGCTAAATTATTTTTATATTTTATGTGCTGTTCATTTGTTTCGATCCACTCCTGGGAAATAACTGCTTGCATTTGATCAAAGTTCTCACCTATGCAGTTTGGTGTGATTTGGTAGAAACCGTAGAATACCTCCTTCTTTCAATCAAATGTATTAAAGTGTGACAGGAAAAAAAAACTTTTAAATTATTGAGTAATTTTTTTTTGCAGAGATTTTAATCGGGTAAAATTTCGGAAAAAGTATCATTTTTTCTCATGAATTGTCCTGATTTATGGAAGACGCTACGTATTCCGTTTTTCCGTTCTTTTGGTTCTTCTTTCAGATTAAAACAATTGTAAGGATGACCGTGGTATGGGCTACTAACATCATTACTGGTTGTATAATGTCTCTATATAAATCTATTCTTCCATTATGCTTCCATTTTCTTCTCATCACTTTTGAACAATTGATATGACAACAACAATTTGAACCAAAATTACTTTTCCAGGCAGATCCCGACTACTTCACACATTCTCACATAACAAATAATGTGAGTATAAAATACAATTTCGAATAATGAACAACTAAAGTGAAGCTTTCTTTATAATGTTTCGTTCGTGTGTTTACAGCCAATTTATCGACTCCAGAATTTCACGAAAGGCGAAAATGTGATTTGAAATCCCTAATGTTTTACCTAATGTTGGTAAATTTCTTATTAAAAATTGGTTGTAGTTAGACGATAAGTTTTGTTTGTAATAAATATGTTTGTACCTGTCATGATGATATTTTATTCCCCTGAAATGATTATTCTACGTACCATTTCAGATAGTTCAATTACACAGAACAAAATGAGAAATATTGTCATATGGTGATACGACAAATGCACAGTTTATCCCCCGAAATTTGAAAAGCCATTTTCTTGACCATTTGCTTGCATGTAATCTAATGAAACTCTCGAGGTCCAGTACAATGTATATTGCAGTATCGAACCGATAGCTACCTTTTGGGTACGGTCTATCGATGTTTTTTATTATTCGACAAAAATGACAACGTATCCCTTATGTGACACTTTCAATCCTTTGGTTCAATTCTTAGAACTTCAGAAGTACATGAATTGGCAGTCTTTGTAATTTTCTGAAACTGTCTACAGTTGGATTTTGTAGATTCTTCCGATTCCTGATTTTTTTAAGCTGTTCAGTTCAAAAATATTTTTTTCAGCTGTTCAAATTATTGGCATTTTTTTGAATGATCAAAATGTTTTCGGACAGTTACATAATTATGTTCTGGACAATCGGACAGTCGGGTTCCCGGAAGAGTTACTGCACATAATGGAAGTGGGATATGTTTTGATCAACTAATAACTCGTTACAAATTAACTGAAATTGGGCAAATCATTTGTTTGGGTTTTTGGTTACTTCTGTAATGTCTCATTCGCCCTTGGTTTGAATAAAAAAAAAATTTTTTTTGAATTTTTGAGAATTGTGGAAAATCAATATGAAATTTCCTCAGATTATGGTGGATTGGCACCCTAATTTTCAAATTCCCATGAACTTTATTTTCTAAAGCGCCACCTATGGAATTTTGACATGCTCCCTCCAATAATTGTAGCACACTATTTTTTGGACAGACCTCTCACGAGATTGTTATATATTTTTCTCTCCGTGTAGAGCGTGGGAAATAATTAAAATTGTTGATAATAATTGATGCAACGTCAATTACATGTTCAAAAAAAAATTAAATGATCAAAGACTGGTTTGAGAGAAAACAATAGAAATCATTGAATTTTGAATACTGGAAAACAACAGGTATTGCTACCTGCGACTATGTCACGTGACGCACTGATCAATCAGACCGGGGATCGAGCATTCAGACTCTGCTGTGCAAATACGGGCGAACACGTATGCGCCGGCGGTAATCGTACATCTTCGGATCTAGATCGAATATGAAAGTTTAAATAGTCATTAAAATTTTGCGACATTTGAAGTCGGCCAAAAACTAATAAATCACTACATGAAAGTGAGTCTGATTTGGATCGAAGCTAAGGGACGACACTCTAATCGCAATATTGATTAGCTTGATCACAACTTTTCTTCGTAAATAACGATTGATTAAAACTTCTGGCGACTTCCATGCTTTATGTTCAAGGAAAGAAGCCCTCCAAAAGTGCTTCAAAAATATGAAATTGACCCAGTACATTATGATGGCAGTACATTAGTGATATTAGGGAAAATTGAACTCAACATAGTTTTAAGTGCGAATAAATCGGAGAAACGTACATTACTAGTATTACTAGATCGTACCATCTCTTCCTCTGTCGTTCTAGGGAGGGATGTTATGAAACGATTCGGGCTTGGCTTGAGGGAGGTGAAAAGGCGGAAGAGCAAATCTACGGAGATGGACGAGATGAATCCCATAATGAACATCGACCTCTCATATCCAGAGAATCTTAAGGATACTGTGAACGTATGTTCTGAGGCCCCTATCCAGGTCCGGACCAGGGTACTTGTTATTTTTCATAAAAAATATGCAGGTCTGGATACACCGCGGAAACCGCAGGTAAAAGGGGGGCTTAGATTGAGTCTCGGTATCACAGATCCTTTTCATTTTCGGTCCCGGAAGTTATTAACTTTCCGATAGGAAGTTATTGTAACGACCCCGAAAATGAAAAGTGTCAGATCGATGAAATTTTCACTTTTCTCGACGTTTGGCATCATCCTGACACGTTTCCAATCACCTTGGGCGTTAACTATCTATTGCCCTTTATCAAAAACCAAATGAACGTACTCAGTGGAATAGTTATTTCACTCCACTCGACCTGAACGATGGCTTCTACCATATTGCTGTTCAATCAGTCGGTACAGTTCACATCGTTTGTTACTCATTTTGGTCAAGATGAATTGTTGAAAATGCCCTTCACGTTAAAGGGAGCCCCATCTGCATTTCAGAGATGGATTAACTAGGTGCTGAACAAATTCGTTGATCGACGAGAGGTTGTTGCTTACTTGGATGACTCTGTGGCGACCCAAGGTACACATTTAAACACTGTGTCGGTGCTAGCACATCTCCGGATGTCCAGTCGAGCCAGGCACTATCGATGTAACTCGATAGTACCTCCGTCGATATCTACGTCAATCGATACGGCGAGCATCGACACATGTACGCCACCTGAGAAATTCACTTCCGACTTTTCCTCTTCTAGCCCCACGCGCTATCCTAGGGTAGCTCACGCTTCTTTAGCTAATCCGAATAAATCTGCTATGAATCAAATGGAGTTCCATGTGTTAATACAACTAATAAACAAAATGCATAATTTCAGATAGATAGTTCTTTTACGTCTGAGAAAGTTCGTCAAGTTGTAGAAAGAGGCAAGATTCAGCACATATTAATTGCAATGGCATCTTCAAAGGCTAGTGGTCAAGTTCAGCGCCTAAATCGTGTCTTGGGCCGTATGCTGGGTAAATTTATGAATAATTCGAGCGATCGCTTTTGGTATAAAGTTTTCGATGGTGTTGAGCTCACTTCAAATAATCCCGTTAACACATCCACTGGAGAAACACCTTGGAAATTGAAACGCGGGTTCAATCAGCGGGGAACGATTTCGCATGCGATCAGGGATTATTTGGATGAGAATGGGTTCAATGCTAAAATCAATTTGGATATGATGCGAGAAAAAGCCGCTTCTAAGATTAACAAGTCACAGAATTATAGAGAAAAGTTTTGTGATCAATATACACGATAGCGTATCGGGCCAAGTTCATGTTTTATTTCTCTCTAACTCTAATAGTTTATGCAGCAGAGTATTATAAACAATTGAAAGTGTTGATAACAATATACAGGGTGACCCAGTTAAAACAGCGTACCCGGATAACTCCTGAAAAAAGGGCTAAATGAAAAAAAGTTTCCTATGAAGTTGTAGGGTTGTGAGGGGGACATCTGATACAATCTTCACTTTGAGCTTGCAAGCTGCAAGCCCAAAGTGAAGTTTTTTAAATGGCATCCACAATTTTGTGTCCTACAAAACTTGTTCCTCTGGACAAGGCGTTTCCAGTCATATGGTTATGTATGCTGATTCCTCTGATTTTACTGTTAAAAAACACTAAAAACTAACTCCGTAGATCAATCGAAAATTGACGTATCTAATACGTCTTCAAATCATATCATTAAAACACGCACAGAATCAAGGCAGATTTTCAATGTTAGCCCAATCGACTGCTTTATGTTGAGCTTGCAAGCTTCAAGCACAAAATGCACTGACAGGAGCATTCAAGTCAGAGCTTGCGATATTTAAAGCCATTCTTTGAATGTTTTGACCATCAACTACTTTATCCAGAGCTTGCAAGCTTATTCTAGTAAGCTGCAAGCACGAAGTTCACTTTTTTTCATGGCAACGACATTTTCCTTCCTGTCGGTTCTGGAAATCCTCCCGTCATTACCATGCTTACTATGCTGTATATGAATGCTCCTGTCAGTGCACTACTACTTTACGTTAGTTTATCGAATTAATAGACTTCGGCCAAGTGTCTATCAATTTCTATCAAATGATTCTGCGTAGAATGAGCCCAAGTAGAAGTTACTATCATCAAATTCTAAAGAAAGGCGGGCTATCTTTTGGACCAATTTTTTGAAAATTCATTAAAAAAAAAATTTAGTCAATCAAATTGTTTTTATAATCAATCATTATCTATCATTCGCCCATCAATGAATTCCGAAGTCCGTAATAATAAATTTTTAATAAGCAGGGGTAACTTCATGGAGCTCAGATCTCCGGGATTGCTTGACGTCACATGAGTAACAATACCGACGCTAGTTATCACCCCGTGTGAGGCAGGGCGCCACTGACACTTGGGGAGGCCGTCAGGCTAAGCGATGGCCCAATAAACGAGGAACTCAATTTCAATTCTCTTCGTTAATATTACTGATTCATTTCCTAGCGCTCCCTCGATTATTTTTGCGTCTTGCGAGAAGAGTGTGATTATCATATTGAATAAATGCGAGTATGTTGTGCAGAAATTATTGATTAGTAATTTAAAGGGTTTCTCTCCTATCAAACCGAAAAGTCGAATTATTATTTCAGCTACTCCCTATGAAGTTTCACTTCTGTCGCGTATCTTCATGAGACAACGTATTTTTTTTATTTCTAATTAGGTTGCCGATCTAGGGGAGTTATTGTAATGACCCCGAACATGAAAAGTGCCACATCGATGAAATTTTCACGTTTCTCGACATTTTGCATCATCCTGAAGTGATTTCCGAGAAGCGTCTGTATGTGTGTGTGTTCGTCCGTATGCGGCAACATTTTTTGTTTACGTTTTCTCGGAAACGGATCGTGCGATTCGATTAATTTTTTTTCAATCGTTGCGTCTCTTAGAGCTGATTTGATTTTTGATCAGATCCATCGATTAGTTCCCTGTTTTTGAGAAATTCATGTTGAGCAAAAATTCAAAATAGTGATAATGAACCTTCATTCACACAAAAATGTTGTAATCCAGGTACTCAATGTCACAGTTGAGAGATATAAGCATATTTTATAACTGATTAAATTTTGAGTCAAAGTGGTCCAGTACTTATATGGTTATTAACAATGTCAATTGTTTATAATGTTCTACTGCATAAACTATTAGAGGTAGCGCAAAATTCATATAAGAAAAGTTGTTTGCTATATCAAAATATGTATTTTATGTCGAATGCTTTTTTTCGATAATTTGCTTCATTAAGGAGGTATAGCAGTCTTCACAATTATGTATGTAATAAGTGAACGAATGGACTCAGCGCTGTCATGACGGTCCCAATCAAAGCGATTTCATACAAAATCCAGCGCATCACATTTTGGATGGCAATTGTGCGGTATATGCAATGTTATTAGGAATTGCAATTGGTTATACTGCTCCACTGGGTAAAATATTAAAGTTTTTGTTTTGCAGCCGCATCCTTATTGGGGTCTCAGTCTCACTCAAATAACATGCATAAATGAGTCAGTTTGGAATTCTCAAATAGGCATGTTTTCGGTATGATAATAACACGGGTCACACTGATTAACCGTAGTATATAGGAGAGGAATAAATTTAGCGGGTTGTGATGAAAAACCAAATCGGGAAGTTCTGTTTGTGCCCCGAGTGGGGCACATATGCACATATCACTAGTTTTTTTTGCATTTTATCTACCCGCTTGCCGCCGGACTTCCCTTCTGGTGAAGATATCTCGAGCGTCACAGTTTTCCAACCTGACTTGGGACGAAAAATATCATGTTACAATACGAAGTGTGATGCATAAAGTAATAATATAGAAAGTTTGATATGTGAATGATTTTCCACATACAAAAGAAACAAGTCTTAACTTTTATTGTCTTATCATTTCCTGAAAAAGTATTACGTCGACATGGGTCTTTCAATGAAGGATACGTTTGATGCGCATGTGCGTGCTCAAGGTCGGGATCCAACACAATTATGGGAAAATGTCGACGAAGCCATTCGGGAAGTTTTGATGAAGAAGGAAGAACTTAGGGCTGATGTTTCGAAACACTATAGAGAAAGACGGAACTTTTTCGAACTCGTTCGTTTTGACTTCATCGTCAACGAAGACATGAATATTTTTTTGATGGAAGCTAACATGTCTCCGAACTTATCCTCTGCACATTTTCCACCAAATAGACTGCTGTATGAACAGGTGCTATTCAATCTGTTCGCTTTAGTAGGCGTAGGTCAGAGGTTGGATACAGCATTCCGGAAACCTACGTAAATATTATCAACTTGAGGATAGATACGGTCATTATAATTAATCCCAATATGAAATAAACGGGATGTACGTGTGACCCTCGACAAATCGCATCATGAACTTCCCGATGTGTTAGTCTGCGTGCGTGTGTTAAAAATTTGGGATAAATTAAACGCTACGGCCTTAACTATGAGTGTTACAGAAAAATTCATTAAACAAAAAATTTATGTTTCTATGTGGGGAACAACTTTTATTTAGAACCTTTCCGTCTAACTCTTACTATTCGTGTAATAGAGCGATATAAACAATTAAAATAGTTAACCAGTGATATATCCTAAGCTACGGACGTTATGAGAAAAAGTCATAAAAAATTATGTGCGTATTCATTGTACACTTTTCCTCGTATCTATAAGGGTTCTCGCGATAAAGCGTTTAAAATAATTAAAATCGTTGATAACAATTGAAGGAATTGTTTTTCATCATTGACACTCCTTTTCGCCCTGAACATCAGTCAGAGGTAATTTCATCTCAAAGGAGAAACAAAGGGATCCAGCCGTTTATCGAGAACCGTTTCTCAAAGAATCACTCACATACCAACACACACGCACACACAGAACCGTCATCTAAAATTTATCACAATGATGTGAAACGTCGAGAAAAGTGAAAATTTTCGATTTCTGACACTTCATTATCGGAGTCATTACAATGACTTCCCGAAATCGGAAACTTCCCAAATTTCAAGACCCCTTGCCGCTTTTGCAATTATGTGTATCTCTATTGCGGCCCGACCATCAAGTGCGGAACAACGGTAATATACAGACAGCAGCTTCCGCCCCCACGTCGCCCAAAATTTTATTTTAATCATTACCCTACAAACAATCCATCGGAGCCAATTTTGAGGTTTAGTTTTACTATAAAATATTGCTATGACCGTTTAATTTCAGTTTTTATTACATTTTTAACATCCCGACCACTCGGGAAGTTATTGTAATGCACCCAGAATCCAACTTTGTTGTTTCATTATCCAATTAGGATGGTAGTAGTTTTAAGTATACCAGAATGATCCCCGTCAAATTCTAAGTTGGACTCTGTGTGTGTGTGTGTATGTCTTGCGTACCAACATTGTTTTGTGAATTCTATTTAATTCTTAATATTTTTACCTACGTCCATCAAACAATTATTTTTTCATAAGATAGATATTCCCTCTGGATTTTGCTGATTCACGTCAACACTTTAATACGAAACAGAAACTTTTGCATGGGAAACAACTATAAATGGTCTTTCATGGAGGCTGAAATTTGACCGTGCTAATAAACTTCGAGTTCAGACAGGCTTTTGAACAAAGGCCCTTTTCCTGTATAGCATTAAATGACCTAAGATCAAGAGTTTCCAATTTTTTCTATAGTTTTAACGGTTTTACAACGCCTCTTGAGCTCTTCTGGCTAACATGTGGTTCACACTCGTACGCAACTTGTGAGATTTTATTTTTGTCATATTTTTGATCCTTTCATTTTAAGTATCCTTCGTGGTTATGTTTCTCAGCCAATAACATTTTGTGAAAATGTCAGCGGTTTTCGTATCCAATGTGATTTCTTTGATTTAATCCCACCCACTTTGGTGGAGACAACATAACTTTTCTAAAATTCTATGCAGTTCAGTTTACTCCGAACACTTCACAGATTCATTTCGCGCTAAAAATCTCTGACTTTGTATGTGCCTAGCCAAGTGGTCTAATAAATTTGAGTTAAACTGATTAATTAAATTGACTCTCAATACTCGATGCCGATTACTTTTAACTAGTGTAGTTCAAAGTATGTAAGACAATGTTTTGTGCAATTAGAGTAATAGTTTCAAGTGACTCAATACGTCTAAATTGATTTCATAATAATCAACACCTATAACGTATAATTATAAACAATAACCAACCAAATGAAACTACGCAAGCTCGGTTGTCTCCTTCTCGCATATTTTAGTCAAAATTAGTGTAGAGATGAGACAGTATCTATGTATATATCCCAAATTTTTCGCAACGATTTCTCATGAACCAATGAAGTTATGGCAGTTCTCAAGGTCCCGTTCGAAGCGTTTCCATATAACTTAGAACTGATGAAATTTTGGATGAAATTGGTGCAGTATAGTTAGTGTTATTAATAATTTCAATTGTTCATAATGTTCTATTGCATAAAAGATTGGCGTAAAATTTAGATAAGAAAAGTTGTTGCTCATATAATAATACGTATATTATGTAGACTTTTTTCGACAATGTCCATAATTAAGGAGGTATGAACGTCTCGACAATTATGTCGGTAATGAGTGAACGAATAAATTCAGCGCTGTCATGGTGGTTCCAATCAAAGCATTTCTGTGGAAAATTCAGCGGATTACACTTTCGATGGCATTCGTGCAGTATTGTAATGTTATTCACAATTGTAATTGTTTATACTTGTCCACTGGGTTAAATATTGAAGTTATGGGGAAACTTCTCAGGGGAGAATTATTCCTTATATGAAAATACACCTTTTATGTGCAATGACTTTTTTCCATAATTTGCATACACTGATAGAAAAAATCTCTAACACGAAGAATCCATTCTCTTGACACAAGAGATTTTCTTTGCAAAAGCCAAATTCTCCAATTGAGCGGGAAATCCTCCCCATGAGGATGTTTGAATGAGTTCCAAATGTTACTAGAACTTTACATTGGGCAATAAATACATCATATATCAACATGTGCTAAGCTTATACAGAAAAAAGTGTAAATTTACGTTAATAACAAAAATATAATTTTAGAAAGAAACATTCAATAAACTGATATGTAACATACTCATTCCCAAATATCTAACCATCATAAAGTATAAGAATTATATTAGACGGCATGAGGTACAAATGCCGCTCCAATTTCAGGATTCGAGAGCAAAGCGCTTGTCTCAAGAGAATCGATGTTTCGAGTCCGAGATGTTTTCTATCAGTGTAATTACGGAGGTATGGTCGTCTGGGCAATTTGAAATACGGGAACAATGCATATCACCAGGGTTGCTGCTTATACAAAAATGCATATTCAATATGACTTTTTTCAATATAGGTTAGCACATATCGCGAGTTCAATTAGAGTATACCTGGCGAATGAATATGTCGACAATTGCGGGAAGGATGTCAAATAGCGGGCTGATTAAGAAAGTACAGAGGTAGACAGGGTAACTGCGCCGACGAATTCCACTTGCATATTTTTATGGGGTTAAAAGTCAAACTAAAGTGATAGCGTGCAGTAATTATTAATCGCAATTTCAATTATTGATATCACTGTTGAGTTTGGTCATCACAATGGGTGCGTGTTTATCCTGTGCTGAAATACCAAATCGGGAAGTTTTGGTATGTCAGCCCCCGTATGGGTCAGACACATTTACATACAATTAGTTTATTATTTTTTTTACCGTCCCAATATTTATGCCCTCTACCTAAGTGCTAATCAGCGACGGAGGTCGGAGCCTAGGATTTTAACTCTGACTTACGAATCCGTCGCCTTAACCAATCGAGCCGTCGTAGGCCTTAAAGAAATAAACGGGATTTGGGTTTGACCCTTTACGGGTAGAACCAATAACTTCTCGATCGTTCCCCCGTATATGTTGTATACAAAATTTCGGTTTGTGTCTCAAATTGTGAACGTTTTAAACTTTTCAAAATTACCAAATATGTGAAATTTTATAATGCTTAAAATATAAAGGGACTTTAGGCAAACAATTCAATTTGTGAAAAAAATGAGTGTTGGGTGCTGGCAAAAGAGTCAGAAAACATCAAATGGGCATTTTTATTTGTGGAACGACTTTCATTGGACACTTTGTTTCGTATCTCCAATCGTTTTCACGATCGAGCGATAGAAACAATCCATTTTGTTAATAACAATCAACTATGGGTATTAGCAAAAAAGTCATAAAACATCGAATGTGATTTTTTACGTTTGGAGCCACTGTCATTTGACACATTGTTGCGTATCTCTAACCGTTCTTGCGATACAGCAATCTATACAATTGAATTTGTTAATAACAATAAATTATCCCGAGTCGAAATTTTCGCGAAGGTTTTGACGAACTTTCAACGTGTCTCTTTGAAATTCATGGATACCGAACGTACCTTCACCGTATTTTAACGAGGAATCAATTCCGACGGCCAAATACATCGAAAATGCCCCAGAATCAGAGCGTCGTTCCGACGTTCTTAAACGTACAGTTGAATATTGAGCTGCACCTTCCAAGTAATCCCAGTATTAGCATAAATTTTTCTTATTTTCTTATTTTATTTCCCGTAAGTAATTGTTGGAATATCTACAAAAATATATTTCTCTAGACATCGGAAAACGTATGGTAATAAAATGTGTTCAGGTAAAGAGACTCTTTCTTTAATCACCTGCAGGTAAATAGAAGTGCATCCCTTCGCACTTTTTGCTTTATAGTATAGCAGGCCAGGGGCTAAGACTGTCCCTTATAGATACCTCTAGAAAATAAGTTTAGTTCAGTTTCGTACGAGTATTAACCGTGTAAACATCTTCCTCTTAGTACACCTTATCTATATAAAGAATTTAGAAGTTATCAACTGTTTTGTTCATTTACGTTTGACCATACCCTATATATTCTCATAGTAATTGTAACGTTATGCTCTTTTAAATTTCTTTTCATGTGAATCTATCCATGAACGAAGCAAAGTAGTTCACAGTAGGCTCACGGCTTCAGCGCCAACGAGCGGCCGCTCGGTTTTGTTGCTTTTTATTCGGCTCGTTACGTCATGGCGACTCTATGGAAGAGCACGGCCATCACTATTCGTGCTGGTGAGTTTGTGTTTGAGTAAAGTGACGCAAAGTGCCTTCATGTCAGTGTAGATTGTTAACAACAAAAAAAGTGGGAATATTAACCTGTAAAACCTAACTTCAGGTTCTAAGGATTACTCTTGTATGACGACGAGCGTTCAATCTTCAAGGTTCAAGTACACACGGGCCGCCGTCATCGTACACACATATACATACATGAGGAGATCACACAATCTGCCAGAAAAAACTTGTAAGTCAGTTGTAAGTTAATAAATCAGTACTCAATCTAATTATGAAGCCAAAAAAATATGAAATGATTGAGAGCCTACTTTTCTAGATTGTTTTAGTGGACAAGCAGACCTTGAACAAGCTCATTGTTGGTACCAATGGGAAAATTCAGGATTATAGCACAATAGTTGTTTTTGAGCGAATTCTTCAAGTAACAAGAACAATCGACAAATGCAAAAAAACGTGAACAAATGAGAGGAGAAACTCACAAGAAAATTGTGAAAGAAATACTCCCGCAAAAATCCATAGTCAAAATTGCATTGAGCAGCAGGAGAACACCTAAGATGCTAAAGCAAAACCTCTACTATGTCGCAGTCCTGTACAAGAGACACTCCTGAGCATGCAGAGTCTGTGATTTTTGGACAACATACAGATCCTTCTGACAATGAGTTTTCGGAAGTGCACTCTCTTATATTTTTATTTATTTTTTTTTTCATACACTTTCAACACTTTTTTTCAAATTTCTTTAGCGAATTACATAATGACATCAAATGTATTGAAGAAAAAAATATGTGTATTATTGTTCAATAAATAGTTTGTTTAAACAATAGCAAATGTATTTTGTTGGGAGGGGGAAGTAAGGGAGAAGAGACAAGTAAATCAAGGGTCAGGGGGGGGGGGCGGGCTCAAAGGTTAAATTTACGTCACCCTACGTTCAATTTACGTTCAAATATGTCATGAGTAGTCAACGTAATTCACCGTCTTTTAATTGTAAAATGACGGAAAACTGTAATAACTCCATGTTACTACATCAAAACTACGCCAAACTACGTAAATTTATAGGAGCCCGCTTTAACGTAAATGAGAGTAGCTACGATGTATTCAGAGAATTTTTTCTACGTTCAAAATCCCTTAAATCGTTGCGGAAATTTCGAGTCGGGATCGGTGGCAGCCAAAAAAATTATATAACATTAGATATGTATTTTTGTGTGTCGAACAAATTTGATTGAATAATTTTTTTCGTATCTTCAACCGTTCTCACGACGCAGCGATATAAACAGTTCATTTGTTAAGAACTATAAAACTGATGGGTCGGTTATGTTCAAAATCTAATCACGGCTAAGTTAGGCGGAAACCTATCCAATGAGTATAACAAAACCCAAATCACATAATTTGTCTGGGAGAAATCGTTCGACAAAATTTTGCTCACATACGCGCACACACACTCACACATACACACAGTAAAACATTCCGCTCAAAATAGTTGGAAATATTTCTAGGGGTAATATGTATTTTTGTGTGTCGAACAAATTTGATTGAATAATTTTTTTCGTATCTTCAACCGTTCTCACGACGCAGCGATATAAACAGTTCATTTGTTAATAACTATAAAACTGATGGGTCGGTTATGTTCAAAATCTAATCAGGGCTAAGTTAGGCGGAAACCTATCCAATGAGTATAACAAAACCCAAATCACATAATTTGTCTGGGAGAAATCGTTCGACAAAATTTTGCTCACTTACGCGCACACACACTCACACATACACACAGTAAAACATCCCGCTCAAAATAGTTGGAAATATTTCTAGGGGTCATGAAACGTGGAGATCAAGCGAAATTTCCAATTTCGACTGTCCGACCCATAATAATAACTTCCCTTCGCACTATTAACTTCCTCATATCTGTTTTTTTTTCTTTTTTCCTCCGTCGCTCTCATTTGTACGCCTCCGGTAGCGGCCGTGTAAGCATTCCTTCAGAGGGCGTAAGATTCCTCATATCTGTGTGTGCGTGTTTCTGTTACTTGTGGGTCACTCTTTTTTTGTGTTTGGCTGTCAGCAAAGCTCGCCCCCACTGGTGCGTATTCTTGCTAACTCCGTCCACTGCGCATTATGTCCGTAATGAGTGAATGAATGAATGCAGCGCTGTCATGAAGATCTCAATCGAAACATTTCCGTTCAGAATCGGTGGGGATTACATTTTGGATGGCATTCGTTGAGTGTATGCAATGTTATTAACAATTGCAATTGTTCATACTGTTCCACTGGGTAAAATATTAAAGTTATCGTTTTTATTCCGGCCGCACTTCCATTGGCGTCTCACTCCCATTCAAGTAACGCCCACAAGTCTCATCTTCATGCTCACCATGCACCTACTCAAATATTCATCATTATCTGCTTCATTGATAACTCAATTGAGAATTCTCAAATCTGCAAGTTTTCAGTATGACACAACTGATGAACCGGGGTATATGGGAGAAGAATAAACTTAGTACGCTGTGCTGAAATACCAAATCGGGATGTTTTGTTTGTGCCCCGAGCGCGGCACACACATGGACACACCACTAGTTTTATTTCGAATCGTGCACTCTCTGTGGCTGGATGTATAGGCCTGTTCGCAGTTCACGCATTTCAGCAATTTACTTCTACAGATATTGACATCGTGATCGCCTGTACATATAACACATCTAAACTTTAGATTAGCATTGCTGGCTTGCATGGCCAAACCATCAGCACTTGAAGCATTGCTTAGGTTGCACAGTTTTCACGTATCCTTCTATTTTGTAAGTGTGATATCATATGGTTATAATTCGGGCAAACGACGATAGTAAACAGCAGTAGCAGCGTATTCTTTAAGCGGAGTACCTCCTTCTAGTCTAGCAGATAGTCACGAATTAGGGAGTTTCCTGGGTAAGACATTACAGTAGCTTGTGAAGTATGCATGCTGTAGCAGAGGCATTTAAGCTGTATGAGGAAGTCCTTGATGAATGATACACATTGCGAGTACGTGTCATAGAAGTTATTGGGTTATCGTTGACGCAATGCGATCGATTATCCAAAGTCAGTAATATATATATATGGGGCATTCCACGTGAAATCGTCGGACTGGGAACCCGATGGTCTCGGATTTGCATAAAAATGCACATATCTGTTCCTCAGCACAAAAAACAGACACGTATTTTTTCGTTTCTTGAAGCGAAGCTTTTTTACGGACGGTCACGTATAAAACTTATTCAAAAAGATGGGGAGTGAACCGAAAAAAAGTGAAATCGGTACCGTGACCGTACCGTTTACTCCCCCCTCCATTAGACGGGTGATGCGTGCGCAACAGAAATCTCTGTCGTTCTTTGATTTTGCTCTCTCACACTCTCTGTCGCTTAGCGTAGAAGCGTTATATGCTTTGCACGCCAAGAAACGTTCGCTAACGTATATATTGTGATGAACAATAAAAAAAAACAGAAGATTACACCCGACTTCCCAAATTAATATGTATATATATGCGTATAGAGAGCGAGAGAGGAACAGAGAGATTAATCGAATCAGAGTGCACTATGGAAAATTAAAACGAATTTAAAATAGGCCGCCACGTGTCACGGGCCAATACGTAACAGCTTCGCTTCTTTCGGCCCTCCCACGATGGCTCCAAGTTATTTTAATAAAAAATTTAACAACAATTATATAAACAAATGGCGATATCGTAAATACGCCATTGTTTATTTGAATGAAATTTGAAATATATTTTCTGTATTGATTTACGATCATTTTGAAAAAAAAAGTCATTCTAGGATCTCGTCAGGGGAATTTTTGAAGTTGAAGTCATCGGACAGTATTATTGTGACGATTGGCCACTGATAATTTTTTAAGTTATTATGGTGGTTTTCAATAACGTGCACAGAAAAAAGTTAAATCCGCATATAAATGACCCCGGGAAAGATGTTAATGAAATAAACAAAAGTAAGGTTTTAGTAATCTTTATAAACAAACGACCAGAACTCGAATATTATCAATTCTATGAAAAAAAACACAAACCCACCATACACGAGCGAACTTCGCAAATGAAAAAAAAATGGATTGATTTGAGTTGTAAAAATATCCAATTGCTGAATGTTAGTAATTTTTCTTCTCAGTGCACAGCGGGCAAGAAGCTCAAAAGTGCTCTGACCCCTCATGAAGGTGGAGGGAACTGGTGAGCAATGAGAGTCACTTAGGGCGAAACAGGGCCAAGGACGAAGTATCGAATTCGATAACGTAAAATGATAAAAGTGTTGGGGAGGGAGGGAAGAGACGAAGGAAAAAAAAGTGAGGCGTCATGGGACACCTGGTAGACGCGAAACATGGAGACACTAATTTTCATTTAAATAAATCCAACATTTTCATCACTCTTGCGATAAAGTGCTATAAACAATTGAAATTGTTAATAATAATTGAAAGGGTAGTTTTTTTACCAAAATAATTGGAAGATTCATCCTCAAAGCTCGCAGAAATATCATATGAACTTGTTCGTTTCTATGAGACTTCTTGGGGTAAAATTTTTGAAAAACGATTTTTTCGCGCTAAACAACTGATGTATATGGAAATCAATTTCTTGTTGACTTTGCAGCAAATTCCGAGTGAATGTCTGTGTGTGTGTGTGTGTGTTTTTTTACTACTCTTTTCTATTCGTATTCACCCACGTAACCGCTGTTAGGCATTACTTTGTGGGCAATACTACGGATCAGAGTACACACCCATTGCGGCTGGGGTCGACTTCGCCATTTCAGGTCATCGTATTTCTGATCACAGGGTAAACCTCCAGAAACCCCTGTGCTACAATGGCCGGCGCCTATGATGGAACCCACCCCCCCCCCCCTCCCCCTGCGTCGGGTTAGGTTCCCGCTCGGCCGCTCGGTCTCATTTTATGGGTACCGCCGATAGCACACACGGAAGTTCCTGCATCGGTCGGAATCCATGAGAAAATATTTTGAAAAAATATTCTCCGGCGGCCGGACGCGAACCTAGGACATTCGGAGTAGTAGGCAGATACTCTACCACTACGCCAAAGCCCCGACTGTTGTCTGTGTGTGTGTGTATGTACGTATGTGGCCAAATTTTGGCACACGATTTCTCACGAACAAACGACACGATTCAGGTCATCGATATCGAAATCGAAGCATCTTCATGTCACTTAGAGCCCATTAGATTTTGGATAAAATTGGGTCAGTATATATATGGTTATGAACCATTTCAATTGTTTATAATGTTCCATTACATACACTACCAGAGTCAGCGCAAAATTTCTATCAGCAAAGTTGTTCCCCATATAGAAATACGTATTTGATGTAGAATCACTTTTTTCGACAATTTCTATAATTGAGGAGGTATGAGCGTCTCAACAATTATGTCTGTAATGAGTGAAGGAATGAACACAGCGCTGTCACGACGATTCCAATCGAAGCGTTCCCGCGCGAAATCGAGCGGTTAACACTTGGGATGGGATTCGTGCAGTATATGCAGGGTTATTAACAATCGTAATTTTTTATACTGTTCCACTGGGTAAAATATTAAAGTTATCGGGAAACTTCTCAAGAGAGAATCATTCCTTATATGAAAATACACCTTTTATATATAATGACTTTTTCCATAATTTGCATAATTAAGGAGGTATGGTTGGCTGAGCAATTCAACATGCGGGAACAATGCATATCACCAGGGTTGTTCCTTATACAAAAATGCACACTCAATGTGACACTTTTCCATATAGATTAGAACATATCGCGAGTTGAACTAGAATATGGATGGCAAATGGAGATGTTGATAATTGCGGGAATGATGTCAAAGCGCGTGATAATTGAGAAAGTACAAAGGTAGGAAGGGTAACTGTGCGGATGAATTCCAGTTGAATATTTGTATGGGGCTTAAAAATCAAACTGAATCGATCGCGTGCAGTAATTATTAGATGCCAGTTCAATTATGGATATCACTGTTGGGTTTGTTCATCACCATGGTTGCGTTCTTATGTTGTGCTGAAATACCAAATCGGGAAGTTTTGTTTGTGCCCCGTACGGGGCACACACATTTGCACACCACTAGTTACTATATGTTTTGGTCAACTCAACAGTTCACAATGGGTTATACGTCTACAAGCAATGATAGAATCACAAGTCGGCATTTCTATGAATAAAACTTTTTCTTGGATGAAATCTATTGAAATCGCAGCAAGAATAGGAATTCTGTCTTGCAAAAACGTGATATGGGTTAGTCGACGGTTAGGCATCAATGATCGATGTTGTTTTTTGAAATAGTACCCAGTACCATAACATGCAAGCTCATCATCACCAACAACTAGAAATTTATTAATTTGAAAAATTTGAGAATCTTTCAGCTGTACATAATAACTCTGCCTTTTCTTTGGTCGGTTATAAGCTTCACTGTGAATTACCTCATGACCCAAAATAATTCTTTGATAATAACGCACAATATTGTGACGTCCTATATTGATGTCAATGCGTTGCAGAGCCAGGAAATCCTCATTGTGGATTTGTCTAATAATTGGTTTCCCTAAAAGACCATTTCCTCCTATTTTCAATGATATTTTCGGAGGTTTTCGCTTGTGGAGAAGTTTATCAACACATGATCTTTGGCGATCAGTTAAGTCATTTTCGCAAATGTCATATAATTTGTGAACTGTGTATTGGAGACGAAAAGAATAAAAGACTTGTAGGGTAGGATTATTCGAACTCTTTACAAAATTGATAAGTTTCTGATAATAATCGTCGTATCCAAACGCACTGTGAGTCCACAGAGGACCCCAATTCAATACGCCCTCTGCAAGATGGAGGAGTAGATGTACATTATTACACGAGACGTGTTGTATTCCATAACGATTGGGAATATCAGTGATAAATTGATGAAAACAACTATTAGCATAGTGAGCTTCAGATGGAAGGATAGATTTAGAGACAAGAATTGATATAACATCAATACGTAATGCCCAATTGTCAACGTACTTCTAAGGTAAAATTCGTTTTAGAATTACAGGACTATAGAACAGGAGAAATACAATCCACTCGTGAGCTTTCCAGTAAGATCGGTCCGACATTTTTCGAGGGGTCCTAGATATTTCCAGGCAAGGTTTAAACGACAACAATAAATCATCCACATAACGTATGTTTCTGCCACAATAGAATTCTTCTCCATGATTTTCTGAATCGAACCACAAACTTGCAAACTGGCGGAGTATGCCTAAACCAACATTGTGTTGCCATTCGGCTGGCAAGCCGTGAATTACATCCACACCTCGTGCATCAAATAAAATCGAACGACCTAATACTCCTTTTTGCAACTTTTCAGAATGTATAAGTGTTTCAGCGTGGTTCCGTAGCCCTTCCCCGAAGGCATTACCATTTTCATTAATGGGATAGACTCTTACTATTCCCTTGCCTTGAGGTACTTGCTCACCCGGATGTTTGCAAAAGCCACATCCGTAAGTCCCATTGAACTGTCTGATATTTCTCACTTCTCGTCTCGCAATAGTATCACAGATTCCGCAGAGAATACATCTTTTAGTATAGAAATTGCCCTCATAACAATAGCTGAAACCGAAATCATATAATTCATTGCATTCTCGAATGAACGGAGACAGATACGCATTAACGTTGGGAATTTTCCCTTTACCACAGAACAAACCACAGAGTAGCATAGACTTCGAACGTTGTTCAGGATATAATTCATTGATAGTGCATACAAGTGGATGCATTCCATAATTTGATCTATCAAAAATCGGTACTCCGTCCATAGCAAAATTGATTGAGATCAAATCTTCTGCCATATTTTTTTTATACATTTTACCGTCGTAAATATCTTCCAGTGCGAATTTGCGTTCTTTCGTTCATTGGTTAATACATAGAATTGAATTGCCATGGCGTTCAAAAAATTCCCTCAGCTGACTACGAAGCAATATATAGATAAAACTATTACAGTTTTCCCAGTTACGTTTCATCTGTATTTCATTATCACAATTTTCGCATCTTAATATACCCACGGGAGTTGACTCATCATCCATCTGTCCCCGTTGCTGGCCAGCATATCCGTTGCATATTGAACAGAAGTGATGAATAGATACTGATGCAGATAGCAATCTAATAATTTTTTGGACCTTGTATTTGGTTTGTGGTTTATTTTCAGATCTGCTCATGATTTGAATAACCTCTGAAACGTCCTCTGCTGCACAATACGTCTGACTATGGCGCATTTTCAGTACCAAAACCAACAAGAGATGAATTAAGTCGTCTATCGAATAGCCTGTGACAGCAGTCTCAGGACGGACATCAGATTAATCCGGAGATTGAGATATGTCCTCATGCTGAAAGTCATTATCCATATTTTGACCATCAGATTCATTCACATTCGATTCTCTGTAATGTTCGTCGATTCTCTCACGGATTGCATTATCTCTCAAAATCTCAGAGGGGACATGAGCGGCCACATGATTTGAAGATAGATCGTTAGTCGTGGGAGCAATATGCATGTTCAAATAATCCTCTTCATTCATATTTGATTCTTGTTGGTGTGCCTTGGTTGGCACCAAATCTTCATAATTGTCGGACAAGTCTAAGTCAAGAGTATTATGTGAGACCAAATTACATTCCACTATTGCTTTTACCCTGATCCTTGCAGAGTCGAGTTGCGATGGTTCAGGTAGATGGTCAGTTCTAGGTTGAATTTGAAATTCGTTTTGATTATTGACTTCATTCATGTCCAGGTCCTAAAAGTATAACCATTCAACTTATCGAACGTAAATAAAAATAATCTTTACATCATAAATATTTAACTTCCTAATAGGAGAAGTTATTCTTTGGCCCCCGATTTAAATCAGGGGGGGGGGGGGGATTCTAATGGTAATTACCCATAGATCTCCCTGTTCCAAGTTTTCGTTGTCTGTTGTTGCTAATGTATCGCTGATTGTTTCCAGTCTACAATAAATTCCAAATAATTAATGTTTGATCACTAATAATATGCTAATAATAACTAAATTTTCAAATATAAATAATGAGTAATAATATGAAGATTGTCCTGCTTTAATATAGCTTAAATTCCGTTAAAAAATCCCAGAAGAAATGTTCTCTTGTGTCAATTATCCAGTCATTGCTAAAAATTCTTCTTAAATTTTCCAGTGGATGATTAAAACATAATTATGAATCGCGTTGTACCCCCTCCATCGTTCATGAGCCACCTTCTTCGAATCATCCATAGCTAGAGCCGCTGGTCGCTATCACGTGCCGTGTCTTTGTGGCAATTTCCTCGCGGCGTATTATTGCGAAAGATGAAGGTACCCGCATAGTGTTCAACATGCGAAACCGTTGCAAAATGGGGAGAAAAGGAAGTAAATCGAGTGAGCAATCCAAGTAAATATTACCAAGTTATTTTTTATTGCATATATTCAATTCGTACCGGCCTGTTTTTTGGCAATCATATATCGATATTTACGTTGGCTAAATCAATAACATCTACACTAATATACTGGATAGAATTTTCGAAAATGGTATTGAATTTGAGGGGATTTGTTGATCAACAGCAATTTTTACAATCTTGGTTATGTCCATTTGTGCCATTATCCTTTAGCACGTGGCCGAGAACAATGAAAAATTTAGTCAAATATTAAATTAAATATTGATAATATAAACTACTTTTATTGTGACAATAACTGGTAAAACATGCAAGTGTCGGCTCACCTAAACATGATTTGCATGTGTTTTACGGGATCATTTTTAAATTTTTATCAAGGAAGACATCGGGTATGAATGCCCTGGTTGTATGGATCACATGGGAGGATACGGGGACGTATACCAATGGGATATCAACAGAGTGGATTTAAGCCCATGTCAACGGCAGGATCCAGGTATAAGGCTAATGCAGCAAGGCTGAAAGGGTCATTTATCGATAATAGTGTGACAGAAGAGGATGACTCCGACGACAAGGGGACGCTGTCGGAGGGAAATGATAATAACAAAATATGCAAAATAAGTGGCCACTATCCGTATCAAAATTTCGGTCAGTCAGCATTATTTAAAAACCGCGTATTAAAAATCGGCTATTTTCACCAAGAACCGTCCATGAAATCATGAATATTTCGGTATGAATGAAGGTTATTTTTAGACAGTGGTTTGGTATTTATTGATCCTTCAACGGTAACTGTTATTCGTTGTGTAACGACTGAGAATAGCCAAACCTAAATGGCATTTATTCTGTTTCACGTCAAATCGGTATACCTACAAAATAGATGTCGTTGGTTATTTTAATCAAATCTTTGTGGAAATAAGATCACACACATACATTTCAGAATTTTTTTTTTTTTATTCCACGTGCTCATCAGGGACGGAGGTCTACGATGTATTTGTGCACAAAGCACTTAGAAATAAATCACATGTTTACAGTGTTTTAAATATTCGAGCCATCTTCACAGCTATTAAATTTGCCTTCAATGTCCTCAAGGATCGATAAACAATTTTTTGAATGAGAGTTCACTTAATTCTTTCATTTTTAATTTACTATTGGCAATTTCTGGAAATCCGCCTAAAAGGACTTGACTTGAGGAGCATATGCCCGCAAACTAAACTTAATATAAAAGTTAATAAACATCAAATTTTTTCATCGTGTTCCTTCATGTCATAGAAACCACGCCATGCCTTATTCAACGTCGATGGTTTGTCTGATGATGATTATGATGGTGCCGCCAATGATAAAATCATTTCGGAACATGAGCACCTGGCAGAAATTGTGATTGAGCCACCAAAGACAGTAAAGCCAAACAGCAGGAAGAGTGAAGAGCCAAGAGGCATTACTGGTGCAGTAACTCTTGAAGGATTGGCACAAAGTAAATAATAAATGTTAGTCTCAATAAAATAAAACACCGTCAATATCGCATTTGTTTAATTGAGAAAATTTTCGGCTTGCAGTTGTGGGACGTTTCCAGCAGACAATGGAAAAGTGGTCACAATGTGTTCTTGAAAAAAAAAAAAAAGAAGCACATAGCAGCCACAAAAGACGAATATGACAATGAGACATCCAGTGAAGAGAGCGACGAGAACGAGGTGTGTATTCTGCACTACCGGATGACAATCTACAGCATATTACATTCTCATTTTCATGCTTGTTTTTTTCTTCCAGAAGGTTGAGATTGGACATAAGGGAAGTAAAATTTTCACCACCAAAGACCAGTGGGATATCGTCAAGAAAAAGGATACTTTCACAAAGACGGGGACATCCTTGCTTGACGTTTTGTTTCCTCCAGACATTTTATTGCAAAGTAATCTAAAAGGAGGAAAAAGGAAGACTCAACCGCGGGCTGGAGAAACTGTGCAACAATTTAAAGCTCTCGATGGGAAAATTATAGATGCTATTTACGGTAAGATTCAATCCATGCACTGATTTTTTATTTGTCATTAGGCCTGCCCTTTGATTTATTTAAAAAAATCTGTTCAAACTCGAGTGCAGACTCGCAAGGAATTTAGTTATTTACCAGTTTGTGTAAAATCGTGCAATGGAAAATAGCATAAAATGATTGGAAAATGTTCGAAAATCATTACATAGGGAACTTCTTGGTGTGCTTTCAATGGCTCACATCCAATTCCATGCACCAAGAACAATGCTTTCCTAGTTTCCTGAACTTTTCAGAATTTTAGCGATGATCGATCGCTAAATTAGGACAAATTTTTTTAATTGAAAATATATCATGAAAAAATGCATACGTACCAATAAGTCTATTTGTCAATATCGATTTTAGGTCTCATTAGGAGATCTTCGCAAACTAAAGTGGTATTACTTTTGTAGATCGGGAAGTTGAAATCGTTTGCCTTTGCGCAGTTGTTATCTGATTTGCATTTTTTAAAAACTGTAATGCTTGTTTATTGTTCTTTAATATTTGTCCACTCCCAAAAGCCCTCTACTAAATTAACTTAATTTTTCAGCAAGTGTCGAACAGATGTTCCCGAAAATATTTGACAGAGCCAAGCTGGGATCTGCAATCAATCTTCATCTCAATTACTTGCGCAATGCTCAAAAAGCACGTACGAAATCAAATGAAAAGACAGGCGATACCACCAATGGAGGAAAGTAAGATAAGTTAAGGAAGAAAAGAAGACACAAATGGGTATGAAAAACACAATATTTCTACATATTTAATACCTATAGGGCTTATATAAACATGATAGATGAGTAAGATACGCGGTTCATCTATACCAGATAGATAGATAGATAGATAATGATTTATTGATGTTGTATATACATTTCTTCATACTTTACATCACTTATTGCCTTCTCCCCACTTCTCCATTTTAACATTGTAGCAGAAACTTATGATACGTATGGGCCTAATAGTATAATATGATCTACTCTACTACATTTCTAATTGGTTTTCAGCAAAAGAATCCTACAGTCTTTCACTATATTCCTTGGTACATAGCTTCTTAGTCAAACTGTTTATATGAAGAATTGATTCCCGCGTCTCATTAAACCACTTCAGTCACATATCACTTTCCCCATTCCCTACCTCTGGGGTGTCACTCCTTTCTCTTTCTCTTTCCCCCTCACAGTTCTCTTCCCCTCTAGCAGCCTTCTGGCCTCTCCCTGGTCCAGCCTTCACTCAGTTCCTTCGTCAGCCTATTCCTCCACTCACCACGTCCCGAAACTCCGCTTCAAGCCCTCCATGTTTGCCTCTCCAGCTCAAAATCACTCTCCATCTCTTCTATTTTCATGTGTGTTTGTGTGTGTGTGTGTGTATGTGTGTGTGTCTATTTCTTTGGCCAACGATTGCTCGTGAAGGCTGGACCGATTCGAATTTTTTGAAGTGAAACTTCTTATGGGAGGGTTTTGAAATCTCGATCGGCAACCTTTTTGATGACGCTCGCTGTAACGTAGTAAGTAAGAGTGAGAGGCCTCCGGGAATCGAGCGAGAGTGAGACGGACTACCTTACGTCTCGTCTATCGGGCGAGAGTGAGAGGCCTTCGTGTATCGTGCGAGAATGAGACGGAAGACTTTCTGTCTTTCATGTCATTCTCTGCGTTCAGGCGGCGTCGCGATCGCGGAAAACAGCTGTTGGTTTCTAACACAGTGATCATAACCAACGTATTTTGTTTTTGTGCGTGTCTTCATTACTTAAATCGAGAGTTTTGTGCAAATATGCCGCAGTCGGGTGCAGAAATGACAAAAACGTGGCAGGAGAAAAAACGGGCGAGTGAAGGAATTGATCAGAATAGAAAACGGAAAAAAAGTAGAATTGAAATTCAACGAGATAGCAGGGAAAGGAGGCAAACACGTGCTAACCTCTTACGTGACAGTGTGGACGATAGTGTAAATAATCCAGAGAATGAACTATTAGCAACGACTTCGACTCATCCTCCTCCTGATTGTGATGTACATAGTGGTGATCGATTACAATATTCAGACTTTAATGAGTTTAAAACTGCACATAAGAACTTTCACCGTGATTTTATAAATAATCCATTCGGTTTTACGTGTTGTGTATGTGATAGATTATGGTTTAAAAATGACTTGAAGACTCTATCCGTTGAAAATGAAATTCGTATTCAACAAAAATTTCCAGAATTCAGAAGTAATAATGAGCTGGCATGCACCAGCTGTCGCCAGGCTTTGAGGACAGACAAAATTCCAACATTGTCGAAATTGAATGGCTTTGTATATCCCCCGATCCCTCCACATCTTCCGAAGTTAGATTTAGTGTCCGAGAGACTCATTTCTCCTAGAATTCCATTTATGTAAATTCGCAGATTGCGTCATGTGCATGGACAATTTGGAATTTTGGGGCAGGTGATCAATGATCCAGTGGATGTCAATACAATGGTCAATCACTTGCCCAGGAACATTGACGACGATCACTGTGTTTACGTTCATATCAAGAGAAAAAAAATTCATCGATCAAGCTACTTGACAGGTTTAATAAACAAGAGAAATATTAAAATATGGCTGAGATGCTTAGTACCGCTTAGTACAGTTCAAAAGACATAATGTGAGAGCAGGGGGTATCGCAATACTTTGCAATACTGCTCATGGAACGAACATCATGACACCCAATATGGACCTGAACTTGAAACAACTAGAATCGCTTTCAATTGGGTTGTCATCTGTTGGAGAAATGTGTGCAGCTGAATGTCGCACAGAAAGCGGACAGCGGATTATGCTTATAGCACTCTATATTTCACCAAATCAGAAGATGGCGAAACTAATAGAGTTTATTCACCTTCACTTGCTGCCGTATACTCCAGTGGGGGCTGCAGAAGTTGGAGTAGAGCTGGACAAAATACCTATGATTTTAGGTGGAGATTTTAATGTTAATTTTGCTTCAGAGGATTCCAAGCCATTAATTCAGTTCTTACAACAGAAATTGTCATTGGAAATGAACAATTCACCAATTGAATCGTACACGCCATGGTACCACGATCGATGCAGTTTTCTCACGTTACATCGAAAATTTGGAGTCAAGAGTCTTCATTACCTATTTCAGTTACCACAAACCTATCATTTCGTTCATGAAGGGTCTACCAGAGAATGAAGGTGAAGCTGATTGAGATTTAATTCATCATATTCATACAAATATTATTGTATCTTGAAAAAAGTATAATTATTATGATGAATAAATTAATATTTACTATCAAGAAGTGTTTGACACGTGATTAAAATGATTCCTCTCCCTCTAAACATAGAAAATCAAATAATCCTTGCCGATCCAATCATTCAGTTTCACTTCTATCGCGTATCTTCATGACACACCATTTTTTTCCCAAATCTTACGAATCGAATTTTTCAATTTCTATCGGGAAGTTATTGGTTCCGTCATCCCGTTTATTGCAATACATTTTAAGAAGGAAAACATTGAAAATTTGTTTTTTTTTGCGCCTTCACCGTTATGTTCGACTGAATTTCCATTTACTATCGTTATAGGTCAATGGACTATGACAGGAGATCAAAAGGAGCACCGTTGTTTGCTAAATGATAATGTTGCCGAAGGTGATAAATCCCGCATCATTATTTTTAATTAAGTTAAAAAATGAGGTTGCAAATGGTTTTTTTGAAGCAGTGAATTTCATTAACCGTGAAATTTTGGTTATATTGAACTGGAGAAAAATGGAGGTTACCATTTGCATCGTTTTCTTTTTTTTTTTTAAGGAGTGAATTTTGACAATCCTAGAATGTTGTGTAAAACTGAGGTTAAACTTTTGTGACAAACTGAGGTTATGACACGCATTGCTTTTTTTTCAAAGTCGTGAAATTTTTCAATCGTTTTTTTTTTCAATTGAATTTGTGAAATACAGCTCATGGCAGACATTGTCTTTGTTAAAGGAGTGAACAATTTTATTAACAATGTGAACCGAGATCGTGTTTTCCTTGCAGTTGTTATCTCAAATTGTAAGCATGGCGAAAAAGGGTGGTGCATAGAAGGCTAGAGAGTTTCGAGATCGTTTACGTGAGACAACGAATAAAACAACAAAAACTATGTGTATTGGCTCCGACGCGCAACTGGAGTTTACTGTTTCAGAATGATTATGTTGGAATATATACAATTGGGGGTTAGGAGGGTAAATGAACTGAAATCCATGAAAGTCTTTAATGCATATGTATTTATATTCATTCCCTTCACTATTAACCTTAACAGTATCAGTTTTCTAAACCGTATCGTCCTTATCGCATACTGTGACAATCGGTTGTGAAAACTAAAACACGATACGTGAACATCGGAAGTTACATGAGTTGCATAAATTATCCCACAAAAATCAAAAACAAATTGTTTAAAAAAAATGACCAAGTCCACGATTTAATGCATTGTGTTTTGTACAATTTCGTTAACTCCACTGGTTTCAAAAAATGCTAAAAATGAAAAAGAACGCCAAGCTTGTGTAAGTAAAATTAAAAAAAAAGTCCGAAACAAGCGTCGGAACCGACGCACTTGGCGCAGTTTCTGAAAGCCCCCTGAGATGCGGGTCTATTCACTGTCGACATAGGTCCTATATTATAAGACTAGGGTGAGCCTCTGTCCCCAAAAAGAGAAATCCTTGGTGCCTCACCATAGCAGAATTATTGATCTGTGGAAACCTCATTATCGAATAGTATGACTTAAATTTCCCTGATCCCAGGTTTGCACTGTTGCACAACTCTGGGTCTAATCGATGAAGGAATTCTGACTGATCGGAATAAAATATATAATCTCATAATCTGTAAATATCTCTTGCGGCAATATACTTTCGGATCATGAAGTATGATCCAGGATGCAGAACTTTCTAAACTAAGTCCACGTTAGTACGGAAAAACGCGCCAAGTCCGTTGGTCCCGACGCTTGTTTTGAACTTTTTTTTATTAACTTCCTGATATAGGGAAGTTATTGTAATGACGCCGAAAATCGAAAGTGAAATTGTCATGATATTTTCACTTTTCTCGATGTTTCACATTATCCTAAGTCGTTTTCCGAAAAGTGTTTGTATGTGTGTGTGTGTGTGTGTGAGCAAAAGCTTTGTTTAACGTTTCCGAAGAAAGTAACGTCGCGGTTTACGTTTTTTTTTGATCGACGCGACTTACTATTCTCCACGTCTGAAAGGAACGATTTAAGCGAATAATGTTTGGTTCAATTGTTACGAACAAATTCAATTGTTTATATCGCTCTATTGCAAGAACGGTTTGAGATACGATAAAAAGTGTTAAATGAAAGTTGTTCCCCGCCACGACATACACATTTGACGTTTTATGACTTTTTTTGATAACACCTGTAATTAATTGTTAGTAGCAAAAAAGATTATTTATATAGCAGCGGCGTGAGAACGGTTGAAGATATGAAATAAATTAGTTGATAAAAGTTGTTCTTCACACCAAAATACATATTTGATATCGTATAACTTGTTTTGCTAACACCGATAGTTAATAGTTATTAACAAATTTAAGTGCTTAGATCGCTCTATCGCAAAAATGGTTTGAGATACGAAAAAAAGTGTTCAATGAAAGTTGTTTCCCGCCACGAAATACACATTTGACGTTTTATAACTTTTTTTGATAACACCCGTAGCTAATTGTTGGTAACAAAAAAGATTGTTTACATCGCAGCGGCGTTAGAACGGTTGGAGATACGAAACAAATTAGTGGATGAAAATTGTTCCACACACAAAAATACATATTTGATGTATAGCTTTTTTTGCTAACACTCACAGTTAATAGTTCTTAACAAATTCAATTGTTTAGATCGCTCTATCGCAAGTACGGTTGGAGGTGCGAACCAAAGTGTCTAATGAACGTCGTTCCGCACGGAAAAATACACATTTGATGTTTTATGATTTTTTTCTAACAGTCATAGTTAATTGTTATTAACAAAAAGGATTGTTTATATCGCATGCGAAACAAATGAGTCAATGAAAGTTGTTCCACACACGAAAATACATATTTCGTCTTGTAGAACTGTTTGTGCTAACACCGATAGTTAATAGTTATTACCAAATTCAATTGTTTCGATCGCTCGATCGGAAGAACTCTTCGAGATACGAAACAAAAGGGGTAATGCAAGTCGTTTCACACATAAAAATACACATTTGACGTTCCATGACTTTTTGAAGTGAAACTTCTTATGGCACTATATGAAGGTGTTACGCTATCCGGACACTTACGGGGGATGGGGGTGAGGGTCGAGGGGGGTGATGGTCGAGAGTGGGGGGGGGGGGGGGAGAGTCGAGGGTAGCTGGTGGCGTGGGTCGAGGTTGTGGGGGGAGGGCGAGGGTCAAGGGTTGGAGGATTCCGAAAGGATTCCGAAGGGTGCCGAATGATTCCAAAGGTTCCCGAAGATTTCCGAAGGATGCCGAAGATTGCCGAAGGTTGCCGAAGATTGCCAAAGGATTCCGAAAGGATTCCGAAAGGTGCCGAATGATTCCGAAAGGATTCCAAAGATTGCCGAAGGATGCCGAAGATTGTCGAAGGTTGCCGAGGCATTCCGGAAGGTGCCGAAGGATTCCGATGATTGCCGAAGATTGCTGAAGGTTGCCGAAGATGGGCGAAGGGGGCCGAAGGATTCCGGAGGGTGCCGAAGGGTTCCGAAGGGTGCCGAATGATTCCGAAAGGATTCCGCAGTTTCTCGAAGATTGACGAAGGGTGCCGAAGATTCTCGAAGTATACCGAACGGTGCCGAAGGATTCCGAAAAGTGCCGAAGGTGTCTGAAGGTTACTGAACGGTACCGAAGGATTCCGAAGGTTGCCAAAATATTCCGAAGAATTCCAAAAGGTGCCGAAGGATTCAGAAGGGTGCCGTCGGATTCCGATTGCGGGCGAGGGTCGAATGCGGGGGGGGGGGAGGGTTGAGTGTGGGGGGGGGGGGCGAATTTCGGGGGTTGACAGCGGAAAGTCGCGGAGGTTTTTCTACAATGGTCGGTAAAAATCAAATGTTCTAATCCTCTCCTACAAATGGTTTACCATACTACACCTTCGTCATTTTACCAAAAGTATTATTTCAAATGGATAAGACAAAATTCATACTCCTCTTCTGAAGTTTCACTTCTCTGGCGCATCAGGAAGTACACGCCAATTTTTTGCCAACACCCATAGTTAATGGTTCCTAACAAATTGTGTTGTTCATTTGACTACTTCATATTAAGAATTATAATTTTTTTTTATAAAAACTTTATAAAGTCCGTAATTTGAGACATGGATGGAAATTCTGGATATAATATATACGGCGGAACGATCGGTAAGTTATTGGTTCGATCCGTAGAGGGTCATACCCACATCCGGGTTATTTTATTTACACAAGCTTGGCGTTCTTTTTCATTGTCACCATTTTTTGAAAACAGTGGAATTAACGAAATGGTGCAAAACACAATGCATCAAAACGTGCACTTGACCATTTTTTCCAAAAATTTGGTTTTGAGTTTCATGGGCTTTTCTTTTAATTTCGAAAAAGTCATAATTATAAAACTTACATCTACCAAATATTGATTCGTGTCTATCACAGACGTGCAAACACACTTCAAACGCTTGCGATCGTTCAAATAATTACTTTAATGAAATAGGTCGCTAACTTCCTGGTAACCGTGGCGGGCCTCCCCCACTCGCGGCAGCCTACCATGATAACTCCAAAACTTTTTTTCGAAATCAATGTATAATAGATTCATTGAAGGCCGTTGATAGTCACCTATCAATGACCTACAAACGATTCTGCATCGTTTAATGGGTCATTGAATTTCCTATCATGGAATTTAGCAAAAAAAGATGCTATCTTCCGTGAATTTTTATTAAATTTTTTGAAAAAGTGATAATTATAAAACTTACATCTATCAATAATTGATTCTTATGTCAGAGACGTGTAAACAACCTTCAAACGATTCCAATGATCCAAATAATTAATTTAATTATTAAATAGGTCGATGATTCCCTGGTTCTTAGGTAGACGTTGGGTCTGAAATCTAGTTACAGATAGTTTGAGAAGATATAGTGAGGTAAGATCTAGTAAGAATTACCAACTTCATAAGCGAAATGTATATGGATAATTCGGTGACCTTGAGCGAGTGGACTGTACATCTATAATTCGGGTATAATTTTACCGGTCAGTGCGAGAGAGATGGTGTGAGGGAATTTTTTTCCCCATAGTCAACTGCCGTTTCGGGAAGTTAACTATGAGAAAAAATGACGAAACACATTCGCGATTTTCTGGGTCATTTTTCACTTTATTATTTACACTAATCACCAAAGTGAAGTCACCAACTTTTACAATAACACCGGTGAAGTCTATGGTAAACACTGGCCAATAACTAACTTCAAATTAGTGACTGTGACTTTCTGAGTAGATTAACAACATCTGACTATTGTTGATCTTCTGGACGGATTAACAATCCGGTTGTTTATGGGCTAGAGGTAACACGTGGTGAAAGAGACTGGCACAAATACTGGGAGGGTTTTCACAACACGTGTTAACGCTAGAGCGGTGCAAAACTGAGTCCTCGAGAAAAATTGGCGCGGGAGGAACCGGAAGCGCTGGACCGTCTTGGATAGTCCGGCCATCCTCGCCCGATACAACAGCATACGCAACAGTGTGCCTTAGACAGATGGATAATAATCGAAACCGAAAAATGTGCATAATAGCCCGTTGCTATGGGCCTATCTTGGTAATAATTTGGTGATAATATATATAATAATAAATATCTTGGTGATAATTGCAGCAGTGGAAAGCTGATACGCGATTTATGTGATATAACTAAGACCAGTTTTTATGTAAATCATCGCGCACATAGATTATTAAAAAAAAAGATTGGGGGTTGTGGAGAGAAAGTGGTGTATAGATACGTGGTCGCTCTTGGCGATCTTTCGTGGTCGTGGACTTGGCCGATGCGCTCCCGCGTATCTCGATAATTTTTTGTTTTTGACGGAGCCTGTGTTCTCGCTACCGCTCTGCTTGAGTTTTCATTTTTTTGGGAACTGGTGTTACTTGAGTGCTGGTAACGAAAAAATTCGAGGATATATATTTAGAAGCAGAAATGTCCGATCTTATTCTGGCATGGTAATACAAGACATTAATTTCTGACTATTAAACACGAAAAAAAGCGTCATAAAGGCACTACAGAAGTGAAACTCATGCAGCACATTTTATTTCCAAACCTTTTTATCGACAGAAGTGAAACTTACACAGTACATTTTAATTATAAACTTTTTTATTTCCCACTTTTTTTTTAACCGTCAGAAATGACTGACGCAGAAATTAGTACATAACCTACCTGGTAACTGCATCCACTTGTTTTTCTCATGTTTGTTTCTCATCGCTTGAATTATTTTCTTCCATATTCTACACTATTTCATTAACTTTTTTCACGTCCTCAGCATAAATATCAATAAATATCAGAATAGCTCTCTACATAAAAATAAAACACCAAAACTCTGAAATTTTATAAATTCACTGATGATATTTAATACACATATTGAAACCAGCCTAACCTTCCCCGTGAGAACGCATGCGCATCACAGTGTGAGTTGCGCAAATGCGGTGCGCAGAAGACAACCTAACGAATTTTAGTTAACACTCCATTTCACTGCGCACCTTCGTTTCGTACCGCGAGCTATAAATCAATTCTAACGGAGTAAACTCCAAAAGCAGCAAAAAATTCTTCATATAATTGCCCCGGTACTAAAGCAAATTCCTGAATAAATATTTGATAAATTGAAAACTTTCTTATCGAACTTATTTTATCAAGAATCCCCCTTTTCCCTCCTTCACTTTACAAACATTGTAATAACTGTGGCCTTGAGAAGTTTCAATTCTGCTGCGTGGCGTGGCACGAATATTTTTTTCCTATCTCCCATTGTTGCGAATTGCCACTGACAAGGTGGCAGCACCTCTCGGGTGCACAATGTCAAAAGGGGTTCCGAGCCCTTCAGTCGGCACTGATGAATCAATGGGAGTGCGCTCACTGCCAAGGGCCCATCAGCTATCAATTCCGGCCCTCTCCTACTTCATCGAGCAAGCTATCGACGCTTGCATCGATGTATCACGCGCGTGCACTTTTCACGGGTCACATCGAGAACAAAACCAGATAGTTAGTGAGTTCATGTTATCACCTTTTTTTGTGACAAATTTATCACCGAGTACCTAATCAACAGGAAAGATCACTGCAATCGTCCTGATTATTGTGGAGAGACTAAAATCAAGGAGGACACATAACGTGGAATTCACTTGCTGAATAACTCACCACGAGCAAGTAATTCACCAACTTCATGACATAATTAGTGATCATTGAGTAATTAGCACAAAGGTTAATCCATTTAGTAAAAAATTTTAGTTACTTTTTTTGGGCATTATTCATACTAAAATTGGGATCAAATGGTTAATTAGTGAATCAGGTTGAACAATGAGTGCCACGTGGCCAACATCCATTCGAACGACATACAGTCATGGGAGAGGGGCAGAGCTACATCACCAATCATGATTCAATGACCAATAAATTCATGAAAGGAAATTCAGTCACCCAGCTGAGATATTTTGGAGTTATTCTTTACAAGTAGTTGTACATGCACCCACCATGAAGCTTCCCTTTAGCAGAGGTGGATTGAGTAGCCAAAGCTATTGGGAGCTGAGTGATGGGATTGCCATCACGAGATCAGATCAATATATTTCCTGTAAGATCATCAACCCAACTATTACAAGAGGAATAATCAACTGAGCTACATTACCAGTCATTAAAGTTGGGTATTATTAACTTGGAGAGATTAATCACCGGACACTCACCAGTTAGAAAGGATAGTGTTGAGTGCCTTTAATATCAATATATTGACGGTTAATGAAACGAAGAACTTAACATCGAGATGGAATCAATTAGAAAGTTGGTCTGAAACGCATTGTTGTAAATATACATATTTTTCAATTGAGCTAATAATTGAAGGTTTTTATAATAAACGATAATGAAAATCAACAGTGAGTGATGATAATCGTTTGTCCAAAATGTCACCACCAATTTCGAGTCACCAATCTAGACCCTATCTTGCACTTATCAAAACTACAGTCCACTTTTAATGAACACTTATTAAAAGTAACAAGTTGTGGAGAATTTCGACTTCATTCCCAAAACACACATCTATCTCGTATGGTGTTGGGCATAGAAAAAGTGGTAATAACGTTTTTTGATAACGATCGTATTCTTTGCATAAAAGATTTTACAACTTTTCTTTATATCTGTCATCGTTCATCACATATTACGAAGAGAAATTAACAACTCACAATTTCATCAAATTCGAAAATCCCTTCAAATATCCGAAGTATGCATAAGTATGTGAGGGGGCGCGCGTGCATATTTTTTCCCCTCCGTCCCTCTCATTTGTACGCCCCCGATAGCGGCCGTGTAAGCATTCCTTCAGGGGGCGTACCGGACACCCACCCGTGCGGCTGCGGCTGACTTTCGCCATTTTTGGGCCATCGTATTTCTAAACACAGGGTAAACCTCCAAAAACCCCTGTGCTACGATGGCCGGCGCCTATGATGGACCCCCCCCCCCTCCTGCGGCGGGTTAGGTTCCCGCTCGGCCGGGTGGTCTCGTTTTATGGGTACCGCCGATAGCACACACGGAAGTTCCTGCATCGGTCGGAATCCATGAGAAAATATTTTGAAAACATATTCTCCGGCGACCGGGCGCGAACCTAGGACCTTCGAAGTAGTAGGCAGATACTCTACCACTACGCTAAAGCCCCGACAAAGCGCGCGTGCATGTGTACGTGTGTGTTCGTGTGTCTGCGCACCTCATTGGTGAAAAGATGCAATACGTATTTGAGCGGTATCGCCATGAATTATGAAAGACATTGACCGATTATTTTTATGGGGGTCACTTTCTGGGGAACTGTATTTGAATCTGCTAATGACTTCCCATATATCAACCAGAAACTCATGTTCCTAAGGTCATCCTGAGTATAATTTGCTTCAAGTTCTATGAGGAGTTATTAGTGCAGCCTCTGCACTAACTCTCATGCGTTTTGTCTCATTCCTTTTTTTCTACTAGATACCTGTGAGCGTTGGATTTTTGCACAAATATTTTGTCCGGTTGTTTCCCCACAAAATCTAGTAGGCTCTTTCGGTCCTCCGGAATACGAAATGCTGCTGGCAGGTACTTGCTTTCAGTCATCGAAAGGTCAACTTTATTAGTGAAGAAGCCGCAGCCTGGTATATGATTCACCCGTTGGTGTGCCTGAAGACTTCGCAGCTGAGGAAACTCCTTAAAATAGAGAAAAAAATTGCTGGTATGTGAAAAATATTTGGAAGTTTGAAAAGATTAAACTAAAAATCATCACCTAATATTGAACTTAGTACACAATGCCAACAAGGCTGCAAAGTCCCAATAGTTGAAATTTTTCAAACATTGAAGTTTTTGGTTAATTCTAAAACAAATTTACGAAATTCCCAATTTTTCGGTCTATCAGTTATTAACAAATTGAATTCTTTATAGCGCTGTATCCTAAGAACGGTTAAAGATATGAAACAAATTATTCAATGAAAGTTTTTCCACACACAAAAATACTACAACATTTCTTTTCGAGGGAGTACACCACACTTCTGGGGCTCCAGGCGCCTCCTAACCTACTCCATAGATGCCGTTCTGCTAATCCTGACATCGCATTTTGCGCGCCAGGTGAATCTTTGATTCCCAGGTATCATCTGACTGGGCCCATTCAAGGCTTGCGCCCCTTGGATGAGAGGGTAGCTCCTAAACTAGACCTAACTTACGGGCTGTTGGACCAGGTCCGCCCTGGCGCATTGACCGTGCTCTAAACTCTGTTATTTGTTCACCCAGATCCGTCACTGGAGTGGGCTGAGAACTCGTCATCTGTAGTCGCACGCGTCTCTCCTTTTCTGGAATGGGTCCATGGATGCAGGGATTCTATATGCCTCGACTGCGCAGTATGTAGGTTTGGCAGATAGGGCGTGGTTCCTCGATTCCTCTTAACGAGATCTTAACTCCACCTAATTGCGTCATAATTACCGCATTGCTAGATACCTCATCGGAGGGCTCGTACTCGCATGGTAAGGTGTCACTTTTTGGTGATGGGACGATAACTTGGTGCTGGCCTCATGGCTCAGCCACACTTGGTCACGTTATTTTCTGGGGCTCACACCGGGTCGAAGGACACTTGGTCAACGCCATCATTAATCTACTATGATAGCGGTTCTCTTTAATTGTTGCTTGCATAGGGGATATCTGATGGTCCTGGTGCATCCCAATGATCAATTGGAGACAGGCAACCAAGGAATATCCCACGGTGGAATTCCGAGTGCCGCACAAGGGAGTGATGTTCGACTCTACTCACCCTTGGTACCGTGCTCTGCGTGCTCACATCGAGTTCTCGTTCTGCTCGGGTTCACTCTACACGGGATACTCGAGCAACGGCGCACAACTAACTTACTCGAGCGCTCAGGCTCGACCCTCCTGGTCGAGACTCACCGCTCGACACTCAACTCCACTCTCGCCACGCTGGTCCGCTACTTACTCTTCTCGGCGCTCTTCGCTTCCATTCTGGAAAGCGAGGTGGCG
The DNA here is from genome assembly GCA_026005395.1 of Asobara japonica. Lineage (NCBI taxonomy): Eukaryota > Metazoa > Arthropoda > Insecta > Hymenoptera > Braconidae > Asobara > Asobara japonica. Next base: position 360,849 of record BQMI01000077.1, read on the forward strand.
CTTACGTCGCTACACATTCAGTCTAATTCCTCGTCGGCTTGGGCGGGGAAAGGGCTGCCTGATACCCTCAGTAGCAAGTTCCCAATCCCCGGGCCGTCCCGTATTCCGGCGTCCCCGGTATGCAAAGGCGCGGGGTGAGATCTCTCACAGATCTGGTCTGGTCTGCTTCCTTGTGGCCACTCGCACCCCGGTCCCTTCAGTTGTAGGCTGGAGCCAGGTTATTTTGATGCTGGGTTTGCCTTTATCCCAAATTTTCAACACACGCACAGACTGACACATCGGGAAGTTCATGATGCGACCCATCGAGGGGAACACGTACGTCCCGTTTATTAATATTTGGAAATTGTGAAAAGTTCAAAAGTTGAGATCCGAACCAAAATTTTGGATATAACATGTACAGGGGAACGATCGGAAAGTTATTGGTTCGACTCGTAGCGGGTCTGACCCGCATTCCTCATTATTCAAATAGATTAACTTTTTAATACTAAATAGATGACACAATAGGTAAAAGGATGTTTATTACACAGTAACAACTAATGAGAGAAAGCCCACACTTGGCGCGGCCTGGCAACCCTTATGCTAGGGCTCACCTTTTATTTCACTAAATACTCGACAGTTTCTCAGCAACTAAACAATAAATTGGACGCAACTTAGTTTATCGGTCCCTAGCAACGGTTACTCGACTTGAATAGGGGAGTGGGAAATTGGAACACCCAAAAGAGCAGAGAGAGACGGAAAGAAAATGGAACTAGTGGAGTGCAAATGTGTGTGCCCCATACGGGGCACAAACAAAACTTCCCGATATGGTATTTCAGCACAGCATAAGAACGCAACCATGGTGACGAGTAAACTCAACAGTGATATCAATAATTAAACTGAAAACTAATGATTACTGCACGCGATCGATTGTGTTAGATTTTTAAGCCCCATACAAATATTCAAATATAAGTAATAATTGTTTGTTGAGAAGTTTCCCAATAACTTCAATATTTTACCCAGTCGAACAGTATAAACAACTACCATTGTTAATAACGCCGCATATACTGCACGAATCCCATCCAAAGTGTCATCCGCTGGATTTTGCACGGAAACGCTTCGATTGGGACCGTTATGACAGCGTTGTGTTCATTCGTTCACTCATGACAAACATAATTATTGAGATGCTCATACCTCCTTAATTATGCAAATTGTCGAAAAAAGTTATTCCACATGAAATACGTATTTTTATATGGGGATAACTTTTCTTATACTAATTTTGCGCTAACTCTGATAGTTTATGCAATAGAACATTATAAACAATTAGAATTGTTAATAACATTGCATATACTGGAAGAATACAATCCAACGTGTAATGCGCTGGATTTTGCACGGAAACGCTTCGATTCGAACTGTCCTGACAGCGCTGTGTTCATTCGTTCCCTCATTACAGACATAATTTTTGAGACGGTCATAGCTGCTTAATTATGCAAATTGTCGAAAAAAGTTATTCAATATAAAATACGTATCTTTATACGGGGAACAACTTTTCTTATATAAATTTTACGCTAACTCGAATAGTTTATGCGATAGAACATTGTAAACAATTGAAATTGTTAATAACACTATATATACTGCACCAATTTGAGCCAAAATCTAATCCCCTTTAAGTTACATGAAAAGGCTTCGATTCCAATATTCACAGTGTCGATAGCTTCCTTCATTCGTGAGAAACCTAGGATCAAAATTTCGGAAACACACATTCATACAGACATACACACACAGGCAGACGGGGCTTTGGTGTAGTGGGTAGAGTGTCTGCCTACTATTCTAAAGGTCCCCCGTTCGATTCCCGCTCACTGTAAATATTTTTTCTGAGAAATATTTTCTCACGGACTCCGACCGATGGCAGGAACATTCCGTGTGTGCTATCGGCGGTATCCATGAAGTGAGACCGTGAGCCGGGACCGAACGCGACCCGTCGCGCGGGGGAGGGAGGGAGGGTTCCATCGTAGACGCCCGCCATCGTATCACAGGGGTTTCTGGAGGTTTACCCTGTGATTAGAAATACGATGAGCTGAAATGGCGAAGTCGGCCCCAGCCGCAATGGGTGGGTACTCTGATCCGTAGTATTGCCCATGAAGTAATGCCTACCAGCGGGTACGTGGGTGAATACGAATAGAGAAAGAGTAGAAAAAAAAAACACACACACAGGCATCGTTTCAAAATTTGCAAGGCATCATTTTGGTATACTTAAAACCCCAGTAACAGGATGAAAAGAAAAATATCGATTTCGGGGTCATCACAATAACTTCCCGAAAATCGGGAAGTTGATGAACGGGACGTGAGTGTGCCACTCGGCGGATCGCATCAATAACTTTCCGATAGTCTGTGTGTGTGTGACGATGCACGTATGAAGCCAAGTTGTATATCAGATACGCAAATACGACCATTGATCTATTGTTATGATTTTTTATTCATATGTCGTAAAATATGATGCCTAGCAAAAGGAGCAATAAAACAAGAAATATGTAACTTTGAGAGGAACAACCTGTGTATGACACTTTTTCTCGGTTCTGTTACCGTTCGTGAGATACGGATATTTTAAAATTGTTAAAAACCATTGAACGGATGGGGCAATTGTGAAAACACTTCTTTCAGACCTGTAGACCAGTAAGACGCGTCGATAAAAAAGAGAAGTTCAAATCGGTTCAGCGGTTGTGCCGGAACCGTTTGCCGAAAAAAGGATACGGACGCACATACACACACACACATACATGCATATAACCCGCGCTCAAAATGTATCAGGAGCATGTGAAACGTCGAGAAACTTAAAAATTTCATGATACTGATACTTTTCATTTTCGGGGTGATTACAATAACTTCCTATCGGGAAGTTGAAAATAAGGCAAAAATATAATAAATGTTTTCTGCACATGTTAAATGTCGACAATGAATTTTAAATTGCGTCAGGATTTCGGGAATCGACACTTCTCTGGTTCACAAATGTTAGTTTAACGGTAGACAAAAGACACGAGTTTATACTTCGCTCGCCGGGACTGAGCCTCTATTTAGATCAATCCTCTTTGACTGCAAGGCCAGTATACGCTGTGGCTGTTAGCTACTGTCAATGAATGTGAGCACATGCCACACGAGTTGTTTTCATCTTATTACTTTTCATTATGATCCATCAAGATACGCGGTAGCGTATCGGGCCAAGTTCACTTTTTGATTCAAATTCAAACCAAATCTCCCGCTCTATCACCCCTCTCCACCACCTCCAAAAGTATATTAATCCAAATAAATTATATTCCGACCACCTCCTGCAAAACTAACCCGACTTTTATCATATAAGGTAGCTATCAGCTTTGTAATGGCACCCTCTTTAAAATTGTTAGTGCCCTATTTCGGTTAAAACACGTGCTTTGCTACGGTCAATTGTCGACATTTATTATCTCAAAAGTATATATATATGTAATACGTCCACACTTAATGTATCATGTTGGTAGTACTGACCCAAGCGGGTTTGTTGACATCACATCACAGTATATTATAAAATTGTCATTAAGGTTAAGTGAATTTAAGTGAAAACATTATATTACAAAATTACGTTTAAATGAAATTAAATAAATTGTGAGCAAGGAATTAAAACAAACGGCACTGTGCACTTGGAAGAAATTTTTTTTTTTTTCAAACTTTTCTCCCTTTTTTCTTCATAAATATTACGTGGTAATCTGGTGCAAATTAGAAGACATTCATTGCAATTTAGGAACCATTAGTTATTATTTAACGAATTATTTTGCAAAATTGACAATTTTAGCAGAAGTCATCATTGAAAAATATTTTTAAAAATATGCCTTCGATGAAGGAGAATTTAGTGGTCATAGGAAAATCATTTTTAGAATTTGGGAGTGCATTATTGTAATAATAATAAATTAATAATAATAAACATATTCTTCCCCCGAGATATTTGGAGTCAGGCAAACCCCGGGATCCATTCGTATGTAGTTAGCCGCCGAACTTCACCATAGTTAGCGGGGGAGTTGGAGGATAAGTGAAACAATCATATTGGTAGCTCTTCCTTTTTCGATCGTGAACAATGGAATGTTACTTATAAATTTTTGGTATGCGTAGTTTTTGCAAAAACAATTTATGAAAAAAGGACCTATAATTAGCGGGGGGATTGATGCAAGAAATCTGAAAAAAATTAGTTGTGTAGAGAATTCAATGGTAAACAATGGTAAAATATTATTGACGCTAAAAAAATGTGTTAACTATGGTCAAGTGCAAATTTTACTGATGGGTTCTACAGTTCTGGAGTCTATGCTGAACGACGAGTGGGGGTAAAGCCAAGTGAGAGAGGTGGAAATCCGAAAATGCGCTCGAGCGACAGAGGTTAGCTGTCAAAATCAACTCCAAATTTTGAGTTTGATGCGTTAAACAATAAATACCATATTCACATTCAAATCCGAGATAACGTAGGTCCATTTTTACAGATTCAATGGAATATACGCGTGGAAGGGGGGAGAGTAAATCAGGATTAGTTAATTAACAATTTTAATTGTTATCTGAGGTGATGGTAGCATTGCTGGATGTCACTAAACTTGGAAAAAATAGGGGGGCTTCAGAAAGGGCACTCTGGAGTTTTGTCACGACGTACACAAAAGTTGAGTAACAAACCATAATTAATTAATCAACAATTATTATTGTCCTCTGAGCAGATGGTGGCCTTTCTGAATGTGACAAAACTTGGAAAAATTGTCACATTCAGGAAACCAATCATCACCTGAGATGACAATGGAAATTGTTAATTAATTAATGATGATTTTTAATGAAGGTCCACCCAGTTTTCAGAAGTTTTGTCACAGTCGAGAGACCAATCGACGATCGCGAGAAACACACATTGGCACATTTATTGATTTTCAGATCAAGATAATATAATTATTATTGTCATCTGAGGTGATGGTGGCCTTTTTGAATGTAACAAAACTTGGACACAATAGGTGGACCTTCAGAAGAGCTCTCTAAAGTTTTGTCACCACCTACAAGTGCATAAAACTTAATTAGAAAATCATGAATAATTATTTAGCAATTCTAATCATCATCTGAGATGATGGTGGCCTTTCTGAATGTAACAAAACTTGGAAAAGATCGGTGGTCATTCAAAAGACCACTTTGGAGTTTTGTCACCACCTAGAAGTGCGCAAAAGTTAATTAGAAAATCATGAATTAATTGACCATTTCCATTATCATCTGAGGTGATGGTGGCCTTTCTGAATATGACAAAACTTGGAAAAAATAGGTGGAACTTCAGAAAGGCCACTCTGGAGTTTTCCTCATGACATAGAAGTACACAAAAGTTGATTAACAAACCATAATTAATTAATCAACAATTATTATTGTCATCTGAGGTGATGATTGGTCTCTCGACTGTGACAAAACTTCTAAAAACTGGGTGGACCTTCATTAAAAATCATCATTAATTAATTAACAATTTCCATTGTCATCTCAGGTGATGATTGGTTTCCTGAATGTGACAATTTTTCCAAGTTTTGTCACATTCAGAAAGGCCACCATCTGCTCAGAGGACAATAATAATTGTTGATTAATTAATTATGGGGTGGTAATCAACTTTTGTGTACTTCTACGTCGTCAGGAAAACTCCAGAGTGGCCTTTCTGGAGGTCCACCTACTTTTTCCAAGTTTTGTCACATTCAGAAAGGCCACCATCATCTCAGATGATGATTAAAATTGTTAAATATTTAATCATGATTTTCTAATAAGTTTTGTGCACTTGTAGGTGGTGACAAAACTTTAGAGAGCTCTTCTGAAGGTCCACCTATTGTGTCCAAGTTTTGTTACATTTAAAACGGCCACCATCACCTCAGATGACAATAATAATTATATTATCTTGATCTGAAAATCAATAAATGTGCCAATGTGTGTTTCTCGCGATCGCGATCTCGATCTTCCATGCCTGCTGAGTATTTCGTACGAGACCAACCTCTCCTAATTGTTGAGAATCTCAACGATTTGGGGATTGTTATAGACGACAAACTCAAATTCGCTGAATATATTGATGGATCACTAAAGCGTATCGTATACTTGGTCTAGTTCTTCGCTCTGGAAGGAAGGGTTCACCAATCCCCAAACACTACTTCACCTTTATTCGACCCTTATTAGACCGATCTTCGAATATTGCACGATTGTGTGGTGTCCCTATACTGCTGTCATTATCAAGATACTCGAGAAAGTATAGAACAAGTTCTGCCATTATCTGCTTTCGTGGCTTCGACGAAGAGGACAAGAGTCATCTAAGGGAGAGTTACTCCATGATCTTCAACTGAATAGCCTAACTTGTCGACGTCTACGAAAAGATCTGTCGTTTTGTTACAAAGTGCTAAAAGGACTGATCGAATCTCCTGAGATAGTTCACTGTGTGGGTTTCTGCTGTCCAAGGCCTGGATTAAGAGATAATAATAACCGCTTACTTTATACTGTAAACAGCAGTAAAAATTATATCCAAAAAGGCCCGGGTAATAGAATCGCTGGATCGGTAAATAATTATTGTATGTCACTAAATCTTTTTGGGCGTTCATATCAAACTTTTGCGTCGAATGTTGAATCTCAGATCAAACACTGTGATAAGCTGAAGTGACTGATGTGCAATTATTATAAATTACTTCTCAAACTTTGTTATATCGTACATTATCAGTAACAATTATATAAAAATCTACATAGAAATACATGAATTATAACATTTCTGTTTGTATAAAGCCGATCGACGTTAAAATAAATAAATAAAAAAAATAGTGAAATCAGAAAAAAATCAAAAAACTTTTTGAAAAAAATGGGCCAAGTACACTTTTTGATGTGGCATACCGGCCACCAGAATAGACCATTTCAATGACGACATTGATCGGCATGTCTTCGATTTCATTCATTGAAAAAAAAAACAAATAAAAAAAAAGCGCCAAGCGGATAAATTCCATAGCATTCCCTGATAAAGTACTTAATTTGGGCATAACATACAAGTAAAAAAAAACAGAAAAATCGATGCAGAAAAAAAATGGTGGCAAAATGGCGTCAGGACCAACGGACTTGGCGCGGTTTTGCTGGCTCATGTGAATCACTCCTCAGGCTCAGTAAATGTCTTCAAATTGAGGTATGGCTATTTGGTCTGAGCAAACCAACAGATATTGTTTGGCATTGAGTGTGTAAGATCTATGGTCCCCGCACGACTATACAAAATCGTTCGTCATTTGGTTAAATGTCATTGTGTCCGCTTTTAACCCCACGGCATAGCCATAAACCCTTGCCTAGGAACTCAAAAACACAGAATTGCGTTCGTCACTCAACTGAAAGTCACTTTCCTTGCGATTCTTTGCAACCGTGCATTTCAGATCAGACTACTAATTCGCAAGTGCTAGGAAATTTATTTAAGGCCTAGTCACGAAATGTACTCCTTTGTTGATTGCATTTGCAGTCAGAGGAGAGCTATCAATGAACCTAGTCAGAATGTTTGAAAAGGTTTCGTGGATGTTTTGAAATAGATACAAAACGAAATAGTTCATAAAAAGTCAGTGTATTGCCGGTTAGAAGAAAGACATAAATAACTGAGGAAAACACCAAGTCTATTTCTTAACTAGATGCTTTGCAAAAACTGCGCCAAGTCCGTTGGTCCTGACGCCATTTTCCCGCCATTTTTTTTTCTGCATCGATTTTTCTGTTTTTTTTTACTTGTATGTTATGTCCACATTAAGTACTTTATCGGGGAATGCTATGCAATTTATCCGCTTGGCGCTTCTTTTTTATTTGTTTTTTTTTCAGTGAATGCCGATCAATGTCGTCATTGAAATGGTCTACTCTGGTGGCCGGTACGCCACATCAAAAAGTGTACTTGGCCCATTTTTTTCAAACAGTTTTTTGATTTTTTTCTGATTCAATATTCAGTGTCAGAAAATGAAATTGAAATTACAATTCAAAAAATCCCGTCGAGGTGATCAGTAATTGAATGAAATGCCTGGATATTTGAAGAAAAAAAGTGATTAGAGTCAAGAAGCGAAATTTGAGGATAGTATTGAAGTCATTCATTTATTTAGCGCTTAAATCAGTATAAATATCGGAAAATCCATGAAAATATCCATAGGTAATGCACCTCTCAACAACCCTCATTTTTTTGCCTCTTAGTAATGTGGGATTACAGTGGATATACCTGGTTGGCCGAGAATTTTTATACAATTGTCCCCGCAGTATGGCACTAACCAGGCTTAATATTTGGTTTCCCGTAGACCAGAATTGGACACAATATAAATTTATAAATAAAGTAAGCCTTGAAAGACGAGGTGTAGCCTACAAGACTATTCCTGGTTAGAGGTGAGTTTCGAACTGAACTCAATCCGAAGTGCAAGGCATTATATACTTGCACGTACGACTTATCGTAAAAAGAAAAACAGAAATTTTCTAGGCTTCAGGCTATCTCCAGACCTTTGGCAACAAATTTCTATTGTTCATCATCTAAACCAAAATGTTTCGTCATGAAAAACTGACAATGTTATTTATTTCGAAATGCTTTATCTAAAGAATGCTTTTACCGAACATTATCTCAATTAAAATGAAAATTATAATAACATCGCGATAAATTGTAATGGCACGCATTAGCCATACAGACTGGGATATAGGCGCTGATGCGTAGTCACTATCGGCATTAGTCGATAATGACCCCATTATCATCAACAATGGGAGAATGACATAATTTTTCTGTTTTCACATTTAAACTAGTGGTGTACAAATGTGTGTGCCCCCTACGGGGTACAAACAAAACTTCCCGATTTGGGATTTCAGCACAGCATAAGCACGCAACCATGGTGATGAGCGAAGTCAAAAGTGATATCAATAATTGAACTTACGACAAGTAATTACTGCACGTGATCGATTTCGTTTGATTTTTAAGTCCCATAAAAATATTTAACTGGAATTCGTCCGCTTAGTTACTGTCTCTATCTCTGCACTTTCTTAATTATCCCGACCTTTGACATCCTTCCGCAATTGTCGACATATTCATTCGCAAAGTATATTCTAGTTCAACTCGCGATATGCTCTAACCTGTATTGAAAAAAGTGATACTGAATGTGCATTTTTGTATAAGGAACAACCCTGGTGATATGCATTGTTCCCGTATTTCAAATTGCTCAGACGACCATACCTCCTTCTTATGCAATTTACGGAAAAAATGATTGCACATAAAATGTGTATTTTCATATAAGGAATAATTCTCCTCTAAGAAGTTTCCCGATAACTTTCATATTTTACCCAGTGGGACCGTATAAACAATTACAATTGTTAATAACATTGAATATACTGCACGAATCCCATGTAAAGTGTAATCCACTCGAGTTTGCACAGAAACGCTTCAGTTAGGATCGTCATGACAACGCTGAGTTCATTCGTTCACTCATTACAGACATAATTGTTGAGACGGTCATACGTCCATAATCATGCGAATTATCGAACAAAGTCATTCCACATAAAATACGTATTCGTATATAAATTTTACGCTAACTGTAATAGTTTATGCACTAGAACATTATAAACAATTGAAATTGTTAATAACAATATATATACTACACCAATTTCATCAACAATCTAATCTGAAAAATCAGTTCTAAGTTAAATGGAAACGCTTCGACACGACTTCGAGAACTTCCATAACTTAATTGGTTCATGAGAAATCGTTGCACAAAATTTTTTACACCTACATACATACATGCATACACACACAGCCGCACACACCCACAGACACCGACTTAGAATTTGACGGGGATCATTTTGGTATATTTCAAACCCTAGTTAGATAATGAAATAACCACGTTGGATTTTGAGTGCATTACTTCCCGATTAGTTTTGTGTAAGAAAACATCAAGATTTTGACAGGGTCACACCGCCTTAATGATGGAAAATATCGAAAAAAGTAATTTCACATAAAATACGTATTTTTATATGGCGCGCAACTTTTCGTATATAAATTTTGTGCTAACTCTGATAGTTTATGCAGTAGCACATGGCAAACAATTGAAATTGTTAATACCAATATATATAGCGCACCAAATCTCACCGAACGCGAGCCTCGGTTCCGACTTGCCATACCTCGTGCTGCAACCTTCACACGAGTCGCAAACCAATGCTATCGCCCGAATTGTACATACTATTTTTTATTACGTGGCCCCTATAGCGATGGGGTGAGGAGGGGCGGGGAGGGGGTCCAGGGGACAAAGCCCTCGGCTTTGTCGAAAACAAAAAGTCTTTAGAAACAAAATTATTTATTTGGTCAACACAAATATTTGGTATGAGAACATTTATATTCTGAGCATCACGTTTTATTAAACTTACTATGTGAACTTCTTCCACTGTTCGTTTTTTGAATTGTAATATCACTTAGTTTTTTTTTTTTTTTTTTTTTATTTTTATCTTTAACGCCTTCGATCCCTTATGGATATATGGGCGTGTGGTCCATACGCTGCACCGCATTCGCATGATAAGACACAGGAAACCACAGAAAACCTGTGTCGGTACAGGCGGCTACTCTATGAGTAACCTCCCGCTCATCAGACATTCCGAAAAAATTCTCGCCCTATATGGGGGATTTAAACCAGGTACCGAAGCGGCAGCGCTAAGACTGCGCACTTAGTCCACTCGGCTATTCTGACGTCGGTATCACTTAGTTTGACGGTTGATGTGTAGCCTTCTAGAAATTATATCAACAATGTAAATTCAATATGGTGGCCTGAACTATCATATGACAACGAACGTAGCGCGTACGCCCGAGTATGCGCGGCAAACTTCGGAATCTACTTTATCTCCCATGGGTGATAAAGGACACCTTATCGTTTGCCTGTCTACTTTATTTCCTTTGGGTAGCTACTTATGGCGATGCGCGGCAAACGCCCCTTTACCCTTCTGGGTGGAGGCCCTGTAAGAGCCATCTATCAGCCCCAGTAATGAAAATATTTTGATAACACTGGCAAAAGTAAAATTGCCACACTCAAGTCCACTGATACCATCCACACAGAAGAACATAACAAGGCAAATACACTTTGTATACACTACCCGAATATCCATGAATTATCGGCCTGTCGAGGAAATAAATGATTCGAACAACAAGTCAGCGGTCATGGGAAAGGAAACTATTCTCAAAGCGCCGATTGAAACTCCCACTAAATTCCTCACTAATCCCCGTGAAATCATTTCCACCATCAAAAAACTAAAAAATAAACGGGATGTGGGTATGACCCTGTACGGGTCGAACCAAAAAGTTCCCGGTCGTTCCGCCGTATATATTATATCCACAATTTCCGTCCATGTCTCAAATTATGACATATTACTTCATAAAGTTTTCGAAATTTCTAAATATTAAAAGAATTTATAATTCTTAATATGAAGTAGTCAGATAAACAATACAATTTGTTAAGAACAATGCACTATGGGTGTTGGCAAAAAAGTCATGGAACGTCAAATGTGTATTTTTACGTGTGAAACGACTTGCATTACACCCTTTGTTTCGTATCTTCAACCGCCTTCATGATGTAGCGAAATAAACCATCCTTTTTGTTAATAACAATGACCTATGACTGTTAGAAAAAAAAGTCATAACACATCAAATATGTATTTTTACATGTGGAACCACTTTCATTCAACACGTTGTTTCGCATCTCCAACCGTACTTCCAATAGAGCGATCTAAATAATTGAGTTTATTAAGAACTATTAACTATCGGTGTTATCAAAAAAGGTTATACGAGATCAAATATGGATTTTTGTGTGTGGAACAATTTTCATCGACTAATTTGTTTCGTATCTTCAACCGTTCTCACGGTTGTATCTGCGATATAAACAATCTTTTTTGTTACGAACAATTAACTACGGCTGTTATCAAAAAAAGTCATAAAACGTCAAATGTGAATTTCGTGGCAGGAAACAACTTTCATTCCACAGTTGTTTTCGTATCTCAAACCGCTCTTGGGATAGAACGATCTAAACAATTAAATTCGTTAATAACCATTCACTATCGGTGTTAGCAGAAAAAGTTATACGACATCAAATATGGGGCATTCTTTGTCAAACCGGCCACTCATTTTTTCGACCATCGGCGATTTCCTTCAAAATTTTTTCCCAGGTTCTGGGCATGGAAAAAACCATCCCTGATTTTTTTTAGAATTTTAGTACTCCTCTCTCTATTTTTTATAGGGGAATTTTGTTTTTTCATTAAAACAACGAATAACTCCGGTTCTATGCGTCACAAAAAAAAACAGTTCAAGACAATAAAGTACGTCCTTTTTCTGAGCATCAACATAAAATACGTCACAGATCGGAAACCAGTGGCAATCCCATTTTAGGGATAACAAAAATTAAATATTTTTTTTTTCAACGTTTCGAACGCTTTCCATTTTTAAAATTTTTTTATATGTTTTGTGTTGAGGTTTCCAGAGGTCACACAAAAATTTTCATCGTGGGACCTCGAAATTTGAATGCAATACGTTATTTTTTCCCGTATCGAATCTAATTAAATTGAATATTTCAACATTTTCACCTTAATCTAAGCACAGAAGCCAATTCTTACTACCAACCGTTTTTGTAGAGCGTAATGAGCACTACAAAAAATATTAAATAACATTTTCCCGTATCTAGCTTCAAATTGGAGATATGCATTCAAAATCCTTCTTCAAATTGAGTTATTCATCACTTCAATCAGAATCTTGCGTGAATCGAGTATGATAGAAGTTTTTAAAGAAAAAACCTTTCTTGGAGGATGGAATACGATGAAAAAGTGGTTTGTACACAAGTTTTTTCATTTTATTCCATGCCTTGCAATTACCTGAATATCTATGTCAGACATTTCCCCATTCGTTTAATATCAAAAGACTAACATTTTCATGACTTGCGATTTTTGAATAACGCCCGGGAAAATTCATCGCTTCACAGAAATGCAGTAGATTGCGCCTTTCAGTATGCGTAGAGGCACCATAACCTCGAACTTATCGGAATCAATTGCGATATTAAGTTGGAAGTGTTCAGTTAACAGTGTATACTCAATCTAATAATTCCAGTTTATACTCTTAGAAAATTACTATGGTGTTCCGCGACAGATGTTGTAATCCCCTGAAATTGAAGGATCATTTTATAAAAAAGGCACTACGCCTAGCCTCCAAGGCTTTCACCACGCAAATTTCCACTTTGAAGGGAAAGAAAATTTGTACATCGTGTCGTCAGACATTGAGTGGAATGCCGACCAGACTCTTGAGACAAATTGTGGTGGAAGACTTCGACGAAGCAAATATTCAGGAGAATGTGGATTCCACAGGTGTTTCTACTGGTGAGTAAAAATATGCAATATGCCTCAATACACTGTTAGCAATTTTCTGAATATTCGAGCATAACTTCGTTCAAATTTTCAAGATTTCTAAACTTGATTCAATTTAAGGTCGAATCAGGCGTTGAATCTCATTTTGAGCTTGAAAATCAGAACAATTGAATTTTCCAGGTAAGCAGTTATCACTAAAAATTCAATGACATCACTAATTTCCAAGCTTGATGTCAAAATTAAGCCTTATCTTCTATTTTTATGATGAATTTTCAGTGAATTAAAAATTGAAAAAAAGTGTCACCTGAGTTTTCAGTTGAGTTTTTCATGAGTAATGAATTCAAGGAAAATGATGTCAAAATACTCAATACTTTTCATTGTCATACCGACTTCAACATTGGAATTTTATTGACAATGAATGTAAATTGGATTTTAATTGAAAACTAGAAGAAAATTTCCTGTGAAAGGGTAATTGTTAGAAATTTCGCGAATTTGGTCCTGAAATGTCATGTGTAGGTTTCTAACAGTGTATATCGAAGCGTTATACTATATTTTGTTCAATATCTCTAGGAGCGTCGCGCGACGGAGCTGGTGTTGATCAACTCCCTATTGATGGACTTTTTGAGGGGACTTCAAAAAATCATGATCTACCGGAAAGTGAATGCAACGATGGAACTGGTGCTGATCTATCCTCAACTAATGAAATCATTAATGAGGTTTCAATGAATCATTCACCCATCGAAAAACTTAAATCTGTTTCATTTGGCGTATCGAGGTCTCAGAAAGTGAATATCAGCCAACCATGTTCCATCGGATTTCAATCACCGACAATCACTGGTTCAGGTTTTTTCAGTCTAACTACTAATACAAGTGATGAAAGCTATCATCCAACTCCACCTCAGGAGCCCCGAATTCCTAATGATGAGACCGGTCCTAAGGAATACATCGACTTTCATCAAGCTGGTGAGGAAATGCTCAATCAATTGCGAGGAAGATTTTCACAAGCTGGCACCACTAGATCACAAAAGCAGTTGATTCTCTCCGTAGTTCCAAAGTCCTGGAGTGTCAGAAGGACCAGTGAGTTTTTCGGTGCTACTTGATGGACGGTAAAACAAGTAAAGATGATGGTCGATCACGACGGGATCCTAGCAGATCCAGGGCCACGTGTAGGGAAAAAAATGAATGAGGAAACAGTTGAGAGTATCCGGGCTTTTTATATGCACGACTCGAACAGCAAGTTGTTGGGCGGTACTAATGACTTCGTCTCAGTGAAGCAACCTGATGGGTTCAGACTACATCTACAAAAGCGTTTTCTGTACTGTAATTTGAGGGAATTACATCGGTTGTATTGTGCAGAGCCTTCCAATTCGAAAGTGAGTTTCTCAGCTTTTGCGAAATTAAGACCAGAGCAGTGTATTTCGGCAGGACCACCCGGGACACATTGCTTATGTCTGTGCGGATACCACGAAAATTTGAAAGTCATGTTTAACGCTCTGGATTTTCCTCAGCTAACGGAAAATACTGATAATCAACTACTCTCGTACAGAGATTTGATTGCTTCGACCACATGTGCCGATCCATCACCTGAGTGTTATCTAGGGGAATGTCCAGACTGTGCTAAATCTGAACTTTTAATAGAATTCCTCCAACAAGTGTTCGACGAAAATGAAATTGATCAAGTGCGCTTTCACTTATGGACTGAAACAGATCGAGCAACAATGATAGAGGAAGTATTGTCAGGAGAGGCATCCATTGAGAGTTTGTGCGACAGAATTGTAAAACTCAAAACACATGATTATATTACGAAACAACAGTCCCAATACGTCGATTTTAGAAAAGAGAATCTGGGTGAAGGAGAGTTTCTTATCCAAATGGACTTCGCAGAAAACTATCCATTCAGTGCTCAGAACGCAATTCAATCGTTCCACTGGAACAACAATCAGTGCACAATTTTGACTGTTTTGTATTATTATAAGCGTGAAAACGAACTTCAGCACGGGTCCATCGCCATAATATCCGATAATCGTGAACACATCACAGTCGCCGTTTGGACGTTTCAAAAATTGATTATAGAGTATTTGGAAAGTCAGTTCAAAATTACCAAAGCAATATATTTTACTGACGAAGCAGCTCAACACTTCAAAAACCGTTTCTCCGTTGCTAACTTGATTCAACATTCCAATGACCATGGAATAAACGCTGAGTGGCATTTCTTTTCGACTGCGTATGGGAAAGGGCCTTGCGATGGGATTGGGGCGAATCTGAAGAGAGCTGCAACACGAGCCAGTCTTCAAGCCCAGTCCCCCGCAGATCAGATCCTGACGGACGAGGCTCTATTCCAATGGGCTGTGCAACACTTCCAGACAACCAAGATTTTCTTCAGTTCTTCAATTGATCATGCCAAAGCCACTGAAGAGCGTCCGAAAGGTAAAAAAAAAAAATTTTACTTTTTGTTATCGCTAAAATGGGGTTGGCACTGGTTTCCCATATGTGACGTTATTTTTATGTTGATGCTCAGAAAAAGGACGTACTTTTTTGTTCTGAACTTTTTTTTTGTGACGCATAGAACCGGAGTTATTCGTTGTTTTAGTGAAAAAACGAAATTCCCTCAATAAAAAATAGAGAGAGGAGTACTACAATTCTAAAAAAAATCAGGGATGGTTTTTTCCATGCCCAGAACCTGGGAAAAAATTTTGAAGGAAATCGCTGATAGTCGAAAAAATGAGTGACCGGTTTGACAAACAATGCCCCATATGTATTTATTAGTGTGGAACAATTTTTTTCAACTAATTTATTTCGTATCTTCAACCGTTCTCACGCCACGGCGATATAATCAATCTTTTTTGTTCCTCACAATTAACTACGCGTATTAGGAAAAAAAGTCATAAAACGTCAAATGTGTATTTCGTGGCGGGGAATAACTTTCATTTAACACTTTTTGTCGTATCTCAAACTGTTCTTGCGATTGAGCGATATAAACAATTGAATTTGTTAGTAACAATTGAACGAATCATTTTTCGCATAAATCGTTCCTTTCTGACCTGGAGAATAGTAAGTTGCGTCGATCAGAAACAAAAAACGTAAATCGCTACGTTGGTTTCATCGGAAACGTTAAACACAGTTTTTGGTCACACACATACAAAACACGCATACTCGCACACACAAACACTTTTCGGAAAACGACTCAGGATCATGTGAAACGTCGAGAGAAGTGAAAATATCATAAAAATTTCACTTTCAATTTTTGGGGTCATATCGAAACGATATCGTCCCTATATCGGGAGGGTAATAAATGGGACATGAGTCTGACCCTCGACAGGTCGCACCTAACACTTCCCGCTGATATGTGGGTGCGTGTGACGATACACGTATGAAGTCAAGTTGTAAATCCATTATGCGAATTAGACTATTGATCGATTATTTCGATTTTCTATCGATAGCTGAAAATGATGCCTAGCTAAAAATGTAATACAACATGATATATGTAGTTTCACGAGGGGAACAACTTTTGTTCGACACTTTTTCTCATATGTATGACCTCTCCCGAGATACAGCGGTGTAAAGAATTGCAATTGTTAATAACAATTGAAGGAATTGTTTTCTAAAATTGGCACTACTTTCTGTCCTGGACAACAGTCAGAAGTAATTTTGTGTCAAAGGAGAACCAAATTGATCAAGCCGTTTACCAGGAACCCTTTCTCAAAGAATCACTCACATACGAACACACGCCCATCCAAACACACACACACACACACACACGAAACCCTCATCTAAAATTTGTCAGCATGATATGAAACGGCGAGAAAATTGAAAGTTTTCGATTTCTGAGACACTTCATTATCGGCGTGATTACAATAACTTCCCTGAATCGGGAAGTTAAAAATTTAATTTTGCCCCTCCATAAAGTCCCCATGTTATCAAGTGCATTTCCCCTCCCCGAACAAGTTCCATGTCATACTTTCGGCTGTATCTCTCACCGTTTTTGCGTTGTTAACAATAGGGCATTGTGAACAATTCAATTGTTAATGACAATGTATATACTGCTCCCATTTCCTCCAAAGGCTTTAAACCCCCATTTTGCATAAAAATAATTGATCGCAATACGTCGAACGACTTCATTCCTTCACTCATTACCTGAATGACCGCTCAGGCGACCATACCTCGCTAATTATGTAAATTATGCAAAAAAAGTGATTCAATGTGGAGAGGGACTACAATCTAGGGGCTTGTAGGATTTGGCGGTCAATTCGGTGATATATTAAAAGATGAAAACGCGGTTAATTGTCTCTGAGTTTGCAATGGATAATTTTCTCAATTACAAAAGATGATTGACTCGATCAAGATTCTAATTGGTGAGCGACACGTGTTGCCCTGGATCATCTTCAATTCGAACACAATATAAAATGTGTATTTCTCCATGGCTAATATCTTTCCTTGTATAACGTTTCCCTGAACTGTATTCGTTCATGGAGTAGCCCGTTATTAACAATTGACTTCGTTAATAACAATGTAGCTACTGCCCCAGAGTCCTCTCGACTCTTTGACCCTCCATTCTCCATAGAAATACTGCGATTGCAACCTTAATGACGACAGTCTTTTCATTCGTTTACTTAAGGCAATAATTATTATTCAGACGAACATACGTTCTTTTGCTAAATTCAACACTTCATCTCCTGCCTCGTTTGAGATATGAGACAAAAAGTCTCATATTAGACACCTATTTTATGTAAGTAACACCATTGATTATATATTTTTTCTCCAATCTCTCACTTTTCTCGTTCTAAATTATTTCAACTGTCTATAATGTTCTAACGCCGAAAGGGTTAAGGATAAAAAACAAGCAGGTGGTCCTCGGGTTCCCCCATTCGAATGTGCCAAATATGTCACCGTTTTTGCTTCCGAATGGAAGCATTGCAATCGGTCAATTTTCACTTTCGCTAATTATGCTTGTAAACGATATATAATGGTTTGAATCGTAAAAATACGAAGTTTGAGCATAGTGTCTCTATGTATCAATTTTTTTCGAAAATCTTCACTTACAAAATTGAACATAAAAAGGACTAAATTTTGAGAATAAAATCTGAAAAAATTGTCAGTTATTGGCATTGAGGACGCCTAGCTGTTGGCGTATTTTCAGTGAAATCTGCCGCTAACTTTCATAGAAATCGATTTTTTCTTCGATTGTTCATATCTCTGAAACTAATGAATATTTTTTAATTTCTTTTTTCTCAAAATGTGCGTCTCAACGAGATCCAGGGAATGGTCGAACAACATCTAGTAGGTTGCTCACAAGAAATCGGACATATTTCAATTTTTCTGTTTTTCACAGTTATCTTTGCTTTTAGCACTCTAGCAATTGCAAAAATTAAGATTAAAACTTGAAATTTGAAACAGAGGTTCTTTTTGCTGTGTAAAGAAGCCTGTCAAATCACGATTTGATCGTGTCATTAGTTTTCTAGATTTTAATTTTTTCATCTTCACAGTTTTTATTTTATTTCTCGATAATTATTGAACCGATTTTGTTGTTTTTTCTTTCAAAATGTGTGCCTTAACGAGATCTATGGGATGGCTGAAAACATTGAGTCAATTATTTTGGGTAATATGAGATAATGCTGTTTTTTTACTTTTGACTTTGGTTTTACCTTTTGTGTTTGTTCGCACTCTAGCATCCGCAAAAATTCTGATAAAAACTTGAAATTTGAAATGGACGTTCCTTTTGTCTCGGCGAAAGAACCTATAGAATGGCGATTCAATCGCATCATTAAGTTTCTAGATTTCAATTTTTTCATTTTTACGGTTTTTTCATTACTTCATTTTCCGATACGTATTCATCCAAATTTTTTTCCAAAATATGAGCCTTAACGAGATCTATGAAGTGGTTGAACAACATTGAGCTAATTACTTTGGGTAATAGGAGATATTTCTGTTTTTGCTTGCGTTCGCCTGGAAAAAGCTGTTTCAATACAGGAACATTTTCATTTTGTGTGCAACCGGACCATTCGGAAGCTTACCACCAACAAAATTGGGGGAAATCAACCACAACGGTGAGATATTTGACACAGCCGAATGGGGAACCCGAGGACCGCCGGCTTGTTTTTATTCCCCCCCATTTCATTGGTGGCAAGCTTCCGAATGGTCCGATGGCACACAAAATGAAAATGTTCCAGTATTGAAAAACAGCACTGGCCCCAAGTGCTATAAGTGGATTCCAAACGACGATGAGGACTACATGGGGTCAGCAGGAAAATGATCTGACAACGCTGGTGAATTTTCTTACGGATAGAAATCGAGAAACTATCAATGAAGAGATCCGAAATCTTGCTCGGAAGATCCAAATGTTCGCAAAGCGGATAAGAGTCATGACGGAAACAGGCGGATTCAAAACATCCTTGCCAGCAGCGGCATGGCTGACACCCCCAGGTCCCAGATTATTCCAGGCAAATCAACGGAGCGGCCATGATCCCACCGAAAGACCGGGAACATCCCACGCAACGCCGACAAGACGAGATAGAAGAAAGGACAGAACGCCGCCCGATGACACGGCGGGAAAGAAGCTCAAAAGCGCTCTAACAATTATAACGAATTATTTTCGCCTATGGCCGAACGAAACGCAACACAGGGCTTTTTTCACTTAACCTACTCAAAACTAAACACAAAACTGGTGAAACTCGCTACATTCGTTCTCCGGATCCGTGAGTTCTGAAACTGAATTAACTAAACCGTACCTTAACTGAGTTGTCAAGGGAGGGTAGCCGCTCCTAACCTTACTTCTAATTTTTCTGGGCGCCAGTTGATTTTTTATAATCTGCGGTATCAACTAACCTCGATTCATTCTACCCTCCCTGAGAACTACCATAGCATAAACGTACGCAGAACTCGGCTCCGGAGGGTACGGAACTGTCCGGTTGCTGAGTGTGCATGTTGTGGAGAGGGGTCCTGAATTCGGTGACAAAATGATAAAACGAGACAAACGCCAACACCAACTCACGAGAATTCCAAACGAAATCTCATAATCTAGGCTGAAATGGTCAGGAACTGAACCTACAACTAGGCTATCACTAGGCTAGAAAAATATAGCATGAAGTCTTTACTATCTAATGTTCCAAATATCTCAAAACTACAATTGATAGGACTTAGGTCTATAATGTATGACGGTTGATCGTCGAGAAGTGATCGCTTTGGGGTATGATCGGTAAGTCATGAGAGAGGGAGGATGAGAGAGAGAGTATACGGATCGTCGGTTAGATTATAATTTAGGTCTGCGACCACGAACTGGGTAACCAAACGTGGACAAACCTAACTTAAAATCAGAGAGAGAACCCAGCCTAGAGATTGCGATCGCTCGTGCGACTACTCGGAGAGTAGAGTAGAGTACTCCATAGTTAGGGAGCCAAAACCGATGGAACTCACAAGATCGTCCGAATTACGTCACCACCCTAAGCGTGTACTGGAGTCGTACTTGACCGCGAAGTTCCGCGTTTGGTGGGCCGTTGCGCCAGGTATTTCCACTCAAATGGATGCCCACAGGTAACCTTTGAACTTCGTCCAAATGAGTCCGTTAGAACGCCCCAATTCGGAGCAGAGCGCCTGACCCCAAAATGGCCATAAAAATATTATTATTATTTTTATTACATACTAATAAAAATGATAATTATACGAGGTAACCAAAGTTAACAGTAAGGATAGTAATCACAATAATAATGATACTTCAAGGTAACCAGTTCGGATAATAATAATCGTGAGGACGGTAGTCGGTAGCCAATCCGCATAATAATAATAATAATACTCGTTATACGGATAATCACAATAATCCGAGGTAGTCAAGTCGGATAATAATAATAATAATAATCATGATTATGATTATTATAATGCTCCGAGGTAACCAAGTCGAGTAATAATCATTCTGATCATGGTAACGGTAGCCGATAACCAATCCGAATAATGATAATAACAATAGCAATAATAATAGTAATACTAATACTAATCGGTAGCCAATGTTAACCATGATCGTGATAATAATCCTAATGTGAGGTAACCAATCCGGATGATAATAAGAATAATAATAACAATCGGTAGTTAATATTAATAATCATCATGATAATAATCATAATGTGAGGTAACCACTCCGGATGATAATAATAATAATAATAGTAATATTAATAATATTCGGTAGCCGGTATTAACAATCATAATGGGAGGTAACCAATCCGGATGATAGCCGTAATCCTAATAATAAAAATAAAGCAAGGTAAAGAATAGCTATTACCCAATAGTTAGTTCCGAACTAAGCGCAAGTCGGTACTTGGCTCAGTCTTGACCGCGGCTCCCGAAATATTATTTGCCCGCAAATAATATTCCGAATTTCCATTTTCCCGACGAATGGATATAGGAGGCGGACACCGATAACCGAATAAATTCACCTTAGAGGTAAATTTCGATCACAATTCCTGAAGGGTGAGGTCATCACCTATTGCCGATGACCACAACAAAGGCATTATCGCATTCCAATGTCGGACCTACGCGATTTATCTCACGCGACTAACTTGGGTGAATTACTTTACTTTTTACCATTTTTCGGGATTCAGTGAAGTTTTCTCAATTGTCGTAACAGAGAGAAAACTTCACTGTACTTAATTATCCTAGTTCGCGATTAAAATTGCGATAAGGTAGCGGCTCAATCTCCATCGGGAAGAGAGCATTATTATTAATCAATTAAATTAATCCCAGGGAGTATGGAGTTCCGGAACTCATACTCTCCCGGGATCATAGGGAACCCGGATTATGCGATTCCAATGTAATATCATTAATATTGGAGTTTCTTACTCACCAATCAACGGTGTTCTGCATATGGGACTGGTCATCTCGGAGATGCGGCTATTCCCGCACACTTCTAACGGACTACTCGCGGCGTGGTTTCCGCGTGGCTTCGGAAGAGCCCGCTACTGGTTGCGCGAAGGTAGGGGAAGGGTGGCGTAGAGGGGGTCCATAGGGGAACCGAATAGAGGAAATAATATTCGCATGGGTGCGAATATTTGAATACTCGATTTCCCGCAACTTGGCATCCCTACCTTGCGCTTGCGTTTGGAGTGAGTATTTGGGGTGAATTGAAGGATGCAGTGGGGTGGATATTGACCCATTTCTACGCGACTGGCGCTCGTCACTATCCTCGGGGTTTGGACCTTGCTCAAATCTCTAACTGGATGTCTAAACCGTACGGGAACCATAGTCTTGTGGCAATCCCTAGAACCGGTAGACTGAGCCGTCTCTAGGGCCTTCCAACCGTACTACAAGACCTTTAACGCGACGGGAGAAGCGTAGGTGTTATAACCTGGTCGCCATGTTCGACCCCGAGAATGAATGCAAAGGGAGAGTCAGGGGTTCGCCGGTCGGCATCATTTATTGGCCCTCAGCCCGTTGCGACCCCTAACTCCCTTAACTCTGTACTCGAAAATTGGCACCCTACATTTTCCCCTTTTCCCTCTTAATTACCCGTGCCCTACTCCGCCATACTTCCCCATTAATCGTATTGTTAGGTAAAACCGTATCCGTAATTCTATAAATCATGTGATTATTCTCAATTATTAATTTTGCTCGGACGAAAATAAGATTAAGGGTCGCGTGTCTCTCTCTCTTAACCTAACCTCCACATCTCTCACTCACCAGATCCTCGTACCGGTGGCGGAATATCCGAACATTCCGTGACACAATATCACCCATGAATGTGGAGGAGCTGGTGAGTAATGAGACTTCATCAAGTGGAAACAGGGCCATGGACGAAGTATCGAATCCGGAGATAGAAGACGATGAAAGTGTTTGGGGGAAGAGCAAGAGATGATGGAAAAAACCGTCCCAAAACCCCTCAGGAGTTACGCAGAGTAAACCTAAGCCGAAGAAGAAAACAGCAAACCGAGCGGATGCGCTAATTATTGGTCCGACCGGTACGAAGATGTACTCGGAAATTTTGGGCTGAATAAAGAAAGACCAGAGTGTCTATGCGGCTAGCCCATGCCTAGATAAAATCCGCGAAACAGCCGCAGGAGATGTTCTGTTAATTCTTGCCAGCGGAAAGAAGGAGCAAACCATTCCGCTGGAGAAGACTCTGGTTGGAGCCCTTAAAAATGATGCAAGAGTCCTCAATAAATGACCGCAAGAAGAACTGGAAATAAGAGACCTCGATGAGGTCGCAACCAAAGAGGATATTCTCGATCCCTTGAGAAAAGCTGACGGCGCGGATAGTGACATCCCACGGAGTACCATCACGTCCCTTCGGAAGTCATACAGAGGAACACAAGGAGCTACAGTCATACTTCCTACAGCTACAGCAAGGAACATATTGAGTAAAGGCAGTAAAATACGAATAATCCTCGTATATGGCCGTATTGTGACAGTCGTTCAAGTGGCACTACGAGCATATCTGCATCAATTGTAAAAGCTCTGTTGACCGATCAGAACTGTGCCAGAAGTGCGGCGGAAAAGGGCACAAACACTCTGAGTGCAACGCGTTGTCTAATGCGTTCTATGCGTCGAACGGGAGCACACAAAGGATCATGCTCATGTAGCTGGTACAACCAAGTGCGCCGTCTACCAGAGTGCACTTCAGAAGATCCGTATGAAACCATACTGCGAGTGTTGCAATTGAACCTTGCTCACTGCGCAGCCGCGCAGGATCTGCTGACGCAGACTGTTTGGGGCTTAGAGACCGATGTTGCCATCATTTCCGAACCGTATAGGAACCTCTATACTCAAGCTTGGGTGACGAATATTAGCCATAAAGCCGCCATTTGGTCTTGCGCTGCTTTGCTGTTTGAAGGATACGACGGTAACTAACAGTCTGCATTTGTGGTGTCCAAGGTGAATGGTATCTATTTTGATAGCTGCTATGCACCACCCAGCCTTTGTTATGAAGACTTTACAGCATTTCTAGATAGACTCGTGGTCGATGCGAAACAACATTTGCCGATGGCCATTGCGAGAGATTTCATCTCCCGGGCAGTCGACTGGGGGAGCAAGGAGACGAATCAGCGAGGACGTGCTTTACTAGAAGCCATTGCGACGTGAGATGTCGTCCTATTCAACGATGGAAATGAACCGACATTTCGCAGAGGACAAGTGACTTCATTTATCGATCTCACCTTCGTCAGCAGCAGCCTGATCAAAGGAAAATATGCATAGGAGGTATCCGAGATCTACACTGTCAGTGATCATGAAGCGGTACTCTGGAAGGTATCGGTTGATTGGAGATCCGCGCCCACATCGAGGAAAACAAACGGAGTCGGCTGCAATGTAAGAAAATTCGACATTGCCAGCTTTCTTATGGCACTGAAGACTGACTCAATAAACGATAGAAATACCATAGAAATAGTAGATGGAGTCATGTGGAGAGTCACCGATGCCTGCGATGCGACTATGACCAGGAAGGTTGGTGGAAACCGACCGCAACAGGTGTATTGATGGAGCGATGAAATTGCTACTCTCCGCAAGGAATGTTTCGCAGCGAGAAGATCTTGGCAGCGTGCCAGGAAGAAGTCCAATCCCGAAAGCCTTGAAGTGAAGTATAAAGCCGCTAAGATTAAACTTACTAAGGCCATAAAGCTTCGCAAACGAGACTGTTCCAACGAACTCTTGGAGGAAGTGGATGAGGATCCTTGGGGCAGACCGTATAAGGTGGTTATGGCGCGACTTAAGAGTCAACCGATGCCATCACCGACCTGCCCTGAGCTTCTGGAGAGGATTGTGTCTGTCTTATCTCCCCAACAATCAAATCTTACTGGAACGTATGTGAAGAATGATATCAACGGCGAAATTCCAGCGATTACAGCAGACGAACTATTGCAGGCCTATAGTAGAGTGGGCAACAACAAGGCCCCCGATCTCAATGGTGTGCTCAACATAGCGCCGAAGGCAGCCATTAATGCAGCGCCTGGAATTTTTCTAGACATGTCCAATGCTTGCATTCAGGAGGGTATCTTCCCCAACAGATGGAAGCAACATAGACTGGTACTCCTTCCTAAGCGAAAAAGGCCACCGGACGAGTCGTCATCATATCGTCCACTCTGTATGCTGGATACGGCGGGCAAGATCCTGGAGCGCATAATACACCAGAGAATTGAGACAGTGGTGGAACCCGTGTTAGCTGAAGCTCAATACGGCTTCAAACGACGACGATCTACGTTGGATGCTATAGCTCGGGTCGTCAAAACAGTCAAGAAAGCAATCGAGGGCGGGCAATGGAAAGGAGGTACGAAACAATATTGTTTGGTCGTTACTCTAAAGATCAAGAATGCCTTCAACTCAGTGCGGTGGGATTCTATCCTGGCGGCATTGTCGAAGCTACTGGTTCCGGCATATTTACAAAAGATGGTAGCTAATTACTTTACCGACAGAGTCCTTAGATATGACACAGAAGTAGGTCCTGAGACATAGAAGGTTACTGGGGGTGTACCCCGAGGCTCAGTGTTGGGTCCTCTTTTGTGGAATATCGTATTTGACGAATTGCTCAAAATAGCATTACCGGCGGGGGCCATACTCGTAGCTTTTGCGTGGGCAAAACGATCATCGTGGGCAAACACCTTTTCACGCTTTAGCTCATCTTCGAGAATCTTCTCAACACGATACGGCAATGGATGGTCAAGATAGGTCTACAACTTGTGGAGCATGAGACCGAAGTACTTCTTATCGCAAGCCAAAAGCAATTGGAGACAATCACGCTGCAAGTCGGCCAGAACAAAATAACCGCCCAGCTCTGCATACGGTACCTACAAATTATGATTGATGCCCGACTTAGTTTTAGACAGTAAACCCAACATGCAAGCAGTAAGGCAGGAGCAATGAAGACTGCCCTTGCAGGACTTATGCCAAACATTGGAGGGCCAGAAGAGAAGAACACTCCTGCTATCATCAGTTGTTACATCGGTATGAACATATGGTATTTTTATATGGACTGATACATTACGAAGCCAAGCATCCCGGCGGCAAATTGTTCTAGTCTACAGGCTGAGTGCCCTTAGACTGGTTAGCGCATATCGCACCGTATCTAACGACGCTGTGGGTGTCATTGCTGGGATGCAACCTATCGAAGTGCTAGCGGAGGAGCGTCGGTGTCTTCATACGCGCAGAAGATCAACCAACCTGAGCTAAGCGGAATTGAGAATGCAAGAACGCCACCACACCATTGAGCGATGGCAACTACTGTGGGATGTCTCAAGCAAAGCCGGTGAACTCATCGAGTAATACCGAAGCTGGACGTTTGGCTTTACGGATCACATGGACAAGTTAACTATTATCTTACCCAGATGCTCTCAGGACATGGATGCTTTCGGGAGTATCTTCACAAATTCAAACATGAAGGTTCCCCGGATTGCCCAAAGTGTAAGAGAATACACGAAAATGCGGAACATGTTTTCTTCGCATGTGCGCGTTTCGAATTGCAACGATGTATATGGGAAACTACTGCAGGCAACCTCAGAAACGTTGAAAATCTTGCGGAAGTCATGCTGTCACCAGAGGCAATATGGAACAGAGGTTTTGACGGAGTTGCGCCGCGAGGAGTAAACACAGGATGTTCGTGCCGTGGAAGACCGGACAGGATTGTCTACTGAAGAAGCCACGGCTATCGTCCCCAACACAGGGAAGTATTGCTTCGCAGATCTTCCGTCGTGGCCTGGGACAACCGAACTGTATCGTATGGGCCAAGGGGTATTGTCCCTTGCACTTTATATTTTTATTTGTTAATTTTTTAAGTATGTCGAATAAAAAAAAAGGATGAAGAAGAGGAAGAAAAGGGAAAGAAGGAAGCGTGAAGAAGGCGATTGTTTGGCTTCTCTGTCTTTTTTTTTAATAATAAAAAAATTAAAAAAATACGGGGTGTCATGAAGACACGCGACAGAAGTGAAACTTCTTAGGGAATAGCTGAAATAAGAATTCGTTTTTTCCGTTTGATGGGAGAGAATTCTGCGTTTTCAGCTGCCCAGGTATATAGAGATCAGTGAAGGCAAGCGAGTCTCGGCCCCCACTCTCTCGACGCTACGTGTTACCCCCACCACGTACTTCCATCACAGAAAAGGTTGCCGATCCGAATTTCAATATCCTCCCATCAGAAGTTTCACTTCAAAAAGAATAAAAAAAAACACATACACACACATACGAACATATTGCTAAAAACGTGTCAGGATGGTGTCAACAATCGAGAAAAATGAAAATTTCATGAAAATTCGAATATTGATTTTCACGGTGATTACAATAACTTCCCCTAGATCGCGAAGCTAAAAAAAACGCACACACATACTTCGACTAAGAATTTCTTGGCTGTCATTTTGGTATTCTTAAAATACCAGTCACAGGTCGAAACAAAAAAAATCGAAAATCGGGAAGTTAAATAGAAGTTAGTATACACATTTGTTCTTCTCAGCTTTTCTCAGCCTCACAAAAAATGAACTGGGAGTAATTAAGTATTGGACGTGTATATTGATAGATATCCTCCCTTTCGTTGTAGATTACCGATAATTTACTTTCTTGTCATCAACTGCGTAGAGAAAAACGTGAGAACGAGGGGGATTGAGGTGAGTGGATTAATTATCCCATTCGTTTCGGTAACTTGTCTACCATATGGATAAGTACGATTTTTTTTTGTGGAATTTTCTTCAGAATGAGTGGATTTTAGGGAAAATTTTTTCAACTCATTTTTTTGAGAAAATTGCAAAAATTGCAAAAATGATTTTCTAAAAATGAATCATATTTTACTAGTGGGGTGCTAATGTTTTTGCCCCATACGGGGCACAACCAAAATTTCCCGATTTGGTATTTCAGCGCAGCATAAGAACGCAACCATGGTGATGAGCAAACCGAACGGTGACATCAATAATTGCACGGAACACTGATGATTACTGATTCAACTGAAATTCGTTCGCATAGTTACTCGTCCTACCTCTGTATTTTCTTAATTATCACACTCTTCGACATCATTCTCGCAATCGTCGACATATCCATTCGCCAAGTATATTCTAGTTGTATGAGAAACAACCCTGGTGATATGCATTTTTCCCGTATGTTAAATTGCTCACACGACCATACCTCCTTAATTATGCAAGTTATGGAAAAAACTCATTATATATAAAAGGCGTATTTTCATATAAGGAATAATTCTCTCTTGAGATGTTTACCAATAACTTTCATATTTTAACCAGTGGAACAGTATAAACAATAACAATTGTTAATAACCCTGCATATACTGCACGAATCTCATCCAAAATGTAATGCGCTCGTTTTTGCATGGAAACGCTTCGAGTGGGACCGTCATGACAGTCCTGTGTTTATTCTTTCACTCATTACAGACATAATTGTTGAGACGCTCATACCTCCTTAATTATGTAAATTGTCCAAAAAAGTCATTCTACATAAAATACTTATTTTAATATGGGGAACAACTTTTCTTATATAAATTTTGCGTTAACTCCAATAGTTTATGCAATAGAACATTATAAACAATTGAAATTGTTAATAGCAATATATGTACTGCACCTATTTCAGACAAAATGTAATCAGCTCTAACGTACATGAAAAGGTTTCGAATGCGACGTTGAGCACTTCCATAACTTTATTCGTCCATGAGCAATCGTTGCGCAAAATTTTGTACACATGCATACATACACACACGGACGGACGCCACTTAGAATTTGAGGGAGATCATTTTGGTATACTTAAAGCCCTAGTTAGATAAGGCAATTACAAATTTCGATTTTGAAGGCATTACAATAACTTCCCGAAAAATCGGGAAATGAATTAATTACTCAGAGTGATAAAAATTGATGACTAAGAGAAGAAGTTTATGAATTGTTTCGTAAATATAGCGGAACTTGGTGGATTTTTTCTCTAAAAAATCGGAACGCATTCTTGGAGGAAAATAGAATTCTCATCAGTGTCAATCGCCATTTTTTAATTTTTTCTAATCTACTAGGTCCTGAGATATAAAAAATCGAGTCAATTACTTTAATTATTGATTTCAAAATCTGGGTTTATAGCAATAATATGCGCCAATTCTTGATAATTCTCGAGTATAGGGAACCGTATCATCCCTATATTCACCACAGGATATTGCAGTATTTATAAGAAAAACGACTCCAATTGAACAAATAAATGAACCATTTCCCTTGAAATAGTGTTTCACCATGCTCCAAAATACAAGCCCTGTGAGCTGTTGGATAGAACATGGCGGGCGTTCCACCCTGCCCCGTAACCCCTGACCGTCGCGCAACGACTGCGAAACGGTTTTTCAGCCATAATTTATAATTAGTGCACCGAAGAAGACCGAGACTCATCTATCAATCACCTTCAAATGATAGCGCATCGTCTGAGCGATTATTGAATTTTTTTCCGGAAAATTACGACAACTCTGGATCCCCACTTCTGTTAAAGTTTGTGCTAGACCTCCCACTGTCACCGTTAGGTATTACTTTGATTTCTCTCTTACATAGGGAAATTTGTATTTCATCCAACGAACATTTTTTATGATCGAACAAAAATGTGCAAACTCTCATATCGAAGGAAAAAATCAAAGAAATGCCTAACAGTGATGCTGGGAGGTCAAATTGATTTCTTTTACGCAATTTTGAAGAATTTAGCAAATTATAATCAATTAAAAGGTTTTAAGCATCAAACATTAATCTACAAATTTCAAATAATAAGAAAAAAAATAAAAACTAATTAAACAAAGACGGTGGGGGGTAAACTTCGCGGACCTGATATCCGATAATGTCGATATAATCTATGGATTGGCGGCAATATGGGCGCTGAATGTGAACAAACAAGTGTATTCGTGTTTGATCGGCAAGCGATGATGGACCCGCCAGGGAACGGTGAAGGTGAAAAGATGGTAAGTGAGTCTCAATCAGTTTGGGTAATGGTTAACGTATTTCGGGCGCGGAAGGGCTGTCGGCGGTGGGACAGGGGGAACACAATAATGAACAATATTGGAATAATGAACACAACGCGCGCCTGAGTAAGTAGATATCTGCATGAGAATATGCCAAATGGTCTATTTGCCTAATGGAGTCATTTATTTATTTTCAAATTTATTTCTATATTCGCATTGAATTCATTTATTTAGTTGTGTTCGAAGTAGTTCATTAATTTAGGAATGGGTGGGATGGTATAGACGGAAAAATTCGTCTGCCATAACAGTCAACTCATATAATTTCTGGATTACTAGGTAAATTTGTTGTCCAATGATGAATAAATATAAAGTTGGTTTTGATATGGATGTGAAACATCTAATGCGGCGCATGGGATCGGAAAAATTTGCCCTCGGGATAGACGGTTTCCTTGACAAATATATATAGATATACTCCACTGCTTACACATCGCCCCCTCTCTACCATCAACGGCGAGGTGATGCACACTAGTTGTATGGACATATCATGATACGCCGCAGTGTTCCAAAAACTTTCGAAAAGAATTGGAAATTTTTTTTAACAAATTAGAAAAGTTTCGAAACAATTTCTGAATAATCGAGGAAAAAATTTGGCCTATGTTGCAAAAATTTAGAAAAATTTACAAAAAAATTGGAAAAAGTTTGAACAAACTGTGGAACAATCTAGAAAAAATTTCCAATTTTTAATTTGTGGACATTCATATGTTGTGAATAGTAGTGTGGTACATAACGCATTTCAGTGCAACGATCGAAGGGTGAAAAAGCGAGTGGATGCAAGTAGATGATACGGCGCTTACCAAAACACGATGGTCAAGGAATTCGAAGGACGTTTATATGTTGTTCTTGGAGAAAATGAAAGTTAACTAGTGTAAATGCATTAAGGCTTCCATCACTTTCAAGTGACATTGGCTATTATATGCAGTTATACTATACGTGATTAGTGTATGAACAGTATTGAATGGTCCTCCTACAGCGGAACCATTTTCGTTGAACTAAATTTAAAAAATGCGAGAGATTCGAAAACAAGCAGACGGTCATTGAATGCTCACATTCGAATGCATAACGGCTATTTTTATTTCGTTTAACGTTGCCTGTTGATTTCCACTAATTTCATTGGTGGTATGCTTCCGAATGGTAACAGCTTTCAAATGGTACCAAATGGAGCATTTCAAGTCTCTATGACAAGAACTGTAAGAGGGGACGTGCGAACAAAATTTTTGCACGTTAACCAGAAAAATTGAACTAACTCGAATGTTTTTGGGTACCGGAATATAGTTCCCAATTACATTCCATAGAGACTATTGAGGTGAATGTTTTGAAAAAAAAAACAAAATCCGTTCATTAATTTTTGAGATATTGAATAAAATGAATTTCTACTAAAAATTGAATATCTCAGAAACTAATGAAAATCTTCAAAAATGTAAACCACTTGCACATTTAGATACCAAATGGAACATTTGTATGAAATTTCAAGTCTCTATGACAATTGTCGGAGGAGATGCGTGACCATACATTTTGCATATTAACCAGAAAAATTGAAATAACTCGAATCTTTGTGAGTCCAGCCTTATATTTCTCAATTACATTCCATAGATACCATTGAGGTAAATCTTTTGAAAAAAAAAATCAAAATCCGTTCATTGGTTTTTGTAATATTGAATAAAATGAATTTCTTGTCAAAATTGAATATCTCAGAAAACAATGAAAATTTTTAAAAATCCAAACCACTTGCACATATAGATAGCAAATGGCGCATATGTATTTTTTGGTTCCCTCTTATAGATGTCCTGATGAGTAAGTTTTCAAAAGAGAAAAAAAATGAATCGGTTCAATATTGAAGGAGATATGGAGCAGAAACCAAAAAAAAATGAATCAAGTTTTCTCCAAAACTTATGCTTCGATCGAGCTGAAATTTGGTATGGTGTGGGAGGGACTGAATACCAATTATTGGAGGAAATTTGAGATCTTTAAAATCAATTTTACCCGTGTAAGTGTTCAAATTAGTAAATCGAGGTGCCAAAAATGAGATATTCACCTACAGACGGCGGCCTCAAATTTTGTATTTTTATGTTTCAGACCATTCTAGATAATTTTTACATGGAATTAGAACATGTGAAAATGGACCCTCGACAATAATTCCATTCGGAAGCAAAAATCAAAAAACGTTTTGAAAAAATGGGCCAAGTGCACGTTTCGAGGTGATGTGTAGGACGATAAAAAGTAGCTTCCAAATGACGATCCTCCATACCATATGGCTTTAACTTCGCGCATTAAAAAGAAACAAACAAATAAAAAAAACATCATTACAATAATTTCCCTAGCTGGGGTAGTTAATTATGTATCGTTTGAGGCAGCAATTAGCGTGAACAAATCTCGGGCGGCGTTCATCGAGGGCATACACACGAAGCTCCTCACGAACGCGGCGAAAACGCTCAATATCTGCAATCTGCAGGGTCAACTTGAGATCCTGGAGGCACATTGGGAGAAGTTCGAGAGCACCCATGTCAGTAGTGGCAAGGTTGCAGATGTCCTCGAATTGCCATATTTCGAGGATCAATGTTTTGATGCCACTATCGGGCATTATCATGAGGCTCGGGGGATTCTCAGCCAGCTCATTGATAGTAGAGGCGTATCAAGCACAACTCGGCGATCACTCGCATCTGGCGCGGCACAGTCCACCTATTCAAAACGATATCTCCCCGTAATTTCTCTGCCCAAATTCGGAGGGGCTTAGGCGAACTGGCGGTCATTCCGTGATCTTTTCGCGTCTCTGGTCGGCCTAAATATGGACCTGTGCAATGTGGAGAAGATGCACTATCCTCGCACCAGCCTCTCAGGGGAGCCAGCTCAGCGGATCGCAAATTTGACGATCTCAGATGAATCATTTTCAATTCCTTGGAATTTGCTTCTATCTCGCGATGAGAATAAGCGACTGCTCATTTCGGCTCATTTCGAATAGCTTCTCATAGCGCTAAGGATCTCAATGCTCTGCTCACCACTACCTCCTAGGCGATCCATGCTCTGGAGGCTCTTGGTTCTCCAACCTCCCAATGGGATCAGGTCGTCGTGTATATGGCTTCAAAGGCTCAGCTCGAAACTTCGTGAAGCATGGGAAGTCAAGGTCGGCTCATAGGCAGAGTATTGTTCGTACAAGGAATTCAAGAATTTCCTCACGGGGAGATCACGTGCAATGGAGAGCATTGAGATCAACTCAGCCCCTCGTGCTCCTACCACGAAGCTCCCTACCGCCAGCTCAGCAAAGCAGTGGTTATCCGCGAAGGTTCATCACGGCACCGCTCAACCTACGTAGAAGTTACGACCAGCTCTCAAGGCCGCTCCACAAGGGAAGGTCACGTATTCGTGCTCAATGTGCGAGGCGGATCATTATGTAACTTCCTGCTCATCCTTTCGTCAACTCTCAGTGCCAGCCCGTAGGGAGGTAGTAGTACGTCACCACCTCTGCTACAATTGTCTTGATCGGTACGCAGTGAAAGACTGCAGATCAAAGACTAGGTGCCAACATCGCGGAGAACTCCACCACTCGATACTCCACAATCAGCCATCCAGTCAGTCTCAAGGCTCTGCTCAACAAAGACTGCAAAACAGCTCACTTCTACCGGCAGGCGTTCCGACCACGATGTACAAATACGAGAAGAGCATCCCCACGGAAGTGACCACTCAGCCAGCTCCATCGACGTCATCGGAATGAAGGTCATCAGCTTAGATTAGTGTCTCCTGTTCATCTCACAAAGGCTCAGCCCCAGCTCACGATTTTTGCCCTGGAGTCCTTCTGCCTACCAGCCTAGCACTAATCGTATGTCCAGATTAGTCAGCTCATCAGGTTCGGCTACTCATTGATCCAGGACCGGAAATCTCCATCATCTCAGAACCGCTCGTCCGAAAACTTGGGTTGACAAAGCTCCAGACTCATCTCCAAATATCGTATTGGAAAAACACTATCTGAGCCAGCATTAGGCGAGGTCAGGCTCAAAATACAGTCCACTCACTCGCGACTTTAGCTCGAAGTTATAGCATATGCTCTAAGTCAGTTCACCGCGTCTTTACCGACCGTCTCTTCAGCTCAGCTTACCTGGGATCACCTGGAAGGGCTTCAGCTCGCCGATTTCGAATTTCGGACACTAGCACCCATTGATGTCCTGCTAGGAGCTGATATCTACGGCCACGTCATCGAACCGGAAATCATCTCAAACGGATCTCATTCACCTTCTGGTCAGGTCACTCACCTTGGATGGATCGTATTCGGCCCAACAACTGAGCCCGACTCATCTCAAGTTCCGAAAACTCACCTGGCGGTGACGACGGGAGATATCAATGAACTGCTCACCAAGTTCTGGGTTCAGGAGGAGATTCCGGTAACCCGAGAGGCGCCGCTCACCGATGAGCAGGCTCAGTGCGAAGAGCACTTCCAACGGCCCCACGCACGAAACTCATCCGGTCGCTACATTGTGAGGGTACCGTTCAAGTCGTCGCCATCATCACTCGGAGATTCACGATCATCCGCGCATGCTTGCCTTCAACGGCTGCTCATGAAGCTTTCACGTGATGAAGTTTATCAACAACTCTACCAAGAATTTCTCAAGGAATACGAAGACCTCGGTCACATGCGTCAAGTCTCCTTGCTCAACAAAGTCAGCTCAATGGGAGACAGACAACCGCCGAAATGACTTTAGCACATGAAGTTTCGGGTTCAGGAGGGTTGAGGATTTTGGATGGTCTGTCTTCTCCTTGGGCTGACGTCATACAGGAATATTTCCTTTCTCATCGTGGAGTTCTGAGAACAAGCAGCGAGACTACGAAGCTCAGAGTAGTCTTTACCGGCTCTCACAAGACCACCACAGGACGATCGTTGAATGACCTCATGCATACCGGAACCAGCAGGCGGTCCTCGGGTCCCCCATTCGAATGTGTCAAATATGTCATCGTTTTTTTTATTTCCCCCAATTCCATTGGTGGTAAGCTTCCGAATGGGCCGATTGCACACAAAATGAAAATGTTCCTGTATTGAAAAAGCTTTTTCCAGGCGAACGCAAGCAACAACAGGAATATCTCCTATTACCCAAAGTAATTAGTTCAATATTGTTCAACCACTTCATAGATCTCGTTAAGGCTCATATTTTGGAAAAAAAATTGGATGAATACGTATCGGAAAATGAAGTAATGAAAAAACCGTAAAAAGGAAAAAATTGAAATCTAGATACTTAATGATCCGATTGAATCGCCATTCTATAGCTTTTTCGCCGTAACAAAAGGAACGTCCGTTTCAAATTTCAAGTTTTTATCAGAATTTTTGCGGACGCTAGAGTGCGAACAAACACAAAAGGTAAAGCCAAAGTCAAAAGTTAAAAAATAGGAATATCTCATGTTACCTAAACTAATAGACTCAATGTTTTTCAACCATATCATAGATCTCGTCAAGGCACAGATTTTGGAAAGAAAATAACACAATGGATTGAATAATTATCGAGAAACAAAATAAAAACCGTGAAAATGAAAAAATTGAAATCTGGAAAACGAATGATAGGATCAAATCACCATTCAATAGGATTCACCACCACAAAGGCAACGGTTGTTCCAAATTTCAAGTTTTTATCTCAATTTTTGCGGACGCTAGCGTGGGTACAAACGCAAAAAGCAAAGAAAACTGTAAAAAACAGAAAAATTGAAATATCTCCAATTTCTTGTGAGCAACCTACTAGGTGATGTTCAGTCATTCCTTGGATCTCATTGAGACCCACAATTTGATGGAAAACAAATTTGAAAAAATCATTAGTTTCTGGGATATGAGTGATGGAAGAAAAACCAAAAAAAACCGATTTCTAAGAAACTTACGGACAGATTTTACTGAAATTGCGCCCGCGAATATATGTACTCAATACCAATAATTGGTAATTTTTCAGATTGTATTCTTAAAATTTAGTCCGTTTTATGTTACATTTTGTAAGTGAAGATTTTCGAAAAAAATTGACGCATACAGACACTATGCTCATACTCCGTACTTTTGCGTTTCAAACCAATATATATCGTTTACAGGTATAATTAGCGAAAGTGAAAATTGACCGATTGCAATGCTTCCATTCGGAAGCGAAAACGCTGCAGAAGGATATCTCGGATGTACTTGTCTTGTCTCGGCGGAAACGGCTCCTATTCATGACGGATATCACCCAGATGTTTCGTCAAATTCGAGTACATCCGGATAACTGGCCACTCTAGCAAATACTCTGGACCGACTCAAAGGGGGATATCGCCACATATCAAGTCACCACAGTCACGTATGACACCCGATCAGCTCCATTTCTCTCCATATGGGTACTGAATCAGCTTGTCGACGATGAAGAATGGAAATATCCCCATGCTGTTGACGATATCTGCGGTGGTGCTGATTCAAACGAAGAGCTACTCAGGACAGCTAATCAAGTTACTCAGCTCTGTCTGTTAGGAGGCGTGCATCCATTCGAGCCGGCAGCACCTCCCAAGAACAACGGTCCACAGAAGACTCACTCAGCAAGATCCTAGGGGTTTCATGGCACGGGATAGACACCACATTCTCGGCAAATGAGTCCTATCACGACAAGGATCATCCTTTCAGAGACAGCTCAGCTCTTTGATCCACTCTGCTTCCTAGCGCCAGTGGTCATACGAGCGAAGATTTCACTTCAGGCTCTATGGATCGAAAAACTGGGATGGGACGAACCAGTATCCCCGACAACCATTCATTGATGGCGTCAATTCAGGGAGGAGCTCACGCAGTTATCAGAGGTCACAATACGTCGGTGGCTTGGACTTCTCACGGAATCTGTCGTTGAAATGCATGGATTTTCCGATGCATCAAAGTAGCGATATCAGCCGTAGTTTATCTCACGATATTCAACAGGGATAAACAGAATATCACGCTGATCTGCTCAAAAACCAAGGTCGCACCGCTCAAACGATTGACAATCCCACGCTGGGAACCCACTGCAGTACTACTTGTTGCCAAATTAGTCAAGCGTATACAAGCTCCTCTCACGATCGCGAACGCCACCATCTACCTATGGATGGACTCATCGGTAACACTCACGTGGATTAGCTGTTACTCATCAAGATGGAAGGGGTTCGTAAAAGTCGGATATCTCTCATCCAGGAGCTGACTCATGAGGCTCACTGGAGAATGGCACCGGGAAAGGAGAACCTTACCTTTGGTGATCTTGGAAAGGGTCGGATCCTCTGGATCAAACTCAGTCAAGCAGCTCACTTCAAGGATCAGCTCAGAACGATATCACGAGGGGAGGGTGAGATTCAGTAAATCTCACCCTCTCTCCAAGCTCACACCATTTATTGACCACGAAGGGGTATTGAGAGGTGGCGAACGGCTCAAGTTTACGCATATTGGCCGAGAGAGGCGAAAGCAAACGATCATCCCAACGGAATCTCGACTGGCCCAACTACTCATTGAACAAGTTCACTCAAGGACATTTCACGGAGGCACTGAGCTCCTTCTCCGGCAGCCCAGAACTCATTACTGGATACTCAGAGGGCCGAGCACCTGTACGCTCCTTCATTCTGAAGTGCGGGAAAAGCACTCGCCAACGTGAAATACGAGCTCAACAACTCATGGGCCAGTTACCACCAGCCAGACTCACTCCCGTTCGAGCCTTTCTCAACACTGGGATTGACTATGTCGGTCCAGTGTCTCCACGGCCATGGAAGGGGCGAGGACACAAATTGTACCAAGGCTGGTTGGCTATATTTGTCTGCATGACAACATCAGCGATCCATTTCGAGATCGTGTCAGACTGCTCAGCGGAAGGGTTCATCTCTACGTACAGACGCTTCTCAAGTCGACGGGGGATAGCTCACTTCTTGTTCAGTGACTGCGGAACGAATTTCCTTGGCGTGGACAAGGAACTTCAGAATCTCTTCTCAGCAGGTTGAGTTCAATCGCGGCAGGTCGCTCAGCTCCTCATCAACGATGGATGCCAATGGTCTTTTAATCCTCCAGGTGCTCCGCGCTTCGGAGGAAAATGGAAAGCAGCACTTAAGTCGGTGAAGTTCCATCTCAACCGAACACTCGCAGAGGATTTGCTCACCTTTGAAGAACTCACCACCTTTCTTGCTCAAATCGAAGCAGTGCTCAACTCACGACCACTGGAACCGCTCACGGATGATCCTGACGACTGCTCAGCCCTGACACCAGGACATTTCCGTATTGGTCAGGCTCCCACGATTCTTCCAGAACCACCGATGGAACAGCTCAACGTCACGAGACGCTCCCGGTGGGAGCTCATCCAACGGGAACTGCAGGATTTCTAAAAGAAGTTGTCCACTAGGTATCTTTAGCGTCAACGTCTACAGATATCTAAGTGGCGCAGTGACCCAACTCACGACATCACCACCAGCTCACTGGTTCTGCTCACCGATGAAAGGTTTCCCCCAACAACGTGGCCTCTCGCTCGGTTCACTGCTCCCACTCCGAGAAGGATGGACTCACCAGAGTAGTGACTTAGAAGACAGCTCAGACGACGCGTACGCGACCAGTCGCCAAACTGGTCCTGTTGCCAGTCTCACAATATGGAGACTGGAGTCGGTCTCATTGACCTACTCACGGTGCCAGCTCTGCAACTCATGGCTCTCCACTTCTGGATCTCAACAACCCCGACAGATTTATGCTCCGAACGAACCGGAGGGATTCAGAATGGGGATGATCAGTCTCCAACCGGACAGGATTTACGACCCCTAGGGATTTGGGGACCTTCATGCCTAGCCAGCGCATCACAGACACTCAAGGGTAACTTTAGCCCCCCGTTTTGAACCCCTGTTTTTTTCTTTCAGTTTCAGCTCACCGGTTCTCATCAGACAACTGGGGTTGCTGACGGCGGGGCAGAATGTTGCGAATCCCATCAGCTGATGGGGACTCGGGAGGCCGGTAAAATCGGACTGCTCTGCAGGCCACTTCCGATGGCCCACACATTAGGCGCCACGTCCTGGGCGCCGAACTTATCGATGCCTCACCGGATATACTCACTCGAGAACGGGATCGCATCTTGGCCTTTCGATGTCCTGCGACCCCCTTTTTATTCGCTTCTGGGTTGTTAACCAGTGGACACGTGTATCTCCTGTGCTTGTCGCTCTCTCGGATTTCTCGCACGTGGCTCTTCTTCTTATCGCGAATAATCCACATTTCTCATAAACCTGTGTCCCGCTCGATTTACTCAATTTTGTTCGGCTCAAAGTAAAAGTGGTACAATAATAATTTTATTGTAAAATATATCGGTTTGATATTAAGTGAATCAGACTTGGTGTTTACTCATTTGTGGACCCTCTCTTTTGGGAGGATTGTTCAACACAAAAGGTATATATGTGGGTGTCTCTGTGTGTAGCTATGTGAAGTATGTATGTGAACATAATTTGTCATTCACGATTTCACGCGACTGATTTATGAGATCGAGGTTCCGAATAAATCCACCGATGCGTGTTCACGGAACTTAGATCTGATTAGATCTTGGATGGACATGGTCCAATTGATATACTGTTGCTAAGAATTCCAATTATTTATAATGTTCTGCTGCATAAACTGTTTGAGGTAGCGCAAAATTCTAATAACAATAGTTGTTTCCCATATACAAATACATATGTTATGTAGAATGACTTTCTTCGATGCTTCTCATAGTTTAGGGGGTATAGCCGTCTCAACAATTATGTATGTAAAACTGAATGATTGAACCCAGCGCTATCATGAGGGTCTGAATCGAAGCATTTCCGTGCAGACTC
Source organism: Asobara japonica (assembly GCA_026005395.1). Taxonomy (NCBI): domain Eukaryota; kingdom Metazoa; phylum Arthropoda; class Insecta; order Hymenoptera; family Braconidae; genus Asobara; species Asobara japonica. The sequence continues at coordinate 400,873 of BQMI01000077.1, forward strand.
GAGCGGATTACATTTTGGACCGTATTCTTGCAATATATGCAATCTTATTAACAATTTGTATTGTTGATACTGTTCCACTGGGTAAAATATTAAAGTTATCCTTTTTATTGCGGTCGCACGCCTATGGGTGTCTCAGTCCCACTCAAGTAATGCGCATAAGTCTCATCCTCATGCTCACCATGTGTCTACTCAAATATTCAAAATTATAGACCTAACGAATAAGTCAGCTTAGAATTCTCAAATCTACAAGTTTTCATTATGCCACTAATAGGGGTTCCACTGGTTAACGGGTATATTGGAGAAGCATAAATTTAGTACAATGTACTGAAATACCAAATCGGGATGTTTTGTTTGTGCCCCGAATGGGATATCCAGCCAAGAAGCAGTATGGTATTTCCTCCGAGCACCTATGTCAAGACCATCGGCTATTTTTGTTCTTGCACTAACTGTACGGTCTGTGGGGCGACAGAGAAATCGTTAAACACGTGAAGAGATGAAAATAATGAATTTTACTGATCATGCAATGAATATCTGGAAGGAAAACTGGTTCGAAACATATCAACGACGACCAGAATATCTTGAAGTGACTCTGGCTTAATTTGTGGCTCAAATTATACCATACAAGGTGAAAGGTTCACTAAGCGAAGAAATGCCCGTGTGATACGTTTCAGGAACTTCCATATAACCCAAGATCTGAACGAGTAGAAGTGTAAAATGGTGACTTTATACCTTTCATTATGCGAGGAATAAACTGAGAGTTTGGCGGATTTGAAATTCGTCAAACTTTATGATGATTACGAAGCATTTATCCTCAAGCGAGGACGAGAATTCGTGACGCATTTGAATTTACTAGAAACATTAGAGCTGTATGAAAAATTATATCAAAAACTTGAATGATCGTGATCGACCGCGTGTTCCAGCCGAGAGACAGCCAGAGCTCGATCCTCTGTAGGAGTCATATAACGCTGATGCTAATCGAGATATTAGGGATGTAGCTGTTGATAAACTTTGGGGGTTGCGGAGAAGCGAGAAAATTTGATACCAACGGGGCTATTTGTGGGATTGATGAGAGTGGCTAATCAACAACACCGTGAACTTGGAGTTCATATCATTCACAACATCCTTACAGAAAATCGTAAACCATTGCAATTTTTTGTGACTGGTCTAGCTGGATGCGGTACAACATTTCCAATCAAATTGATTATGGACATTTACAACCGTTTTTCAGACACAGGTATTACAATGCTTATATTACATATACGTCAACAGACAAAGCTGCTGTGGAAGTAGACGGCATCACAGTTCACACGGCATTAAAAATTTCGACTGACAAAGTAGTTCCACTCTTTAATGAAGTTTATAACACTATTTTTTTGGGGAAGACACCTTCACGGGACCCAGGTGCCTCCCAACCTGCTCCATTGTCCCCCATTCCCCAGCTCTCCACTCCTATCCTCTATTTGGGCGCCAGGTGAATCTTTGGCCCCCAGGTATCACCGGACAAGGTTTGCGCCCTTTGGATGAGAGGGTAACTCCTACACTAAACTGGACTTGCGAACTCTTGGACCAGGTCCGCTCTAGCGCATTGACCGTGCTCTACACACGGTTGTTTGTTCACCCAGATCCGTCAGTGGGGTGGCCTGAGATGTTGCCATCTGTAATCCCACGCGTTTCTCCTCTTCTGGGATGGGTCCATGAATGCAGGGGTTATTTTTGCCACGACCGCTCATTATGTGGGTTTGGTAGAGAGGACGGGATTCCGGTGTTCCTCTTAAATAGATCTTGACTCTACCTATTCGCGTCATAACTACCGTGTCTCAAGATACCTGTTCGGAGGGTTCGTACTCATGTGATAAGGTATTTCTAACTCATGATGATGACGATAGCCTTGGGGCGGCCTCATGGCTCAGCTGCTCTCGTCATTCTCTGAGGCTCACACCGAGGTCCGAGGACACTCGGGGGCCGCCACTAAGCTAGACCATACAGGTTCCTCAATCGTCCACTGGATGGGGAATATCGAATGGTCGTAGTGCATCCCGGTGATCAGCCGGGGACAGGCAACTAGGTGATATTCCACGGTGGAAATCCGAGTGACTCACAAGGGAGTGGTGTGCAACTCTACTCGCCACTACATGGCATGCTCTCACTCGAGCAACGGCACACCACCAACTCTCGCGAAGGCCCAAACTGAACTCTTCTCCTCGACTGCTCTCACGCGACTAGCTCACTTCGATCTTGGGTAGCGAGGAGGCGCTTACGTCGCTACACACTCAGCCTGATTCCTCGTTGGCTTGGGCGAGAGAAAGGACTGTCGCATTTCCTTCGGGATGCCGAATCCTTAACTTAACCCGGGTACCCTCGGTGGCGAGTTACCGAACCCCGCGGGGCATCCCGTATTCCGGCATCCCCTGTATGCTGAGGCGCGGCGTGTCAATCCGTCTTATCTTGCAGCTCTTGCTCTCTCACAGATCCAGGTCTGGTCTGCTTCCTCGTCGCCACTCGCAGCCCGGTTTCTGCAGCTCTAGGCTGGAGCCTGGAGTGGTGCTGGGCTTGCTTCCGCAGACTGCCCTTCCACACTCCTCATCCTCCGGGTGGTCGAGGTCCTGAATGACCTGCCCTCGCTTCTCCTCTTATCCTAACTCTAGGGGGCGGGATTATTTTCCGTCACAGTGTGTACCGATGTACGTACGTTATCAAAAAATTTTCCAGAACGATTTCTCGTGAACAAATTATCCAATCAAGGTCCTGTATGACGGTGGTATCTAGTGTCATTGGCAATTTCAGTTGTTTATAACGCTGTACCTCACGAAATAGTGTAGATCCTCAAGAATGTATCGAATAAGTATTGTTTCTTGAAAAAAAAAAACATATTTTGTATCCTCTGACTTTTTTCGTATCTGTGACCGTTTCGGCGTTAGAGCGTTATACACATCTGAAATCGTTTAGAGAACTCTATGGTAAGAAAAATGAGAGATGGGAAAGAAAGTACACATACACATACGCAGACATCGGAAAGTTATAATTTTGGCCCGCGGACAGTCAAACCCCATTTATTAACTTTCCGATATACGGAAATGATTGTAATGCCCCCGAAAATCAAAAAATGGTTTTTCATCGAATGTGCACGTTTCAAAGTTTTTGTAAGATTTCTAGATGATTGTGAATAAAATGTCTGTCTGGGTGTGAGTGCGTAGCTAGGTACGTATGTGGTCAAATTTTTCGCCCACGATTTCTCGCGACGGAATTATGCGATCGAGGTTCTGAATCATTCAACCAAAGCGTCTTCACGTAACTTACATCTGATTTTGGACGGAATTGCAATTCCAATTCAGCAATTTCAATTTAACAATTTCAGTTTCTAATGTTCTACTGCATAAATTATTCGAATTACTTTTAGTAGATTTAGTAGAATCGCTTTTTTGGAGCATTTGCATAATTAAGGAGGTATGGCCGCCTCAACAATTATGTATGTAATAAGCAAACGAATGAACCCAGCCCTGTCGTAAAGGTCTCAAACAAAGCATTTCCGTGCAGAATCGATCGGATCACATTTTGGATGGCATTCGTGCAGTATATGCAATGTTATTAGAAATCGCAATTGTTTATACTATTCCACCGAGTAAAATGTGGCCGTCCGCATGAAACTAGCCCTTGTTGTCGCTCCTTGTTTCCGAGATATAGGCATTTGATTGAAATGTCGACAATCATGTGCTTATTTTTTATCAGTCCACTTATAACTCGCACTCCTCCCACGTCGAATGAGATCTATTGAATCTCATTGTCATAAGTTTAAATCAGGAATTTTTTCTTCGACAGGAAAAATTGAAACCAGTTTATTCATAGATTATATAAAAATGTTGTTATTGTACAAACTTGGCTGAAGGCCCTCGGGCGATGGCCAATTGTAAGAGAATTTTTTGTTTTGTTTTCTAGTAATCAAGCCCGTTAAAACTTGAAAATCGAAAAGCCAGCCCTTGTTGTCGCTCCTTCCAAACAATTAACTTTTTGATTTATTTTTCCGGATTCAGCGACTGGCGCAGTTAATAGAAGCACAAATATTGGTTCCATAGAGTATCCTGATCTTCAATTACATCTGAAGGTTGGTTTCATAGTAGAATTAGGTGACATAAGTAACATTCATTTTGAAAATCACATCAAAATACGTTATTCAAACGATTCGGGAATTTTCGTTACCAACCAATTTCTTTTTGAAGTGTTACTTCTTATGGCACTATCTGAACGTCTTACGTTGTATAGGCACTTACGCTTAGGTGTCATAGCAACGCGCCATAGCAACGTGCCATAGCAATGGGCCATAGCAACGTGCCGTAGCAACGCGCCATAGCAACGCGACATAGCAACGTGTCATAGCACCGCGCCAAAGTATTATTTTAAGTGCATAAGAAAAGAATTCTATTTCTCTTCTGCAGTTTCACTTCTTTGGCGCGTCAGGAATTACACGTCTGTTTATTAACTTCCCGATCTAGGGAAGTTGTTGTAATGACCCCGAAAATGAACAGTGCCAGATCGAAAAAATTTTCACGTTTCTCGACGTTTTGCATGATCCTGAAGTGATTTCAGAGAAGTGTCTGCATGTGTTCTCCGGCGGCCGGGCGCGACCCTAGGACCTTCGGAGTAGTAGGCAGATACTCTACCACTACGCCAAACCCCCGACACCCAGTGTCTGCATGTGTGTGTGTGTTTTTTTTTTTTTTTTTCCTCCGTCCCTCTCATTTGTACGCCCCCGGTAGCGGCCGTGTAAGCATTCCTTCAGGGGGTGTACCGGACACCCACCCATGCGGCTGGGGCCGACTTTCGCCATTTTTAGGCCATCGTATTTCTAAACACAGGGTAAACCTCCAGAAACCCCTGTGCTACGATGGCCGGCGCCTATGATGGAACCCACCCCCCCCCCCTGCGTCGGGTTAGGTTCCCGCTCGGCAGGGCGGTCTCATTTTATGGGTACCGCCGATAGCACACACGGAAGTTCCTGCATCGGTCGGAATCCATGAGAAAATATTTTGAAAAAATATTCTCCGGCGGCCGGGCGCAAACCTAGGACCTTCGGAGTAGTAAGCAGATACTCTACCACTACGCCAAAGCCCCGACTGTGTGTGTGTGTGTGTGTGTCTGCGTTCGTCCGTATGTGGCAAAATTGTTCGTTTACGTTTTCTCGGAAACTGATAGTGCGATTCGATTAATTGTCTTTCCAATCGTTGCGTCTCCGTGTAACTTAGAGCTGATTAGATTCTTAATCGAATCCATCGAGTAGTTCCCCTGTTTTTGAGAAATACATGTTGAGCAAAAATCAAAAATAGTGACAATGAACGTTCAAAAATTTTGGAATCCAGGTATGCCACAGTTGAAAGATATAAACATATTTTATAACTGATTAAGCTTTGAGTAAAAGTGGTGCAGTACTTATATTGTTATTAACAATGTCAATGTTTATAGTGTTCTACACTTGTCGTGTAGTGCTCGACTGCATCAACTATTAGCGTTAGCGCAAAATTCATCTAAGAAAAGTTGTTTGACATAGAAAAATACTTATTTTATGTTGAATGCTTTTTTTCGATAATTTGCATAATTAAGGAGGTGTAGCAGTCTTCACAATTATGTATGTAATAAGTGAACGAATGTACCTAGCGCTGTCATGATGGTCAGAATCGAAGCGTTTTCATGCAAAATTGAGCGGATCACATTTTGGATGGCATTTGTGGAGTCAATGCAATGTTATTAGCCATTGCAATTGTTTATACTGTTCCACTGGGTAACATATTAAAGTTTTTGTTTTGCAGACGCATCCTTATGGGCGTCTCACTCTCATTCAAGTTACACGCATAAGCCTCATTCTCATGCTCACCATGCGTCTACTCAAGTATTCATAATTATCTGCTTCATAAATGAGTCGGTTTGGAATTCTCAAATAGGCATGTTTTCGTTATGATGATAACAGGGGTCACACTGATTAACCGTAGTATATTGGAGAAGAATAAATTTAGTAGGTTCTGCTGAAAAACCAAATCGGGAAGTTTTGTTTGTGCCCCCAGTGGGGCACACACATGCACATACCACAAGTTTTTTACCTTCCCGATTATTCGGGAAGTTATTGTAATGACCCCGAAATCGATATTTTTCCTTTCATCCTGTGATTGGGGTTTTAAGTATACCAAAATGATGCCCAACAAATTTGGAATCGATGTCTGTGTGTGTGTGTATGTATGTCTGCGTGTATTTGTGTTTCCGAAATTTTGATCCTAGGTTTCTCACGAACGAATGAAGCTATCGAGGCCGTCAATATTGAAATCGAAGCGTTTTCATGTAACTTAGACGGGATTAGATTTTGGGTGAAATTGGTGTAGTATGTATATTGTTATTAACAATTTTAATTGTTGATCACGTTCTATTGCATAAACTATTAGAGTTAGCGCAAAAATTATATGAGAAAAGTTGTTCCCCATCTAAAAATGCGTATTTTTTTCGCAAATTTGCATAATTAAGTAGGACCGTCTCAACAATTATGTATGTAATGAGTGAATGAATGAATCCAGAGCTGTCATGGAGGTCTCAATCGAAGCGTTTCCGTGCAAAATCGAGCGGATTGCATTTTGGATGACATTCGTGGAGTATATATGCAATGTTATGAACAATTGTAATTGTTTATACGGTTTCACTGCGTAAAATATTAAAGTTAGCGGGAAACTTATCTGAAGAAAACTATTCCTTATATGAAAATACACATTTTATGTAGGATACCTTTTTTCAATAATTTGCATAATTAAGGGGGTATGGCCGTTTCAACAATTATGTATGTAATAAGTAAATGAATGAACCCAGCGCTGTGATGAAGTTCTCAATCGAAACCTTTCCATTCAGAATGGAGCGAATTACATTTTGGATGTCATTCCTGCAGTACATGCAATGTTATTAACAATTGCAATTGTTTATACGATCCGACTGGGTAAAAGGTTCAATTTAGCGTGAAACTTATCTTAAGAAAACTATTTCTTATATGGCATACATCGTTTACGTGGAATGACTTTTTTCCATAATTTGCGTAATTAAGCAGGTATGGTCGTCCGAGCAATTTGAAATACAGGAACAATGCATATCACCAGGGTCGTTCATTATACAAAAATGCACATTCAGTATAACTTTTTTCAATATAAGTTAAAACATATCGCGAGTTGAACTACAATATACGTGGTAGAGAGGGTACAGAGGTACAGAGGGTGACTAGACGCACGAATCCCAGTTGAATATTTTTATGGGGCTTAAAAAATCCAACTAAATCGATCGCGTGCAGTAATTAACAGTCGCAAGTTCAATTATTGATATCACTGTTGAGTTTGCTCATCACCATGCTTATGCTGTGCTGAAATACCAAATCGGGAAGTTTTGTTCATGCCCCGTATGGGGTACACATATTTGCACACCACTAGTTTTTCTTGCGGCTCCCGTTACTAAGCTTCAGGCTACCATATTTTTGTTTTTCTCAGCCACTGTTGAGTGTCATAGGTACGGCAAATACCATAACCATTCGGGGCTCAAACAAAACTTCCCGATTTAGTATTTCAAGACAACGTACGACATTTATTCTTCTCCAATATACCACGGTTAATCAGTGTGACCCCTGTTAGTATCAGAACGAAAACCTGCAGATTTGACAATTCTAAGCTGACGCATTTATGAAATTGATAATTATGCATATTTGAGTAGGCGCATGGTGAGCATGAGGATGAGACTTATGCGCATTACTTGAGTGGGAGTAAGGCGCCACTAGGGTGCAGCGGCTTGAGGGTTAAATCCGTCATACCTTCTTGATTATGATCCTCATAGAAAAACCTTATTAGAAATTAAATGTGCATTACTGAACCAGTTCCATTTAGTACTTTCTCCCGTATCTGTCACCGTTTTCGCTATGGAGCCTTATGCACAATTGTATTTATCAATAACAATATATACACTGCTCCAGTTTTATCTAAAATCTTGAACCCTCCATTCTCCAAGGAAAGACTGCCATTGCAACCTTAATGACGATCGTGATTTCATTCGTCCACTTATTACAATAATGATTGTTCAAGCGACCATACCTCCTTAATTATGCAAATCACGGAAAAAAGTCATCCCGCATAAAATGTGTATTTTCATATAAGGAATAATTTTCTGTCTGGGTTGAAATGACCATAAAGCCCTGAAATACCAGTTCGTTCATGTTTTTCAATTATTCGCTACCTCACAGAAAATACAAAAGATTTTATTGTAAACAATACAGAACGTGGTTCTCGGGAGGACATACCTTCCCGAGGTTTGAAATACATTGATCCGGCACCTCAAAGGGTGCCAACTAGCTGATTTTTAATACTTCATGTGTTTACTACTTCATACGCAGATGGGTCGGTGGGACCATACATCCACACTGATTCGACACAATTATTGTAGTCTCACTAGTTTTTGGAGCCGGCTGAGTACACGTCAACATATCTCAGCCGGCAAACACTCTATACACTTTGATCTTTGCGGAGAGGGGGGGGGGGATGGGCGCGCACCACCTGGCAGAGCACTCTCAAAGAAAAATGAATTTATGTGGCCGTACTATGGGCCCCGCAAGAGATATACATGCGGACAGCGGACAGGTTCGTTCGGCCCCCCAATCGCCGTGGCGCAGTCCCCTCTTCTATTGTTCGATATGTGGTACAAGGGGGGGTTGCGAAACGGAAATTCACGAGGTCGGCGTTCGGCCGTCTCAGTGGGCGGCTAAGGGTCAACGTTTCCAGGTCCTATGGGAGGAAGAATATACTGAAACCTGGGGGAGGCACGTCGAATGGATGTTTTAAGTCGTGACGAAAAGGACGCAGCGCTGGAGTTCGCACCAGAGAACTCTCCCTCCTGAGAACCGGAGAGATAGGTCGCGATGTCACGACCTCCAGGCGCTCTGGGTATTTTGCTCTGGACTGCTTCCCTCAGCGTTAATGGCCCGTTTTCCCTGTTGGAAAATATAGTTGTGTTCCGCGCAACCGTCGAACTGGAGAAAGCGTTTCTGCACTTCTCCCAATCTCTTGCCCATTATCGTAAGTATGGTGCGCCATCAGCCAACACTGCAGTGGATAGTTTCACAACAGTGTCACCCATGGCTAACGGTCTCCAGTTACCAAGCAACTGGGGATCATCACCCTTGTGGATAAGCACCGTATTGAGGCCTTCCAACGTCTTGGGAATGCTGCAAGTCTGAGGCAAGGATGGTAGACGACAGTGAGCACTAAGCATCCTGGGTCTGCCCACTTGAGGGCGCTGTAGGTTGATCAGTCTGGGCCCGGAGAGCTGCTATGGGCTCTCCTTAACCTAGGGCTCGCCTCAGCTGCCTCGCAAGGTGTTTCCAGGTTTGCATTAAGTACATCCCTGCCCTCCTCTGGCCACCCTGGCTAGGCAATGTCTGAATCCTCCACAGGCGCCCTCGGAAGAGAGTACATTAGGGTGTCCCTTAGCGACCTCACTTTCGAAATTTTCTGCAGCCACACCGTATTTTGATTTCAAAACAATCAAAACGAAGTTTTGCCAAATTTGAGCTTTTAATAATAATAATAACCAGTGCTTGTGAGCGCTTACTGTTGGTCCTCAAAACTGCATTGAAACTTCCCCAAAATCCGGTAGATTTTTATTAAAACCTACTATCAATTGTTAAAAATCTACAATCATGATCGGTTTTTTACGTATCGATCCGCCGCTAAAATCACATCGCTATCCCTCAACCAAGTCATGATACAAGTAGTTCTAATCTGACAGAAAGAAGTTCTCATCATAATCCTTCGATCTTCCATAGATTCCGAGATATTCATGAAAGACTGATGCAAGTGTGTGTCAACCGATTCGGACGACTAATCAAGATTTTATGCATAATCTATGAGCTTTTGGATAGTTAGATCCTAGTATCTGATGATGGAATTTACAAAATTATTGAGAGGATATACAGAACTCATTTTTATTCTTTGTGTTAGGAATTTAGGAACGAAATCAGAGCGTACATTGGGCTAAGAAAATTATATTTAATTGATTAGGCAAATTCTCTTGATATTTTTTCCTTGTTGGTATCCGAAAATTGGGTCCTATGTTCCGAGATAAGTTGAAGAATAAATTGCTTTTGATACTCATCGTTTGTTACTCCACTGTTGGAATCTTCCATTAACCGGACCGCTCGTTCAGGCGGGTCGTCAATCAATTTTAGTCTTGTGACTCGCTCCAAACCTTGTTGGTAGCCCTGATCATCACTCCATAAGGAAGGATTAAGTTCAAGGAATTCAGGATCAATATCAAATCGCTTGAAACACCTGAGGCATTGAGGAATCATGTAATAATCCAAGTCTTTGTCCATCAGATTAAGCAATTCTTTGACATTTATTTTCAGTCTTTTAGCGCAATTCGGTTCCAGTTCATCATCTACATCTTCTTACATAGTTACCGCCATAGCCATCCTTCTCTTTAGACCCACGGATAACTCCTCTTCGAAAAATGAGACTGCTATTGCTTCAGAGCTGAGGTAAGATAGGTGACTACCATTTTTTTAAAATGGAACTTCAGATATTTGGACATCGATTGATTTGAAATCGTGCAATATTCTGAGTAATGTTAAGTCATGCTTCGGTACTTGTGGAGCCAATGGCTGTACCATCACAATGAAGAAGCAAATATCTCGTAATCCCTTCTCCTCCTTCGGACCCAATTGAAGACATGATCTAAATGAATAAATCTTAAGTGAGTAAATGGCCTTCGCCATCCAACTCGCACGATGAACAGCACCGGGATATCTAAATTTGAGCTCGCCACGTGGAACACTACCCAGAAAAATGAGGGTCAAATCTAATAACTGCTTATAGTCATCTCTGGATTGAGCAGTAGATTTGATCCCCTGAATGAAGCATTGGATGTTTTGAATATGGTCTTTCAATATTATGTTCTTCTTCAGATTCGATACCACTTCTCTTTTTCGATTTGTCCAATTCCGGCCAGGATTCCTTGAACCTTTTAAGAATCGGAACATTAGGCCCACTCGATGCTGACATTTTAACGTCGAAAGCTGCTTTTAGGACCAGTTCGACGATGTGATGCGTACATGGAAGATACAGCAGATCTCGTCTTATCATTTGTTCGAAAACTGCTGCAGCACCATTCATTGAACCAAGATTTGACACCGTTGTATCGCAACATAGGGCTTTAACCGAGCCCAGAAAACCTCAATCATCCAATACTTCATACACACCGGTTGCTTGAGCCTTCTCTGTGCCACTCTCAAGCTCTGGGACTCCTAAAAGTTTCTGCGTAGCCCCATCTGAAATTACGATCGGCAATCAATCCAAAATTTCATGTTTTACGTAATTATACGGCAATTTGCCGACCCAATGTATTACTCCTGCTTTCAAATCGGTTTCCTGGAAGACTTTCTTGATGTTTTCTGCCTTTGCCTCTCGTATTCTGGCTCTGTATCGATTGATGGATGTCTTATTGAGAATCAATGCTGACACATCAACTTTGAGACGTTGAGCAATCGCTCATCAAGAACACTCTGTCCGTGATTTTGAATTCGTCTAAAACTGCTACGAGATTTTCATCAAACACGTTTAACTGTTTTAACTGTTTGTCGTTTCGGAAGTGATGGTCCAGGCTGGGATAGATATCAATACTCATCGGTGTTGTCTTCAAGAGAAATATTAGAATAGGTTCCTAGACTTTTTTGGCTCAGGCTAAACGAACTTCCACTCGAGATCAATCCAACAACATCATCTGTAATAAAACTGTGGAAGTACTGAAGAATCATCCCAATTCCCTTTTAGCTTCATACCGTTAGCGTACCAGAATCCAGTCGATATTATTTTTGGTATATTACTGTAAATATTTCATATAATTTAGTCCAACGTTATGGAGTAAAAATAATACCCATAAAAATAATACTGTACTCACGTGATCAGGTGTCTTTTGTTGATGATGAGGCGGCACCCTTGGGTGCGGTCTTCTAGCTCGGCCACGTACGGTCACGTTAGTCTCTGGGGCTCACACCGAGGCCGACACTCGGTGGGCTGCCATTAATCTACACGATACTGGTTTCCTCACCCATTGGCTGGATGAGGAATACCGGATGATCCTGGTGCATACCGGTGAACAGCCGGGGACAAGCAACCAGGGAATATCCCACGGCGGAGATCCGAGTGACGCACAAGGGAGTGGTGGTCAACTCTACTCACCCGTGGGTCATACTCTGCGTACTCACGTTATGGCCTTGTTTCACTCGGGACCACTCTACACTGGGTGCTCTCAATTGAGCAACGGTGCACAACCAACTCACTCGAGTGCTCAGACTCGACTGCTGTCAATCGACTGCCAGCGCTTTTCGCTTCCATCCTGGGAAGCGAGGTGGCGCTCATGTCGCTATAGATTCAGTGTGATTCCTCGTCGGTTCGGGCGGGGGTAAGTACTGTGCGATCTCCTTCGGGATGCCGAATTCTTAACTTAACCCGGGTACACTTATATTATATTTCCTATGACATTCCTCATCATTTTCCCTCTCACTCGCTCCACTCGTTATTTTTCGTTACAAGTTAGATAGCAGTTCGGAAGCTTGTTCATCTATGTTCAAGTACTTATCCTGTATACAGTGAGTATGGTCTCTGCTGAAATATTATCCCATATTGATGCAAGACTCAAACAGATAAATGGTAACTTGAACACCAACTTTGGAGGGGCTGATCTAATTATGACTGGACATCTCAGACAATTGCCGCCAATACGAGCCATTGCAATTTACAAATAAAATAGCGAATTGGCGGCACCACTCTGTGCCATGGACTCGAGTATTTCGTGGAGAAATTGTGGGCGAAAAATCTCACCACATACATACCTAGCTACACATACACAGACACACACAGACAGACATTTTGTTCACAATCGTCTAGCAATATTGGAGAACGTTTGAAACATAAACATGCACTAAAAAAAAATTGGCGTGTAGTTCCCGACGCGCCAAAGAAGTGAAACTTCAGAAGAGGAACGTTATGAAAAACACGCCTGCACTTTTGCGCCCTCAGCCCCCGGCCTTCCCCCTCCCCCCCCCCCCCCCAACCGACCCTCACCCCCCCCCCCCCCCCCACATTCGAGCCTCACACCCCCCCGCATTCGATCCTCACACACCCCCCGCACTCGACCCTCACCACCACCCCGTAAGTGTCCGGCCAGCGTAACACCGTCAGATAGTCCCATAAGAAGTTTCACTTCAAAAAAATTTTAATTTCCGGGGGAATTACAATAACTTCCCTATATCGGAAAATTGATTATCATGTCCATTTAGCTATAATCACAAAAGGATTATATAACTTTAGTTGCTAAATAATATGACCATCGAATGTTTCTATTATTCTTAGTATTACGTTATCCAATATGGAATAGTGAAGCTGTTCCTGATGATAAACAAGGAACAAATTCTAGTTTTGTTCCCGGAACGGTCTTACAGCCGTATCAGAGTCCCATCCGATTGCCACACGCGCGCCGAATTTGATGAGCATCGTTGGGCCCGAACATGGCGAGGATCATTCAGCTCGAACGCCGAACACGCGTGACGTGGTGAATTAGGGCCGAATTCACACTGCCACACTCGCCCCGAGCATTAAGGTCGGTCTGCCTTATTGAGGCCGAAGTTTTTCCGAGGCCAATATCTAGTAGAGATAATCTCTGTCGCTACGGCAATACGAAGAAGCGCTGTATATTTCCGCTTCGTCACACTGGTAAGACCCCTGAAATGTTTAAGTTGACACTACGAGCTTCTTGCCATTAATTGCAAGAGCCCAATTGCCGATCAGACCTGTGCCACGAAGGCGCGAAAAGGAATGCAGCTCTGAATGCGAATCATATCCTAAATGCGTTCTCTGCACAGAACTGGAATATATGAAGCGCCCAGTCTACCGGGGTCCATTTCAGAAGATCTGTAGACAGTCATAGTGCCAGTACTACAGAAGAACCGCGCCGACTGCGCAGCAGTACACGATCTGCTGATGCAGACGGTTCGGGCCTTGAGGATTGGTGTTGCCGTCATTTCGGAGCCATGCAGGAATATATATAGCCAAAATTGGGTATCCGATGTAACTAATAAGGCCGTTGTTTGGTCCGGCAGTATATACTTTGCGGTTTGGGGGATACGACCGTGACCAACATTCGGGATTTGTAATGTCGTGAATGGTATGTTATTGTATGGTATGGTTTTATAGCGGATTTACACCACAAAGTCTTTGTGATGTAGACGTGGCCGCATTCGTAAATAGACTCGTGGTGGCCGCGCAACAGCATTTCCCAGTGGCAATTTTGGGAGATTTCAAGCCCTGAACGGTCGACTGGGATAGCAAGGAGACGAATTGGAGAGGACGGACTTTACTAGAAGCCCTGTCAACTACAGATGTTGTCTTATTGAACGATGAAAGTGAACCCACATTTCGCAAAGAAAAAGCAAGCTCAATTATAGAATTCTCACCTTCGTCACTAGTAGCCTGCTCAAAGGAAAATGCGCATGGGATATACCCGAGATCTATAATTGATCATCGAGCGTTACTCTGGAAGATGTCGGGTGACTGGAGGTCCACACCTACATCGAGAAAAACAAACAAATTTGGTTGGAATGCGAGAAACTTTGACATCGCCACTTTTCTTGTGGCATTAACAATCGTCGCGACGTGGTAGAAATGCCACAGAAAAAGTAGATATAGCCAACCGGAGAGTCACCGATGCCGCCGATGTGAGTATGCCCAGGAAAGTCAGTGGAAACCGCTGGCCACCGGGGTACTGGTGGAGCGATGAAATAGCGACCTTCCGCAAGGAATATTGCGTAGCGAGAAGATCTTGGCAATGGGCAAGTAAGAAACCCAATCCCGAAAGCCTCGTATAAAGCGGCTAAGCGTAAACTCACCAAAACCATGAACCTTCGAACAAAAGTTGTCATTCTCGTGAACCTGCATATTTCCTGTAGTATTACTTTGTTTGCTAGGCATCATATGTTCTGAGATATTGATAAAAAAAACCATGTGTGTCAGCTCCGACGCGCGACTGGAGTTTACTCCTTCAGAATAATTATCTTGGAATATCTACAATAGGGGGTTGGGAGGGTAAATAATCCATGGAAGTATATAATTGAATCTATATCTATTTACATTTATTCCCTTCACTATTAACATTAACATTATCAATTTTCTAAATATCATCGTCGTTGTTCAATACTTTTATTTTATTTTATTTGATTTTCGAACATTTTTATCGACAGAAGTGAAACTTACACGGTACATTTTAATTATAAAGTTTTTTATTTCACACTTTTTTTCAAACAGCCAGAAATTAGTGACGCCGAAATTAGTACATATCCTACCTGGTAACTGCATCCACTTGTTTTGCTGATTTTATTCATCATCACTTGAATTATTTTCTTCCATATGTTACACTATTTCATTAACTTTGTTGACTACCTTTATTTACTTGCTCAGTATAAATATAAATAAATATCAGAATAGTTCTCTACATGAGAATAAAACACCAAATATCTGAAATTCCATAAACTGAATGATGATATTCAACGCATATATTGAAACCTTCCTCGTGAGAAGGTATGCGCATCACAGTTTGAGTTGCGCAAATACGGTGCGCAGAAGACAATGTAACGACTTCACTTTTAGTTAATATTCGATTTCATTGCTCATCTTTTTTTCGTACCGAGGGCTATAAATCAATTCTAACGGAGTAAACTCCAAAAATCATAATAGATGGGACGGAAGTGTAACCTTGGATGGGTCGGATCAATAACTTCCCGATAGTATCTGAGTGTGTGCGTGCGCGTGTGACAATACACCTATGAAGTCAAGTATATCAGGTACACGAATTCGACTATTGATCGATTATTATGATTTTTGAAGTCAAACTTCTTATGGGAGCGTGTTGAAATTCGGATCGGCAACATTTTCTGTGACAGAAGTAGGTCGTGGGGGTAACGTGTAGCGTCGAGAGAGTGGGGGCCGTGACTCGCTTGCCTTCACTGATCACCTCTATATACCTGGATAGCTGCAAACGCAGAATTCTCTCCCATCAAACCGAAAAGTCGAATTATTATGTCAGCTACTCCCTGTGAAGTTTCCGATATATCGTAAAATATACTGCATCAATTAGAGCTTTTTCAGAGTTAACTTCAACTGAAGAGAAAAAATGTTGAGCTCACCTCTATCAGCTCAAAAATCGAGTTACTGCTAGGTTTCGCGATAGTAGTAAAATTAGCACAATCAAATTTGTGTATTACAGCAATTAGAGCTCTTAACCATTTTTCTTGTCAACCGCGGGTTATCCGAAACAAATTTTTATAAATAATAGGAACTTTCAGAATGAGAACCCCGATTTTCGATATGCTTAAAGTATTAGGAATAATAACCATAGGTCATTTTCTAGATAAGACCAATAATAGTTTTGAACGGAAGCTACAAAACTATTCAAATGTTTACCACCAAACCATGCACACTGATAAAACAAGCAGGTGGTCCTCGGCCCCCCCCCCCGATCCGAATGTGTCAAATATGTCACCCTTTTTTTTTATTTTCCCCAATTTCATTGGTGGTAACCTTCCGAATGGTCCGATTGCACACAAAATGAAAATGTTCCAGTATTGAAAAAGCTTTTTTCAGGCGAACGGAAGCAAAAACAGGAATATCTCATATTACCCAAAGTAATTATCTTAATCTTGTTCAACCAGTTCAAAGATCTGGTTAAGGCTCATAATATGGAAGAAAAATCGGATGAATACGTTTCGAGAAATGAAGTAATGAAAAAACCGTAAAAATGAAAAAATTGAAAGCTAGAAAATTAATGATGCGATTGAACCGCCATTTAATAGGGTTGTTCGCCGTAACAAAAAGGAACCTCTTTTCCAAATTTCAAGTTTTTATGTCAATTTTTGGGGACGCGAGCGTGCGTACAACATCAAAAAGCAAAGATAATGGTAAGAAATAGAAAAATAGAAAGATCTACAATTTCATGTGAGCAACCTACTAGATGTTCTTCAACCGTTCCCTGGATCTCATTGAGATGCACATTTCCATAAAAAAAAAATTAAAAGATATCCATTAGTTTCTGGGATATGAGCGATCGAAGAAAAAACAAAAAAAGTCGATTTCTAAGAAACTTACGGACAGATTTCACTGCAATTGCGCCCACAGCTATATGTACTCAATATCAATAATTTATATTTTTTCAGATTTTATTTTAAAAATTTAATCCGTATTATGTTAAATTTTGTACGTGAAAACTTTCGAAAAAAAATGATACATACAGATACTGTGCTCAAACTTCGTATTTTTACGTTTCAAACCATTATATATCGTTTGCAAGCATAATTAGCGAAACTCAAAATTGGCCGATTGCAATGCTTCCATGCGGAAGCAAAAATCAAATTAATCCCGCTAACTAATCAATTACCCCTGCTTTTCCGTGCTCCAGAGTGAATTTCAGTTGGTTATACACAACGATGCTAATGACTCAACGACGAGGTATGGAGCGACCATAAATGCAGCGTTTTCTCGATATCCCGAAAATATTACATCCGAAATGTTCATCACCTATTTTCGTTATCATACAGCAATTATAACATTCATAGAAGCTAACGCTAATGGAACAGAAATAACAGATGAAACAGCTGATTAAATTATTTTAACAAAATTCGGAAGTTTGGTTTTGCTCTCACTCCCAATACTTCATATCACATACTAGATTCTCCCAATGTCATATAACCTTGATGTTTCACATCTACCAGGCGTCCCACGACGTCTCACTCTTTTTTTCTCGTATCTTTTACCGTTTTCGAGATAAAGCGCTATGAACAATTAAAATTGTAAGAAACCCTTGAACGGATGGGAAAATTGCGAAAACACTCCTTTCAGACCTGGGAACGCGTAAGACGTGTCGATCAAAAAAAAAGTTGAAATCGGTGCAGCGGTTTTGCCGGAACCGTTTGCCAAAAAAAAGGATACGGACGCGCACATATACACACACACACACATGCACACGCATAACCTGCGCTGGAAATGTATCAGGAACATGTAAAACGTCGAAGAACATACAAATTTCATGATTCTGAGACTGCATTTTTGGGGTGATTACAATAACTTCCTATCGGGAAATTAATAATCAATCATTAGTCGAGATTGCGTATCAGATATACAGCTTGACTTCATACGGGTATCGTCTCTCACCCACACAAACACTAATCCGACCTATTGGGAAGTTATTGATGCGACACGTTGAGGGTCACACTCACGTCGTATTCTTTTTTTTTTTTGTATTAGAAAAGAGGAGAAACAAGGAAGCCATCCGCCTTCCTCACGCTTCCTTCTTTCTCTTTCTTTACGCCTTTTCTCTTTTTCCTTTATGAAACAAACTTATACAAAATTAACAAATAAACATAAAGTACAAGGGACAATACCCCTTGGCCCATGCACTACAATTCCAGTGTCCTCAGACCACGACTGAACCTCTGTGAAGCAATACTTTGTGGTGTAGGGAACGATAGCCGAGGTCTCGTCAGTAGCAGATTCTTTCGGCTCTCCGCGGATAGGATATCCTCCGTTCACTCTGGATTTTTCCGTAGCTGCTCCTCGCGACGCAGCTCCTTCAGAACCTCCATTGCAAAATCGCTTGTCGCATTTCATGCTCCCTCTGATGACAGCAGACTTTCCACAAGGTTTTTAGCGTTGATGGGTTTGCCTGTGTTAGCTTCCCATATAAATCTTGGACAAGAAAAGAAAACATGTTCCGGGTTTTCCTGAATTCTCTGCCACTTTGGGCTATCCAGGGGATCCTCGTGCTTGAATTTGTGAAAATATTCCTGAAACTATCTCCGTCCCGGGAACATCTGGGCGAGGTGACGATTAACTTGTTCATATGATCGGTCAAATTTTGGAAAAAATTTGGCTCATATTGGACAAATTGTCAAAAATTCACAGCAAATTTACAGACAACTTTACAAATAAATTGGAAAATTTGTGTAAGAATTCAGAAGAATTTTGCAGAAATTTGTGCTAAAAGTTCGTAGAAATTTGGAACACTTTTCTAAAAATTTGGAAAAAATTCGAAAAAAGTTGGAAAACTGGGGAAAAATTAGAAAGCAATTTGCAATAATTTTGAAGAAAACTGGAAAAATTTTGCAAGTGGTTGGAAAATTTGAATTTTTGTGTTAAGAATTTGGAACCCTTTTGTAATATTTTGAAAGAACTTTTCAAACATTTAACAGAACTGAGTATTGGAAAATTTCCAATGATCCTCGAGAAATCGTCAAAACTGTTGGATCAATTTAGATCAAAAGTCGTGTTTCCATGTTTCAGATCTACCAAGTGTGCCATGACGCCTCACTTTTTGTTTCTTCGTCTCTGGCCTCTCTCCCAAACACTTGCATCATTTTCCGTGATCGAATTGGAATGCTTCCGCCGTGGCGCTGTTTCCACCTAACGGAGTCTCATTACTCACCAGCTCCTCTACATTCATGGGGGACGTTGTTAGAGGACTTTTGAGCTTTTTGGGGTTAAGCCATACCGCTGCTGGTATACTACTTATCCGCTTTGCGGACATTTGTATCTTCCTAGCAAGGCTTTGGATCTCTTCGTTGATGGTTCGCCCATTTTTATCCGTAAGGAAGTTCACCAGCGTTGCCAGATCATTTTCCTGCTGATTCTGTGCAGTCTTGTCAGTACTTCGAAATCCACTTGTAACATTTGGGGGCAAGTGGGCCACCCGGGGAAGATTGAGTGATGTTTGGCTCTTCCCACAATCCGAGGAGCCAGTGCCAGCCACCAGCGCTTTCACCTGATGCGAACCGACCGCGGAATGTCCTTCTTGGAGGTTGTCCGCATAGGATACATGGGTTGTATTATCACTATTCATGTGCGCTTCATAGGCTGTTATAGGGCGCCCACCCTTGATTTCGGGAGTTAGGTTTCTCCCATGTGTGTGTTTATATGGGTCGAATCGGAATTTTTCGTTGACCATTTCTGACGAACGGGTCGAACGATCTGGGTCACCGCGGTCTTATTCGAAGTGTCTTCATGGAACATAGATCGGATCAGTTTGTGATTGACATTGACCGAGCAATTTTTTTTTTATCAACAATTGAATTGCCCACAACGCTGTTGCAAAAACGGTGAGAGATACGGCGAAAGTGTTCAATAGAACTTGCTCTGTAAGTGGAAATGCATATTTAAGTTTTAGTGACTTCTGTCAAGAATTGTCATAATTGAGGGTGTATAACGGGTATAACGGTCGCCCCTCTATTAGCGTCCCACTCCCACGCAAGTAACGCGCATAATCCTCATCTTTAGGCTCACTATGCGCCTAATCAAATGTTCATAATTTTCTACTTCATAAACCGGATAGTTTAAAATTCTGAAAACGGCAAGTTTGCATTGTGAACCGCACGGGTCATACTGATTTACCCACAGTAGTGTTTTCTCTGAAACCAATCTTGAAACATTTAACTGAGGTGTCGGAAAATGGAAGAAAAAAAATACTTTTATCCCCTAGTTAACTTCCCGCTCTTGAGGGAAGTTATTGTTATGGATCCGAAAATCCAAAACGGAAATTTCACCTGATTTTCACATTTCATAACCCTTACAAACATTTCGGACAATTTTCAGGAAAAGTTTTGTGTGTGCATGTATGTGTGTGTGAGCAAAACTTTGTCAAACGCTTTCTCTTAAACAAATTATCCCATTTGGATTTTCTTATTCGAGAGATTTCTGCCTAACTTAGACCTGATTAGATTTTGAACCTGATCGACCCAGTGGTGTTTTAGTTATCACCAAATTTAATCGTTTATATCGCATCGTGAGAACAACTAAAGATAGGAAACAAATTATTCATTGAGAGTTGTTTCCACACACAAAAATACATATTTGATGTTATATAACTTTTTTGGTAACACCTATAATTAATTGTTGTTAAACCTTAGCTGCCACACTTCCGGCGCCAATCATAGCCGCCACACTGGGTCATTTTTGACCCCAGTCACATAACCGGTGTTTCATCGTAAAAAAATTCCCAGTGGTACATTAACGACCCTTTTTTAAGACAATATGAGTGCGATGTAAAAAGTAAATTTAATTTGTTAAAAAAAAATAATTTGCAAAGAAATCCGAGAAATGACTGATTTTACGACCCCAGTGTTGCAGCTAAAGGTTAAGGCATTGCATATTCACTTTATCGCAAGAAAGGTTATATTTTTGAGATATCATTTTATATTTTAAAAATTATAAAATTTTAGAATACTTGGAAATTTTGAAAAGTTTGGAAAGTTTATGATTTGAGACATGAACCGAAATTTTGGGTAAAACATATACGGGGAACGATCGGGAAGTTATTAGTTCGATACGTAGAGGGTCAGACCCCCATGCCCTTTATCCATTATCATTTGATTTTTAATTTTTCACTGAAGGAAAGTTTCAAATTCGACTGATTTTTCGAAAATGCAGACAAAAAATTGAAAATGCTCATTTTATTGTTTTTGCATACCCCCATGATGTGTGTCTCAAAAATCGGAAAATTGTCATTTTTCGCGACGTTTCACATCATTCTGACAAATTTTAGACGAGGGTCCTGTGGCTGTGTGTGTGTGTTTGTTCGAATGTCAGTGACTCTTTAATCACCGGTTCCCGGTGAACAGCTCGATCGATTTGTTTTGACATAGAATTACCTCCGACCGATGTCCAGGGCAGAAAGGAGTGTTGAAAAACAATTCTGTCAATTATGATTAACAATCTTATTTATTTAAAGCGCTCTATCGTGAGAATGGTTAGAAATAGGAGACAAAGAGTATAATGAATGTTATTTGTCATACAAAAATGAACACCCGCCGGTCGTATGGCGAAGTCAGTATTTGTTTTGAATCGGTGGCGTGCGGATGTATGCCTACCGCTCTCTGCGAACCATAAATTTCAAACGCACCGCGCTTATAGTACAGTGAAATTATAAAACGTGTAAAAGGTTGGGCATGAAAGTGTCAAACTTAAAAAACCTTAAAATCCCCTTGGCATCAAAAAGGAAAGCCAAAATGAGTCCTCCTACGGAAGACCCAAAAATACTAGTGGTGTGTGCATCTGTGTGCCCCACTTGGGGCACAAACAAACTTGCCGAATTGGTATTTCAGCACAGCGTACTAAATTTATTCTTTTCCAATGTACCCCGGTTAATGAGTAGTGTAATACTGGAAACGTGCAGGTTTGAGAATTCTACACTGAGTCATTAATGAAGCAGATAATGATGAATATTTGGGTAGATGCATGGTGAGCATGAGGATGAGACTTATGGGCGTTACTTGAGTGGGAGTGAGACGTCAATCGGAGTGCGGCCGCAATGAAGACCATAACTTAAATATTTTACCCGGTGGGACAGTTTAAACAAGTGTAATTGTTAATGACTTTGCATATACTCCGCGAATGCCATCCAAAATGTACTGGCGTGGATTCTGCACGGACATGCTCCGACTGAGACCTTCATGACAGCGCTGAATTCATTCATTCACTCATTACATGCATATTTCTTGAGATTGCGGTACCTCGCTGCGATACCTTTGCAGACGATGAAATTCAAGCCGAGTTGTTAAACGGCGGCATTAACGTACTTTCCGGTCGCTAATTTGTGAAAATAAGCAAAGACGCAGACACATGTGAAAACAGGCCACTACCGATCATCGCAATCACTGTTGGTCCAGAAATAACCTTGAGTAGCTTCGCTGATATTAAAATCAGAAAAAAATCAAAAACCATGAATAAACATGGGCCAAGTGCACTTTCTGATCTGATGTACAGATGACCAGTAAATACCGTTCCGATGAGGATATTCGTTGTGTTCTGCTTTCGACTTACTGTAAAAATAATCCAACTTGAAGGAACAATCCAAATGAAAACTAAACGCCAAGCTTGTAATTGACTCAAAATAGCCACTATATTACCAAAAGTTTTGTGGATATGTCCGAATATTCAGAAAGGAAAAATTTTCTGTCAAAAGCTAATATGCCGTTTGAAGAGAGGCGCGACATAGTGATGCGAACATACCTGCTCGCTTTCCAAACTAGATATTTTTTAAATGCAAAACCGCACCAAGTCCGTTGGTCCTGATCCTATTTTGCCACCATTTTGTTTTCGCTTAAACCGATTTGTTCTCTTTCTAAAATTATATGTGCAGTATATTATGTGCAGATTGGAACTTTTTCATGGCATGACGTGCAATTTACAAGCTTGGCGTTTATTTTCTAAGTTCCCGATCTAGGGAAGTTATTGCAATAACCCCGAAAATGAAAAGTGCCAGATGTATGGAATTTTCACGTTTCTCGACGTTTTGTATCATCCTGAAATGATTTCAGAGAAGTGTCTGTCTGTGTGTGTGTGTGTTCGTCCGTATGTGGCAAAAAATTTTGCGTTTAATTTTTGCAGTTAATTTTTTCTTCAATCGTTGCGTCTCCGTGTAACTTAGAGCTGATTAGATTTTTGATCGAATCCATCGAGTAGTTCCCCTGTTTGTGAGAAATTCATGTTGAGCAAAAATCGAAAATAGTGATAATGAACGTTCATTCACACAAAAATGTTTGAATCCAGGTACTCACAGTTATACAATGTCACAGTTGAAAGACGTAAGTATATTTTATAACTGATTAAATTTTGAGTAAAAGTGGTCCAGTACTTATATTGTTATTAACAATGTCAATTGTTTATAATGTTCTACACTTGTCTCAAGAGAATCGATGTTTCGTGTCAGAGATGTTTTCTATCAGTGTACTGCATAAACTATTAGAGTTAGCGCAAAATTCATATAAGAAAAGTCGTTTGCCATATAAAAATCCATGTTGTATGTAGAATGCCTTTTTTCCATAATTTGCATAATTAAGGAGGTATAGCAGTCTCTACAATTATGCATGTAATGAGTGAATGAATGAATCCAGCGCTGTCATAGCGGTGCCAATCGAAGCGTTTTCATGCAAAATTGAGCGGATCACATTTTGGATGGCATTTGTGGAGTCAATGCAATGTTATTAGCCATTGCAATTGTTTATACTGTTTCACTTGGTAACATATTAAAGTTTTTGTTTTGTAGACGCATCCTTATGGGCGTCTCACTCTCATTCAAGTAACACGCACAAGTCTCATTCTCATGCTCACCATGCGTCTACTCAAGTATTCATAATTATCTGCTTCATAAATGAGTCAGTTTGGAATTCTCAAATAGGTATGTTTTCGTTATGATAATAACAGGGTTCACACTGATTAACCGTAGTATATTGGAGAAGAATAAATTTAGTAGGTTGTGCTGAAAAACCAAATCGGAAAGTTTTGTTTGTGCCCCGAGTGGGTTGTTTTGTATTGTTTTTTCAATGGAGTAGGTCGAAAGCAGAAGATAACGAATGTGCTCATCGAAACGGTATTTACTGGTGATCTATACACCACATCAACAAGTGCACTTGGCCCATGTTTTTTCAAAAAAAGTTTTTTTCTGATTTCACTTTTTTTTCAATTCCGCCGATTCATTATCATATATTATATGATCACTCATATCAAGGATAACAATATTACTCAATTTGGACTTTCGGTTCAATATTCATAAATTATTTCAATTGATTTCTTTACTCAAGGAATAAAATATAAATGTCCTTCGAGTTCCTTGGCCATCGTATTTTCGTAACCGTCAAATCTACATATATCCACTCACTTTTTTTACTTCTTAGTATAGAAGTGTAATAGTCATTACATTGAACTTGCTTATGCATGACACTACTATTCACATCATACGATTTGCCACAAATAGGGACTGTAGTTCTCGGAATAGCTGTGAGCATCCATTTACCATTTTGCTGTCTGATACTATTATTGTTCAGCGAAAAAATGTTGATCTTGATAATCAATACCTTGTTAGAAATGCTAATTTTTATTGTACGAAATATTCGAGTCCTTTTCCGACAATTATCACAATATTCATAGATGTCGTACCACTGTGATGATGATTTTTCCCTTAAATAATTTAAAGATATTGGTTCTCTCAGACTATTCAAAGCTAGACTCATTACAAATCTGGTTTCATTGGAAGGTTTTATATAATTACAGGTTTTACATCGACTGAGATGTGTCACCTCGTGTTGTACATGTTTTTTGTATTTCGGCGATTTTTGTACACAACTGCTCTAGAAACATCACTGGGTCTTCCTCAGCATCCGGACGGGATGTACTGCTTGCAAATTCGATGACTTTAATAACAGTTGATGCCTTTGATCTACCTAGGTATTCCCGATAAAGGTGATCCAGTACTGTGCCTTCATTTCGAGGCGTGAGCTAGAACATTTGGCATAATGTTGACGATCGAAATATACATTGTATGTATATAAGATGAAACGATACTTGTTGTTTCTGGTATCCCGTCTTCCTCCATTAAACCAGTTTCGAAAGCCCATTGAACATCTCATACTTTATGCCAATATTAATCGGGAAATGGAATTTGTTCTAGATCGGGCCTGTATTTTGCTCTGAATAGATCATATTCCTGATCCGCTGTATTGGATGCTTTAGCAGAAACAGGATCGAACTTAATGAAATGAACACCTTCTAAGTAACACGTGAGTGGGCAACGTAAGTTTGCCCAGAACTAAATATAGTTTCTCCCGTCTCGATAACAGCGTTACGTAAACTTAAGCGTTGACTTTTGTGGATCGTGATTCCATTACTCAAACTAATTGGGAATTGACATCTCGTAATATATACTCCACTCATGATTTCGAATTTGACCTCCAATCGTTCACTTCCATATTCTGGTCCAGATTCCAACCTTATGCTAATAGCTTTTATATATTCTATCGGTTTATCAATAGATTTTATTACTGATTTCACAATACCAATAGTACCGTTAACCCAACCAATACTTACGTGAATATTTCGCCTTATCATAATTTTCGCTCCTATTTTGATAGTTATAGATCGATAGATAATCGATCATCTTTTTCCTTTTTTGGCAGCATTTTGGTGCCTTGGTTCTTCAATTTGACATTTCGACAGTCTATCGAATCTTCAGCCATAAGTACTGTTCCCTCTGAAGAGATTTCCTCCAACATTATAGTATTCAGACAGTCACATTGTTTTCGCGTTGAGAACAAACATACTGCGTCGGACGATAATTATTTTATATAGGCAGAGAGAAGTTGGAGGCGATCTGCAATTTTCGTCGCTGAAATGTCAAATTTCCGTAATTCTAACGTCCTGATATCTTCAGAATTAATTTGACCCACTCTCAAACGAGATAACAGCTCTCCATAGGCTTTGTCTTTTCGCTGACGCATATTGATCGTCAGTTCGTCATAATTGAATAAGCCCGCCCAAATATCCTGCGTAGCCATCGATCCCGACCTAATTGCCACTTCTTCTGAAGACATTTTCATGTATGGTGGATGTTCACGTACTGGAGGTATTTGTAATAAATCTCCTAATGGAAGAATATGTTTGCCACCGAACCAACCTCTTTTTTATCGAAAGTGTCAAATATTTCGGTGAGTCTTGGACAGATATGCATGCAAACAATATTAGATACCATGGATATTTCATCGATTATGATGAGTACGACGTCACGCAATACTTTTAACAGATTATCCGATAATTGTACATATTGTGGGTTATCAGCATGTTCAATAGGCAGTTGGAAATATCTGTGAATAGTCAATCCATTGATATTGAAAGCAGCAATTCCTGTCGGGGCTGTAACAGCAGTATTTAGATTCAATTCTTTGCTGATCCAAGTGCGAATGACTTCAATTACAAAACTTTTTGCAGTTCCACCTTTACCACTGACATAAACCGTAATTTTTCATCCCTGAAGGTAATAGAATATTTGACGCGATCGAATATTCTCCTTTGATCGACATTCATTTGTGATATCATGGTCTCAATATCTAGAGACTTTATAACCTTTTCATCAATATTATTGAATCCTTTCATAGTCAATTTACCTTCGTTTGGATCGCACCCGATCTCTACAGCAGGTGATGGCGTCGTCTCGTCATTAAAGTTTTCAAGTTCATCACGAATTTGTTTGGTGATATACTCGAGTGCACATTGAAATTCTTCCATTTTGACACAATATTTGCATGCCTCCTGTAGGTTATCCTTTTGATTTGCGAAGGCTTCTGCATAAGTTGTGAAATATTTTTTTAGGTCCTCAGTATTTCTCCATGGTTTGCAGAGTAAGCAAGGTATAAAAGTATTGCTCAGGTTCTGTATTGATATTATGTCTCCAATGATTTATGAAGTAGCCTCGCTGGCGTTTCTTCAAAAACAAACAAGAACTGAGTGGATAATATTTTGACAGGCGATTTTTGGTTTCGTTCTGATTATTTTGTACCACGTGCAAAATTCAAGCAAAGACACCGACTCCAGTTCCCCAGGTCAATGGGGTAATGATCATCGATTAATGATGGACAGAAAATATCGGTGGCATCCTTCTCTGGTTTTAATATTTCGTCATACTTCTTCACTTTTCTGTTTCGCACCATTCTGATATCTAACCATCTGATAGCAGTCTCGGGATCAGTCCCACATAATGAAATCGATAATAGCATAACAGCGGCTTCAAGAGCTCCAATTTCTCGATTATGAAGTGTAGACATCGTGATATTCCATAACTTTTGTCACAGTTTTCGTCGATGTGACATCCTGAATCACGTGAGAAGATTTTGATGTGTCATACTTCGTTGAATATTTCGTACAGTTTTGTGTAAGAAGGCCAGAGTCCTCCCCAATGAACTGGATGCCCATATTGCCCTCCCATGGGAGAAGAATGGCAGCATTGTAATCATTAGTATTCATTCCTTTCTCCGTTAGGGGAAGATCGTATAGCCTTAATTTCGTTTTTAGTTTTTTCCGTGCAGCTATTGACTTCGCGGGATCATGCAGAATGAATATGTCGGTTATCGTGCGTGGAAAACCAAATGCACACTGTGCTTTTCCCAGACTCTCCCTTTTTTCATCTTAAGCAATAACTATTATGTGTATGTTTTTGATGCGTCACAACTCGTCGATATAGAGTCGAAAACAAGAGTTGGCAGAAATTAGCCAATTCTTCATTAGTGTTCCTACCAATGATCACGGATATTAATAAATGAAAATGTTGAATACCGCGTTCTTCATATTCTCTTCGCCCAAAGTAGTGTAGAATCTTCCCAATACGATGGCTATCTGACCGGATGAAGTCAAGCATTACATGAAATTTCATGTCAAGGAATCGGGAACCTGAAACTGGATCTGCTATTATTATCCATCTAATCCAGCTGAATTATCCATCAGATAATTTATCCAAATGCGGAGAATTTACTCTCCGCCCTTGCAAGATTAGATCCTGCCACAGCCATTCTGCAGGTGAGAGTGTGAAGAACCATGTAGCAGGTAAATAATGTCTAGCCATGCACGTCAAATAACTGCGAGGTCTTCGCCTGTATTGTTCCAAATTACGAAGCCGTTTTTTCGAAAATCGAATTGATATTCCTTTCTAAGTCGCCTTTTCGTATACCCTCCAAATAACTCTCAGCTGTACACTTTTTTCGTGCATTTGTAGTGTTCAGTGTAAAGACCATAATTTATTTGTCTAAACATGGTGTTCTTCAGCAAATGAAATACATACTGCTGATTCAAACGAAATCGTGCTATCTTTGAACAAAGTCGCAATTTAATGAACTCTTGATCCATTATGCGTTCCTTGCGTTGATCGGATTGCCCATTCTGCCCATAAGGATATAAATCGGGAAAACATAATAAATCTAGTTTTTCCATGTTTTGCTTGAGTGGGATATCCCGAACTTCCTTCATTTGATATAAATCGCACGACGTTTCATTGATTCGCTTATCCTGCATAGGATGAATGGTATATTGTTCGTAATATGAGATCGAATTCGAAATTTGAGTAACCACACGAGATGCTTTATGACAAGGCTCTTTCTTTACGTCCACATCTGGGTGATTATTGGAGGATTGCAACTTTCCATTGCTTGTATGATTCACAACTACCGCATATGCCATTCATGTTTTCGCGTTTCCCGGTTTTGGACTGTTGCCAAATGCATCTTCGCTTTGGGTTTCGTTGTCGTATTCTGTTGCATCATTTTTCGGATCAATCGCATACTTAAAATCACGATGGTCCAACCAATCCATCAGATTCTGTGCTGATTCCGGCAATCCAATATTCACCTACAACGGATTATTACACTGCAACCATTTTAGGGCTTCGAATACTTTCTCTAAATTAACCAATTTTTGCCATACGATTTTATTTTTCGGGGGAAGCCCGCGAACTAAAATATAAAGGAGGAACCGGCATGAATGCCTGGCACATGGGTCTGTTCCTGGACCAGCTGCCAGAAACGACCGCGTACTTGGAACCGTCCCTGAACGTGAAAGAGCGACCGGAACAGTTCTGGAACCGGCTTGACCGCGTGGAACAGTTCTGGAGCCAGCATAGTCAGCTAGAACAATTGTAATAACTGACCGCGTACCCGGAACCGTTTATGAACTTAAAAGGGTTTCTGGAGCCGTTGCGGAAGTGGCAAGTTCCTTTGGAACAGTTCGTGAGCCTGTGCTTAGAACTGAACACCTAACTTCCCTTAAATTTACCCCTGACCTTCCCCTGAGAAAAAAAATCACAAAAGACCATTTTGAAGCGAAGCTTTTTACGGACAGTCGGTGGGTCATGTATAAAACTTATTCAAAAAGATGGGGAGTGAACCGAGAAAAAGTGAAATCGGTACCGTCACCGTACCGTTAACTGCCCCCTCCATTAGATTCAAGTGACGCTGCATACGCTGCCCAACAGAAATCTCTCTCATTCTTTGATCTTGCTCTCTCTCTCTCTCTCTCTGTCGCTTAGCGTAGAAGCGTTATATGCATTGCACGCCAAGAAACGTTTGCTGACGTGTATATCGTGGTGAAAAATAAAAAAAAACAGAAGATTACATCTGACTTCCAAATTAATATGTATATATATATATGTGTAGACAGCGAAAGAGGAACAGAGAGATTAATCGAATCACTATGAGGAATTAAAATGAATTTAAAACTAGTGGTATGCAAATGTGTGTGCCCCATACGGGGCGCAAACAAAACTTCCCGATTTGGTATTACAGTACAGTATAAACACGCAATCATTGTGATGACCAAACTTACCAGTGATATCAATAATTGAAATTGCGATTAATAATTACGGCACAGGGCCACTTTAGTTTGAGTTTCAAGCCCATCAAACTATTCAACTGGAATTCGTTCGCCGGGTGACCCCATCTACCTCTGTACTTACTTAGTTATCCCGCTCGTCAATAGTTTTCCAGCAATTGTGGACATATTCACTCGCCAAATATGTTCTAGTTTAATTCGCGATATGTTCTAACCTCTATTGAAAAAAGTCATATTGGATGTGCATTTTTGTATAAGGAACAAACCGGGTGATATGCATTGTGCCCATTTTTCTGATGTGACGACCATACCTCCTTAATTATGGAAATTATGGAAAAAAGTCATTACACATAAAAGGTGTATTTTCATATAAGGAATAATTCTCTTTTAAGAAGTTTTCCGATAACTTTAATATTTTCCCCGGTGGAACAGTATAAACAATTACAATTGTTAATAACATTGCATATACTGCACAAATCCGATCCAAAGTGTACGTGGAAACGCTTCGATTGGGGCCGTCATGACTGCGCTGAGTTAACTCGTTCACTCATTACATACATAATTGTTGAGACGGTCATACCTCCTCAATGATGCAAAATATCGCAAAAAAGTCATGCGCATAAAATACGTATTTTCGTATGAGGAACAACTTTTCTCATATAAATTTTACGCTATCTCCAATAGTTTATGCAAGAGAACATTATGAACAATTGAAAATCTTAATAACAATATATATACTGGGCCAATTCGATCCGAAATTTAATCAGTTGTAAGTTATACGGAAATGCTTTGAACGCGACCTTGAAATCGGCTATAACTTCATTTGTTCATGAGAAATCGTTGCGCAAAATTTTGTACACATACATACACACACAGACGCCAACTCAGAATCTGACCGGGATCATTTTGGTGTACTTAAACCCCTACTTAGATGAACGGGATGTGGGTCTGAGCCTCTACGGATCGAACCGATACCTCCCCAATCGTTCCACCGTATATATTATATCCACAATTCTCGTCCATGTCTCAAATTATGGACTTTATAAAGTTTTCGAAATTTCTAAATATTCCAAAAGATTATAATTCTTAATATGAAGTAGTTAGATAAACAACACAATTTGTTAAGAACAATTACCTATGGGTGTTGGCAAAAAAGTCATGGAACGTCAAATCTGTACTTTTATGTGTGAAACAACTTGCATTACACCCTTTGTTTCGTATCTCGAAACGTTCTTGCCATAGAGCGATCTGAACAATTCAATTTGTTAATAACTATTAACTATCGTTATACAACAACTTTCAGTAACTAATTTGTTTCGTATCTTTGACCGATTTCATGATGCAGCGCTATAAACAATCCTTTTTATTAATAACAATTACCTATGACTGTTAGAAATGGGTCCCCCCATTCGAATGCATCAAATATGTCACCATTTTTTTTCTTTCCCCCAATTGCATTGGTGGTAAGCTTCCGAATGGTCCGATTGCACACAAAATGAAAATGCTCTAGTATTGGAAAAGCTTTTTCCAGGCGAACGGAAGCAAAAACAGGAATATCTGATATTACCCAAAGTAATTGCCTCAATGTTGTTCAACCACTTCATAGATCTCGTTAAGGCTCATATTTTGGAAAAAAAAAATTGGATGAATACGTATCGGAAAATGAAGTAATGAAAAAACCGTAAAAATGAAAAAATCGAAATCTAGAAACTTAATGATCCGATTGAATCGCCATTCTATAGGTTTTTTCGCCGTAACAAAAGGAACCTCTGTTCCAAATTTCAAGTTTTTATCACAATTTTTGCGGACGCTAGAGTGCGAACAAACACAAAAAGTAAAACCAAAGTCAAAAGTTACAAAATAGGAATACCTCACATTACCCAAACTAATAGAGTCAATGTTTTTGAACCATATCATAGATCTCGTCAAGGCACACCTTTTGAAAAAAAATCGGTTGAATAATTATAAAGAAATAAAATAAAAAGCGTGAAAACGAAAAAATTGAAATCTGGAAAACTAATGATACGAACAAATTGCCATTCAATAGGGTGCTTAACCACCACAAGAGTAAGCTTTGTTCCAAATTTCAAGTTTTTATCACCATTTTTGCGGACACTAAAGTGCGAACAAACACAAAAAGTAAAACCAAATTTTAAAAGGTAATAAATATGAATGTCTCATATCACCTGAACTAATTGACTCAATATTTTTCAACCATGCCATAGATCTCGTCCAGGAACACATTTAGAAAAAAAAAACAACAAAATCGGTTGAATAATTATCGAGAAATAAAATAAAAACCGTGAAAACAAAAAAAGTGAAATTTAAAAAACTAATCATACGATCAAATCCCCATTCAATGGGGTTTTTTACCACAACAAAAGGATTCTTTGTTCCAAATTTCAAGTTTTTATCTCAATTTTTGCGGACTCTAGCGTGCGTACAAAAGCAAAAAGCAAAGAAAACTGTAAAAAACAGAAAAATTGAAATATCTCCAATTTCTTGTGAGGAACCTACTATATGTTCTTCAACCATTTCGTGAATCTCATTGAGATACATATTTTCAGAAAAACGAAATTAAAAAATATCCATTAGTTTCTGGGATATGAGCGATCGAACAAAAAACAAAAAAAGTCGATTTCTAAGAAACTTACGGACAAATTTCACTGAAATTGCGCTCACAGATATATGTGGGACATTCCATGCCAACTCAGCCACCCCCGTTTTTTTCGGTCTCAAAAAAAAAAATTGCACACACACATTTTGGAGTACTCTATATAGACATAATAACCCTAATTTTTTTTCCCCCCACTATCGATACTTTTCCAGATAATCGATAGTGAACAAAAAATATAAGACGGTCCTGGGGTCAACTCTTAGTGAGTTTTTTATAACAAAAACACTGTTTTTTATTTTTTTTATGTAAAGGCCAATCGCGATTCGCTTAAATTCATTTTTTTCAGGGAGAGGAGGTCTATATACACAGAAAAAAAATATCTTGGGATGGAAGGCAGCGTGTCTACACATGGAAAAATAATTTTATTTTGACATTTTAGTCATTTTTCACAACCGACTGCGTCAATCGATTTTGTTTCGTTCCCCCTACCAGGCCGAACCATTGACAACACTCAATTGTATTTACGGAGACTTAAGGTTTATTGTGGTATTGAAAATATTTTTCTCGGTGGAAGTATATGGTAAACATTAATTTCGAATAATGGGATATAATTCTGACGGTATTTTTCAGGTACAGAAGGTGCATATCTATAGGAACAAAAATATGTTGGGATGGAAGGAGGCATGTGTTCGCCGGAAAAAATCATTTCGTTTTCACGTTTTATCAATTTATCATTCATCAGAGTAGATATATAGGTTTTATGAACAGACTATGCCTATTGTAAGGTTTGTCTATAATTTTACTGTTTCTTATTTGGTTCTTTTATGGTTCGTTTTTTTCTTTGGGAACACTTCGCTGGTAATCGACGCTGAATATCGTTTCATCATTAACTGCTGGTCTGATATTAATCATAATCGATGTTTACCATATACTTACACCAATAATATGGTTTGAAATCGAAATATTTTCAATACCACAATAAACCTTAAGTCTCCGTAAATACAATTTAGTGTTGTCAAGGGTTCGGCCAGGAAGGGGAAACGAAAAAAAATCGATTGACGCAGTCGGTTGAGAAAAATGACTAAAATGTCAAAATAAAATTATTTTTCCATGTGTACACACGCTTCCTTCCATCCCAAGATATTTTTTTTTTCTATGTATATAGACCTCCTCTCGCCGAAAAAAATGAATTTAAGCGAATCGCGATTGGCCTTTACATAAAAAAAAAATACAAAACAGTGTTTTTGTTATAAAAACTCACTAAGAGTTGACCCCAGGACCGTCTTATATTTTTTTTCGAAAACTAGGTAAAAAAAAGTACACCCGTATTTTTTATTTTTTTAATTGCATACACCATTCGAAAGTTCTGATTTTTTAAAGTTTTTTGTTCACTATCGATTATCTCGAAAACTATCGATAGTGCGGGGAAAAAATTTAGGGTTATTATGTCGATATGGAGTACTCCAAAATGTGTGTGTGCAATTTTTTTTTGAGACCAAAAAAAACGGGAGTGGCTGAGTTGGCATGGAATGTCTCATGTACTCAATATCAATAATTGATATTTTTTTTAAATCTTAGTCCGCTTTGTGTTGAATTTTGTAAGTGAAGAGTTTCGAAAAAAATTGATACATACAGACACTATGCTCAAATTTTGTACTTTTACGTTTCAAACCATCATATATCGTTTACAAGCATCATTAGCGAAAGTGAAAATTGACCGATTGCAATGCTTCCATTCGGAAGCAAAAGAAGTCATAAAACATCAAATGTGTATTTGTACGTGTGGAACGAATTTCATTCAACACTTTCTTCCACACGTCCAATCGTACTTGCGATAGAGCGATCTAAAGAATTGAATTTGTTAAGAACTATTAAGGATGTTCTCAACATTCTCAGCTATTCGTCATTTTTTTCAATCTTTTGACGATTTACGGCAACTTTTTGGTTTTCTGGGCGGAAAAAAATGTACAATTTGTGCATAACATTAGTATTTATGGGCTCTCAAAATTTTATCACCGTAAACTTATTTTTGAGTTTTTTCTCTACGCTTGTATGAAAATTCATAAAACTTTAGACAAAACGCTGAAAAATGGGCCTGCGACAATGAAATTTTCGGAGTCGATAGAGAATAAAGCTACAGAAAAATTGTACATTTTTTCTCGCCTATCAAACCAATAATTTGGGATAAATTAGCAAAAAATTGACAAAAGTGAGAAATAGCGGTCGAACATCCTTAAATATCGGTGTTAGGAAAAAAAGTATATGAATTCAAATATGTATTTTTGTGTGGAACAATTTTCATCAACTAATTTGTTTCGTTCTTGCGATAGTGCGATCTAAACAATTAAATTTGTTTCATATCTTCAACCGTTCTCACGCCGCTGCGAGATAAATAATCCTTTTTGTTACTAACAATTAATTACAGGTGTTATCAAAAAAAGTCATAAAATGTCAAAAGTGTATTTCATGGCGGGGAACAACTTTCATCAATTACTTTTTTTCGTATCTCAAACCGTTCTTGTGATACAGCGATATAAACGATTGAATTTGTTGGTAACAATTGCACGAAACATTTTTCGCATAAATCGTTACTTTCAGACCTGGAGAATAGTAAGTCTCGTCGATGAGAAAAAAAACGTAAATGGCTACGTTGATTTCTTCGAAAACATTAAACAAAGTTTTTGGTCACACACACCCGCACACACATCAGGGACAAACCTAACTCCCGAAACCAAGGGTGCCAAGGGTGGGCTCCTTATAACAGCCCATGAGGCAAAGATGAACAGTGAAGATAAAACAATATTATCCCACGCGGACATCCCCCAAAAGGGAAATTCCGCCGTCGGTTCTGACCAGGTGAACGCCCTGATGGCCGGCGCTGGCTCCTCCGATTGTGGGAAGAGCCAACCATCACTTGATCGTCCCCGGGTGGCTCACTTGGCCCTTAATGCTACAAGTGGAACTGTACCTAGTATGCAGAGCACATGGCACCTGTACGAGAGTCATCTGGCAACGCTAGTGAATTCTCTTACCGATAAGAACAGGAGAACCATCAATGAAGACGTGAGAAAGCTGCCTAAGAAGATCCAAATGGCCGCAAAGCGAATAAGATCCATGACGGAGATAGGGGCAGGCAAAACACCCTTGCCAGCAATTGGATGGCCCACCCCTCCAGGTCCTAGAGACTGTCCCAGCTAAGCCTAGGGAGTAGCCATAAGTCCATTGAAAAACCGAAGACATCTGAGGAGACACCGACACGACGGAACAAAAGAAAGGAGAGGACACCGCCTGATGACACAGCGGGCAAAAAGCTCAAGAGTGCCGACGATGAGGTAGCAGCAACGTCGTCCATTAATGTGGAGGAGCTCGTAAAAAATAGAACCCAGTTAGATGGAAACAGGGCCATGGAGGAAGCATCGAATTCTGCAACAGAAGACGATGAAAGGGCTTGGGAGGAAGCCAAGAGACGGAGAAAGAAACAGGTCCTATCCCAGAATCTTCGTGGTACTACGCAGACTAAACTCGGTCGAAAAGGAAAGCAGCAATCCGCCCTGATACGCTAATTATTCGCCTAACGAGGAAGGATACGTACTCGGAAATATTGGGACGAATAAAGAAGGACCAAGGTGTTTATGCGGCTAGCTCATGCGTGGACAAAATCCGTAAAACAGCTTCCAGAGACGTTCTCCTAATCCTTGCGCGAGGAAAGAAGGACGAAGGTGTGGAGCTAGAGAAGGCACTAGTTGGAGCCCTGCAAAACGAAGCAAAAGCGTTTAATATTGGACCTCAAGAGGAACTCGAAATTAAAAACCTCGACGAAGTCGCTACGAAAGAAGACGTACTCGATGCCCTGAGAACAGCTAATAGCACAGATAGTGATAACTCATTGAGTGCCATCGAGTCACTTCGCAATGCATACAGACGGACATAATCGGGCACAGTAGTACTCCGTACCGCTACTGCAACAAATATCCTGAGTAAAGGTAGTAAACTACGAATAAGCCTGGTATATGCTCGCATCGTGGCAGTGGTAAGGCCCCTAAAGTGCTTCAAGTGTTGGCACTATGAGCATCTTGCCGTTAATTGCAAGAGCCCCATTGACCGATCAGACTTGTGCTATAAATGCGGCGAAAACCGGCACAAAAGCTCTGATTGTGAAGCGTCTCCCAAATGCGTCCTATGCGTAGAACTGGAGCCCACGAAAGACCATGCCCATGTAACTGGTAGTATCAAAAGTCCAGACTACCAGGGTGCACTCCAGAAGATCCGTACACAGTCATAGTGCGAGTGTTATAGGTAAACCTGGCTCACTGCGCCACAGCACACGATCTGCTGACGCAGGCGGTTCGAGACCTGAAAATTGATGGTGGCGTCATTTCGGAACCTTACAGGAAACTATATACCCAAAAGTGGCTTAGCGATACTACCAATAAAGCCGTCATTTGGTCCTACGGTGCTCTGCCGTTTGGAGCATATAGCGGTGACAAACAGTCTGGATTTGTTGTGGTCAAGGTAAATGGTATCTATCTGTATAGCTGCTATGCACCACCAAGTCTTTATTATGACTTCACAGCATTCCTAGACAGGCTCGTAGTGGATGCGATACAGCACTTCCCAGTAGCAATTGTAGGAGATTTCAATTCCTGGGCAGTTGACTGGGGCAGCAAGGAGACCAATCAGCGAGGACGGGCTTTACTCCAAGCCATGTCGACTCTAGATGTCATCCTATTGAGCGATGGAAATGAACCGATAGCTCAATTATAGATCTCACCTTCGTCAGCAATAGCCTGCTCAAAGGCAATTGTGCATGGGAGGTATCCGAGACTTATACTGCCAGTGATCATCGAGCGCCCACATCGAACAAAACAAACGAAATCGGCTGGAATGTGAGGAAATTCGATATCACCAGTTTTCTTGTAGCATTAAAGACCGACTCAGTAGGTGGTAGAAATCAGTTGAAACCGACGGCCACCGGTGTATTGGTGGAGCGATGACATAGCTATGCTTCGCAAGGAATGCTTCTTGGCAACCTGCAAGGAAGAACTCCAATTCCGGAAGCCTTGAACTAAAGTATAAAGCAGCTAAGCGCAAGCTCACCAAGGCCATAAAGCTTCGCACACGAGACTGCCGGAACGAGCTGTTGGAGGAAGTGGAAAAGGATCCTTGGGGCAGACCGTGCAAGGTGGTTATAATGCGACTCAAGAGCTAGCCGATGCCATCACCGACCTGTCCTAGGCTTCTGGAAAGAATTGTCTCAGTCTTATTCCCCCAACAAATACAAGTGTGGCTCGAGTGTGTACGAAACGAGTGTGACTGAAAAGCAGAAGGAGGGCGCTATCATCGACGGAATACCACCGATTACAGCTCCGGAACTATTGCAGGCCTATAGTAGAGTGGGCAACAACAAGGCCACCGGTGTCGATGGTGTGCCAAATATAGCGTTGAAGGCTGCCATCAATGCAACACCCGGAATATTTTTCGAAATGTATAATGCGTGCATCCAGGAAGGTATTTTCCCCAGCAGATGGAAACAACAGAGACTCGTACGTCTCACCAAGGGGAAAAAGCCTCCCGACGAACCATCATCATATCGTTCACTCTGTATGCTGGATATGGCGGGCAAGATTCTGGACGCATAGTACACCAGAGAATTGAGGCAGCGGTAGAACCCCTGTTGGTCAATATGGTTTCACGTGACGACGATCTACGTGGGAGGCTATTGACCTCGTGGCGAGAACAGCGAAGAGAGCGATTGAAGGTGGACGATGAAAAGAAGGTACGAAACAATACTGTTTGGTTGTTACTCTGGACGTCAAGAACGCATTCAACTCGGTACGGTGGGATTCCATTTTGGCTGCATTATCAAAGCTATCAGTACCGGCATATGTCCAAAAGATGGTAGAAAATTACTTCACCGACAGAGTTCTTAAGTATGACACAGAAATAGGCTCCAAAACATATAAGGTGACTGGGGGTGTACCTCAAGGCTCGGTGTTGGGGCCCCTTCTGTGGAATATCGTGTACGACGAACTGCTGAAACTGACATTGCCGACGGGGCAAAGCTCGCGGCTTTTGCAGATGACCTGGCTATGACCATCGTGGGGAACACCTATTCACGCTTCAGCTCACCTTTGAGAATGTTTTCAACAAGATACGGAAATGGATGGACTCGATTGGTCTACAACTGGCAGAGCATAAGAGTGAGGTACTACTCATCACGAACCGAAAGAAACCTGCGACAATCCCGCTGCAAGTCGGCGAGCACGAAATAACTTCCCAGCCCTATATACGGTACCTAGGAATTATGATTGATGCCCGACTCAGTTTTAGACAGCAAGCCCAACATGCAAGCAGTAAGGCGGGTGCAGTGAGGACTGCCCTTGCAAGACTCATGCCGAACATTGGAGGGCCAAAACAGAGGAGAAGGCTCTTGTTATCATCAGTTGTCACGTCGGTATTAACATATGGTATCCCTATATGGACTGATGTACTACGAAGTCAAACAGCACGACGGCAAGTTGTTCCAGTGTACAGGCTGAGTGCCCTTAGAGGAGCTGGCGCATACCAGAGAGTATCCAACGAAGCAGTGTGTGTCATTAATGGAATGATACCTATTGAAGTTCTGACGGGGCTTTGGTGTAGTCAGTATTTGTTTTGAGTCGGTGTCGTGCGGACGCATGTCTACCGCTCCCTACGAATTACAAATTTCAAACGTACCGTGCTCCTAGTACATTGAAATTTTAAATCGAGTAAAAGTTTTGGCACAAAAGTGTCAAATCTAAAAAATCTCAAAATTCCTTTGGCTCCCAAAAGGAAAGCCAAAACGAGTCCTCCGATGGAAGACCCAAAAAAAACCGTTATGAAACGGTCAAACAGCGCGAGCTCTGAACCAGCTCGCCCCAACAATCCTCCGAACTCTTCTGATGGGTCTCAAGACGCTCAAAAAAAACCTCAGTGCCTCCAATCATCGTTGAAAACGACAAATTGGAGACCAAAAAGTTAATAAATTTCCTGCAAGTCAATGCCTCGGATACAAACTTCAGGATGAAGTTTAATGGAAGCACCACGATCGTCCACCTACAAACGACCGAGGATTACTACAAAATTGCAAGTATCCTGAAAAGGCAAAACCTTAATTTTTTCACCTACGGCCTTAAAAGTGAAAGACCGAAGAAATTTATTTTGAAAGGGCTTCCCAGCAGTTTCTCGGAAGCCGAAATTCAAGCCGAATTATCAAATCAAGGCATTAACGTACTTTCCGTTCATCAGTTCGTGAGAGTAAATAAAGACGGAAATATTAAAGAAAACAGGCCTCTCCCGATCTTCGCAATCACGGTTGGGCCTGAAGTAACCTTGAGCAGCTTTGCTGCTATTAAAACTATTTTCTATCACACATACAAGATAGAAAAATTTGTGAAATCCGAGCAACCGATCCAGTGTTTCAGGTGCCAACGGTTCGGCCATGCAAGCCAACACTGCAACCTGAACCCCAGATGTGTAAAGTGTGCGTTCAACCATGACGTCAAAGCCTGCACTTCGAAAACTCTCAAGTGCGCGAACTGCGGACTGGCCCACACGGCCAGTTATCGAGAGTGTTCCATGCGCCTAAAATTCATGGAAACTCAGAAAAAACGAGCCAGAATCTGGAAAGGAACATCCAGCTCCTCCAGTCTCCTGCAGTCCCAGTGCCAACTCCGAGTTCTACTGCCAACACGTCCAGGCCCACCTACGCTTCCTTCTTGCCGACGGTGGAAACCTCGAGAAGGAATCTTATCGCACCCACTGCTGAACCTAGGACCATCCCAATGGAAACACATGTTCCCGATTCTCATTTAAGTAGAACTAAAAACTATGTAATTACAGCGAAGCAAGTCCTTGACGAGCTAACAACCCTTAAAATTCCCGAAATCCTTTCAGAGCTTAAAGAGATGAGCTCTAAACTCCAAACAGCCCTTACACCAATTGATAGGATCACAATCATCGCATCCTATGTCCACCTGTTCTCACCCTCCTCAAACACACCTACGATTCCCCAGCAAACATAACCAACATATTAGCAATTAATATTTTTGCGCTCAAGCCTAATCTGGACGAGTTATTACACATCGTCCATACAAATAACATCAAAATTTGTCTGATTTCAGAGACTAAGTTAAACAGCAAAACGAAGAAAATTAACTTCCCAGACTTCTCGCTGATCAGGGAAGACAGAACGGCCAAAGCAGGTGGTGGTGTTGCGGTGGCGATCCACAAAACCTTGTCACATAGAACTCTTCCGCATGATCTCCTGTCGCTCACCGAATACGTGGGAGTAGAGGTCCAAGTAAACAATAAAAAAACGAAGATCTACTCGATCTACAATCCACCGGATGTCTCAATAGATACAAACCTATTGAGGCACCTACTTTCCGATAGTACTCCACCAATTATTGTTGGAGACTCAAACGCGAAGGACACTGCTTGGACCTCTGCTAGGCCAAACGAATCAGGTAAGATTCTCTCAAATTTTTTGACGGAACAAAAAATTAATCTGCTCTTTCCAGACGTTCCCACACACTACCCTCATAATTCAAATACTCCTAGTACTATTGACCTGTTATTAACAAACAACATCTCTATCATTAATAATTTCACCACACTTTCCGAATCCCCATCCGATCACCTACCATTGTTGTTCTCCCTATTTGGCAGACCAACCTCACCAGAATCATCAAAAATTCTAAACTACGCAAAAACCGACTGGAATAAGTTCAAGGATATCTTAAATGATGAGATTTCTACACCAAACCCGACTTGTAACAACACTGAAGCAATAGATCAACACATAACACATTTCACTCAAGTCATTCAAACAGCCCTGGATTCCTCCACTCCCAAACGATCAACCAAATCCACCCACACTCCTATCCCACCCGAAATAGCCTCATTAATAAAGCTAAAAAATTACATTAGGTCAAGATGGCAAAAAACCCGAAATCGCTACCTTAAATCCGAACTCAATCAGCTGATAAAAAAAATCAGACTTAAATTAACCGAATGGAAACAATCATCTTGGGACAACAAACTCAGAAACATAAACTTAAAAGATCACTCTATTTGGCGCGTAGCAAAATATTTTAATAACACCGCTAAAACAAAAATCCCCACACTAAAGTCAAACAACACACTCCACACAGAAGACCACGACAAGGCGAATACACTCTGCATACACTATGCAGCAATACACGAAATATCGGCCTCCCGAGGCAACAAATCTTTTGAACAACAAGTCACAGGACATGTGAGAAAAACTATCCTCAAAGCCCGCATCGAAACTCCCATTAAATCCCTGACAAATCCCCGCGAAATCTCTTCCGCTATCAAAAAATTAAAAAATAAATCTGCCCCGGGTGTGGATAATATTCCCAATATAGCACTAAAAAACCTCCCAATTAAAGCAATAAGTTTACTACCAAAGATATACAATGCATGCCTCCTCAGACAATATTTCCCGGAACTCTGGAAAGGAGCGGTGGTCATTCCGATTCTAAAGCCCGGTAAGCCCCCTTCGCATCCGGTGAGCTATAGGCCTATTAGCCTCCTACCGGTATTGGCTAAACTCTTTGAGCGAATAATTTTAGCTCGTCTCAAAAAACCCATAGAAGAGTTACAACTAATGCCTATCAATCAATTTGGTTTTCGATCAGAACACTCGACCTGTCACCAGCTGGTTAGAATTACGAATGATATAAAATCCGCGAAAGACCGGAAAGAAGACACCGTTCTTCTTCTCCTGGACAGCGAGAAGGCCTTTGATTCTGTTTGGCCCACAGGCCTTATATACAAACTCGAAGGATTAAATGTCCCTAAATATATATGTAAAATTTTATTATCATATCTCTCAAATAGATATATCCGAGTTCGAGTCGAAACTTCGCTTTCGGATAAAATAGAAATTGTCGCGGGAGTCCCACAAGGGTCTATTCTCTCGCCTGTTTTATTCAACTTGTACATTGCTTCTGTTTTTAGCAGAATTCCGAGAAATGTATCCATTGCAGGCTATGCTGATGACATTGCTTTGTACTCAGCTAGCAAATCGATCAACAAAGCTATTAGAAGAATAGAAAATGCTGCTTCTCTCACAATCAGTGAATTAACGAAATGGAAAATTCAAGTGAATGCTGCTAAAACAGAAGCAATCTTATTTACTAGCTCCAAGGCCAAGCCGACTTTAACTATTCGTAGCGATAAGATCACACCAACCGACTCTGTAAAGTATTTAGGCTTACACATCGATTCCAAACTCCTGTGGAAAAAGCATATATCTGAAATCAAGGTCAAGACTAAAGTTATCCTAGTAAGATTATATAATTTGCTAAAATCACCCGCGCTTAGTCAATCCCTCAAACTTACTCTCTACAAAGGGTTAATTAGGCCCATTATCACCTATGGTTGTCCTGCCTGGCACAATGCTGCGAAAATGCACTTGAATCATCTTCAAGTGATTCAAAATAAATTCCTACGAATAATAGGAAATTTTAAAAGAAGAACGACTATTGTGGAAATACACGAAACGCTCGGCATGACAACCATAGGCGAATTTATCGATAGAATAAATAAGACATTTAAATTTAAGCTACAATCCCATCCTAATCCCCAGCTCCAAAACATCAATATTGACATAAAATCCAATTGGTCCCGCTGACCACCTGTTTTGTCCCACCTTTCCATATATCCTTTTCTCTCCTGCCCCTCATGCACCCATTACTTGTAAGGTTTTTTAGAAGTCATTTTTCCTTATATCGAGTCATCATGTAAATAATCACAAATATCTGTAATAATGAAAAATTA
Organism: Asobara japonica; assembly: GCA_026005395.1. NCBI lineage: Eukaryota > Metazoa > Arthropoda > Insecta > Hymenoptera > Braconidae > Asobara > Asobara japonica. Next base: position 444,553 of record BQMI01000077.1, read on the forward strand.
GTTTACACTTCTTTCAAATTAGATATAAAGCCAACGGCTGGTGATCTAGAACGTAGCACTTAAGATATTAATACTGTACATAGTATGTATATATGACAAATGTTAATAAACAATTTTCAAGTCAAGTCAAGTCAAGCTTTGGTGTAGTGGGTAGAGTGTCTGCCTACTATTCTAAAGGTCCCGCGTTCGATTCCCGCTCACTGCAAATATTTTTTCTGAAAAATATTTTCTCACGGACTCCGACCGATGGCAGGAACATTCCATGTGTGCTATCGGCGGTATCCATGAAGTGAGACCGTGAGCCGGGACCGAACGCGACCCGTCGCGCGGGCGGGGGGAGGGAGGGTTCCATCGTAGACGCCCGCCATCGTATTACAGGGGTTTCTGGAGGTTTACCCTGTGATTAGAAATACGATGAGCTGAAATGGCGAAGTCGGCCCCAGCCGCAATGGGTGGGTACTCTGATCCGTAGTATTGCCCATGAAGTAATGCCTACCAGCGGTTATGTGGGTGAATACGAATAGAGAAAGAGTAGAAAAAAAACACACCCACAGGTTCGCGCCCGGCCGCCGGAGAATATTTTTAAAAAATATTTTCTCATGAATTCCGACCGATGCAGGAACTTCCGTGTGTGCTCTCGGCGGTACCCATAAAATGAGACCGCCCGGCCGAGCGGGAACCTAACCCGACGCAGGGGGGGGGGGTGGGTTCCATCATAGGCGCCGAGAGACAAAAAAAAAAACCTATTGAAGTTCTAGCGGAGGAGCGTAGGCGTCTCTACACACGCAAAACATCAACTGAGCTGAGCGCAGTGGAACTGAAGACAGAAGAACGTAACCACAGCATCCAGCGATGGCCGCTACAGTGGGACGCCTCGAGCAAAGACCGGGGGACTCATCGACTTATTGCGAAGTCCTTTGTTTGGCTTGCCTGATCACATGGACAAGTCAACTAACCCAGATCCTCAGGACACGGGTGCTTTCGGGAATATCTTCACAAATTCAAGCATGAGGATTCCCCGAATTGCCTAAAGTGTCCGAGATTTCAGGAAAACACGGATCATGTTCTCTTTGTGTGTCAAATTGATGTGGCAAATTATGGCTCTTTATTTTAACATTTTTATAACAAATTTATGCAATTTTTTAAATGTTCTATCATATGATTTCCAAGCATGTTCATAATTAAAATTTGTTTTTTCTTATTATCGTTTCAAGTAAATTTATCTGGAATTATTCAAATCACTGCTGAACCATTTTTAGCAAAAAATAGTAATTTTCGCATGAAGGGGAAAAAAAAATTTTTTGTACCCGAGTCGCGAACGATCGTTGATGTTATTCGGTTCGAAATCCGCGATCCAACAGAGTGTAGCGAGGTTAGGGTCCCGGATTTCGTAACCCAATGACATAAAAGTATAAAATTATACTAAAGTAGTTAATATTCATTTTTTACTGCAATTTTGATATTCAGTCAAAGAATTGAGAATGTTATTTACATCCATATCAAACTAAAAAAAAAATACAATTTTTAATAAACCGTACTCATCGACGAAGGCAAAATTTACCAAAATTTCTTTAGGAAGGAGCAACAAACTAATTGTTTCAGAACGTTTTGAAAATGGGTGACTGGGTTGACAGAATATCCGTCAAATGAGACGGTTCATGTTCTAATAGTTCCCACTAAAAATTGAGAGAACAATCGACACTCGAGTAAATATGACCTGCTGGATTCTCGTGGAAAAAATTATTATTATGTAATTAGAAGAACCTTAGCCATGATGTAACCATACACTGTTCAATCCCATCTCGTTTTTATGCATGGTTTAATTCTGTCTCTATTCTGACTTTCTCGCTAAACCTCTGAACCCGCTTATATTCAATAACTGGAAGAAGACCTACCCATGGCTGCGATTGACTTCTGAGGAGAAGGTCATTTGCGCCATCTGTTCAGAAGCTATTGAAAGAGCACTCCCACTGCCACCCATCAACAACGTCCTTAATGCACAAAAAGCTTTTGTTACCTTGGGGTATTCTAACTGGTCTAATGCGCCAAAGGCATTCTCTAAGCACGAACTAAGTGAGTGTCACAGAACCTCTCATAAATTATTAGTGGAATCAGACTCTCAGAGTATTGTTCAATACATTTCGGCAGATCTTTAGTACTATAAGGATGTTGGGCATACAAGGTCAGTGTTTAAGAGGCAGCGAGAATGACGAAAGATCAAATCTAATACAATTTCTGCGTGCAAGAGCTGAGGACGTTCCCGAATTGGAAAACTGGTTAAAGCGTTCAGGGCATAAGTGGCTTCATCATGATATCCAACATGAAATGCTCGATATGTTAGATTCTCGAGTGCGAAGTTTGATCTTCACTACAATCAGATCAGCGTCTTGTTTTCAATAATGTTGGATGAAACCTCTGACATTTCTCGCCTAGGGCAAGTATCAATGTCTCTACGTATCCTTTCCGAAGATCTATCCATATGTGAAATTTTGCTTGGTTTTTATGAAACCCATGATACTAGATGTTAGCAAACTACGTGGTCAATACTATGATGGGGCATCGGATGTATCAGGCAGGATTTCGAGGCTTCAAGCTCGGGTCCGAGGAATCGAAAAACGTGCGTTACTCGTGCATTGCGATGCTCATCGTTTAAATCTGAGTGTCCAAGATTCAATGGAAGGCGTACCGCCAGTGAAAAATTTTATTAGTATCACAAAAGATGTAATCAATTTTGTGAGAGATTCACCAAAACGATTGGCACAATTTAGAGACTTTCAAACAGCAGTAATTGGTGGTGATGAAGAGGAGTCCCCGGCTCTAGTGTCTTTTTACCCCACAAAGTAAGTTTCGTATAATGGACCTTTCCATGAACACTTGCGTAAGCAAATCTAGTAACTGTTGATTAGAGTTTCGAATACTCTTTGGTTGCCATCGATAGATTTCAGCAATATGTCGATTTTCATATTAAATTGTACAACTTGAGCTAATTATCATTTATTGCGCTCTGCGAAGAAAATTATTGAGAATGTTCGAATATTTTTCTCCAAACTATATGACGTATATACACCGTACTTGAGGGGTTAATAGATTTATGTTCATGAGAGTTCTAGATAACCTAAAACATAAAATGACAATTTCATATTTTTCACTGTTTGAATTCGTATATGTTGGAACTAAGTTTCCGAATTGCGAAAATAATACCAGCGAAAAATGCTCGAAAATTTTAATTTTAGCAGCGGGATATTCGGTGGGGCATTCGTGGCGCTGCGTCGTTATGCCGACTTGAAATGAAAACCTTCAATCAATGTTTGTACTTCTATGTCAACTAATTCGGATTTTCATATTTAGGTGGTGCATGCGTGTACGAGCCCTGAAGTCGCTATATTCCAGAACTAATTACAAAGCAGCTCTCCAATTTTTTGAAGCAAGAAGTACTGACAGGGAGGTAGACAATAGTATGTCGGCAATGGCTAATGGATTTTTGAGATACTTGGAGACATTTGAGTACTACTTTCTATTGACCCTAGTAATGAAATTGTTTGATCGTATCGAAATACTCAACAAAGAACTTCAAAAAGCTGATCTATGTTTACACGACTCTCACAGAAAGGTTGAAGCTGTGACTAACAATTTAGAACAATCAAGGGATTCTAAATTTGATGTAATCTGGGACAAGGCTATCAGCGGTGCTATGGAGTTGGAGCTAGAGGAGCCTGAACTACCAAGAAACGGAAAGTTCCAAGAGGTTTGGAGACGAGTGTCGATGAACCTCATTCATTTTAATCCCCAAAGGAGTATTACAGAAAAATGTATTATGAAGTCTACGGCCTGACAGTCACGGCTTTGAGGGAGCGTTTCACCTCAGAAACCACTGAATTTTTAAACGATTTAGAGGCTTTCGCTACTGGCACTGACGGATCGATCGAGAAAATAATGACATTTTATGGTGAGGACTTTGATGAGGAAGCGCTCGTAAAACATGGAAATGACTTCGTTGGTTTTGCTGGAAATCAGAACATTATCTTGGATAGTATTAAAGATGTGATATTCATCAAGGCGAACTCTTGGTGCAGTGGTCTAGTGCCACAATATTTCATTTTTGTCCGATTGATACTAACAGTCCCGCACTCTACGTGCACAAACGAAAGAAGTTTCTCCGCTTTGAGGCGTTTAAAAAATTACCTTCGCTCAACAATGCTACAGGATCGTTTAAACAACATCGCACTGTTACAGGTTCATCGTGAGTTAGCTGAGAAACTGGATTTAGGAGATATTATGAATGAGTTCATCAAAGAAAGTCAAAAACGTACAAAAAAATTTGTTATTGTGCAAAATAAAGAGAAACGACTCCAAACATTATGTATAAAAAACTAAGTCTTCAATTTTGTGCCCCCCCCCCCCTGATCAACGCCAATTCCATACATGGGCCATTCACCTTTCGCCGGGCCTGAATGTGTGTGCCCCATGCAGGGCATAAACAAAACTTCCCGATTTGGTACTTCAGCACAGCATAAGAAGGCAACCATGGCGACGAGCAAACCCAACAGTGATATCAATAATTGAACTTGCAACTAATCATTACTGCACGCGATCGATTTAGTTTGAATTCTAAGCCCCATACAAATATTCGACTGGCATTCGTGGGCCTAGTTACGTTGTTAATTATCCCACTCTTTGAAATCCTTCCCGCAATCATCGACATATTCATTCGCTATGTATATTCAAGTTCAACTCGCGATATGTTCTAACCTATATTGAAAAAAGTCTTATTCAAAGTGCATTTTTGTCGGAACAACCCTGGTGATATGGATTGTTCCTGTAGTTCAAATTACTCAGAAGACCATACCTCCTTAATTATGCAAATTATGGAAACAAGCTAAATGACGACCCCTGCCATGTATCGTCCATGCCTAGCGCCGTAAGCTGAGACCAAAAAACAGTCTCGTCAAGTAGATCTCAGTCGACTCAAAATTGAATTCTGAGCCGATTGGTGCATACGAATTTTGACACTTTTTTGGAGCGTCTACTAAAAATTTCCAAGATGGCGGACGCGGTCTTCAAAAAGTATTCATTCGGCTATTACATGAATTAGTGTTCCGGCGGCTATACCTCCTAAATTATGCAAATTATGAAAAAAATAATTCGACATGAAATTTGTATTTTTATATGTGGAATAACTTAGCTAATATAAACTTTCCGCTAACTTGAATAGTTCGTGCAGTAGAGTGTTATAAACAATTGAAAGTGTTAACAACAATGTATGCGCTGAACGAATGTCATCTGCATTGCATATACCGCTGTATTGGGCGTGGAAACACTCCGATTGAAAGATTCCGAACAGGGCTAACTTTATTCATTCAGTTCCCTCGCGGAACCTGTCGATAGTTACTCTCAAAAATTGCCACCGGTCGAGAGAAAAATCGACAAACTCTCGACAAACAGTCGACTATCAACAAACTATGGACTAACTGTCGACAGGTTCCGTTAGGGTTATTACGTGAATTAGTGTTTCGGCGGCTATACCTCCTTAAATATGCAAATTATGAAAAAAAGTAATTCGACATAAAATGTGTATTTTCATATGGGGAATAACTTATCTTATATGAATTTTCGGCTAACTTGAATAATTTGTGCAGTAGAGTGTTATAAACAATTGAAATTGTCAATAACAATATATGCGCTGCGCGAATGTCATCTGCATTGAATACCGCTCTATTGTGCGTCGAAACACTCCGATTGAGACATCCCGAACAGTGCTAACTTTATGCATTCCGTCATTACATGAATTAGTGTTCCGGCGGCTATACCTCTTTAATTATGCAACTTATGAAAAAAAGTACTTAAAGATAGAATGTTTATTTTTCTATGGGGAATAACTTATCCTACATAATTGTTAGGCTAACTTGAATAGTGTGTGCAGTAGAGCGTTATAAACAACTGAAATTGTTAATAACAATATATACGCTGGACCGATTGTAGCCAAAAACTAATCAGATCTAAGTGGCTGGGAAACGCTCCGAACGCGATCTTAGCAACTTCAATAACTTCAACCGTTTGTGAGAAAGTTGAGCGCGAAATTTTGTACACAGACAGATGTACCCACACACAGACTTTTGCTCAGAATTTGATGGGAAGCATTTCGGTATACTTGAAACCCCTGTAGGACGAAAAACAAAGAAGTTCGATTTCGGGGTGATTACAATAACTTCTCCTATTGGGAAGTTAATTACTCAACATAATATGTGTAGTTTTGCACTCGGAACAAATTTCCTTATATAAATTTTTCACTACCTTTATGAACATATATACGAACTACATACATACACACACACATCGATCCAGAATTTGTTGGGGATCATTTCAGTACACTTAAGAGACCAGTCACCTGTGGAAACAAAAAAAATCGATTTCGGGGTCATTACAATAACTTCCCGAAAAATCCGGAATTTAATAGGCCGCTACGTGACACGGTCCAATACGTAAAAGCTTCGCTTCTTCCGGCCGTCCCACGACGGCTCCAAGTATTTTCTAATTCAAAAGTCATCGGGCGGAGAACCACTGGCCAAGGGGGCGGAGTAACGCTGTGATTAGTCAATTAAAAAATTGAACAGCTCTGCGGGGGTGCGTCTGACAGCAAAGTGGAAGGGGAACTTTCGACTCCAAATTTCATCCCCTATTCACCCTCAAAATTATACTCACTAGTGGTGGGACACCATGTATTCATCACTTGTCCTTTCGAAATCGTTTTCTATTCCAAATTCTTTATTTATAGTGAAAGCATATATCATTTCGGAGAAATACGATTCTGTGGATCCAGTACGCCTGGATTTCCCACACAAATTTAATGTTTTTTTTCTTAGTTTTATTATTATTCATTTGCGTGGATCACTCCAACGAATCAAATCTTTCAAATATTTGTTTTGTGGTTTCAAACACCATTTCACTATTTTTCGAGCTTCTAATTTACTCTCAACAAGACTTATTTTGTACATTTCGCACACTTGGATGGTCAACCCTTCTATGCACCAATGTAATCAGATGTTTTTGCTGCTTGCTTGTCCCTTTTACCCTGCCGCTGGTATGGCTCAACATCTTTCGTTCGAATGTCTTTTGAAGGTAAAATCGGCGACAGTTTAAATTTTGAAGTCCGTGGAAATGGGCTAATTTCCAATATTTGGAAAATTTGTTTGAGGTGCTGAGGCATCGATGTATAATGATAGTCAACGCACTCGGGTTTCTGGCGTGATAACAAACATACTGCGAATGCTATAGCAGAAACTCCACAATCAACAGCATTCCTTTGTTCTTGGACTCGCAGAAATCGTACCGATTTATTCGAGACGTTGAAGAATGGATACAGACGACGCAAAAAAATTTTGTGATCATGTAATGACCGACGGTTCAGATAGTCATAAATGAAAATCTTGTTGGCATCATAAAAAGAACAAATCCAATGTCCAAACTCTCCTTTCCCTTCATCATCATTAGAATAGAGAACCTGAATATGTTTCTTTGCACTAGGTACAGGTCTAATGCGCTCCGGACGCTATAAGAATAGCGTATCCTGAGCACAATAATCAGAACATCGCGACAACAGTATTCCGAAAAATCTCATGTGTTCTGACTTTAATTGTTCATGATGCTCGATGACTCCTATATGCTCAGCATTGAGTGGCAAAAGGTGAGGTTTGGCATTGATAATTTCTCCATAATTAATTCAGTCGCTTTGCGATTCAATAGGTTGAGAACATCGCAAAAAACACCTTTTGTGCCATTTACTTGCACAAGAAGAAATCGCATCAGGTATGCACTTTACGTCAACTTTACAAAGTTGACGCTACGAAGAAGAAGCCTCACCGAGTTTCAAAGTCCGACGTACCCAAATTAATAAATTAACTAATTAATAAATAAAAGTGCTTGTATGTTGGTGTCAGCACTGGGGAAGGTTATCGGGACTGTGGCAATTCTAAAACATTCCAGTAAGGTTCACGAGACATTTGTGTTTTTCTTTAAAAAGCCTAAACAAAGCCTCCTGTGCAAAAATAATCATTTAACCATTTTTTGCCATTTGCCAAAAAATTGATTTCCCCCCGTCTTGAATACCCCTAGGAAATCGATTTACAGGCTGATTTCTCAATATATACCGGAGAACCACTTCTTGAATATTGTTTGGGATAAGCAACGTAGGTACACTAGGGTTAAGGTGTTTCGATAGCGATTATTGATGGTGAGAATTTCGCAATAAGCTACTGATACCAAATTTGGATCATATGATGTTGGATACATAAAAAAGAGAATGTCAAAGTTTTAAGGATTTGGACCACACCGTTTTTGAAATATGCGTGGTCACAAATTTAAATTTCGCATTTCTTCAATTTTTGAGGACGCATATCTCAAAAACGCCGTGGTCCAAATCCTTGAAACTTTGATATTCTCTTTTCTATGTATCAACAACATATGATCCGAATTTGGGGTCAGTAGCTTATTGCGAAATTTTCACAATCAATGATCACTATCGAAGAACCTTAAGAGCTAACGGTTTTGGACACTGTTCTTTCTATTGTAAAGAGTTGAACTATGACAGAAAGACAATTCCCGAGAGAAACTTTAGACGACTTAGCTGGAAAATTCTTCAAATTTCTACTATTATTTATAAACTCGTGAAAGACTAAAATTTTGTCCAATCCAAGTGGTAAATTTCAAAGCCAAATAGTATATTGTGCACATACTTTTTTTAGCCCTTTTAGTGGAAATTTGGACGATAAAATGAATTAAATAAACAATTTCAATTCCAAACGGGAGGTTAAAGGTAACTTCACGTGGGAATTACAGGTGAAACAACAAAATGGCGGTCGAGATGAAATCGAAATCTTCAATTTTTTACAGAATTCTCAAATTTTACAGAATTTCTGTTTTTTTAAAAATTCGCTAAAAATAAAAAAGAATCGCCATATTCAAAATTAAGTTTCTCAAATTTTCACAATTTACAAAAAAAAAAAAAAAAATTGCCAAATTTGAAGAAAAAATTTGAAGAACATGATCAACATTTTTTGCATTTTCGAAACTTGAAATTGAAAATTAAAAAGAAAAGAAATAAAAATTTTAAAAACCTGAGAAGTTTGAGAAATTTGAATAATTTAAAAAAATTGGAAATGGAGAAGAAAAAGAAGATTCCTAAGTTTGAACATTGAGGTCTCAAAGTTTCTACAATTTTCAAAACATATCAATATCAATAAATCCAGCATGACCAACATTATTAAAATAGTTTGAATGCGCAAAATTTTGAACAAATTGGAGAACTTGACAAATGAAAAATAATGGAAAAATTCAATCATTTTTAAAGATTTTGTGAAATTTGGACATTTATTTAATCCTTCCGATCTTCAAGGATGTTTGAAAAAAATACCATTGCGAATGTTTTTATCATTCGTTAAATTTCAAAATTACAAAAACAAAATTTGATTATTTAAAAATTTTGAAGCATTAAAAATGTTTCAAGTTTTAAGACTCAAAATTTGAGAATTTTAAACATGTGAGACTCTTTACAAAAGTTATAACATTTGAAAAATTTGAAGAACTGAAAAAAAAATTTCGAGAAATTGATCAATTTGAAAAAATTTAGAAATCATGATTTTGAAAATTCAGTTTCAAAATTACAAATTGTTACATTTTTGCACAGGTTGCAAAAAACATAAACAACATTTTCTACATTGTTTCGAATTTTTTTTGCCCGTTCTATTGGTGTTTATTTTGCTGAAGATGGTTTTTGGCCTATTCGGTCTCCGCCTCGTTAATGTGAGGTGTTTATAGACAGATATCGTTGAAGAGTATATCTCTTAATTTCCTACATTTTCAAAATTTCGAAAATTTTAGAAATCCTTATAATTTTGGGAAAAAATAACATTGTCAATATTTTCACAATTGTTGAAAGGCAAAATTTCATAAAACCAATTTCAATAATTGCAAAATTTTGAAAAATTCCAAATTTTTTTTAAAGTTTTAAAACTCTAAATTTCACATTTTCAGTATTTCTCTAAACTTGGACATATTTAAAATATCAGACCGGAAGTCTTAATTTCAATTTAAGGTGTCAGTTTCATTATCAGTTAAAAAAAATGAAATATGTCAAAAATACATCAAATTTACAAGGATTATGCCTTAATCGAAACTTCAGTCAATTGACACATGTGTTATTGCTTTTTGTAGTTCTCCAACATAAATCAGTGACAAAAGAAACAATTGATGAACGAACTGGATGAGTTCAAGGGAGTAAAATACAACTTTCCTTGCTCTACGGAAGTCGAACTTTCCACGCATAAGGGACGAAAAATTATTTTTTGACTTGTTTCCCCCGGTCATTTTTTACAATAGTATTTTTCTCACCTAGGGAGGAAAAGTATACAAGTCCTCCCCATGGGTGAAATTGTGACAAGCACGTGGGGAATGCTTGTTTGATTTTCCTCCCGAGGGTTGAATACGATTTTTAACAAAGTTACTTTAATTTTCTCCCATCAAAGTCCCTCAAACACCCCCTTGAGAAATCGATTTTCAAAAGAAGGTCAAATAAGCTTGGGTTTTTCTTCAATAAACCCCAATGTGAATTTGTAAATGCCGAGAACAAAATTTTTTTTTCTCCCTGATCATATATAAAAAATTTAACTTTCCTGCCTTAATGTCCCTTGAACATTTCTACGTGAAAATTATCTTCCCAGAGAGCCATTCTAAACCAGAACATTCCGTCCTTTGTAGATAACAAAGAGACGGTTCAAAATTATTTGGACGGAAGGCCACGGCTCCCACGACCGGCTAGGCTCAGCTTCAGTTCGATTGCAGACGAAATTGAAGTGGAGAGTAGTAACGAGGAAGCGGACATAGTCGAATGCTCAAAAACTTCGAAATGCGTATGTATGAGACTGTAGCTGAATCTTATGGAATGGCAAAGAAAGAAGCACTCTTACACACAAAAAATAGAATCGTATAAAATGATAAATTTGTCAGATCATGACATATTCGAAACGTAAAATTTCGACGAAAAATCACATATTATGAAATATCAGCAGATTTTTTAATACGTTATTTAAACCAATTATGACATCATTGACTTCTCGATCGGGGAAGTTGTTGTTTTGGCCCTTAAAATGGAAACTCAATTTTTATCAAATGTTCACGTTTCGACGTATTTCTAACATTTTGGGATCATTTTTATGATGATGTGTGTAATTTTTCGTCAACGACTTGTCATGAACTAATCATGCGCTTGAGCTCTAAAGTGTCGCAATATCTGCACTTCCGACTAACTTACATCAGATTCCTTAAACAAACCATATATCGGGAATTTGCGATTTACCTTAAGAAAGGAAGTAGTTTAGAAAAAATTCGCAATAAACTTTTCTTATCCCAAATTCAATTCTCCACAAAATATGTTCAATAACATTTTTTCTTAAAGCTATTGGTCAATCTCCTGTAAGATGGATGAAAACACTTAGATTTCACACTTACAAATCTCGACGGCGTCACTCATGCACGCATAACATGAATTACTGTTTTAGCAGTTCTACCGCACTAATTGTGCAAATTATGGAACAACTCATAACAATTCATATTTATGATCATATCAATTTTCCGCTAGCTCAAACCATTCGCACTATACAGGGTGTCCCGCAACTGCGCACTCTAAATTTGAGGGTGGGAAGAGGGCAAAATTTGGAGTCGAAAGTTCCTTTTCCACTTTTCTCTCCGAGGCCCCCCCACCGAGTTACTCAATTTTTAAATGAGCGAATCAGAGCGTAGCTGCGCCCCCTTGACCAGTGGTTCTCCATTGAATAGTTATGAATTAGTTTTCACATGTTCCACGTCACATATCCCATGTGTGTACACATACACATACTCATACACATACACATACGCATACACATACATCTACACAGACATACAGGGGAGAAACCTAACTCCCGAAATCAAGGGTGCCAAGGGTGGGCTTCCTATAACAGCCTATGAAGTAAACATGAACAGTGATGATAACACAATTGTATCCCACGCGGACAACCCACAAAAGGGAAATTCCGCGGTCGGTTCCGATTAGGTGAAAGCCCTGGTGGCCGGCGCTGGCTCCTCGGATTGTGGGAAGAGCCGACTATTACTTGATTGCCCCCTGGTGGCCCACTTGGCCCCAAATGCTACAAGTGGATTACAAACTACGATGAAGACGACATGGGATCAGCAGAAAAATGATCTGGCAACGCTGGTGAATTTTCTTACCGATAAAAATCGAAGAACGATCAACGAAGAGATCCGAAATCTTGCTCGGAAGATTCAAACATCCGCGAAGCGGATAAGAGCCATGACGGAAAGTGGAGGATTCAAAACACCCTTGCCAGCAGCGGCATGGCTGACACCCCCAGGTGCCAGATTGTTCCAGGCAAATCAACGGAGCGGCCATGATCCCATCGAAAGACCCGGAACATCCCAAGCTATGCCAACAAGACGGGATAGAAGAAAGGAGAGAACTCCGCCCAATGACACAGCAGGAAAGAAGCTCAAAAGTGCTCTAACAGTACCCATGAATGTAGAGGAGCTGGTGAGTAATGAGACTTCACCAACTGGAAACAGGGCCACGGACGAAGTATCCAATCCGGAGATGGAAGATGCTGAAAGTGTTTGGGAGAAGAGCAAGAGACGAAGGAAAAAACGGAGGCCGTCCCAAAACCCCCAGGAGTTACGCAGAGTAAACCTAAGCCGAAGAAGAAAACAGCTATCCGACCGGATGCGCTGATTATTCGTCCGACCGGTACGGAGATGTACTCGGAAATTTTGGGCCGAATAAAGCAAGACCAGAGTGTCTATGCGGCTAGCGCATGCGTGGACAAAATACGCAAAACAGCCGCAGGAGATGTTCTGTTAATTCTTGCCAGAGGAAAGAAAGAGTAAACCATTGAGCTGGAGAAGGCCCTGGTTGGAGCCCTCAAAAATGACGCAAAAATCCTCAATAAAGGACCACAAGAAGAAATGGAACTAAGAGACCTCGATGAGGTCACAACCAAAGAGGATATTCTCGATGCCTTGAGAAGAGCTGACGGCGCGGATGGTGACGTCCCACTGAGTGCCATCAGGAGCCTTCGGAAGTCATACAGAGGAACACAAACAGCTACAGTAATACTTCCTACAGCTACGGCAAGGAACGTATTGAGCAAGGGCAGTAAAATACGAATAAGCCTAGTATATGCCCGTATTGTGACAGTGGTAAGGCCCATGAAATGCTTCAAGTGTTGGCCGTACGAGCATCTTGCCGTTAATTGCAAGAGCTCCATTGATCGATCAGACCTGTGTTATAAATGCCGCAAAACAGGACACAGAAGCTCCGATTGTAAAGCGTCTCCAAAATGCGTTTTATGCGCAGAACTGGAGCCCACGAAAGACCATGCCCATGTAACTGGTAGCAACAAATGTCCAGTCTACCGGGTGCACTCCAGAAGATCCGTACACAGCCATAGTGCGAGTGTTACAGGTGAACCTTGCTCACTGCGCAACAGCACACGATCTGCAGACGCAGACGGTTCGAGACCTAAAGATTGATGTTGCCGTCATTTCCGAATCTTACAGGAATCTACATTCCCAAAACTGGGTGACTGATACTAGCAATAAAACCGTCATTTGGTCCTGCGGTGGTTTACCGTTTGAAGCATACGATGGTGTCGAACAGTCTGGATTTGTTGTGGCCAAGGTGAATGGTATCTATTCCCGCAGAAAGCTGCTATGCACCACCAAGCCTTTGTTATGAAGACTTCACAACATTTCTAGATAGACTCGTGATGGATGCGAAACAGCATTTCCCGGTGGCCATTGCGGGAGATTTCAATTCCTGGGCAGTTGACTGGGGTAGCAAGGAGACGAATCAGGAAGGACGTGCTTTACTAGAAGCCTTCTCGACTTTAGATGTTGTCCTATTGAACAATGGAAGTGAACCAACATTTCGCAGAGGACAAGCGAGCTCAATTATAGATCTCACCTTTGTCAGCAGTAGCCTGCTGAAAGGAAATTGTGCATGGGAGGTATGTGAGATCTATACTGCCAGTGATCATAGAGCGGTACTCTGGGAGGTGTCTGTTGACCGGAGGTCCGCGCCCACATCAGAAAGAACAAACGGAGTCGGCTGGAATGTGAGAAAAATCGACATTACCACCCTCCTTGTAGCACTGAAGACTGACCCCGTAAACGGTAGCAATACCGCAGAAAAAGTAGACGGAGTCATGCGGAAAGTCACCGACGCCTGCGATGCCACTATGCCCAGGAAATTTAGTGGAAACCGACGGCCACCGGTGTATTGGTGGAGCGATGAAATCGCGATCCTCCGCAAGGAATATTTTGGAGCGAGAAGATCCTGGCAACGCGTAAGGAAGAAGTCCAATCCTGAAAGCCTGGAAGTGAAGTTTAAAGCCGCTAAGCGTAAACTCACCAAGGCCATAAAGTTTCGCAAACGAGTCTGCTGGAACGAGCTTTTGGAGGAAGTGGATAAGGATCCTTGAGGCAGACCGTATAAGGTGGTTATGGCGGGACTTAAGAGTCAACCGATGCCATCACCGACCTGCCCTGAGCTCCTAGAGAGGATTGTGGCTGTCTTATTTCCTCAACAAACGAATATTACTAGGACGTATGTGAAGAATGGTATCAACGACGAAATTCCACCGATTACAGCTGATGAACTATTGCAGGCCTGTAGTACAGTGGGCAACAACAAGGCCCCTGGTCTCGATGGTGTGCCAAACATAGCACTGAAGGCCGCCATTAATGCAGCACCTGGAATCTTTCTCGATATGTACAATGTTTGCATTCAGGAAGGTATCTTCCCTAGCAGATGGAAGCAACAGAGACTCGTACTGCTTCCTAAGGGAAATAAGCCTCCGGACGACGCGTCATCATATCGTCCACTCTGTATGCTGGATACTGCGGGCAAGATCCTGGAGCGCATTATACATCAGAGAATTGAGGCAGTGGTGGAACCCCTGTTGGCCGAAGCCCAATACGGCTTCAGACGACGACGATCTACGTTGGATGCTATAGACCTGGTGGTGAAAACAGCGAAGAGAGCGATTGAGGGCGAACGATGGAAAGGAGGTACTAAACAATACTGTTTGGTTGTTACTCTGGACGTCAAGAACGCTTTCAACTCGGTACGGTGGGATTCCATTTTGGCGGCATTAGCGAAGCTATCTGTACCGGCATATCTCCAAAAGATGGTAGGTAACTACTTCACCGACAGAGTTCTCAAGTATGACACAGAAGTAGGCCCCAAAACATATAAGGTGGCTGGGGGTGTACCTCAAGGCTCAGTGTTGGAGCCTCTTCTGTGGAATATCGTGTACGACGAATTGCTGAAACTGGTACTGCCGACGGGGGCAAAGCTCGTGGCGTTTACAGATGACGTGGCTATAACCATCGTGGAAAAACATCTATTCACGCTTCAGCTCATTTTCGATAATGTGTTTAACAAGATACGGAAATGGATGGACTCGATTGGTCTACAACTTGCAGAGCATACGACTGAGGCACTACACATCACGAGCCGAAAGAAATTGGAGACAATCACGCTGCAAGTCGGCGAGCACAAAATAACTTCCCAGCCCTATATACGGTACTTAGGAATTATGATTGATGCCCGGCTCAGTTTTATACAACAAGCCCAACATGCAAGCAGTAAGGCGGGTGCAGTGAGGACTGCCCTTGCAAGACTCATGCCGAACATTGGAGGGCCAAAACAGAGGAGAAGACTCTTGTTATCATCAGTTGTCACATCGGTATTAACATATGGTATCCCCATATGGACAGATGCCCTACGAAGTCAAGCAGCACGACGGCAAGTTGTTCCAGTCTACAGGCTGAGTGCCCTGAGGGTGGCTGGCGCATACCGGACAGTATCCAACGAAGCAGTGTGCGTCATTGCTGGGATGATACCTATCGAAGTTCTAGCGGAGGAGCGTAGGCGACTCTACACACGCAAAACATCAACTAAGCTGAGCCCAGTAGAACTGAGGAGAGAAGCACGTAACCATAGCATCCAGCGATGGCAGCTACAGTGGGACGCCTCGAGCAAAGGCCGGTGGACTCATCGACTTATTCCGGAGTTGAATGTTTGGCTTGACCGATCACATGGACAAGTCAATTACTACCTAACCTAGATGCTCTCAGGACACGGGTGCTTTCGGGAATATCTTCACAAATTCAAGCATGAAGATTCCCCGGATTGCCCAAAGTGTCAGGGAATTCAGGAAAACGCGGAACATGTTTTCTTTGCATGTCCGCATTTCGACGTCCAACGGTCTATATGGGAAAATAGCGTTGGCAAACCCATTAATGTTGGAAATCTTGTGGAAGTTGTGCTGTCATCAGAGGCAGCATGGAACGCGACAAGCGACTTCGCCATAGAGGTTCTGCAGGAGCTGCGCCGCGAGGAGCAGCTTCGGAAAAATCCAGATTAAATGGAGGATCTTCTTACCGTGAACGACCGGAAAGGATTCGCTACTGAGGAAGCCGCGGCTGTCGTCCCCTACGCAACGAAGTATTGCTCGGCAGATGTTCCGACGTGATTTGGGGATACTGGGATATAGAAGGTTGTCCTTCTACTAGTGTAGGCCAAGGGGTATTGTCCCTTGTTTTTGTTTTGTTTTCTGTAACTCATACATGTACACATACTCATACCCACATGGGACATGTGACGTGGCACATGTGAAAACTAATTCATAACCATTCAATGGAGAACTACTGGTCAAGGGGGCGGAGCTACGCTCTGATTCGCTCATTTAAACATTGAGTAACTCGGTGGAGGGCCTCGGAGAGAACAGTGGAAAAGGAACTTTCGACTCCAAATTTTGCCCTCTTCCCACCCTCAAATTTAGAGTGCGCAGTTGCGGGACACCCTGTATTGTTATTAACCATTTTACTTGTTTATCACGTTCTATTGCATAAACTATTAGAGTTACCGCAAAATTTATACGATAAAAGTTGTTCCCCATATAAAAATGCGTATTTTATGTCGAATGACTTTTTTCGCAAATTTGCATAATTAAGGAGGTATGACCGTCTCAACAATTATGTCTGTAGTGAGTGAACGAATGAACACAGGGCTGTCATGAAGGTCTCAATCGAAGCATTTCTGTTCAGAATCGAGCGTATTGCATTTTGGATGGCATTCGTGCAGTACATGCAATGTCATTAACAATTGCAATTGTTTATACGATTCCACTGGGTAACATATCAAAGTTAGCGGGAAACTTATCTCAAGAAAACTATTCCTCATATAAAAATACAGCTTTCACGTGGAATGACTTTTTTCCATAATTTGCATAATTAAGGAGGTATGGTCGTCCGAGCAATTTGAAATACGGGAACAATGTATATCACCAGGGTCGTGCCTTACACAAAACTGCACATTCAGTATGACTTTTTTCAATATAGGTTAAAACATATCGCGCCTTGAACTAGAATATAGTTGGCGAATGAATATGTCGACAATTGCGGGAAGGATGTCAAAGAGCGGTATAATTAGGAACGCACAGAGGTAGAGAGGGTAACTAGGCGGCTCAACTCCAGTTGAATATTTTTATGGGACTTAAAAATCAAACTACTTCGATTGCGTGCAGTAATTAGTAGTCACAAGGGTCAATTATTGATATCACTGTTGAGTTTGCTCATCACCATGGTTGCAGGCTTATGCTGTGCTGAAATACCAAATTGGGAAGTTTCGTTTGTGCCCCGTATGGGGCACACCCATTTGCACACCACTAGTTAATTAATGGTGTAACCTGGCATTTTGCATTTTAGTTACCAGTTCAAAAGTATGGAGAACAAATGGGGCACTAATCTAGTGATTTAGAGAATAACATTCGCGAAAAATTGTCAGAATTGCAGCTCTCAATAATCGATGACCTTTCAATGGTAAGTGAACCAATACTAAGTCAGAGCGATACACGATTGCGATAAATTACAGATTTGAATCCATCATTTGGTGGGATTTCGGTATTAGTTGTTGGCGATTTGAATCAATTGCCGACCGTACGAGATAACGCAGTTTATCAAGTTTCCAGAAGAAATGAAATGGCTGTATTTCTAGACATCAATCTATTTTGGAGTGAATTCGATTTTTATGACTCGACTGAGGTAATGCATCAAAAAAATAATCTAGCATTTATCAATACACTAAATAATCTAGCACTTAGAAACATCACAGAGAATGATATATAATTGATTATATCACGAAAAATCCTGCACGAAAATGAGATTCCCGACATAGCCATAAGGTTATATGCGTATAATGTAAACGTAAGTACATACAACGCAACAAAAATTCGGCAATGTAACAGTGAGGTGGTAATTTTAGCTGCTGAACATTCAATTCTCAAAGATATGAATCAGCAAGAAAAAGAATTTCTATTACAATCAATTAAAAAGAAAGGGAATCAAAGCGTAAATGAGTTACTAGCGAAAATTGAACTAAAAATCAGCATAAAATATATGATAATGTGTAATATTGATGTTAAAGATGGCTTTGTCAATGGAGCAAGTGGCATTTTGAAATTTATTACATTTAGAGAAAAGAGTATGATTCCATCAAGATTATGGTTGGATTTTCAACTGCCCAGAGTCGGAATTAAAGCAAAAAGGGAGTATCACAATTACATGGGAAGTAATCATATTGATAGGAACTTAACACTGATCACCAGACTTGCCCTCCAATTGGATATGAGTGAGAATTAAAAGTATCGAATCATGCGAAGTCAATTCCCTGTCATACCTGCAGAAGCAATGACTATCCATAAAAGCCAGAGTCAAACATATGATAGAATATGGCTGGATTTTACAAAATTGAAAAGGCGAAGTCTGCAAATGTTGTATGTAGCTCTTGCTAGAGTGACAAGTTTGAATGGTTTGTATATTTTGGGAGAGTTTCAAATACCCAAAGCGAATGCTAAGAAAATTACTACAACTAATTCGATATTAAGTGAAATGACGCGGTTAAGAGGCACCAAACAGTTAAAATTATCATGGAATACTTTAATGTGTGAAAATGGCCCGAAAATGGTGTATCAAAATGTTCGCACGTTGAAAAACAAGCTAATTCATATAATTAATGATCAATCGTTTCTTCGTAGCAATATATTCATTTTTAGTGACACGTTGACAAATAACAATGATAAATTTGAAATTGAAAATTACCGGATTAAATTCAGGTCCGATTTTTCTTCAAGTAGCCGTGGATTGGTTTGTTTTGTAAAAAACAGCATACAGCAATGGTATCGATTGAACGTGAATTTAATGCAACCGCAAATTTTGAATTATTCCTAATGAAAATAAACCACTGTTATGTACTAAGTGCATTTAAATCTCCGAAAACTAGTAGATTGATGTTCGAAAAAGTCCTCAACCATGTAATGAACCAAATCCCCATTCAAAGTAAAAAAATTTTGATCGGCAATTTGCTAAATTATGGAGCCAATGCAAATGCCTGTTATCCTATGAATGATTTCAATCATTATGAGCTACAATCAAAATTACTACCTTCGAGTGTAACAACAAATTTGAATACAAAAACAGGTGTAATTCTTGCTAATTTTGACGATATTCATTATAATGTATATGAAACATACTTCAGGTATCACAAATCCGTCTATGCGATTCTAGATACGAAACCCATCAAGAAAAACGATCAAATAATTATCGGAAATAAGGAAACCGGGAAAACAGAGTTTATTTATGTTTCGGATGATGATGGAAATGGTGATCAAGAGAACGTAGGATCATTAATGAATGTCCGTCAAGAAGTTGATTATGATTATGTCATAACTGTCGAAGAATGCCGAAAAGTAAGAAATACTGGCGTTTATGTGAAAGACTATCATGTGAAATTTTTCCATGAAATAATGACCAGACAATTGGCAGAAAGAGGATTCTTCAATTTTGCGCAAGATGTAGGCTTTATCGGATATTTGGTATGTAATCTGCGCGAAATTTCTAGAACCACAAGTAATATTCAAATTCTCTACTCTGGGCGAATTGGGAACAAAGCCATAGGACATGGGATTTGAACACAATACGATGGTATGGGTACTGTACATGTTTAGGATAGTATGAAAGGATAATTCTTCAATAAAATGCACACAAATTATTTGAATGCACTTTATAGATTCTCCAAAAAATATATGTTTCACAGGGTGTAACAGCAGACTAATGCGATTGATTGTGGTGTATTCGCGATAGATGTTGCGGCGTTATTATGCTATAATCGAGATGCCAGTGACCGCACTAATCATAATGTGCATGTTATGCGAGAACAGGTGTCATCAATGCTGATGAATGGAAGATTATTGAACTTAGATACACTTTTCGTTGGATAGTTTATGAACGCACACTGGCAAGTATGGAGTTGCTAACCATATGAATTTTAGTCACCTTTGTTAGAAACATCATCTACTCAAAAATGTGACTGAGTTTTTTTTATCACGAATTGTAAAAGTCTTGCAAATCTTCTGGGTCTACAGACACGAAACGCGTGTTGACGTCTCACCATCAAAAACATATCCGCCTCCCAGGTGCTTCCCAATTTTGCACGTGGGGGAGTGCTATGTTCTCCAAGACTCGGACATAAAACGTATTATTGCGCTCAGATATTTAACTTCCCGATTTAGGGAAGTTATTATAATGCCCCCAAAAATAAAAAATTGATTTTCCGTCAGATCTTTACGGTTCAAGGCATTTCTAATGCATTTCGACTATTTAAACCAAAAAGCCTGTGTGTGTGTGACGATGTATGTATGTGGTCAAAATTTTTGGTGAACGATTTCTCACGAATGGGTAATCCAATCGAAAGCATCTCAATCGACGCTCTTCCTGTAACTCAGCCCTGATGAGTTTTTGATAAATATTGGTTCAGAATATATAATTGTTCATAACGCTGTATCTCGTAAACGGTCGGAGTGAGCGAAAAAAATTGTGAACACAAGTTATTCCTCATACAAAGATCCACATTGAATGCTTATTGACTTCTTCCCATAATGTGCATAATTAAGGTGGCAGAGCCGCTAGAACAAAATAATTCATGTGATTAGTGCATGAATGAAAACGTGATGGCAGCGGCGATCGCAAAAATTGGTCTCTACAAGTCTGCATGGACCGATTCAGAACTCGAGTTTGAATCGATCTGTATACTTGAAAATTGGTCGATTTGTTTTACCCTCATTCACCTATTGCAAGATGGCGGCGCAAATCGCAAAAAAAGGTTTATACAAGTATACATGGATCGACTCAGAATGCGATTTTAAGTTGATGTGTATATATGAAGATTTGGCGGTTCTTAGACATATATATTTACGACATAAATTACGAATCGGGAAGTTTTCGATGTGACCCCCACGGGTCACACACATTTACACCACGGGTTGAATATCGTAAATATTTCGTGACATACCGCGTTATAAACAAATGAAATTGTTAATAACAATAGAAATAATTGTTATTTCACTGTGAGAGTCCTTCCGGGCCTGGGCACTACGGAGACACATCGATAAACTAGTGGTGTGTGCATGTGTGTGCCCTACTCGGGGCACAAAGAAAACTTTCCAATTTGGTTTTTCAGCACAACCTACTAAATTTATTCTTCTCCAATATACTACGGTTAATCAGTGTGACCCCTGTTATTACCATAACGAAAACATGCCTATTTGAGAGTTCCAAACTGCCTCAGTTATGAAGCAGATAATTATGAATACTTGAGTAGACGCATGGCAAGGATGAGTCTTATGCGTGTTACTTGAGTAAGAGTGAGAGGCCAATAAGGATCCGGCTGCAAAACAAAAACTTTAATATTTTACCCAGTGGAATAGTATAAACAATTGCAATTGCGAATAACATTCCATATACTGCACAAATGCCATCCAAAATATGAGCCGCTCGATTTCGCATGAAACGCTTCGATTGGGAGCGACATGACAGCGCTGGGTCCATTCGTTCACTTATTAAATACATACTTGTGGAGACTGATATACCTCCTTAATTATGCAAATTATCGAACAAAGGCATTCTACATAAAATACGTATTTTTATATGGCAAACAACTTTTCTTATATGAAATTAAATTAAAGATAGATCGAAAATTTAAGAGAAAAAAATCCCGATAAACCCAGTCGGAATTCGAACCCGAGACTTCCAGTTACGCGCCGGGCATTTTTGCAACTAAGCTACCGGGCGTATAGAGACTTTCCATTCTCAAATTCGATCAGTAACCACCACCTCCCCGTCTGAAGGCATTTATTAACTGCCCTAACTCTAATAGTTTATGCAGTAGAACATTATAAACAATTGACATTGTTAATAACAATATAAATACTGGACCTCTCTTACTCAAAATTTAATCAGTTATGAAATGTGCTTATATCTTTCAATTGTGCCATTGATTGCCTGGATTACAACATTTTTTATGAATGAACGTTCATTATCACCATTGTCGATTTTTGCTCGACATGAATTTCTCAAGAACAGGAGAACTACTCGATGGATTCTATCAAAAATATTATCAGCTCTAAGTTACACGGAGACGCAACGATTGAAAAAAAAACTAATCGAACCGCATAATCCGTTTCCGAGAACACGTAAACGACAAATTTTGCCACATATGGACGAACACACACACAGACACTTCTCTGAAATCACTTCAGGACGATGCAAAACGTCGAGAAACATAAAAATTTCATCGATCTGGCACTTTTCATTTCCGCGGTCATTACAATAACTTCCCTAGATCCGGAAGTTAAAAATAGACTCAAGAAATTGAATTTCCTTCTAGAAAATTCAACCTTTTTTCCTACTTTAAATGTCTCGTTGATTTTATCAATAAATTCACCTATGGTTGCCATGCCCAGCGTGTTGTGCATTTCCAAAATCGTGGTTCTTCTTCTAAAGTTGCCTATTATTCGCAAAAATTTATTTTGGATAACTTGAAGGTTATTCAAGTGCATCTTCGCTACATTGTGCCAGGCAGGACAAGCATATGTGATAATAAGCCTGATTAACCCTTTGTATAGAGTAAGTTTCAGGGATTGACCAAGCGCTGGTGATTTTAGTAAATTATACAATCTTACTAAAATAATTTTTGTTTTCATCTTAATTTCATCTCTGTGTTTTTTCTACAGGAGTTTGGAATGAATATGTAAATCTAAGTATTTAACAGAGTCCGTTGGGGTGATTTTATCGCTCCAAATAGGTAAGATGCGATTTGCCTTGGAGCTAGTAAATAAGATTGTTTCTGTTTTAGCAGCATTCACTCGGATTTTTCAATTTCATTAATTTACTGATTGTCAGGGAAGCTGCATTATCGATTCTCCTGACAGCTTTATTGATTGATTTGCTAACTGAGTATAAAGCGATGTCAACAGCATAGCCTGGAATAGAAACATTGCTTGGAATTCTGCTAAAAGCAGGAGCAATGTACGGACTGAATAGTACGGGGGAGAGGATACACCCATGGGGACTCCCGCAATTATTTCAATTTTATCCGAAAGCGAAGGTTCGACTTGATCTTTACTATATCTATTTGTGAGATATGATAGGAGGATTTTACATAAATATTCATCCACCTTTAAGCTGTCGAGTTTAACGTGTCTTCTTTCCGGTCTTTCGCGGATTTTATATCATTGGTAATCCTGACCAGCTAGTGGCTGGTCGAGTGTTCTGATCGGAATGCAAATTGATTTGTAGGCATTAGTTGTAACTCTTCAATAGGTTTCTTGAGACGAGCTAAAATTATTCGCTCAAAAAGGTTAGCCAATACCGGTAGGAGGCTAACAGGCCTGTAGCTCACCGGATACGAAGGGGGCTTACCAATCTTGAGAATCGGCATGACGACCGCTCCTTTCCAGAGTTCCGGGAAATATTGCGTGAGGAGGCATGCATTGTATATCTTTGTTAATGAACTCATTGCTTTAACCGGGAGGTTTTTGATGTGAAACATCTAATGCCGCGGGTAGGCTCGGAAAAATTTGCTTTCGTCATAGACAACTTTCCGTGACAGAAATATATAGATATATTCCACTGCTTACCTATCGCCCCCTCTATGCGATCGACGCAAAGGCGATGCGCACAAGTTGTATGTACATATCGAGATACGCTACAGCGTTTCAAAAAAATTTGAAACGAATTAGAAATTTTTTGTAACAAATTAGAAAATTTTTGAAACAATTCCTCAAAAATGTTGACAAAGTTTGGAACCATTTTGAAAAGATGTGAAAAAATTTTTGAACTTTTCAATATATTTTGAAAAATGTTGGAAATGTTTAGAAAATGTAAAAAAATGTTGAAAAAATTGGAAAACTCTTTCGCAAAAAAACTTGTTTCAAAAAATTGGAAAAAATTGTAGAAAAAAATTGGCTCATTTTAGCAAAATTTCGAGAAAGTACAAAAAGTTGACAACCAAATTGGAAAATTTTTGCGAGAATTCAGAAGAATTTCAAAAAAAATTCCAATGGTTGTTTTAAATTGAAAAAAATTTGCTACAAGTTTGAACTTATTTGCAACACTTTTCTAAAAATTTAAACGAAAAACATTGGAGAGGTTTTCAAAAAACTTGGAAAAAGTTAGAACGAAATTGGAAGCAAATTGTAATCATTTTTAAGAAACTGTGGAAAAATTCAGAAAAAGTTTAGAACAATGTTTAAACAATTTCCAATTTTTTTAAAATTCGAGTAAGTTTTGCGAAATTTTGGAAAAACTTTTCAAACAGTATTCGAATGTTTCCAATAATCCTCGAGGAATGGTCAAAAAATTTGGATCAATTTAGATCAAAATGAGTGTTTCCACGTTTCACATCTACCAGGTGTCCCATGACGCTGTAATGAGACAGGTGTCAGCACGTACTGGGCCCGTGAATTTCGATTGATCAAGGGGTGGGGGAATGAACGAAATTCCGGAGTTGAGAGACGAATTAGCAATTGTGGCTCTCTTGATTTCCGGCAGCCTTACAAGACAGACGCGTGGCTCGACCACTTGAGCCCATTATTTTTATTGAGTATATCTGACCACGTTTTCCGACCTATTTCGCCAAACGGATATTAATTTCAATCATATTATCATTCGTACCTCCCATCTTCGCTTACCGATCCGGTTAGTCAAAGTAAAACATAAATTAATATTAATGCGGGTAATTTCAGACATTCCCGGGTAATGGTGGTTTGTATAATTGATGGATGTTATATTGTTTCATGACGCACGAGGTAAGTCCACTGGTTACCAATTATATATTAACCGTTAGAATTATAGAATAAAACGTATATTCTGTGCATATAATTTAACATTTTTGTTCACCCATACTCTGCTATCAATTTTAAAAACAAAATAGCTAAATCAATAAAACAAAAATAATACAACGCCTCATTTTCTTATTAGCGCTATGTTGGGAATGTTATCCACACCCGGGGCTGATTCATTTTTTAGTTTTTCGATGGCGAAGATGATTTCACGAGGATCTGTCAGAAGTTGTGTGAGGATTTCAATCGATGCCTTAAGAATATTTTTTTTAACATGAGTTGTGACTTGTTGTTGAAATGATTTATTTCCTCGAGAGGCCGATAATTCATGGATATTTGCGTAGTGTGTACAAAGTGGATTTTTCTTGTTATAGTCGTCTGTAGGGATCTTATTGTTGGACTTGTGTGTGGAAATTTTACGTTTGCCGGTGTTATTAACGTATTTTGCTACACGCCATATCCAGCGATCCTTTATATTTCCGAGTTTATTGTCCTAAGTTGTTCGTTTCCATTCCGTTATTTTTAGTCTGATTTCCTTCATCAGCTAATTTACTTCGGCTTTCAGGTAGTGATTTTGTGTTTTTTTGCCATCTTGACCTAATATAGTTTTTGAATTTTATTAAGGAGACTATTTCGCGTGGGAGAGGAGTAATGGTGAATTTGGATGAGAGCATGAGAGTGGAGGAATCCAGGGCTGTTTGAATAATTTCAGTGTAATTTGTTATGCGTTTATCTATTGCTTCAGTGTTATTACACCGGGGGTTGGTGTAGAAATCTCATCATTGAAGATGTTCAATTTTTTCCAGTCGGTTTTCGCGTAGTTTAGTATTTTGGATGATTCTGGTTCGACTGGTTTGCCAAATAGGGAAAACAGCACTGGTAGGTTATCAGATGGGGACTCAGAAAGAGTGGTGAATTTTTGTATGATGGGGATGTTATTTGTTAGTAAGGGGTCAATGGTACTACGGATTTTGGAGGTATGGGCTAGTGAGTTGGGACGTCTGGAAAGAGCAGGTAGTTTTTACGTGCCGTCAAAAAATTTGTGAGAATTTTACCTGAGTCGTTCGGCCTAGCCGAGGTCCAAGCAGTGTCCTTTGTATTGAAGTCCTCCGGCGATAATTGTTGGAGTATTAACACGAAATTTCTGCCTCAATAGGTTTGTATATAGTGAGACATTAGGTGGACTGTATGACGAGTAGATTCTCGTTTTTGCTTCAATAGGTTTGTATATAGTGAGCCATTAGGTGGACTGTATGACGAGTAGATTCTCGTTTTTGCTTCCGAATGGAAGCATTGCAATCGGTCAATTTTCACTTTCGTGACAGAATCGTGTCCAAGTGAGGTGTAGCGGGCCATTCCATTGTCGCTATGCTGGGTCCTGCAGACTGGGCTCGTTTTTTGTGAGTTTCCATGAACTTTTGACGCATGGGACACTCTCTGTAACTGGCGGTATGTGCTAGTCCGCAGTTTGCGCGCTTGAGTATTATGGATGTGTAGGCTTGGACGTTTTGATTTGACGCACACTTCAGGCATCTGGGGTTCAGGTTGCAGTGCTGGCTTGCATGGCCAAACCTTTGGCAGCTGAAACACTGGGTCGGTTGCTCGGATTTCACGTACTTTTCTATCTTGTACATGTCACGGAAAATAGGTTTAATGTAAGCGAAGCTGCTCAAGGTTGTTTCCGGAGCAACATTAATTGCGAAGATCGGTAGTGCCTGTTTTCAATTGTGTCTCCATCTTTGTTTACTTTCACAAATTACCGAACGGAAACTATGTTAATGCTGTGTTTTAATAACTCAGCTTGAATTTCATCTTCTGGAAAGCTACGGGGAAGCCCTTTCAACATAATTTTTTTCGGTCGCTCACTTTTAAGACGGAAGGTGAAAACATTGGAATTTTGCTTTTTCAGGATATGTGCAATTTTGTTGTAGTCCTCGGTCGTTCATAGATGTATCACCGTGGTACTACCATTAAATTTCATTGTTCAATTTTTATTTACGGCGTTGGCTTGCAGAAAATTGACTGATTTTTTGGTGTCCAGTTTTTTATTCTCGATGATTATTGGAGGCATAGAAGTTTGTTTTTGAAGCTCTGGAGGTCCATCAGAGTGTTAGAAAGTTTGGCGAAATGACCGGAACTGACCTCGCACTGGCCGAGGGTTTCGTAACGGTTTTTTCATTTTTTTGGGGGGGTTTTCCATCGGAAGACTCATTTCGGCTCTCCTTTTCGGGGCCACGAGAATTTTAAGGCTTTCCAAGTTTGACTCTTTTGTGCAAAATTTTTTAATTGATTTATAATTCCACTGTACTCTAAGCGCGGTAGGCTTGAAATTTATATTAGGCAGAGAGCGGTAGACATGCGTCTGCACGACGCTGGCTCAAAACACATACTCACTACGCCAAAGCCCCGACTATGTGTATGTTTGTGTGTGTGTGTGTGCATGTATGTATGTGTACGAAATTTTTCACAGCGATTTCTCATGAACGAATAACGTTATGGAAGTTATCAAGATCGCGTTCGAAGCACTTCCATATAACTTAGAACTGATGAGAATCTGGGTGAAATTGGTACAGTATATATATTGTTATTAACAATTCCAATTGTTCATAATGTTCTACTGCATAAACTATTAAAGTTAGTGCAAAATTCATATAAGAAAAGTTGCTTGCCATATAAAAATACGTATTTTATGTAGGATGCTTTTTTCGATAATTTGCATTAGAGTTAGCACAAAATTTATATAAGAAAAGTTGTTCCCCATATAATACGTTCCCCACGTAGTTTACTTAAAATGACTTTTTTCGGTAATTTGCATAATTGAGGAGGTATGACCGTCTCCACAATTATGTATGTAATGAGTAAACGAATGAACTCAGCGTTCTCATGACGGTCCCAATGGAAGCGCTTCGGTGCAAAATCGAGCGGATTACACTTTGGATGGGACTCGTGCAGTATATGCAATGTTATTAACAATTATAATTGTTTATACTATTTCATCTGGGAAAATATAAAAGTTATCGGCAAATTTCGGAAAAGAGAATTATTCCTTATATGAAAATACACCTTTTATGTGTAATGACTTGTTTAATTTGCATAACTAAGGAGGTATGGTCGTCTGAGCAATTTGAAATACGGGAAAAATGGATATCACCAGGGTTGTTCCGTGTACAAAAATGTACATTTAATATGACTTTTTTCAATATAGATTAAAACATATCGCGAGTTGAACTACCCTACACTGAGGGAAAAATATACTTCGGCCCAATATTACCATGTTTCAGAGAAATAGATATTTATAAAAAAATGAATTTTATTGTTTTAGTGAAACTCAAGTGACATTAATTAGCTATTCATGATGTTAATCATATAACTCTACGTGATACTTATGAGACAGAGGATCTTAGGTGAATTTGTACAGTAATAATTACGAATCCCGAATTGATTATTTTTTTATTTTCAAATTAATAAAAATAATGTTCAACCCAGGTCAGTTGTCATATAATTGTTTGGAGTTAAGCGATTCACATGATTACATTTAATTGTAATTGTCAGAGCTTAAATGCAACGACGCAATTTCATTTTTTAGGAATGCCTATTACTCTGAAAAATGAAATTGTTGGGCCGAAGTATATTTTTCCCTCAGTGTGGCGGACCGATCGATTGCCATTCGAACCTCGGTCGATTGTGTAATCGACTTGTGCAGTATGTCGATTACGTTTCGAGTACAGATCGTTCCAGATTTCTGGAATGATCGACTAAATACTGAGTCGGTTGCCGGTCGACTGGTCTTTTTTTCAACTTCCCGATTTTTCGGGAAATTATTGTAATGACCCCGAAATCGATTTTTTTGTTTCCACAGGTGACTGGTGTCTTAAGTGCACTACAATGATCCCCAACAAATTCTGGATCGATGTATGTGTGTGTGTGTTTTTTTTTTTAAGAAAAAAAAAGAGAAAGAAGGAAGCCAACCGCCTTCCTCACGCTTCCTTCTTTCTCTTTCCTTCCTCCTTTTCATACTTTTCCTTTATTAAACAAACTTACAAAGTTAACAAATAAAAATATTCAGTGCGAAGGACAATACCCCTTGTCACGTACAATACAGCTCGATTTGTGCCCACACCACGACGGAACATCTGCTGAGCAATACTTCGTTGTGCAGGGGACGATAGCCGTGGCGTATTCAGTAGAGAATCCTTTCCGGTCTTCTACGGCAAGAACATCCTCCGTTTACTCTGAATTTTTCCGTACCTGCTCCTCGCAGCGCAACTCCGTCAGAACCTGCATTGCAAACACGCTGGTCGCGATCCATGCTGCCTCTGATGACAGCATGACTTCCACAAGATTTCCAACGTTTATGGGTTCGCCTGCAGTAGTTTCCCATATACATCGTTGCACATCGAAACGTGGACATGCAAAGAAAACATGTTCCCCATTCTCCTGAATTCTCTGACACGTTGGGCAATCCGAGGAATCTTCATGCTTAAATTTGTGAAGATATTCCCGAAAGCATCTGGATTAGATAAGAAATGACTTGTCCATGCGATCGGTCAAGCCAAACATCCACCTTCGGTATAAGCCGATGAGTCCACCGACCTTTGCTCGAGGCATCCCACTGTACCTACCATCGCTTAATGCTGAGGTTTCGTTCTTCTCTCCTCACTTCCACCGAGCTCAGCTTAGTTGATTTTCTGCGGGTGTAGAGGCACCTACGCTCCTCCGCTAAAACTTCGATAGGTACCATCCCGGCAATGACACACACAGCATCGTTACACACTCTGCGGTATGCGCTAGCCACTCTAAGGGCACTCAACCAGTAAACTGGAACAATTTGCCGTCGTGCTGTTTGACTTCGTAATGCGTCAGTCCAGATAGGCATACCATATGTTAATACAGACGTAACAACTGACGATAACAAGAGCCTTCTCTTTTGTTTTGGCCCTCCAATGTTTGGCATAAGTCTGGCAAGGGCAGTTTTCACCGCTCCTGCCTTACTACTTGCATGTTGGGCTTGCTGTCTAAAACTAAGTCGGGCATCAATCATAATTCCCAGGTACCGTATGTAGGGCTGGGAAGTTAGTTCGTGCTCACCGATTTGCAGCGTAATTGTCTCCAATTTCTTTCGGCTCGGGATGAGTAGTGCTTCAGTCTTATGCTCCACAAGTTGTAAACCAATCGAGTCCATCCATTGTTGTATCTTCTTAAAAACTTTCTCGAATATGAGCTGGAGCATGGAAAGGTGTTTTTTCATGATGATAATGGCCACATCGTCCGCAAAAGCTACGAGCTTTGCCCCCGCCGGCAATGCCAGTTTGAGCAGTTCGTCATATACGATATTCCACAGAAGGGGCCCCAAGACTGAGCCTTGAGGTACACCCCCCAGTCACCTTATATGTTTTGGGACCTACCTCTGTGTGATATCTGAGTACTCTGTCGGTAAAGTAATTGCCTACCATCTTTTGCAAATATCCCGGTACTTCCACCTTCGACAATGCCGCCAGGATGGAATCCCACCGTACCGAGTTGAAGGCATTCTTGATGTCGAGGGTAACAACCAAACAATGATGTTTCGTACCTCCTTTCCATCGCCTGCCATCGATTGCTTTCTTCGCTGTTTGGACCACCAGGTCTATAGCATCCAACGTAGATCGTCGCCGTCTGAAGCCGTATTGAACTTCGGCCAATAGGGGTTCCACCACTGCCTCAATTCTCTGATGTATAATGCGCTCCAGGATCTTGCCCGCGGTATCCAGCATACAGAGTGGACGATATGATGACGGTTCGTCCGGAGGCTTTTTTCCCTTAGGAAGCAGTACGAGTCTCTGTTGCTTCCATCTACTGGGGAAGATACCTTCCTGAATGCAAGCATTGTACATATCGAGAAAGATTCCAGGTGCTGCATTAATGGCGGCCTTCAGTGCTATGTTTGGCACGCCATCGAGACCAGGGGCCTTGTTGTTGCCCAGTCTACTACGGTGATGGCATCGGTTGACTCTTGAGTCGCGCCATAACCACCTTGTGCGGTCTGCCCCAAGGTTCCTTATGCACTTCCTCCAAAAGCTCGTTCCAACAGTCTCGTTTGCGAAGCTTTATGGCCTTGGCGAGTTTACGCTTAGCGGCTTTATACTTCACTTCCAGGCTTTCAGGATTGGACTTCCTTGCGCGTTGCCAGGATCTTCTCGCTGCGAAACATTCCCTACGGAGGGTCGCAATTTCATCGCTTCACCAATACTCCGTTGGCCGTCGGTTTCCACTAAATGTCCTGGGCATAGTGGCATCGCAGGCGTCGGTGACTCTCCGCATGACTCCGTCTACTTTTTCTGTGGTATTGCTACCGTTTATGGGGTCAGTCTTCAGTGCTATACGGAAGGTGGTAATGTCGAATTTTCTTACATTCCAGCCGAGTCCGTTTGTTCGTTCTGATGTGGGCGCGGACCTCCGGTCAACAGACACCTCCCAGAGTACCGCTCTATGATCACTGGTAGTATAGATCTCACATACCTCCTTTCCTTTGAGAAGGCTACTGCTGACAAAGGTGAGATCTATAATTGAGCGCGCTTGTCCTCTGCGACATGTTGGTTCACTTCCATCGTTCAATAGGACAACATCTAAAGTCGAGAAGGCTTCTAGCTTCCCGCCGCAATGGCCACCGGGAAATGCTGTTTCGCATCCATCACGAGTCTATCTAGAAATGCTGTGAAGTCTTGATAACAAAGGCTTGGTGGTGCATAGCAGCTATAGAAATAGATACCATTCACCTTGGCCCCAACAAATCCACTATTCGACACCATCGTATGCTTCAAACGGTAAACCACCGCAGGACCAAATGACGGCTTTATTGCTAGATCGTGGGCTGTTGCGCAGTGAGCAAGGTTCATCTGGAACACTCGCACTATGGCTGTGTACCTTCTGGAGTGCACCCTGATAGACTGGACATTTGATGCTACCAGTTACATGGGCATGGTCTTTCGTGGGCTCCAGTTCTACACATAAGACGCATTTCGGAGACGCTTTACAATCGGAGCTTCTGTGTCCTTTTTCGCCGCATTTATAACACAGGTCTGATCGGTCAATCGATCTCTTGCAATTAACGGCAAGATACTCGTACTGCCAACACTTGAAGCACTTCATCGGCCTTACCACTGTCACAGTACGGGCATATACTAGGCTTATTCGTATTTTACTACCCTTGCTCAATACGTTCCTTGCCGTACCTGTAGGAAGTATTACTGTAGCTGTTTGTGTTCCTCTGTATGACTTCCGAAGGCTCCTGATGACACTCAGTGGGACGTCACGGTCCGCGCCGTCAGCTCTTCTCAAGGCATCGAGAATATCCTCTTTGGTTGTGACCTCATCAAGGTCTCTTATTTCCAGTTCTTCTTGTGGTTCTTTATTGAAGACTGTTGCGCCATTTTTCACGGCTCCAACCAGGGCCTTCTCCAGCTCAATGGTTTGTTCTTTCTTTCCTCTGGCAAGAATTAACAGAACATCTCCTGCGGCTGTTTTGCGTATTTTGTCCACGCATGCGCTAGCCGCATAGATACTCTGGTCTTTCTTTATTCGGCCCAAATTTCGGAGTACATCTCCGTGCCGGTCGGACGAATAATCAGCGCATCGGGTCGGATAGCTGTTTTCTTCTTCGGTTTAGGCTTACTCTGGGTAACTCCTGGGGGTTTTCGGACGGCCTCCATTTTTTCTTTCCTCTCTTGCTCTTCTCCCAAACACTATCATCGTCTTCCATCTCCGGATTGGATACTTCGTCCGTGGCCCTGTTTCCACTTGGTGAAGTCTCATTACTCACCAGCTCCTCCACATTCATGGGTACTGTTGTTAGAGCGCTCTTGAGGTTCTTTCCTGCTGTGTCATTGGGCGGCCTTATCTCCTTTTTTGATCCCGTCTTGTTGGTGTAGCTTGGGATGTTCCCGGTCTCTCGATGGGATCATGGCCGCTCTGTTGATTTGCCTGGAACAATCTGGCAACTGGCGGTGTCAGCCATGCCGCTGCTGGCAAGGGTGTTTTGAATCCTCCACTTTCCGCCATGGCTCTTATCCGCTTCGCGGATGTTGGGATCTTCCGAGCAAGATTTCGGATCTCTTCGTTGATCGTTCTTCGATTTTTATCGGTAAGAAAATTCACTAGCGTTGCCAGATCATTTTCCTGCTGACCCCATGTCGCCTTCATCGTAGTTTGTAATCCACTTGTAGCATTTGGGGCCAAGTGGGCCACCCGGAGACAATCAAGGAATGGTCGGCTCTTCCCATAATCCCAGGAGCCAGGGCCGGCCACCAGGGCTTTCACCTGATCGGAACCGACGGCGGAATTTCCCTTTTGGGGGTTGTCCGCGTGGGATACAATTGTGTTATCACTGTGCATGTTTGCTTCATAGGCTGTTATAGAGAGCCCACCCTTGGCACCCTTGTTTTCGGGAGTTAGGTTTCTCCCATGTGTGTATGTGCGTGTGTGTTTTTTTTTCTTCTACTCTTTCTCTATTCGTATTCACCCACGTAACCGCTGGTAGGCATTACTTCATGGGCAATACTACGGATCAGAGTACCCACCCATTGCGGCTGGGGCCGACTTCGCCATTTCAGCTCATCGTATTTCTAATCACAGGGTAAACCTCCAGAAACCCCTGTGATACGATGGCGGGCGTCTACGGTGGAACCCGCCCCCCCTCCCGCGCGGCGGGTCGCGTTCGGTCCCGGCTCACGGTCTCACTTCATGGATACCGCCGATAGCACACACGGAATGTTCCTGCCATCGGTCGAAGTCCGTGAGAAAATATTTTTCAGAAAAAATATTTGCAGTGAGCGGGAATCGAACGCGGGACCTTTAGAATAGTAGGCAGACACTCTACCCACTACGCCAAAGCCCCGTCACTTGTATGTATGTGTGTGTGTGTATGTTTGTGTGTGACCAAAAACTTTGTTCAACGTTTTCGAAGAAACCAACGTAGCGATTTAAGTTTTTTTTTTCATCGACGCCACTTACTATTCTCCAGCTTTGAAAGGAACCATTTATGCGAAAAATGTTTCGTTCAATTGTTACCAACGCATCCAATGGTTTATATCGCTGTATCGCAAAAACGGTTCGAGGTACGAAAAAAAGTGTTAAATGAAAGATGTTCCTCGAAACGAAATACACATTTGACGTTTTATGACTTATTTTGATAACACCTGTAATTAATAGTAGAAACAAAAAAGATTATTTATATCGCAGTGGGGTGAGAACGGTCGAAGATATGAAAGAAATGAGTTGATGAAAATTATTCCTCACACGAAAATACATATTTGATGTTTTATAACTTTTTGTGCTAACACCGATAGTTAATAGTTATTAACAAATTTAATCGTTTAGATTGCTCTATCGGAAGAACGGTCTAAGATACAAAAAAAAAGTGTTGAATGAAAGTTGTTGCCTACCACGAAATACACACTTGACGTTTTATGACTTTTTTTGATAACACACGTAGTTAATTGTTAGTAACAAAAAACATTGTTCATATCGCAGCGGCGTGAGAACGGTTGAAGATACGAAATAAATTAGTCAATGAAACTGGTTCCACACACGAAAATACATATTTCATGTTGTCTAACTTTTTTTGCTAACACCGATAGTTAATAGCTATTAACAAATTCAATTGTTCAGACCGCTCTATCGCAAGAACGCTTCGAGATACGAAACAAAGGTTGTAATGCATGTCGTTTCATACGTAAAAATACACATTTGACGTCCCATGACTTTTTTGCCAACACCCATAGTTAATTGTTCTTAACAAATTGTATTGTTTATCTAACTACTTCATATTAAGAATTATAATTTTTGAAGTGAAACTTCTTATGGGAGGGTTTTGAAATCTCGATCGGCAACCTTTTTGGTGACGCTCACTCTAACGTAGTAAGTAAGAGTGAGAGGCCTCCGGGAATCGAGCGAGAGTGAGACGGACTACCTTACGTCTCGTCTATCGGGCGAGAGTGAGAGGCCTTCGTGTATCGTGCGAGAATGAGACGGAAGACTTTCTGTCTTTCATGTCATTCTCTGCGTTCAGGCGGCGTCGCGATCGCGGAAAACAGCTGTTGGTTTCTAACACAGTGATCATAACCAACGTATTTTGTTTTTGTGCGTGTCTTCATTACTTAAATCGAGAGTTTTGTGCAAATATGCCGAAGTCGGGTGCAGAAATGACAAAAACGTGGCGGGAGAAAAAACGGGCGAGTGAAGGAATTGATCAGAATAGAAAACGGAAAAAAAGTAGAACTGAAATTCAACGAGATAGCAAGGAAAGGAGGCAAACACGTGCTAACCTCTTACGTGACAGTGTGGAGGATAGTGTAAATAATCCAGAGAATGAACTATTAGCAACGACTTCGACTCATCCTCCTCCTGATTGTGATGTACATAGTGGTGATCGATTACAATATTCAGACTTTAATGAGTTTAAAACTGCACATAAGAACTTTCACCGTGATTTTATAAATAATCCATTCGGTTTTACGTGTTGTGTATGTGATAGATTATGGTTTAAAAATGACTTGAAGACTCTATCCGTTGAAAATGAAATTCGTATTCAACAAAAATTTCCAGAATTCAGAAGTAATAATGAGCTGGCATGCACCAGCTGTCGCCAGGCTTTGAGGAGAGACAAAATTCCAACATTGTCGAAATTGAATGGCTTTGTATATCCCCTGACCCCTGCACATCTTCCGAAGTTAGATTTAGTGTCCGAGAGACTCATTTCTCCTAGAATTCCAATTATGCAAATTCGCAGATTGCGTCATGTGCATGGACAATTTGGAATTTTGGGGCAGGTGATCAATGTTCCAGTGGATGTCAATACAATGGTCAATCACTTGCCCAGGAACATTGACGACGATCACTGTGTTTACGTTCATATCAAGAGAAAAAAAATTCATCGATCAAGCTACTTGACAGGTTTAATAAACAAGAGAAATATTAAAATATGGCTAAGATGCTTAGTACCAAGTCCATTGTATCAACTGTACGACATCAAAGTTGATGAATCTTTCTTTAATGAGGATTGTGTCGTTCATCAGATACCTATAGATGAACTGAGTGAAGACATCCCCATGAAGGAGAGCCTGTTCGCCCAGCAACACACATTACTCTGGCATGACGATAAATATTTGAGGATTGCTCCTGGAGAAATGAATGTCCCTCACAGTCTATTATTTGATGAGCATGCAGAAGAGTTATCTTTCCCTACTATCTATCTCGGACAATTCCGGCGCTTTAGTGAAGATCTCAATGTGACTCCATTCATGATGGCTACCAGTGAGCTAAGGAGATCTGATCGACGTGGGGTTACACCGCATCATTTACTCTATATGGCAATGAAAAGTATGAGGTTTAGAGTCCGTGACAGTCTATCCATTGCAAAAATTACACGTGAACCAATTCAATCAGAGGAGTATATAAATCATTGTATAGAAAGCAACTTGGCTTTTCTACGTTGTATCCCTAACTCGACTTGGTATCGGGCTGAAAGAAAGAGAGACTTATTCGCAATGATCAGACAACTCGGAAAACTCACGTTATTCCTAACTATGAGTGCTAATGAAGTTGGCTGGCCCTCAACACAATTTTTTGTTATTACAATTATTATATAAATTGAAGAATAATGGAGCAGAAATTACAGAACAAGATGTTCAGGAACTCCATTATATTGAAAAGAGCACACTCATCAATGAAGATGCTGTAACATGTGCCATCTATTTTAATAAGCTCATCAATGTTATAATGAACATACTTCAGTCCAAAAAGTCTTGTCCCTTCGGGAAATATCGTGTTGTCCATTATTTTAAAAGAATTGAATTCCAGCATCGTGGGAGTCCCCATGCACACATTCTGCTATGGCTTGAGAATGCTCCAGCGGATCCACTAGGTGCTGACGGACTAAAAGCTATTGAACTAGTTGATCCATTGATAGCAGTGGCCACTTCAAAATCGTCGGGGAACATCAAACTACAGACACATAAGCACACGTTCACATGCTACAAAAAAATAGCTGCGAACGCTCATCAAAAATGCAGATTTGAAGCTCCATTCATGCCATGGAGATACACAACTATACTGACACCAATGCAGAAAGAAGAACCAGGATTCCACACGTATAAACAACATTACAACCAATAAGAACAAACTTAGAGAACCATGACTATGCTGATATTGATAGTTTCTATCAGGGAAATGGAATACTATCAGATGATTACTACATGAATGTGCTTCGAGCTGGCATCAATCGTCCCAGAGTATGTCTTAAGAGTCAACCCATGGAAAAGTGGCATAATCCATTCAACCCATTCATTTTCAATATTTTGAAATCAAACATGGATGTGCAATTTATCACCGAAGAATACTCATGTGCTGCATACATAGTAGAATACGTCAATAAAACGAACCGTGGAATTAGCAATCTCCAACGTAACATCACTGAAATAATGGATGAACATCCAGAGTTCGATATTGTCGAAATTACTAGGAAAATGAGCGTTGACATGCTAAATACTGTCGAAATTATCATTCAGGAAGCTGCATGGTAACTTCTGCGTGAACCGATGTCAAAGTCTTCTTCAGTTGTTACCTATATTTCAACAATATGGCCGATCGAAAGACAAAGAATTCGAAAAACTCAGAAAGGACTTAATGAAATGGATGCTGATGATGATGCAACAAACATATGGAAAGAAAATTGGTTTGACAAGTACGAAAAGAGACCTGAAGAGCTAGAAGATGTCAATTTGGCCCAGTTTATTGCTCATTACACACTGAATAATCAGGGGAATTGGACACGAAGGAAAGAACCTCGGATTATTCGGTACAGAAACTACGACATGGCTGATGATTTCAATGAATACAAACGGGAAATGGTGACTTTGTATATTCCATTCCGAGACGAAGAAAATGGCATTCTTGCAGAAACTAAATTCATACAGATTTACGACAACGAAATATTGATTTTGGAGCGACATAAAGAATTCTCATCGAATTTAGATATCCAGAAAACCATCGAGATATGCCGAGAGTTGTGTCGTGAAGATGAATTAAATCAAGATGATGATGCTGAAGGAGACAACGTAGGTCGCCTTTTTCCTGAAGCAAATCCTTTTCAAGAATTGTATAACGCTGACCACATAATGAACGACGATCTGCGGTTAGCAACACTTAACAAACTGGGTGCTATCGCAAAGAAGAGGGATAATTTAATGTCTAATGAACAATTTTATGAACTAATGAGAATGGCCAATCAGAGGCAGAAAGCACTCCTGATGCATGTGATTGCTAATCTCCTCTCATCAAACCGATCACCACTCCAAGTTTTCTTCACTGGGCCAGCAGGATGTGGGAAGACATTCCTCATGAGACTCCTCATGGAAATTTACAACCGCTTCACAGATAATGATGGTTTTTGCAATACTTACATCGCATGTGCATCAACAGGAAAGGCTGCAATAGCAATTGATGGTACGACAATCCACACTGCATTGAAAATATCCCTTTCCAAACTATTACCATTATCAATTGAAGTGGCCCAACAGTACAGAATGCTCTTCAAATACGTCCAAGTTATACTCATCGATGAGGTCAGTATGGTAGGAGCGGAATTGCTGTCTCAAATTGACGCACGGTTAAAACAAATAACAGGAAATTTCCAAGATAATTTTGGAGGAATGGATATCATTTTCATAGGTGATTTGCGTCAGTTACCTCCAGTGCGTGCTATACCCATCTTTCAAGCAACAAAACGACGCATAGCAGCACCAACACTTTGGCGTGACTTGAAGTTCTATGAATTGGATAAAGTCATGAGACAAGCGAATGCTGATTTCTCCTCTTTATTAACTAAGATTGGAAATGGCGAAGAATTGGATCAAGATCAAATACACCTAATCGAATCTCGTTTTTATACAAGAGAGGAAGCAGATCGTCTTTGTCCACATGGAATTCGGCTATATTTGACAAATAATGCTGTAAACGAATACAATTTGACAATTCTTAATTCTGCAGAGAATAAAACAGTCTCAATAGCTACTGATGTATTCACCGGCTGCCACAATGCTGAGCAACAATCATTTGTACGACAAAAATTGCATTAAAAAACGGTAATAGACACTGGAGGTCTGCCCTACGAGATAATACTGGTGTTACATAAATGGTATATAATAACAACCAATCTGGATGTCTCGGATGGTTTAGCAAACGGCGCAGTTGGTAAACTAGTTCATATCGAAACTGATGAGGCAGGGGCAGTAACTCGTGTGTGGCTGGAATTTCCAGATTCACCAAAGACTGGGCAGAAGATCCGGAGAAAAGCTGCTGCGTCCATCCAAGCAAACAACATCAGCCACACGGCAGTTCCCATTGCACGAAGAACTTCTACGATATATATGAACAATAATAAAACGATTTTCGTCAAAAGAAATCATCTGCCATTGGTATCAGCGTGTGCTATTACTATCCACAAGTCTCAAGGTGGTACGTTTAATCAAATCGTCTATGAATACGAAAAGACACATTCACAACAACTCCTTTACGTAGCCTTGTCTCGTGTCACAAGTATACAGGGATTGTACATCGTTGCGAAGGATGGAAAGAGCAAATTTTATCATGGACGGAAAAAAGCTCAATCAATGGACAAGCCACAATCAGAATTTAGAAGATTATCAACAAATCCATTGATAACTTTGACTGACATTCTCCGAGAGTTCATCAGCAGACCAGGCTTATCAATAAAAACCCTCAATTGCCAAAGCTTAGGAGCTCATAGCGGAGATTTCAATGATCCGGTGATTCTACGGTCTAATATATTGATACTTTCAGAGACTTGGAAGGAAAACGATCAAGAAATTGATGTTCCCAATTTTAATTGTGTCGTACAGTTCAAAAGACATAATGTGAGAGCAGGGGGTGTTGTAATACTTTGCAATACTGCTCATGGAAGGAACATCATGACACCCAATATGGACCTGTACTTGAAACAACTAGAATCGCTTTCAATTGGGTTGTCATCTGTTGGAGAAATGTGTGCAGCTGAATGTCGCACAGAAAGCGGACAGCGGATTATGCTTATAGCACTCTATATTTCACCAAATCAGAAGATGGCGAAAATAATAGAGTTTATTCACCTTCACTTGCTGCCGTATATTCCAGTGGGGGCTGCAGAAGTTGGAGTAGAGCTGGACAAAATACCTATGATTCTAGCTGGAGATTTTAATGTTAATTTTGCTTCAGAGGATTCCAAGCCATTAATTCAGTTCTTGCAACAGAAATTGTCATTGGAAATGAACAATTCACCAATTGAATCGACTACACGCCATGATACCACGATCGATGCAGTTTTCTCACGTTACATCGAAAATTAAGAGTCAAGAGTCTTCATTACTTATTTTAGTTACCACAAACCTATCATTTCGTTCATGAAGACTCTACCAGAGAATGAAGGTGAAGCTGATTGAGATTTAATTCATCATATTCATACTAATATTATTGTATCTTGAAAAAAGTATAGTTATTATGATGAATAAATTAATATTTACTATCAAGAAGTGTTTGACACGTGATTAAAATGATTCCTCTCCCTCTAAACATAGAAAATTGAATAATCCTTGCCGATCCAATCATTCAGTTTCACTTCTATCGCGTGTCTTCATGACACACCATTTTTTTTTAATATTCAGAAATTTCGAAAACTTTATGTTACCTCAGAGGTAGATGGGGTAACCAGGCGGACGAA
This sequence comes from Asobara japonica, assembly GCA_026005395.1. Classification (NCBI taxonomy): domain Eukaryota; kingdom Metazoa; phylum Arthropoda; class Insecta; order Hymenoptera; family Braconidae; genus Asobara; species Asobara japonica. The sequence continues at coordinate 485,584 of BQMI01000077.1, forward strand.
TTCCAGTTGAATAGTTTGATGGGCTTAAAAATCAAACTACAGTGATCCTGTGCAGTAATTATTATCGCAATTCCAATTATGGATATCACTGTTAAGTTTGGTCATCACAACGATTGCGTGTTTATGCTGTACTGAAATATCAAATCGGGAAGTTTTGATTGTGCGCCGTAGGGGCACACACATTTGCACACCACTAGTTTTATCTATACATACCTTGAAGGGATAATCGTGGGCCCAGAAAAGATCCCAGTCAGATTTATTGGTTCCTCGACGGTAACCTAGTTTATCCAAAACAGTGATTACGTGTTTCAGGTGTCCCTCGTCTTCATTTTTCGTGTACACCCAATATAAGGGTTTTGAATCGTTAATTGCTGACGAGAGCTGTGTCTCGATTAAACTGTCATAGTAGTGAAAAAATGCAACTGCAATTACGGAGAATATAGCTGGCATCAACATTACGCTGTAAATTGCTTTGATCGTAATCATCAATTTGGAGTCTTCGCGATCGCAGCTGCCAACGCCATTTCCAGGATTCTGCAACATAAGATATACTTTTGATTGGATCTTGTCTTTTCAAAACTATGAGAAGTTCTAATGTCTCGGTAATTTGAATTTTCATAGATAGTTTAACGGAGTGCTACCGTACGTCCCAGTTCGGATCATGCATCCGTACGAACAGAGGTACTGAGGGATTTTTGGAAAATTTGTAACATATTGTTTTCGAGAATTCCTGCCGTCTATTTCGACGTACTTCCTTTTGTAGTTGCAACGTTCGATATTGTAGCAACTACAAAACATATGGTAACGCTTACCATATTTATGCATATGTGAGCAAAATTTTGTCGAACGATTTCTCCCAGACAAATTATGCGATTTGGTTTTTTTATACTTATTGGATAGGTTGCCGCCTAAGTTAGCCCTGATTAGATTTTGAACATAATCGACCCACCGGTCTTATGGTTACGGTAGAAGTTCGATTATCCGAACTGATTCTGCTGTATCCGAACGTTCGGTTATCCGCAGACTGTAGGGTGTTGATCGCGGCACTTTCCTTCTGCACTTTGTTTCATGATCAGTTATGGGTTGCCCTCAGCAGTGTGCACTAATCTGCACCAAACCCATGCTATTTCCTTGCATTTTTTCAATTTGTGATGGCTTCAACGTCAACTTCTTCGGCTTCTAAGCGGAAGCGTAAAGTTCTGACCATAGGAAAAAAAATTGAAATTCTCTAGACGTTAGACAAGAGTGAAACTACTGTATCTTTAGCACGCTTTTACGACAGCATTCTGCTCATTTATTTTTTACTATGTACAATCTTGTCAGGAAAACTTGTGTTCCGATTATCCGTACTTTCGATTAACCGACCCAGCCTTGGTCCCAATTGGTTCGATTAATCGAGGTTCTACTGTATACGGCCTGTAGGCCAAACAAAATCAAAGGCCTTCTCCCTATCCAGGAGAAGAAGAACGGTATATTCTTTCCGGTCTTTTGCGGATTTAATATCATGGTAATTCTGACCAGCTGATTGCAGGTCGAGTGTTCTGATCAGAATCCAAATTGATTCGTAGGCATTAGTTGTAACTCTTCTATGGGTTTTTTGAAACGAGCGTACTTCACCATACGACCGGCATCATCGTCACATTCGTTACATTATTAACTTCCCGATCCTAGGGAAGTTATTGTTATGGGTCTGAAAATCGAAATTGGAAATTTGGCTTGATCTCCACGTTTCATGACCCCTAGGAACGTTTCCGCCTAACTTAGCCCTGATTAGATTTTGAAAACAATCCACCCAGCGGTTTTATAGTTATTAATAAATGAATTGTTGATATCGCTGCATCGTGAGAACGATTGAAAATACGAATGAAATTATTAAATCAAATTTGTTCCATACACAAAAATAGATATTTAATACTGTATAACTTTTTTGGCTGCCACTGATAGTTTATTGTTATTAACAAATTCAATTGTTTAGATCGCTATATCGCAAGAACGGTTAGAGATACGCAACAATGTATCAAATGGAAGTCGTTCCACACGTAAAAAATACACATTCGTGTTACGTCCAAACTTGTGTTTGAACAAGGATTACAAGGTCAATTACGGATCTTGGTAAGGGCCAATCACTTCAAAACACTGCATGACGCGTGTGCAGGCGCCATTGATTTCGAGAAAACTATCTCTGGCTCTCACAAAGGGAAGAGTGTAGGGTCTTCTCCACACAAAAGCTTAACAGGGGAAACAGATTCTCCATTGGCCGACAGTCCATCGGAAATTGTTTCAATTGTGGAACAAGCGGTCATATGGCTACAGATTGTCGTAACGCTCAAGAAGGTCAGCGAAAATCGACACTACCAGTCGCAACCGAACGTCGCAGTATCAACGCTTTTGGTAATGTTTGTAAATATTGCAAATATTCGGGTTATGAGATCACTCATTTATTAACTGATTAATCTAATCACTGATTGCAAAAAACTGAAAAAGAAATTAGGAGTGACAGATGGACAGAAAATTTGGATTGGAAAACCAAAAACTGGAGATATCTCAAAAAAATCCGAACCAAATTACAACCATAACAGCAACGAAAAGATTGATAAAATAGATGAAGATCAAGTTTTACCGGTTGGAGCATACCAGGTTATGATGTTGGAACCTTTAGAAAGAGAGGAAGCGTCCATCGCCAACAAAGGCATGATTATACCAGCAACATCAACGGAAAAAATTACGTCATAAATTAGTTCAGGGCACGGAGATAAGCCTGGTGTTCGGGGGCTTAGAGGAATATCAGGACAGGATGTAGCAACTCTGGGAGAGGCTGTGATATACATACCAATTGGAAACAAAAAATTGGGACATGTGTCCCAGGTGGTACCGGAAACATTCCCTTGTTTGGGGCGAATCCTAGGGGAAGATTTTTTGGCTTCGCCTAGTTTGAAGGTGGAGACAATCCATGGACACGAACTGGTGGTCAATGGGCAGAAGTTTAACCTGTTTCCAGATAAGGAGCCCAGAAAATTTGAAGCTAGATCCAAGGTTTTAATCCAGGTACCCACAGAAGATAAGCACACTGTAATTGTGCGGAAAAAGCAGCTGACGTCTGGAGTCTTTCTGGGGGAATGTCTCACCAAAGCTAGAAATGGCCATGTAATTGTTTGTCTCGTGAATACAAACAACGAGGATACATAAATTCAATTACCAACGGTCGAACTGGAAAAGTTACCATTATATCAGGATGATGATGGTAAAAAGTTCAAAAAAGAGTTTATTGAATGATCGCGTCAAACTTTTGCATGAAAATTTGAGGTCATCTCACTTGAATGAGGAGGAAAAAATATCGCTCATAGAAATCTTGGAAAATTTCAACTCCACGATGCAGTTACCAGGCGGTTCCCCAGGAAGTGCCAATCATCTGGAGCATGGGATTCCACTAAAAACAAACTCAGCGCCAATTAAGGCTAAGCCGCATCGATTACCAAATTCTCAAATGGGAGAAGTTGATCGCCAGGTGCGGGAGATGCTGCAAAATGGGGTTGTGCGCCCTAGTAAAAGCCAATGGAACGCGCCTTTGCTGGTTGTCCCGAAGGAACTGGATGCATGTTGTAAGGTTAAGTTCCGTGTGGTTCTTGATTTTAGGCGCCTGAATGACGTAACACTTAGAGATTCATTTCCTTTGCCAAATGTTTTTGATATGTTAAACCGATTGGGGAACCCAAAATATTTCTCAACATTGGTCTTGGCTTCCGGAATTCATCCGATTCCTGTAAAGGAGGAGGACAAATGTAAGACTGCATTTTCTACGCCATATGGGTATTACGAGTTCAATCATATGCCGTTCGGGTTGAAGACAGGAACAGCTCATTTCATAGGCTGATGATTTCTGTGTTGACGGGGGTTCAAGGAATTCGATGCTTCGTTTATCTAGATGACATCGTAGTCTTTGGACAAAGCCTGGAAGAACACAATAAGAGGTTGACAGAAGTTTTAGTCCTGCCAACGATCGAGTATCATTCATATTTGAAGCGAACGAATAAATCAATGGTTATTCATGGAGCCACCCAGCAGTACGTGCCAATGACTGAGGAATAAGTAGGTCAATGTAAGCGGTTACGTACTAAGTAGACAGTACTTGTGTACCGATTCTTTCCCTATTCAGAAGGTCAAAAGTACGAGCCCTTGCGAACTACACATGTACATGAATCCAGAGAAAACTTCAAAAGCCGGCTGAAAGCGGCATGATTCTTCATAGCTCCAGAGCCTGAGGGAATAGTGGTCAATTGTAGAAATCGGGAAAACCGATTGGCGCTTCAGGGATCAGGGATTCTGCGAGTTGAAGATTTTTGTGAAGTAGTAGCTTCGGATTTCACAATCAAATGCCAGAATACTCATATTACCCAAACTAATAGACTTAATGTTTTTCAACTATATCATAGATCTCGTCAAGGCACACATTTTGAAAAGAACAACAAAATCGGTTGAATAATTATCAAGAAATAAAATAAAAACCGTGACAACGCAAAAATTGAAATCGAGAAAACTAATGAAACCATCAAATCGCCATTCAATAGGGTTCTCCACCACAACAAGGGGAACGTTTCTTCCGAATTTCAAGTTTTTATGACAATTTTTGCGGTCGCTAGAGTGCGAACAAACGCAAAAAGTAAAACGAAAGTCAAAAGTGAAAAAACAGGAATATCTCATTTTACTCAAAATAATTCACTCAATGTTTTCCAGCTATATCATACATCTCGTTAAGGCGCACATTTTGAAAAAACAACAACAAAACCCGTTCAATAATTATCGAGAAATAAAATAAAAACCGTGAAAATTAAAGAATTAAAATCTAGAAAACTAATGACACGATCAAATCGCTATTTGAGAGGATTCTTCACCACAACAATAGGAACCTCCTGTTCAAATTTCAAGTTTTTATCTCAATTTTTGCAAACACTAGAGTGCAAAAAGCAAAGACAATTGTAAAAAACAGAAAAATTGAAATATGCCCGATTTCTTGTGAGCAACCTACTAGATGTTTTTCGACCATTCCTTGGATCTCATTGAGATGCACCTTTTGATAAAAAAGAAATTAAAAAATGTTCATTAGTTTCATAGATATGAACAATCCAAGAAAAAAAATGAAAAAATCGATTTCTAAGACACATACCGGCAGATTTCACTGAAATTGCGCGCACAGCTAGACGTACTCAATACCAATCACTGACAATTTTTTCATATTTTATCCTCAAAATTTAGTCCTTTTTATGTTCAATTTTGTAAGCGAAGATTTTCGAAAAAAATTGACACATACAAACACTATGCTCAAACTTCATATTTTTACGTTTCAACCCATTATATATCGTTTACAAGCATAATTAGCGAAAGTGAAAATTGACCGATTGCAATAGTTCCATTCGGAAGCAAACAATATGAATATCTCATATTACCCAAACTAATAGACTCAATGTTTTTCAACCATATCATAGACCTCGTCAAGGCACACCTTTTGAAGAAAAACCAAGATCGGTTGAATAATTATCGAGAAATAAAATAAAAACGGTGAAAACAAAAAAATTGCAAACTAGAAAACTAATGATACCATCAATTCGCCGTTCAATAGGGTTCTTCACCACAACAAAAGGACCCTTTGTTCCAAATTTCAAGTTTTTATTTTCTCCTTTGGGGACGCTAGCGTGCGTACAACAGCAAAAAACAAAGAAAACTGTAAGAAAAATGAAAAATTGAAATATCCCCAATTTCTTGTGAGCAACCTCCTAGATGGTCTTCCACCATTCCCTGAATTTCATGAAGACGCACATTTTCATCAAAATGAAATTAAAAAATATCCATTAGTTTCTGCGATATGAGCGATCGAAGAAAAAACAAAAAAAGTCGATTTCTAAGAAACTTACAGACAGATTTCACTGAAATTGCGCCCACAGCTATATGTACTCAATACCAATAATTTATATTTTTGTTCAGATTTTATTCTTAAAATTTAGTCCGTTTTATGTTAAATTTTGTAAGCGAAGATTTTCTGAAAAAATTGATGCATACAGACACTATGCTCAAACTCCGTATTTTTACTTTTCAAACCATTATATATCGTTTACAAGCATAATTAGCGAAAGTGAAAATTGACCGATTGCAATGCTTCCATTCGGGAGCAACAACAGAAAAATTGAGATATATCCAATTTCTTATAAGTATCCTACTACATGTTCTTCGGCCATTCCCTGGAACTCGTTTTAATGCGTTCTGTTTCGCATAATTTCGTTAACTACACTGGTTTGAAAAAGAACGCTAAGAAACTGACAAAGAACGCCAAGCTTGTATGAATAAAATCAATAATAAGGTCCAAAAAAAACGTCGGGACCAACGTACTTGGCGCGGTTTCTGAAAACGCCCATGAGGTGAGAGTAGCTATTCACTGTCGATATAGGTCCTACATTATAAGACTACCTTGAGCGTCTATCCCCGGAAACAAAATCATTGGTGACTCATTATAGCAAACTTATTGATCTGTGGAAACCCCATTAGCCAATGGTACAACGTAAATTTCCCTAATCCCAGGCTTGCACTTCTGGACAACTCTGGGTCTAATCCATGAAAGAATTCTGACTGATTGGAGTAAAATATATAATCTCATAATCGGTAAATATCTCCTGCGGCAATATACTTTCTGATTCTGAAGTATGATTCAGGATGCAGAACTTCTAAGCTAAGTCCACGTTAGAATGGAAAACCGCGTCAAGTACGTTGGTCCCGACGCTTTTTTTGAACTTTTCAACTTCCCGATCTAGGGAAGGTATTGTAATGACCCCGAAAATGAAAAGTCTCAGATCAATGAAATTTTCACATTTCTCGACGTTTCACATCAGCCCGACACGATTTTAGAGGAGTGGTCGTATGTGTGTGTGTGTGTGTGTGTGGACACAAACTTTGTTTAACGTTTCCGAAGTTTGCGCACCGTAGCGATTCACGTTTTTTTTTATCGACGCGACTTACTGTTCTCCAGGTCTGACAGGAACGATTTATGCGAAAAATCATTTGTTCTATTGTTATTAACAAATTCAATTGTTTATATCGCTCTATCGTAAGAACGGTTTGAGATTCGCACTCTAGCGTTCGCAAAAACTGTGATAAAACCTTGACATTTGGACCGCAGGTTCGTTTTGTTATGGCGAAGAACCCTATTGAATGGCGATTCAATGGCATCATTAATTTTCTAGATTTCAATTTTTTCATTTTTACGGCTTTTTCATTTCTCGATACGTATTCTTCCTTTTTTTATCCAAAATATGTGCCTTAACGAGATCTATGAACTGGTTCACCAGCATTGAGAGAATTACTTTGGGTAATATGAGATATTTCTGTATTTGCTTCCGTTCACCTGGAAAAAGATTTTTCACTACTAGCACATTTTCATTTTGTGTGCTATCAGAAGATTCGGAAGCTTACCACCAATGAAGTTGGGGGAAATAAAAGAAAAGGTGACATATTTGACACATTTGAAGGGCGGGACCCGAGGCCCGCCTGCCTGTTTTTTATTTTATTTATACAAGCTGGGCGTTCTTTTTCATTGTTAGCATTTCTTCAAACCACTGGAGTTGGCGAAACTGTGCACAACTGAATGTATTAAAATGTGGACGTTTTTTCAAAAAATTTGTTTTTGATTTTTGTGGGATTTCTTTTAATTTTTCAAAAACTTAGAATTATAAACCTCACATCTATCAAACATTCATTCTTGTATATCACAGACCTGTAAACCACCTTCAGACGATTCCGATGTGTTAAATGATTAATTTAATCAAATAGGTTGATAACTTCCTGGTACCCCTGGCGCAACCCCCCCCCCCCCCCGACCATACGCGCCAGTCTACCGTGATAACTATAAAAGTTTTTTCCGCAATGAATATATAAGAGGTCCATTGAAGGCCGTTCATAGTCACCTATCAATGACCTCCAAACGATTCTGCGTCGTTTAATGCGTCATTGAATTTCCGATTTTGGAATTTAAGAAATGAAGCTGCTAACTTCTGTGAATTTTTTTCAAATTTTTAAAAAAAACATAACTATAAAACTTACATCTATCAAACATTGATTATTATATGCCAGAGACATGTAGACAACCTTCAATCGATTCCAATGGTTCAAATAATTAATATAATCAAATAGGTCGATAACTTGCAGGTGCCCGTGGCGCCCCCTGTCCCCTCGCGACAACATACCATCATAACACTTTTTTGCGCAATTGATGTGTAATAGATCCATTGAAGGCGGTTGGTAGTCTTCTATCATTAACCTACAAACGATTCTGTATCATTTAATGGGCCATTAACTTGCCTATCATGAAATTTAGGAAAACAAAAGTGCTAACTTCCGAGAAATTTTCATAAATATTTTAAAAAGTCATAATTATAAAACTTATATCTAACAAACACTGATTCTTGGCTATCACCGCCCTGCAAACAACCTTCAAACGATTCAGATGGTTCAAATAATTAACTGAATTATTAAATAGCACGATAACTTCCTAGTGCCCAGTTAGAGGTTTGGTTTGAGATCTAGTTACAGATAGTTTGAGGAGATCTAGTGAGGTATAATCTAGTGAGAATTACCAACTGCATAAGCGAAATGGATGCCCTAGACGGATTCATAATAATCGAAAACCCGAAAAATGTGCATAATAGCTCGTTGCTATGGGTCCATCTTTGTTAACGTTCAACTAATTCAACCAATAATTGCACCAGTGGAAAGTTCATACACGATTTATGTGATGTAACTCAGAGCAGTTTTTATCTAAATGATCGCGTAAATTGATTATTAAAGAAAATAGATTGGAGGCTGTGGAGGAGGAAGTTGTGTGGTGTATAGATACTTCGTCGCTCTGGGTGATCTTTCGTGGTCGTGAACTTGGCCGATACAAGTTCCCGCGTATCTCGATCTTCAAAGACGGGTTTGAAAAGAAAAGACTAGTGTGAGTAAATCAGTGTGACCCGTGAGGTTCACACCGCAAAATTGCCGATTTGCGAATTTGGAACTAACCCATTTATCAAGCAGATAATTAAGAATATTTGACTAGGCACATAGTGAACATGAGGACGAGTATTATGCAGGGCACTGGAATGGGAGTCACATGCCAATAGGTTAACCCGTCATAACTTCTCAATTGTGACAATTATCGAAAAAGTCCCTAAGTAAACCGGATCTACCATGTACGTGTGATGCTCCACGGATCGCATCATTAACTCACACAGATAAACATCTCGCTCAAAATGGTTGGAAACGTTTCTAGGTGTCATGAAACGTGGAGATCAAGTGAAATTTCCAATTTTGATTTTAAAAGATAGAAGCTCGTGGTGTACAAATGTGTGTGCCCCATACAGTGCATAAACAAAACTTCCCGATTTGGTATTTCAGCACAGCATAAGAACGCAACCATGGTGATGAGCAAACCCAAAAGTGATATCAATAATTGAACTCGTAACTAATAATGACGGCACGTGATCGATTTAGTTTGATTTTTAAGCCCATAAAAATATTCAACTGGAATTCATCCGCCTAGTTACCCGCTCTACCTCTCTACTTTCCCGCTCTTGGACATCCTTCCCGCAATTGTCGACATATTCATTCGCCAACTATATTATATTTCTACGTCTCATTCTCGATGATAGTTATATGTAGTCATACTTGTGATGTGCACATCACAACGTTTCAAAGTAAGTATTTAAAATTTTCCCGCGTACTCCCTCTTTGGGGTGCCCCGCTCTCGGCTAGCTCCATATTATTTCATTGTGTATACGCATCAAAACGTTTTTCTTTCTTGTTAACAAAGAAAATCACAATAAAATCATTGAATAATGCCGAATTGCAATCATCGCTCTAGATCACGATCAAGATCAAAATCGATATCGAGAAAACGTTCTCGAAGAGAGAAACAGGACAAAAAGTTTAATGACCTTCAAGAGCAGATTGCTAACCTCACAAAGATTGTTTCGGCGTTGGCAGAATCTAAACAGAAGAATGATTCTGATGTTAATGCAATTGCAGGTGAATCAAATATTAATAATAATAAAGCTCGATTAGTCTATCACTCCACACGAGGTTAGAGGGCTAGAAGTCCACACGACTCTAGCAGGGGCTTTTTCGATTGTGGAGCTCAACAAGAACACAACACAAATCGTACATAATAAGTGTTCCCCATCACTCGATATTCTCAATCCTCCTTGTTCATTTAGCCTCTGTATTTTTACAGATGGCAACGAAGAAAATGACCAGAACCTGAATAATATTCAGGTAGCTGAGGAGAGAGAAGAGCCAGCATTAGATGATCATTCAAGGGATACTGCGCTGAAGGCTCTGGGAGTGCACCTGAACGAATCAAAATTCAAGAAGGTGGAATATCATCCAGAATTGAAGAATACATGGGGTAAATGGATCAAACAGGGTCTTCCCCCGAAAAATAAAACAGAAATTTTGGAACAGTACAATCGAAAAGCGGAGTTGCATGTAGAGGCACCCAAGCTCAATTTGGAAATTGTCCTAATGCTGACGGAAATCGCAAAAACGCGAGATCAGCATTTTGTAGAACCGCAAAATTGCGTTGGCACAGCCTTGACAGCTTTGGGAGCGGCGGTGTCCCTCATTATTGACCCTCCAGAGGATGGAGTTAACGAGAATGTCCTCACTGACTACCTCAGTCACGCCGGACAGATATTGTCGGATGTCTTCCATCAACAGTCTGTTGCTTGCAAGTCCTTTATAATCCCGCAAATGGACAAAAATGTCAAACCAGCCGTAGAGGGAATGTTTTCGGATGAATGGTTGTACGGAGATAACCTAGTCGATAAGATGAACAACGCCAAGGAGATTGAGAAGACTTGCGCCCAAATTAAAGATAAGTCCAAAAAAGATAATTTCAAGCCACAGGGGAACTCCTCACGTCCGTCTGCGGCCTACAAGCGGGCGGGCCAGTCAACAAAACGTCTGCTGTTCAAACCGGGACGTAGACCTTTTCAGAAGAACTACCAGAATTCGTTCCAGAACCAGCCGCACAGTACAGTGACCAGGCCAACACCCCCGACGACGACCCAATCATCGTCGAGGAAGTGATATAGGTGAAAAAGATAGCTGGTAGATTGCGCCTTTTTGAACATGAGTGGGCTAATATTACGGATGATGAATTCATCTTGAGTTGTATTAAAGGTTATAGAACTCCCTTTACACAGAAACCAAGACAAGATTTTCCAGTCAAAAAACCAAAATTCTCTATCAAGGAGGAAAACATACTTTTAGCAGAAATAGAAATTCTATTAGTAAAAGGTGCAATTGAAGAGTCTTTTCTTTATTTTTAATTTTAAAAAGTTGAATCTTTATATAAAACCTCCGCATTTTAAGCTAGAAGATATTAAAATAGCCTTGAGTCTGATGTCTAGAAACGATTTTATGGGCTCATTAGATCTGAATGATGCCTATTTTGTTGTGCCAATATGCAATGAACCTAAAAAGTTTTTACGATTTAAATTTCAAGAAAAACTCTTTCAATTTTGTTATTTACCTTTTGGACTATCAATCAGCCCATATATTTTCACAAAAATTATGAAGCCCGTAATGAATATTTTGTAATTCATCCAAAACAATTAGAAAGGAAAAATTCTTAGCTTTAAAAATTAATGGAGGAAATTATGAAGGAAAAATATTCATTCAAACTAAATTAAGCAATACTTTAGAATGGTGGAAAAGGAATGTTGTAATTAGTTCAAATAATATTAGGACACAAACATATTCTCTTGAAATTTTCTCTGACGAGTCATTAACGGGCTGGGAATCCTTTTGTGAAGGACAAAGTACCTTTGGTTTTGGACTATTGCGGGAAAGAAAAATCACATTAATTTTCCAGAATTACAGGCGGCCTTTTTTCCTCTAAAATGTTTTGCTAACGACTTATCAGAATGCGAGATATTACTGCGATTAGACAATACCACAGCGATTTCGTATGTGAATAAGGCCGGTGGGATCCAATACCCACACCTTAGCGAAGTTTCACAAAGAATTTGGGAATGGTGTGAAGCAAGAAAAATTTGGATAAGAGCTGCTTACATTCGATCGGCTGATAATGCGGAGGCAGATGTAGCTTCGCGACATACCAATATTGATACTGAGTGGGAACTCTCCCCTGAAGCGTTTTCAAAAATTTACAATACATTTGGTTCCTTTTCAATTGATTTATTTGCATCTAGCCGCAATAAAAAATGCCCTAAATATTATTCGCGACTACCGGACCCAGAAGCTGAATCTGTGCACGCCATCACAAAATCTTGGCACAATGAGAACTTTTATGGATTTCCTCCCTTCTCTGTTATTCTTAGGACTCTAAGAAAAATAATAAATCACAAAACACAAGGAGTATTAGTGGTACCACTGTGGCATCTCCTCACAACCGTGGTATCACCCTCTTCATGTCACGTCGCAGTGAACCGCCTATTATATTGCAACCTAACGGAGCTCTTATAATTTCTCCTTTCAGACAGAGACATCCATTGTCTCTCCACCTTTCCCTGGTGGTAGGGAAATTATCCGCTCACGGTTCTTAAAGAGAGGTGTTTGAAAAGATTCAATGGAAACAATGATCAACTCGCGAGCAAAATCAACCCTTAAGCAATAAGAAGGTGCATTGAAATCCTGGTGGATTTATACAAATGAAAAGAAATTGGACATGTTTAATGCCAGTTCGACAGAAATTGTCAGTTTCCTAAATAAAAAATTTAAAAGCAGGGTGGCTCATGATACGATTAATACTTTTCGTTCTGCTGTGTCTTTAATTTCGGTCCATGATCTCCATAAAGATGGATTAATTTCACGTTTTTGAAAAGGCGTTTTCAAAGAAAAACCAAATAAACCAAGGTATTCAACCATTTGGGATGTCACCCCAGTATCAAATTATCTAGAAAAACGATATCCACATAAGGATTTAAAGTTAGAAACGTTATCAAAGAAAGTATCATGCCTTATCGCGTTAGCGACAGCCAAAAGGTTACAAACACTATCAAAAATTAATATTAATAATATTGAAGTTGATTCTGGCAACTTACGTGTTAAAATTACAGAGCCTATAAAAATATCGAAACCCGGGTCAACCGGAATTAATACTTCCCTTCTTTCAAGACCGACCAGGACTGTGTGTAGCGTCAACGGTCTTGCAATGTTTAGAAATATCAAAGGATCTTAGAGATCAGAGGACTAATAATTAACTTCCCGATCTAGGGAAGTTATTGTAATGACCCCGAAAATAAAAAGTGCCAGATCGATGAAATTTTCACGTTTTTCGGTGGTTTGCATCATCCTGAAGTGATTTCAGAGAAGTGTCTGTATATATGTGTCTCTCTTTTTTATTTTTTCTACTCTTTCTCTATTCGTATTCACCCACGTAACCGCTGGTAGGCATTACTTCATGGGCAATACTACGGATCAGAGGACCCACCCATTGCTGCTGGGACCGACTTCGCCATTTCAGCTCATCGTATTTCTAATCACAGGGTAAACCTCCAGAAACCCCTGTGATACGATGGCGGGCGTCTACGATGGAACCCTCTCTCCCCCCCACCCCCGCGCGACGGATCGCGTTCGGTCCCGGCTCACGGTCTCACTTCATGGGTACCGCCGATAGCACACACGGAATGTTCCTGCCATGGTCGGAGTCCGTGAGAAAATATTTTTCAGGAAAAATATTTGCAGTGAGGGGGAATCGAACGCGGGACCTTTAGAATAGTAGGCAGACACTCTACCCACTACACCCCGTCTCGTGTGTGTGTGTGTGTGTGTGCGCGTGTGACGATGTATGTATGTGGTCAAAATTTTTGGTCAACGATTTCTTGTGAACGAATCATTCGATCGAAGTTGTTGATGACTCAAACGGAAGCGTTTCATGTAACTTAGACCGGATTAGATTTTGGATGGAATTGGTCCAGGATATATAGTGTAATTAATAATTTCGATTCTTTATAATGTGCCACTGCATGAACTATTAGAGTTACCGCAAAATTGTGTAACGATCAAGTGGGGCTGCTAGGAAGTAGGAGTATGATAGGAGGAGATGAAAATCCGGGAATCAGGAGTCCAATAAGGAAGGAGGAGAAAGATTCGCCTCCACTTTCGGGTAGTTATAGTTTAAAAGTTAGCATTAATTTTAAGGGAATAATCGAGAGGAAAGGGAATTTTGGGGTTACCTGTTCTATTTTTGAGGGGCCCATAGGGCATCGCGAAGAAGGGCCGAGTTACGAGTCATCCGATGACTCTATGGGAAAAACCCCTAATGTTAATCTCGCGGGAACGATATAGGTCCGATTGAAATGTCGGCGCTCAACGTTAGTAGGGTTGGAAGAAGTTGTTGGGTTAGGTGGAAGGTCGTCCTGAACAAAAGCAACCATTGTTCAAACGAATTGCCAGGTTGCTGTCGAGTTTAGAAGATTTACACGTTCTGAGAATTTAAGGTCTTCAAACTTCGGAAAACCCCAGAGAAATCACCCGCGAGAAGCGCCAAAAATCCCGATAATCGAAAGAATCCCTGTCTATTCGGTTAAGAATGAAGATTTTCAGTTAGTGAGAAGGATAAGCTTAGGTCATGCAAAACTCCATGTTTAAAATTTTGGTTATTTCGCGCGCTAAAAGTCCCGAATCTATCCGTGCGCTTTCGGTACGATTCGGCAAAAGGGGGGGGGGGTGTTGCGATTTTCCACACTTTTGCCCAATTCTATACGCACGGGGAAGGTCGGTCGATCTTCGATCGAGTAAGGTGACACAAGTGTCAACAAACACAAAAGGACCAAGCCATTGTACGCGATTCGGGAAGTGCCGGCTAAACCATAGCAAGAAAAAGAGCCAAAATAGTAAGGAAAGCTGCGTTGGTGAGTTATTTCTTACAATTTTATAAATAAATTCTCATGGCTTATTCCAATGAACTTTCATTGGCCCTCATTTTGAGGTTTTCCCATGTACTTATGGGTTTTTCCAGTGAAAATTCATTGGCTTTTGATCAGTGTAGTTTATAGAACTCAGCAGGTATTCCAATGAGTTTTCATTGGTTCTAATTTCTAAGGATTTTTCCACCTTTTTGTGGCCCCATTCCAATGAACTATCATTGGCTCTGAGTGTATGAGTTTTTGGGTTTTTATTCCAATGAGTTCTCATTGGTCCTAAAATTTATAAGAATTCCCACCTGTTTGTGGGCCCATCCCAATGGACTTTCATTGGTTCTGACATGATTAGTGAATTTGTGAATAAATGAAGGAACTTTTCCAGTGAACTCTGACTGGCCTCTAATGAGTGACTTTTTGGTTCTAAGGTAGGGAATTTTTCCAGTGAATTCTCACTGGTTTTTATAAAGTGAATTTATGAATATAATTTGGGGAATTTTTCCAGAGAATTCTCACTGGCTTCTATCTAATGAATTCTTGGCTATAAAATTTTACCGAGACATTAAATGTGAAATCTTTCCATTGAATTCTCACTGGTTTTCAGTGAATGAAAATTTTGTATAGGAACTAAGAAATTTTTCCAGTAAATTTTCACTGGTTTTTCACTGAGTGAATTTTTTGGTTATGATTTGAGGATTTTCTCCAGTGAATTCTCACTGGTTTTTAATGAGTGAAATTTTGGTTAGAATTTGGGGAATTTCTCCAGTGAATTCTCACTGGTTTTTAATGAGTGAATTTTTGAATAGAAGCTGGGGAATTCTTCCAGTGAATTCCCACTGGTTTGGATGGGATGAGTTTTTGGAGATAAATTAAGGAATTTTTCCAGTGAATTCTCACTGGTTTTTCTTTAGGGAATTCTTGAGTATAAACTACGGAATTCCTCCAGTGAATTCTCACTGGTTTTTATTGAGTGAATTTTTAGGTATAAATTACGGAATTGCTCCAGTGAATTCTCACTGGTTTTTATCTAGAGAGTTTTGGGTATAAATTAAGGGGCTCTTCCCGTAAATTTCCCCTGTTTTCGCTTTATTTTTTTTATTATTATGATATTTTATTCATTTTTTTTTGTTGCTCCCCAATTATTGTTGGTGCGGATTTAGAGTAAGTTATCCGTCATGGAGGATAATGCCTAAAAATATATGGGTACTTCCCTGAAAATTGGGATTTGTTCCGATTTCCCGACCGGCTCCAAACTCATACGGGTTTGGTAAATTGTATTTTTTTTGGTATTATTGTATCATCAGAGATGATGATTTACGCTTAGATTTAAGTCTCCCCCCTGAACGGCGGGGCTATTTTTATAAAGTTAGAGTAATTTTCCAGTGTCCTTTTCACTAGCTCCGGATTCATAGGAATCTGGCGCAATTAGGATAGGGAATTTGCCGTTTACCATCCGACTCCGCTAAAAAGTAGCGTAAGTCGAGGACATTTGATCAAAAACTCGCGGTTTTGGTTTTGTTACTTTCGTTAGGATTTCTATCCTCGGCCCGGTATTTTTCCGCGGAACGGTCCGAAATTAAAATCTTTAAGTTTTTCTCCGGGTAATAAATTTCCACGCAAGAGTTTTTCGTCTATCTCTCTTCCTCACGTAGGACCAGTGGTCTCCTTTTAGAGCAAATTTATTTCGTTTCTATCGGATTCGTACAATCCGATATTTAGGGATTAACTTGTGATTGTCGATCCTCCTCAGGCATGACGTAATGCTTGAGAAAGTATTGTTCCCTTTATTTTCGAAATAAGGCATGGGAGAGATATATTGCGTGAATAAAGTCACCTCGGGTTTCCGATTCACATGTTCGGAGTGTTATTATTATTTTTTTTTTTGTTTCTTGGAATTAGTATTATTATTTTGTCCTTTTCGCCTGTAGAGATATGTAACTACTGCGGAATGAATAATTTTTGATTAATTAGTTTTCAAAAATAAAAATTTGGTTATTGGATTATCTTTATTGGAGGCTTGCTTCCATTTCGAGTTTTTTACTTTCCTTTTTTTTTGTTTTTGTGTGTTTGCCTTTAGTTGCCTAATGAGCCTAATGACCCCAGTTCCACCCAAAATCCACCCCTCTCTCCACAACCTAGCACACTGAGCAAACCAGGTACCGTTACCTTTCCCCGAAGATCAAGTTTTTCGCATTCTCTGTTGTTTGGTATGAGCATTCGAAACAGTTTTGGATTTTTTGTTCGTTTTGAGTTTGAGGTTTGATAATTCCGGTAAAAATTATCTGGCGCCCATCTTTTTTTATTTTTTTTGTTGTGACGAAATTCCTTGATTAGGGGAAGTAGGGCGAAGGTGACGGGCTTTTCTACCCCACTAGAAACAGGCACGCTACAATTGATATGAGAAAAGTTGTTCCCCATACAAAAATACGGCTTTTATGTGGGATGACTTTTTTCAATAATTTGCGTAATTGAAGAGCTATGGCCGTCGGAACAATTATGTATGTAATGAGTGAATGAATGATCCCAGCGCTGTCATGAAGGCCTCAATCGAAGCATTTCCGTGCAGAATCGAGTGGATTACAGTTTGGATGGCATTTGTGCAGTATATACAATGTTATCAACAACTGTTCATACTGTTCCGCTGGGTAAAATATTAAAGTCATCGTTTGTATTGCGGCCGCATCTCTATTGACGACTCCCTCCCACTCAAGTGACGCGCACAAGTCGCATCCTCATGCTCACCATGCGTCTACTCAAAAGTTCTTAATTATCTGTTTCATAAATAAGTCAGTTTAGAATTGTCACATTTGCAACTGTTCATTATGGCACTTAGAGGGGTCACACTGATTAACCAGGGCATATTGGAGAAGAATACTTTTAGTGCGCTGTGCAGAATTAACCAAATGGGGAGGTTTTTTTTTGTGCCCCGAATGGGGCACACACATGCTCACACTACTAGTTTTTGGAGTTTACTCCGTTAGAATTGATTTATAGCCCGGGGTACGAAAAAAAGATGAGCAGTGAAATCGACTGTTAACTAAAAGTGAAGTCGTTACACTATCTTCTGCGCACCGTATTTGCGCCACTCAGACTGTGATGCGCATACATTCTCACGGGGAAGGTTAGGCTTGTTTCAATATATGTGTTGAATATCAACAGTCAGTTTATGAAATTTCAGATATTCAGTGTTTTATTCTCATGTAGAGAACTATTCTGATATTTATTTATATTTATACTGAGCAAGTAAATGAAGTTAGTCAAAAAAGTTAATGAAATAGTGTAAAACATATGGAAGAAAATAATTCAAGTGATGATGAGAAAAATCATAAAAACAAGTGGATGCAGTTACCAGGTAGGTTATGTACTAATTTCTGCGTCACTAATTTCGGGCTGTTTGCAAAAAAGTGTAAAATAAAAAAGTTTATGATTTAAATGTACTGTGTAATTTTCACTTCTGTCGAAAAAATATTTTGATAATATTTAGAAACCAATAATGTTAATATTAATAGTGAAGGGAATAAATGTAAATAGATATGGATTAAAGTATATACTTTCTTGGATTTCAGTTCATTTACCCTCCCAAGCTTTCATTGTATATATTCCAAGCAGTCTCAATAATTATGTGTGTAATGAGTGAATCAATGAATCCAGCGCTGTCCTGAATCACCCAAGGTCTCAATCGCAGTAATGGGCTTGAAAATCAAACTAAAGTGATCCTGTGCAGTAATTATTAATCGCAATTTCAATTATTAATATCACTGTTAAGTTTGATCATCACCCCCCATTGTGATCATGGTGGGTCATAAATTATTATTGAAGATAATAACGCGCCGGGCACTTTTCCAACTAAGCTAGCGGGCATATAGAGACTTTCCATTCTCAAATTCGATCAGTAACCACCACCTCCCGGTCTGAAGGCATTTATTAAATTGAAGATAGATCGAAAATTTAAGAGAAAAAAAGTCCCGAAAAACCTGGGTTTTCCCACCCCCATCTTCCATCCACCCCCATCATCACCATGATTCCGTGTTTATGCTGTACTGAAATACTAAATCGGGAAGTTTTGTTTGTGCCCCGTACGGGGCACACACATTTGCACACCATTAGTTCAAAAATATTTTCTCATGGACTCCGACCGATACAGGAACGTTCCGTGTATACTATCGGCGGTACCCATAAAATGAGACCGCCCGGCCGAGCGGGAACCTAACCCGTCGCAGGGGGGGAGGGTGGTTTCCATCATAGGCGCCGGCCATCGTAGCACAGGGGTTTCTGGAGGCTTACCCTGTGTTGAGAAATATGATGGCCTAAAATGGCCTGAAGCAATGGTTATACGGCCGCTACCCGGAGCGTACAAATGAGCATGACGGACACAAAAACAAAAACACACACACATACGTACATACACCGTCAGACAGGCATCTGTCCGTTATAATTTCGGCCGCAGAGGGCCAAACCCACATCCCATTTTTTTCTTGTTGATTCGGAATGGGTCTTTTAAGTATACCAAAATTGTTCCTGTGAGATTCTAAATAAATGCGTTTTTGTGTACGTGTGTGTGTAGCCAATGCTTTGGCGGGCCATTTCTCTCGAACAAAGAGCAGGATCAAGGTCATCGACATCGCAAACTCAGCGGCTTCATGCAACTTAGCGGAGACTAGAATTTTGATAAAACTTATGCGATATTCATGTTGTTATAACCGTTCCAACTGTTCATAACGCTCTATCACGAAAATTGTCGGAGATAGGAGAATAAGTACACCAATGAGATCACCAATGAGATCCACGTAAAAATACACATTTTATGTTAAATGACTGTTGTCCGCAACTTGCATTGTTGCGTCTCAAATACGCGAAACTACGCATTTAACTGTGAACTTCCATTGACGTCACTATAATTTCCCCAGGAGTAGACAAGGTCTTTCCGTCGATTTTCCCAATGAGAATTTCGTCTAGACTACATTAGACTTTGCTACTTAGAAATTGGTCATTGTCCTGCTCACTAATGCCTGGGCTGAAAGGCACAGCAGGAGTGCTAGGAGACCCACCGAGTCCGGTGATCGTACTTGCCAATTGGCGACTTGTCGTTTTTGACCAAAAACCCGAAAGGTATGACATCCAATTTTCTCTCCTTGTTCAGAACAAGAAGTTGCTCATTTCCTCTCAACCATGACGTCAATGGAAGTTCCCACCTCTACCCAATATTGGCTCGGGCCTATGGTCCCACACTGATATATATATATGCCTCAAATTGTATTTTAAAATTAGTTCTAACATATACTCTCTGACTAGTATCACCGAGCAGACATCATCACCTATTTGTAGTAAACAGACGTACTCGTGAATCCGTGAGTGATTTACTGAAAAATCCAAGTCCCCCAATGTTCACGTGTCACATCCTCAATCCCTAACTAACTGCACAAAGAACCTAATCGGCGTGCAGCAGTCTCGTGTGATCACATCCACTATCATACGAAACATGCATAATTAAGGAGGTATCGTCGTCTGAACCATAATTATTGTGATAAATGGAGTAAATGAATGAAGTCACTGTCATCATGAAGCTCGTGATCGCCGTATATCAATGAAGGTCAAATAGTTGAGCTGAAATTGGAGCAGTATTTACATTGTTATTGACAAATTCATAACGTTCACAACGGGCTACGGCATGAACGAATACACTTAAGCGAATTAAGTCGTTCGACGTATTGCAATCGATGTACTTCCACGTAAAATAGGGGGTTAAATCCGTTGGATTAGTTATTAACAATTGAATAGTTTACCACGCCCTATTGTTCACAGGGCAAAAACAATCAGAAATACAGCCGAAAGTATGAACTGGAACGGTTCGGTGAGGGGAAATGTACATTGACATCTTATGGGAAGGCAAACTTAAATTTTTCAAAACTGAATTTTCGCCCCCCTATGCGTCTGTACTATCCAACTTGAACTCCTAGAAGACTCCTCCGTCGATTTTCGGTCGAAAAAGCCGAATTAATTTCTTTTGATTTTGGCCAAATTTAACATTGAGGTCTTATGGCGACGCTAACTTGATTTATTTAGAATCGAATTTTTGGCCCCGGCGTGTCTATACTATCCGAGTCCGGTCATTAAGTTGATTATCATTAATGAGGAATCAACCAATTAATCATTGAGAAGAAAATTGTTGATGGGCGGAATTGCGAAGTAGATATTTCTGGCAGATATTTGCACTCGTTGCATACTTCCTGGGGATGAGTGCAAACTTGATCTTTAAGTTAATTATCATGAATGAGGAATCAACCAATTAATCATTGAGCAGAAAATTTTCGATGGGTGGAACTGTGAAGCAGCTAATTCTGGGAGATATTTGCACTCATTGTATAGGTCGTGGGGGTGAGCGCAAATTTTTTCATTAAGTTGATTATCATTAATGAGGAATGAACCAATTAATGATTGAGCATAAATTTTTTAACGAGTGATAGTGCAAAGCAGATAAAGATTCATGGCCCCCTCTATCATTTTTCCGGAAATGCAACGTATGCATTGACTATCTCCAATGTGCTACATTTGGTTTTCTCAAAAATAATTAAAAAACAAAAAAATATTTTTCAGAAAATTAGCTTATAAATCAAGCTCCCATGCTCAATGTTCATTTCATGCAGTGGGTACCTTTCTGCACCTAGCTTGATGCCCCAGATTGGAAAAAATCGCATTTTCCGGAGAACTATTCTTGCTGAAATTTTTTTTTCCGAAATGTAGCTTATAAAAAGCTGGTAATTGCCAAATATTTTGTGCATGTGATGATCTTGGATGCCTAACTTGACGGAGCTAAATTTAGGCTCTCTTTCCACCCTTAAAAAATGAAGCCCGGAGTTGTGAGACACCGTGGCAAAAACTACACCCTTAATGATTCACCTTTTATAATTTCCGTTCGAAGGCGGCATTTTTGTTTGGTAGTTGGGCGGTTTCTTGTCTGTCATTCTTGCTTGTTGGCTGTTTTCAAATTAACTTTTTAATCAATTCTTCAGTATAATCTAAGCTTTATGACATTATTTGAGAGGCGTTCGAGGCCATCGTAGTTCTATTCATCTGAATCTAAGGTGGCAAACTGATTGGGTTCACCTAAACAAAATTAGGACAAACTTGGAATTGAACATTTTGAATTATGCTTTCAGATATTTAGCCAAAGTCACTGCTTCCTGTGGTTTCGATCCCAAGTTTTTTGAAGCTTTAAGGGTTTCTCTGGAGAAGTTAAACCAGCTCGAGAAACACGGTATCTTGTTAGTGGATGAGATGAAAACGTGGAAAAGTTTGTGAGTTAATACTCAAAACTTGACTTTCGTGGGGCTAGCAGATTTCGGGGAAGAAGATGTCGGAGCGGTTGACTTTTCTAAAAAAGCTGATTGTGCCCTTGTAATAACATTCCAAAGTTTGTCTGGAAGTTAGACACCGCCGATTGCTGCTTTCGCTTCTTGTGGTACTGTATCAGGGACCGTTTTGGCACAACTAATCATCAAAGCGATAGTTTCGATGGAAAAGGCTGGTGCTGAAATTCATGGTGTCATCACGGATGGTGCCAGCACAAATCGAGCTTTCTTTTCACATGTGGGTGTTTCGGGCAAGAAAGAAAGTATGAACTGGTCGTTCCAACAC
The DNA here is from genome assembly GCA_026005395.1 of Asobara japonica. NCBI lineage: Eukaryota > Metazoa > Arthropoda > Insecta > Hymenoptera > Braconidae > Asobara > Asobara japonica. The sequence continues at coordinate 508,128 of BQMI01000077.1, forward strand.
CCCGCCGACAGCCTACGCAGGGGTTTTGTGTTCTCTGATACCCCCCATCTTATCAAGACTATCCGCAATCGTCTGTATAATAAGAAAGTTTTGTAGCTAAATCCATTATCACCCCCTGTATGAAACGAAACTTACTCATTTTACAGGGTAATACTTGTTCCTAAAACCAGCTTTGCGAAACGGCTAGACAGGGAAGCCTATCAAGTGGCTCACTCCACTGTCAAATGACAGATTCCAATGGGTTAATGGACGTTTGTTCGTATAACCCATATTGCTTTAGCGGTTTCGAGTAAGCCATTTGGCGTTGGTAGTTCGACGCCATTAGTTTGGCGTTAGAGGTCTCACACCAGGGCCCTTTCGCCCTAACAGTTTGCGGCAATCCATTTGGCGTTGGCTGTTTAGCGCCAAGCATTTAGTAGCAGCCGCTTGGCCTGCTACGTTTGGCGGCAGTCGTGTGAAACAAATATTACCCAGTAAGCATTTCGTCATACTAAAATGTATGAAGTATATGAAGATTGGTTTTTGTTGAACTGTATCAATTTTCCGGAAATATGCCGAGTGGAATTCAGGAAAACAAGATACAATGTCCTTTGGCTTCATTTTCAGATGGATCCCGCTGAGCCTCACATCAAATGGGAACACTTTGAAACGTTGCACGAGGTCGATAAGAATTTGGCTGGTCCCAGCCAAATCCTCATTTGCCCGAAATTGTCCATGAGTCATCTCATTCTCACAAATTTGGCGAAAATGAGAGTGCGCTATGCTGTACAGGTAGGTTTTACGTAGAATTCCGACTTCGTTCACCTGAGATGTCTGTACTAATCAGACAACCATTGTTCTGGAACATAGTAACGCTCATAGTATCTCATTTACCCCACGGCGATCGCGCCTAACGAAACATAAGAACTTTCACTTCAAAAAATTCACAACTCGAGAAGAATGAGATGACATACTGCTCATAACACTCCATTTTTTTCGGTCTATATCCAACTCGAACTTCTTAATGGTTTCCAAGATATTTTTGCTTCGACGTGACCGTAAAGTCTTCATGTTCTAAATTGAAAAAAACGTGCTGGGCAACTGATATAACTGGATTTTTGCAAAATGAAAAACAATGGATACTATGAATTTTTCATCACGTTGTTGACTGTCAATTTAAAGGGATGAACTGTATAAGTCACGAATTCCGTTTTAGATTTTCAGCAGCTCTGTGGCAAAAGGCCTAGAAATTCTTCAATCCCGAATGGAGAAGTTGGGTGATTGTCAAAGTACCATATCATTCTGTCGTTGGATTGATGGAATGTTTGATGCCCTGAATCGAAAGTCGGATAAAGGAGTTACACAAGGGACCCCTGATTACAAGGTAGTAAAAAACACCGACAGGGAACAAATCAATGTAAACTCGATCACTATGTCTTTTCTAATAGGTAATTCAAGAGTCCATTCGCAAATTAGATGCTTCGGAGGAGAAAGTGGAGCAAGGTCAACTCTCCAAAGACTTGTCTTTGACACAACAAATAGCAGAGGGTTTACATGTAACATTGCATTCAACATTAGGCCTCATCGATTACCTTACTGAAGAATGCAATTTTCCGTAGGTTTTCACTGGAGAACTGAACCAGGATCCCTTGGAGGTGACTTTCTCTTCGTATAAATATTGTAGTTAGTACAAAATTTGTAGTTAGTGCAAAGACGGTGACATGTGGAGCCGAAAGTTGCTCTCCCACTTCCTTGCACGAGGCACTCCTCTGAAGTTGGCTACTTCGGGCGTTGACCTTGCCCACAGAATTCTGCAGCTCACCACTTTGCTCAGCTCAATAGAAGTACAGGAGCAGTGCCAGGGGCGGTAACAGTATCAGGTGGTAATACGGATCCAGGAACAATTGCTCTAATGACTGAAATTATTCCTGAACCCACTTCACCACCGAGAACTGTTCCCAAACCTGCTTCCCCACCCGAAACTGAACCTGAACCGCTAATATCACCGTCTTTTCCACCATCCAGAGGAACGTGCATCGTTTAAGGACACCTTGTCCATGCATATGTATAGCTCATTGTATTAAACACGGTCAACACTTGAAGCCTTTACTTGTCGGTTTTTATTAGTTCTTGGCGTTTCTTCGATTTGTAGCTCTTCGCCATCTTCAGCAAAAAACAGTTTCAATGAGCGAAATGAGATTCTAATGCACTAGGGAAAGAGTGACAAACTTTAAAAAAAAATGTGTCGTTCCTATCCTGTTTTCACCGAATATATCTGACGTAAGTGGATGGAAACAATATCCTGCCCAATTCCAAGAATAATGAATACCCCATAAAATTTCATAAAACATGCAATGCAGAAATCGGCGGTATTTGATGGAATGATCCGTATATACTTATTTGATAAAAACTCATGTTCGTCACTCGGCTGCAAATAACTTTCTCGAAGATTGTAAGTGCAGTATTCGCCTTTGCCTCGGCCCAAAACATCATAATCGTCAAAAAAGTTCGTTATGGCATGGTGACAAAAATGTCTACATACATCTTGAAGTACTCTGCTGTGCAATTTTCAATGCTTTAATATCCCTAGTTCGCTATACGCCTTCACGAGTACCTTTGTAGTACTTTCCTGTGCTTCCATTCAGGCTTCCATTTTCAGAATTCGCAATACTATTTCAGCATTGCTTATCACTAACCTGCTACGTGAGCTGCTTACTAACCATGAAAAAATTCCCATTTCAGTAACATTGATGTATTGATAATTCATTGCATACTATGATCCTAATTTTTTCCCTCCATTTCCATAGTCAGAGGTTTTTCGGTACAGTCTGACAGGCTGGTGGCAATAATGACCATCCAGCAATGGTCCACTTTCTTCAAATATCCAAAATTCTATCCACTTTTAGTGTGATAAAACCACCTAAGAATGAGAATTGCACGCTCTCTGCTCTTAGATCCTCAAACCCTCTCATTACATTAGCTGAGCTTAATGTCGTCTACCAAGATTCCAGTAGATTGGATTTAATTGAATCCATTAATAAAAAACTGGATGAAGCAGTCAATCTAGAAGATTGAGAAATGACCGGAATCTTTGATCATGACTACTATGAACCTGAGATTTCAAGTTGCGTGATGTATTTGAGGAGTGCTGAAATTAATGATCGTATCACGAATGCAATAACTTGCACAGCCTGTAAAAGCGCACTCTTACAACCAGATGGTGCTACCTTCCCCGAAGCTTCTCTCGCTCAATGCCTAAAGAATGATCCGCTAGCGCATCCAATTGTAAATCTATTTCGATTCGTCCTTTTCCTTGACCAAACTTTCTTGGTTCTTCAACATTCTCGACACATTTTTGAGGACATTTTAGAAGACGTTTGCAAATATCCCAAATTATCATTTCCCCGCGAAAAGCATGCTATATCTGTTTTCTATGAAATTCTTGAAACTTTTGTGCTATCAAGAATGCGAGACATTTGCTTTAACGAGACTGCACAGCATGAAAGAATGAATCAAGTCAAAAAGAAAGTAGCGAAATTTACTCATACATAAATTTTTTTGCACCAAAGAGGCTAAACTTTAATTATCAGTATCAGTTCGTGTACTTACTCTGTAAAAAACTTGGAAATTTCATTGACATTTTTACCTAAATTTTGAGAATAGTGGACTTCAATTTGAGGATAAAAATCACCAGAGATTTGAAATTTTATGTCGAATTCGATCACACTTATGTTCAGTGCAGTAACAACTGACAATTTCCAAAGATTTAAAATGCATAAATTCGATATGACATCTGAATTTTCGAACTATTATGAATTTTCATTACCAAAAGTATCTGAGTGTTCCTCATTTCACCAAATATTTATTTGATAATTGAACTCATGTTTCCACGTTTTAACTAAATACTCATGGAATTTTTCATCTTTTCATGCCAATATTTCCTGACATTCCAGGGAAAATATCACCTGTTTCAAACTTCCGGTACAAAACCCGGACCTTAATTAATAATTATAATAATTATGGAATAAGTAGTGTATTATAAGTTATTATTCTTAGCTATAAGAGTTACCTGTATTATTCGATATACAATGACTGGCCTTCAAATAAAAACTGTTGCTCATAGACGTTACATTTGTTACTGATTCCGGAAATAAACATGTGTTCATCAAAATTCGATTGCATTCTTTCATTATTGGCCTGTGTTTCCCCCAATTTCCTACATCTACATTGAATATCACACTTTTATGGAAAAAACTGCAGTGTAATATAATATAAATCAAATTGTGCTATATCGTCATTTTTACACTTCATTTGTTCTTCTACCGACGAGTTGTGTTTCAATGTTAAAAATGATTTTAAGAATGCCGAAAATTCTAGATTATAGAAATTTAAAACATGAAAACATTCAAAATCTAAAAAACTCTGGGGATGAAATGAACTTTAGAAACATCAAAAGCTGAGAGTTGGAAAACGAATCAAACATTACAGTATCAATTAAAAAAAAATCACTAATATTTTGATTCTAGGGCTCAATTCCTCTACCCACATTGGTGTGCGAAAATTCTTCCTCTGAAATCGTTTCTTCGATATTCTCCTGAATTAAAACTTTTACGAACTAAAACAGATAATTTCATAATTTCAAATTTTTCTAGAAAATTGTCAAAGATAAATTATACATATGCACCTGATAACATGTTGATCATCTGTAATTATGTATGATGACACTTTGCTGGAAAAATGGAAATTTCGACATACCCAAATTATGGTAGGTAATTCTATATTTAATGATTGAGGAAAGCGCGAAAATGTGAAAAATTAAATTTTTCTTAGAATGTCCAAGTATTAATTATATATATGCGTATATTTACGTATTAATAATCTATAATTCTAATGTATAATCATACATGACTGTAAGACATGGAAATTAAGATAAGAAAGAGAAATGGAGGCCAAAAGTTTGGAAACAAAATTTTTGAAGACGAAAATTATTATATTGAGAAGAAATTTCTGGAAAAATTCAATTGTGATTTTGGGGTCATTGCAATAAGTTCCCTCTGGGGTCGGCAAGTTATAATCTACAATTTTGTTATAAATTAGAAATTTTACCTAGTGGGCTGAATCAGTGTGACCCATGGGGGTCACAATAAAACCTTCCCGATTAGTAATTGACACACACACACGCAGGTGAGCGCACACACGCACACTAAGAGACAAGTGTATTTCATGTTCCATTTGTTTGCGATTGATTCACTATTCAAACAACCATACTTCTTTATGGACAATTTTTGGACAATTTTAATTGCTGATAACAATATAGATACTCTATCAATTTAATCCAAAATGTAATCCAGTCTAAGTTGCATGAAGATGCTCCGATTCCGAATTCAATAGCCTCGATGGCTTCATTCGGTCACGTAATAATTCATTACACAGAGAGTTTTTCAAAAGGCCATACCTCCTTCATTATGCAAACTAGAAAAAAAGTTATCTGGTATTAAATATGTAATTTGGTATGAAGAAAATTTTTTGTTATCTGATTTTCACCACAACTTCAATTGTTCACGTAATAGAGCGGTTTAAACAATTGAAATTGTTTATAACAATATATAGACTGCACTGATTTTATCCAAAATCTAATCACCTCTAAGCTACATGAAGATGCGTCGATTGAGATCCTGATAACTTCGATAGTGTTATTCATTCGTGAGAAATTCAGCATCAAAATTTGTACATACACAGGCACCCACACACACACACACAGACAGACATCGTCTCACAAATTGTTGGGGATCATTTTGGTACACTTAGACCACCATTTTCTAGGCAGGAACAAAAAATTCGATGTCGGGGGCAATACAATAATTTCCCGAAAATCGGAAAGTTAAACATCCTCCAAGTTGACAAAAAAAAAAAAAACTTTCCCACTGAAATCATTTCAAAAGCCGAAAAAATTTCAAAAACTTCAAAAATTATATCAATTAAAACAATCTGACCAATGTTAGGAATTTCAAAATAAGTTTCGAATTTGAAATTCGAAACATCTAAATACAATCTTTCGGAACGAACAACGCGCCATTGACGTAGTTTCATATATGCCAAAAACTCGATTTTGAAATTCGCTCCCCGTTCTTAGCAAATAGTAGACAGCGCCGCGTAGTGGCTGTCTACATTAGAAGAACAGAAATTGACGAGAGTGTCAGGGGGCTATTCTCACTCAAGTAACACGCATAAGTCTCATCCTCATGCTTACCATGCGTCTACTCAAGTATTCATAATGATCTGCTTCCTAAATGAGTCAGTTTGGAATTCTCAAATAGGCATGTTTTCGTTATGATAATAACAGGGGTCACACTGATGAACCGTAGTATATTGGAGAAGAATAAATTTAGTAAGTTGTGCTGAAAAACCAAATCGGGAAGTTTTGTTTGTGCCCCGAGTGGGGCACACACATGCATACACCACTAGTTTTTATATTGTTTGCACCAATTATAGGTCCTTTTTATAATTTGTTTATGCGAAAACTACGCATACAAAAATTATATAAATAACGTACCATTGTTCACCATTGAAAAAGGAAGCGATACCAATATGATTGTCATAATTATCTTCCAATCTCCCGCTAACTATGGTGAATCGGGTTGAGGTCACGAAACCCAGATCGGAATTACCAACTGTTGCATAGAATGAACTGGGACTAGTTGGATTCAAAAAACATTGTACGAAAGGTATAACATATGCGACAATTATCTAAAGGGGAATTATTGAAAAATAACATACTTGATTGATTGGCATGTGCAAAAAATTAATTCGTAATCAAGTACGATACATATAGGAATACCCGTTTCAAAATTCGCCTTCACAGTCCTGATCAATTCCGAATTACGGATGTATGAAAATCAGCCAGTTTATGGGCAGTGTATTGCAATAGAACAGACATTACGTTAAAAGATTATCATCGCAGTATGGCTCCCGGCAAAATTTATTCGATAAGAGATACGTATAGTAGATTGGGTTATGAATGCACTGAATACGAGTGCCTTAATTGGTTTAGCACATTAGCTCCATTTTTGCACTTCCAAGACAACATGAAACTTGTCGTCTCCTCCGTTATACATATTCCCTTCTAACAATTTTCCCCAATGTAAATTATGCCTGTAATTTGATCTCCAATGACAATAGAATATTAAACAATACTATAAGCAAAATAATTTTTCTTTACGTCATTATAATAAAGAAATACAAACAGAAAGAAGCAATCCTCGATGCAATTGAAATTGCATGATCGTATGGGGGTGTTCGACATTACCACAATACAAATGCAAATAACCCCAACCCGCAAATGTTCGGTACTTTGATCGATAGTACTTCGTGTAATTGGGTATCAAATGAGATGGTCATGGCAGACTCAGATTGATGATATTTGAAAAAATTGAAAAAATTAATTGGTATCATCTATACGGGCGTACACATTTCCAACAGCATGGGGAGTGGATAATAAGTTTATTATCAATCACGCTATTCATAAGAAGACCTCATAAGTCGTTCACCATGTTAACACAGAATTTTCTCCGCAGTACTATGCATCGAAAATTCAATTTATCCTAAAATGGCGGTCACGGATAACTTAACGTCCGTATACTGAAAACATCGGTAATACAGAACACGCCGGTAGTGCAGGCCAGGGGACAGGCATATCCGAAAGCATATACTTGGCAGATACATAATCATTTTTGGAATGGAATCCATTTAGATAATTTGGGAATACTTTCGGATAATTTAGGATTAATTTTTTTAAATTTAGGACATAATAGTTTAATTACTATGATTTTTTTATTTTTACACCGTATAGTTACCAGTTTTTTTCGAAAAAAATTTGATTCGCCCTAGATCGACGAGAAATAATTTGGGAAGCCTAAAAAACATCATTTCCGAATTTAGGAATAAGCGCTTTTATTTTCAATAATTATTTTCCAATTAATTATTTTTTTACGGTCAACACATTTCCTTTAATTTTTAATGTTTATCATTGGTCGGTACTCCGGAAGATACAACAGAACATGATTTTTTTTTTTTTAGGACAAAGTGGAATTATTATGCATATGCTGTATGTACAACCAAGTATTTCAAAAGCGCAAATGTGCTTGAAATCAATTCATCCCATTCTGACAGACAGTATCACTTTTTTTTTGCCTCGTACCAATTCAGGTACAATTTCTATATTCATTAATAGCTTTCTTCAATCTGATTGAGGAGTCAAGATAATTTTTCAATCAACGACTTGTTTGCATGCAAACTCTTTCGAAACGCTATTTAAAACTACCCCCTACGATTAGACAGTCTGTGATGTTTATCAATACAATAAGGCGCACAAGGAAAGTAACTTCAATACTTCCATACTTATACCCGTACACGTTCATAACAGTCTCTTGTGCACATTTGCTTTGACAGCGTGATGCGCCGAGGCGAGTCTCTGTTTCTCAAAGATGTGGCCTTGCGGTTATAATTGCCTGCGAATTAAGTCTTCCGCGTTCGATGAAGTTGGATGAAATGTTGGAATCAATAAGGCTGGATTACTCGAATCAAATTCTTATGAGTCTTGGATACATATATTACTAATGACATATTCCTTGTCACAACAAAACTATTCTCTTCCGAAGTACAGTCATTCTCAATTTCACGGTTGTTGTAAGCTTACAGCGCAAGCTAGAAGAATCATACTCACTTTCACATCTTCTCTAATTCATTCCATGATAAATCATGTCTTTATACATTCACAGCCATTATTCGGATGATCATTAAGTGTATTTAATTGGCAAAGTACTTAAAACAAATCGGAATTCTTTACCAGGTGTTTGTAGTAAATACCGTCGCGATCAACCAAAGGGATTCATAATTCATCCATTATCATTGAGGTTCCATAATCCAAATCAAACATGGCTTATAAATATGATAGGGATTTTCTATTTCGCAAGTTAGGGCGTTTCTATGTTAAAATCTGGGCACCGTGACCTCAACCCGGTGAATCACTTAGCCGTGAAAATGGACTGCAGCGCCATACCGTGGCCGAGTCATTTAGCGGTTTCGGGGTCGGCCAAACGCCGAGAACTGAGCCTTCTACTTTAGTCAATTCTCTTGGGCGCGGATTACCTAATTGCCAACTTCAGGTTACAGGCAACTTGCAAACTTAATTCTGACTGACAGGTGAAAATATGAATGGCGAACAATGTAAATACGAAAAATTGAGTGGAATGTATCTGCGTTAAAAACATCCAAAAACTAAAGTAAAGACAGGAGTGTGATAAAAGTGACGTTCTTTCCCACATAATTAGTGCCAATTCATTTTAAATTGGATCTTTTTATCAGGGCGTAGTGGTGGGGGTAGTTGGGAAGCGTATAGATACGCAGTAGGTCTCGGCCGGCTGAGACTGAGATGAGAAGACAAAAGGGAATGGACCAGTAGGTAAAAAATGGTTACGTGGCCGATCCGCTGCCGCGTATCTCGATCGAATGAAAACACTGTCATCATTAATGTTGCAATCACCGTATTTCTATGGAGAATGGAGGGTTAAAGAGTCGAGATGAAATGGCGGCAGTATCTACATTGTTATTAACAAATTCAGTTGTTCATAAAGGGCTACTTTATGAATGAATACAGTTTAGAGAAACGTTATAAAAGGAAACTTATTCGCCGTGGAGAAATACACATTTTATCTTCAACGATTTTTTTGCATAATTTACATAATTAAGGAGGTATGGTCGTCTGAGCGATCATTCAGGTAATGAGTGAACGAATGAAGTCGTTCGAGGATTGATTATTTTCATGCAAAATAGGGGGTTGAATCCTTTGGATAAAATGGGAGCAGTATATACGTTGTTATTTGTTAACAACGCAGAGACGGTGAGAGATACAGCCGAAAGTATGAAATGGAACTTGTTCGGTGAGTGGAAATCCACTTTATAACATTGCGACCGTATGGAGAGGCAAAATTAAACTTCCCGATTTAGGGAAGTTATTGTAATAACCCCGAAAATGAAAAGTGTCAGATCGATGAAATTTTCACTTTTCGCGGCGTTTGGCATCATCCTGACACGTTTCCAATGAGATGTTCGTGTGTGTGTGTGTGTGTGTGTGTGCGTATGTGAGCAAATCTTTGGCGAACGCTTTCTGGTAAACGGCTGGACCGATTTGAATTTTTTTTTTTTTTCAAAAATTACGTCTCGCCGAGGCGGTGTTCTAAAAGAAGTTTTGCCTTAATCGGCCAGATAGTTTTTTAGTAATTAACAAAAAACTACAATTTTAAGTGTATATAACGCTCTATTACATGAACGGTAAAAGTTATAGGAAAAAGTTATCAATGAAACTTGTTCCTCATGTAAAAAAAACATTTTGTGTTTCATGAGTTTTTTCCTAACACGCATAATTAAGACGGTAGCGCTTAATTAATTCGATATGCTCAACGATATGAGATCACGCTATAACACAGCCACACACAAATATCGGAAAGTTATAGGTTCGGCCCGTAGAGGGTCAGACCCACATCCCGTTTGTTTATATATATTTTACGTTAACTCTAATAGTTTATGCAGTAGAACATTGTAAACCATTGAAATTGTTAATGACAATAGATATACTGCACTAATTTCATCCAAAATCTAATCAGTTCTTAGTTATATGGGAACGCTTCGAACGCGACCTTGAGAACTTCCATAACTTAATTCGTTCATGAGAAATCGTTGGGCAACATTTTGTACACATACACACATACATACTTATATACATACATACATACATACTTATATACATACATACATACACATACACACACACGCACACCCACATACGCCAACTTAGGATTTGACGGGAATCATTTTGGTATAGTTAAAACCCTAGTTAGATAATGAAACAACAACTTTGGATTTTGGGTGTTTTACAATAACTTCCCGAATAATCGGGAAGTTAATTATCTACTTAAATCGAATCTGTTGTCAATTCCATTAGCTCATATCGCTGAGACTTGAATGCTCACATAATATTTCAAAACAAACGCAAAAAACCCAATCATAATCCGTAACAGGTGAACGGCCACAATCAAACCCCTTATTGCTGTATTGTACTTACTATTACTGCGATTTATAGTCATTGAATGAGCAGAAAAATATTAGAGATTCAGAGGATGATTTTTACTTACGTTTTTCCTAGACATCTTGTTAACTTTGTTGAACACCCACTGATAATGTTTATGACTCACTGCATTATTACTGTGGTAAGGACGATGTTAACTGTAGTACTTTGCGTGTTATCGGTTACTCGTTTCCGTCTGAAAAATTTACCGTTGTCCGTTTGCGCTCTCCCCACTTCAAACCTCCACGTGTGATACTAAACCGGTTTCATACTATATAAAGTGGACAAAATAAAATGGTAATTCTACAAAATTTCAGGCCTAATAATCTCACTCATTTTTCATCTTCATCGCAGTTTTTCGATTTTCCATTAATGTTTCAATAGCGTCCATTTCATTCTCATATTCAAAGTTTAAATTTGCAACTTATCGACCCATGAAATTTCCACCTTACCAAGTGTTCCCTATATTTTGAGAGAGAGAAAGGGAAAATGAAAGTGAACACAATTATTGAAGCGATAATAGTAACAATAATAGAACTAGTGGTGTGGGCGGATGTGTGCCCCGATCGGGGCACGAACAAAACTTCTCAATTTGGTATTACAGCACCGCGTTCTAAATTTATTTTTGACACTCAGTGCGTGACGCCGGTTTCCACGCACGCTTCGCTTGCGCGAAAACCCGCCGACGCTCTTCTCGTCAAAATAGTACTTTTCGTAACAAGGGCATCAAAAACGTTTTTGGCGATTGCATTTACAATCGCCGAAAAAGTTTTTTATGCCCTTGTTACGAAAAGTGCTATCTTCTCTTTCTAAATTGTCAACTAAGAAATTGTGCATATCCACTGAAAGATCTCGATGAGATCTTTAAGTTGGTTTATAAGATATCTCAACTAATCAAGACTAAAGCTGCCATAATAGGTACAAAAGCTCATTTTCAAAACGTTAGATAACAGAAAAAGGAAACCGGTCTGCCACCACTTTATAAAGAAATGATCAAATGAGACATTATATGTCATTTTGAAAGACCTGACATGCGCTACAAATTGCTCTATAGATATCCTTACTGAGGCTACCAAAAACTATTCGAAAGTCTAACCAAAGTGGAGACTTTGAGAAAACCTTAAAAATTGAATTTCTGATTGAAACTCGCATAAGTGAACGAAAAACGATTGAAATTCTACAAATCAGGTGTCGTTTTGAAGGCTATTCAATAAGCTTTTAAATGAGTATACCAAAAGCCAGAGCGACAGGGTCATAACAACCAAAGAACAACGCTGCGTTACACCCACGGATCGTTATATAATAGAATGTCTTGCTATAGAATTAGATAAACGATTCAATTTGTCAGTAACTATGGGTGTCACCATAAAAAGTCATAAAAATGGAATGTGTACTTCTACGTGGGGAACAACTTCCATTCAACACCTCATTTCGTATCTCTAATTGATCTCCTGATAGAACGATATACATAATTCAATTTGTTCGTACCAATTAACTACCGATATTACCAGAAAAACTCATAAAACATCAAACGTGTACTCTTACGTGTGGAACGACTTCTATTCGACACTGTGTTTGATATCTTTAATCGTTCTCACGCTCGCGTGATATGAACACTGCATTTTGTTAATAACCGTTAACTATGAGGGTTAGCCAAAAAACTTCCCCATTTCTGCGTGCGGGTCTGTGTGTGTACGTGCTTTCCAATCTCTCATTTTCCTCACCATAGAGCTCTCCAAATTATTTCAATTGTTCATAATGCTCTAACATCGAAACTGGTCAAGATACGAAATGGAAATTATTAATAATAATAAACAAAATCCTTGATTCGTTTTCATTTTCCTTCTAGATCAAAGTTAAATACCAGCGATTCTAAGAATGTGAAAATTTCGGAAAAATATCAGATTCAAATTTCTCTGTAAGATAATTACTTGATTAATGGATTAATACTGCGTGTGAAGAAAAAAATCAGAAGACTTTAAAATGGGTATTTTGTTGTGACGAACATTTTTAACTTCCCGAGCTTGAGGGGAGTTATTGTTTTGGATCCGAAAATCGAAATCGGAAATTTTGCCTGATCTCCACGTTTCATGACCCTTAGAAACGTTTCCGACCATTTTTAGCACGATGTTTGCCTGTGTGTGTGTGCCGATAGCACACACGGAACGTTCCTGCATCGGTCGGAATCCATGAGAAGATATTTTTGAAAAATATTCTCCGGCGGCCGGGTGCGAACCTAGGACCTTTGCAGTAATAGACAGATACTCTACCACTACGCCAAAGCCCCGACTGTGTGTGTCGGTGTGTGTATGCGTATGTGAACAAAATTTTGTCGAACGATTTCTCTTAAACAAATTATCTAATTTGGGTTTTTTTTATACTCATTCGACAGATTTCCGCCTAACTTAGACCTGATTAGATTTTGAACACAATCGACCGAGGGGTTCTTTAGTTATTAATAAATTAAATAGTTTATATCGTTGCATCGTGAGGACGGTTGAAGATACGAAACAAATTATGCAATGGAACTCGTTCCACACGTAAAAATTCACATTTGATGTCTTATGACTTTTTTGCTAACACCCATAGTTAATTGCAATTAACCCATTCAATTGTTTAGATCACTCTCGCAAAAACGGTTGGAGATACGAAACAAAGTGTCAAATGAAAGTCGTTTCACACGTAAACATACACATTTCATATTTTACGACTTGTTTTCTTACCACCCATTGTGAATTGTTATTTACAAAATGGATTCTTTATATCGCTGCATCGTGAGAACGGTTGAAAATGCAAAACAAATCAGTCCATGAGAGTTATTCCACACACGAAATTTGATGTTGTATAACTTTTTTCCCCAACACCGATAGTTAATTGTTATTAACAAATTCAATTGTTGAGATCGTTGTATCGCAAGAACGGTTGGAGATACAAAACAAACTGTCGAATGAAAGTCGTTCTACCCGTAAAAATACATATTTCATGGTTGATGACCTTTTTTACTAACACATATAGTTAATTATTATTGAAGAATTGCAGATTAACTCTATCGCAGGATAGGTTATATTTTTAAAACATGTTTCTACATTTCAAGAATTATATAATTTTTTAGTATCTAGAAATTTTGAAAAGTTTAAAAAGTTTCCGGGTCATGACATCCGTCATGAGGAAGGTGACCGTGGTCATTGCGTTCTGCCCCGGCGTGGAAATAAAATATATGCGTAAACTTATATCTAGAATACATACTGCAGATTTGTTTTTGGCCGCAAATATATCTAACATATATATTTCATATATGTTAAATAGTTCCAATCAAGATATATGTGACGACTTATATCTACCATATATTTGGCATACAGCATTTTTGGCCGAAATATACGCGCATATATGTGAGATATATGCTCGCATATATTTTCTTTCCGCGCGGGGCCCCTACCTAGAGGGACGAAACCAGACTGGGTCACTGCCTCTAGGATTGTGACACCGGCAAGGACTAAGTGGGCCCTCAGGGGTTTCAACCCTTTAAGATTACGGGTGTGGACGGAACTTATCCGATATTCCTGCAAAAAGGAGAAGAAAGGATCGGCGGGAAACCAAGGTCGTGTTCATACCTCAACCGGGAGGTTGCATCGGTGAAGCCATAGATCTTGTTAAAACGTATCTAAGATGGGCAGGAATGTCATGAAACGTGAAGACATATTAAATAACTTGTCTAGATCGGAAAGTTTATTAATTAAGAAATATCTCCTTAATTAGCGCAATTATGGAAAAAAGTCCTAAAAGGTTAAACAAAAAATATGTATCTTCATGTGGGGAAAAACATTTGTTGGAAACTTTTTCCTCTATCTCCCACGGTTTTTGTAATACTACGTTTTAAACAATTGAAATTGTTTAAAACATTTGAAGGAATTCTCATTTCAGTTTACCATTCCTTCAGACCTGAACCCCATCGAGACACGTCGATCAAAAAAAAAAACATGAAATTGCCCCAGTGGTTCCTGGAGAAACCGTGAACACAAAATTTGCCCGGGGCCGGTTTGGCGTAGTGGTCAGTATTTGTTTTGAGTCGCCGTCGTGCGGACGCATGTCTACCGCTCTCTACAAAATATAAATTCCAAACGTACCGCGCTTACAGTACAGTGAATTTATAAATCTTGTCAAAGTTCTGGCACTAAAGTTCAGACAAATTATGCGACTTGGGTTTTTTTATAATCATTGGATAGGTTCCCGCCTAACTTAGCCCCGATTAGGTTTTGAACATAATTGACCCAGCGGTTTTATAGTTATTAACAAATTAATTGTTTATATCGCTGCGTCGTGAGAACGATTGAAGATACGAAAAAAATTATTGAATCAAAGTGGCTCCACACACAAAAATACATATTTAATGTTGCATAACTTTTTTGGCTGCCACCCATAGTTAATTGTTATTAACAAAATCGATTGTTTATATCGCTCCATCGTGAGAATAATTCGAGACACGAAATAAAGTGTCCAATGAAAGTCGTTCCACACATAAAAATACACATTGGATGTTTTATGACTTTTTTTATCAACACTCATAGTTAATTGTTATTAGCAAATTGAATGGTTTATGTCGCTTTATGACGACAACAATTAGCGATACGAAATGAGGTGTTGAATGAAAGTTGTTCCACACGTAAAAGTACACATTTGATTTTTTATGAGTTTTTATGCTAACACTTATAGTTTTTCACAAATTCAATTGTTTATCTAAGTCGACCGCAAAAAAGGATATATTTCTTAAAAATCTCTTCATCGAGATACGCCGCAGCGTATCGGCTAAGTCAATTTTGAAATCTCCGAAATCTCATCTGACAAAGTTGGCCGAGAGCTGCCGCGTAGATATACACGACACAACTACCCCCTCCACTACTCCCCAACAAGAATCATTCAATAACATGGAAATGCCCAAGATTACGGGGAAATTGACCTTAGTTTTACTATATAATTCGTCTATGCCCGATCTATTTCCGTTTTTATTTCTTTTCCTCAATTGATATTTAAAACGATATGATCATAACAGCAAGTCGTTTTTTGTATTTTCGGGAATGAGATCATTTTCTGTCAGTTGTTTGTCCTCTAAAGTTGGTCTCCTTGCGTGGGGCCATCAGTTTACCGATAAAACAGTGTCGGTATGGTAGAAAATAGTCTGTTATTCACCATCGAGTAAAAATGCTAGAGACTGAGGAAGGCGCCAGATGTAACTCAAATATCTGCAAAATATCTGTTGAACAGGGGTGCTCATGTCCAACGGGCTCCACACTTGATGACTTTACTGCAGTTAGCGGGGGGTTGTAAGATAATAAAACAATCGTATTGGTACCGCTACCTTTTTCAATGGCGAACAATGGTACGTTATTTATAAACTTTTGGTATGCGTAGTTTTTCCAAAAACAAATGATGAAAAAACGACCTCTAATTGGCGGGGGGAATTGATGCGAAAAATGTAAAAAAAATGGAACGTCAAATGTGTATTTTTAACTTTCCGATTTTCGGGAAGTTATTGTACTGACCCCGAAATCGATATTTTTCCTTTCATCCTGTGACTGGGGTTTTAAGTATACCAAAATGATGCCCAACAAATTTTGAATCGATGTCTGTGTGTGTGTGTGTGTGTGTGTATGTCTGTATGTATGTGTGTTTCCGAAATTTTGATCGTAGGTTTCTCACGAACGAATGAAGCTATTGAGACCGTCAGTACTGGAATCGGAGCAATGTTATTAACAATTTTAATTGTTTATAATGTTCTATTGCATAAACAATCAGAGTTAGCGCAAAATTTATATCAGAAAGGTTGTTCCCCATATAGAAATACGTATTTTATGTAGAATGACTTTTTTCGACAATTTACATAATTAAGGAGGTAGACCGTCTCACCAATTACGGCCACGACGGTCTCAATCGAAGCGTTTCCATGCAAAACCGAGTGGGTTACACTTTGGATGGGATTTGTGCAGTATATGCAATGTTATTAGCAATTTTAATTGTTCATAATGTTCTATCGCATAAACTATTAGAGTTAGCGCAAAATTTATATGAGAAAAGTTGTTCCCTATATAAAAATACGTATTTTATGTAGAATGACATTTTCACCAATTTACATTATGAAGGCGGTATGACCGTCTCAACAATTATGTCTGTAATGAGTGAACGAATGAACACAGCGCTGTCACGACGATTCCAATCGAAGCGTTTCCGTGCAAAATCGAGCGGTTAACACTTTGGATGGGATTCGTGCAGTATATGCAGGGTTATTAACAATTGTAATTGTTTATACTGTTCCATTGCATAAACTATCAAAGTTAGCGCAAAATTTATATTAGAAAAGTTGTTCCCCATATAGAAATACGTATTTTATGTAGAATGACTTTTTTCAACAATTGTAATTGTTTATACTGTTCCACTGAGTAAAATATTAACGTTATCGGAAAACTTCCTGGGAGAGAATTATTCCTTATATGGAAAAACACCTTTTATATGTGATGACTTTTTTCCATAATTTGCATAATTAAGGAAGTATGGTCGTCTGAGCAATTTAACATACGGGAACAATGCATATCACCAGTGTTGTTCCTTATACAAAAATGCACCTTCAATGTGACATTTTTCAATATAGGTCTAAACATATCGCGAGGTTGACCTAGAGTATACTTGGCCATTGGATATGTCGACAATTGCGGAAATGATGTCAAAGAGCGTGATATTTAAGAAAGTACCGAGGGAGGAAAGGTAACTATGCGGATGAATTCCAGTTGAATATCTGTATGGGGCTTAAAAATCAAACTGAATCGATCGCGTGCAGTAATTATTAGATGCCAGTTAATTTATTGATATCACTGTTGGGTTTGTTCATCACCATGGTTACGTTCTTATGTTGTGCTGAAATACCAAATCGGGAAGATTTGTTTGTGCCCCGTAGGGGGCACACATATTTGCACGCTACTAGTTATGTATGGAACGACTGGCATTACACCCTGTGTTTCGTATCTGGAACCATTCTTTCGAAAGAGGGATTTAAACAAGTGAATTTGTTAATAACAAGTAAATCTCGGTATTAGCAAAAAAAGTTGTACAACATGAAATATGTATTTTTGTGTGTGGAATAACTTTGATTAATTAATAGGTTTCGTAACTTTGACCGTTCTCACGATGCAACGATGTAAACTATTCAATTTGTTAATAACTAAAACACCGCTGGGTCCATTTAGTTTAAAAACCTAATCTGGTTTAAGTTAGACGGAAACCTATCGGATCAGTATAAGAAAACCCAAATCGGATAATTTGTCGAAGATACATCGTTCGACAAAACTTTTCTCACATACGCACACACACACAGATAAACATCGCCCTAAAAATGGTCGAAAACAGTGCTAAGGGTCATGAAAGGTGGAAATCAGGTGAAATTGTGGGCATGTTTTTCCGTATCTACAATATTTCATGATACCGCGTTATAAACATTTCAAATTGTTAATAACAATAGAACTAATTATTATTTCACTTTGATACTTCCTTAGGGCCTAGTCACCATGGAGAGGCATCGATAAGAAAAATGACTAGTGGTGTGCAAATGTGTGTGCCCCGTACGGGGCACAAACAAAACTTCCCGATTTAGTATTCCAGCACAGCATAAGAACGCAACCATGGCGATAAGCAAACCCAACAGTGATATCAATAATTGAACTGGAAACTAATAATTACTGCACGCTATCGATTCAGTTTGATTTTCAAACCCCATGCAAATATTCAACTAGAATTCGTCCGCATAGTTACCCTTCCTACCTCTGTACTTTCTTAATTATCACGCTCTTTGACACCATTTCCGCAATTGTCGACATATCCAATGGCCAAGTATACTCTAGTTCAACCTCGCGATATGTTTAGACCTATATTGAAAAATGTCACATTGAAGGTGCATTTTTGTATAAGGAACAACACTGGTGATATGCATTGTTCCCGTATGTTAAATTGCTCAGACGACCATACCTCCTTAATTATGCAAATTATGGAAAAAAGTCATTACTTTTGGGTGTTTTTCCATATAAGGAATAATTCTCTCTTAGGAAGTTTTCCGATAACGTTAATATTTTACTCAGTGGAACAGTATAACCAATTACAATTGTTAATAAGCCTGCATATACGGCACGAATCCCATCCAAAGTGTAATCCTCTCGATTTTGCACGGGAACGCTTCGATTGGTACTGTCAAGACAGCGCTGTGTCCATTCGTTCACTCATTACAGACATAATTGTTGAGACGGTCATACCTCCATAATTATGCAAATTATCAAAAACAGCCATTCTACATAAAATACATATTTTTATATTTCTACATAAAATACATATACGGGAACAATATTTCTCGTATGAATTTTGCGCTAACTCTAATAGTTTATGCAATAGAACATTATAAACAAGTAAAATTGCTAATACCATTGTATATACTGCACGAATTCCATCCAAAGTGTAATCCGCTCGATTTTGCACGGAAACGCGTCAGTAGTAAGGGAGCGGTTTCAGGGAGAATGGAATGCGCTCCCCCCTTCCCCCCCCCCCAAAAGGTAAACAAAGGAAAACACTTTGGACAAGTGTAGACCTGCCGACTTCCTTATCTTGGGTCCCATCTCTGGTTGGGCCCGCTTTCCCATCCCCCCCCCCCTCCCTCGTCCATCAGCGGCGGTGTGATTGACGTCACAGCCCTGTGGAAAATCCCCCCCCCCTCCCTCAAAAGGAAAAGGACCTGTCGAAGCACGTCTGAGCGTGTTTATCAGGTGTGCTCATCTCCGTTTGGGCCCGCTTCCGTCTTCCCCCCCCCCCTTCCTTCCTTCTGTGAAGATGCGATTGACGTCACAGGGTATGGCTCCAAGATATATGGCGTCCTTGGGGAATTTTGGAAAGCGGTCAGCAGATCGTGATACAAAGGGTCTGCGGAAAAGCACCTGTGCAAACACGCCTAACTGGTAGACACGGCGCCCTTCTTATCATGGGTCTCATCTCCGTTTTGGACCCGCTTAGCGCCCCCCACCCTTCTATGTGCTAACTTTTCTATGAGTAAGGTTTTCAAGGAAATAGAGGAAAAAATAGTCACAAATCACACAGGTTCACAGACAAAATTTTTTTATTCATTTTTTGCATCAAATAAATAATTACAATATAAAGTGTCTCTCTCTCTCTCGTAAAGGCTTCTACAAGTAGACAAATTATCGTAATTAATAATCAACCTCATCTGCACCATACGAATTATAAAAGGTAGGCATCCTATAGATACCACCAACCATATTATCTAAGTCGTGGAAACAGAAATGATATAATTCACCAAATAACTGATTTAAATATCCTAAATTACGGTTAGGAATCAACCATTTTAGTTCGTCACTTGATTTCTCCAAAATTTTTTCAAAGTCGGTAAGTATACACCGATGAAGAGCAGACGATGACGGTACTCTGCTCTGATCTGGGTATCTCATTACAACACTTGTAATAATCTTGACAATGGTGTCCCTGTACTCAACGAGCGGTAGTGTGTTCAGTAAACCCAACCACTGGTTGATCCATACAGCCTTGCTTTTGAGGGTAGAGATGCTCACAGCCTGTAGAATAATCGACTGCTTAGTCACGTTATGGCAGAATCTCACAGCGAGGCTCTCGAAAACTCTCGTGAAATGTAGTGCTACCGGACCATAGTGTTTCGACGGATGCGTGATATTAATTGGTGCAGGATTTTCTCCATCGGTGAAGTACCGCGTGACCGCGTCTAAATCTTCATACAGCAAGCGCCAGTCCTCTCCAGACATTTCAATAATCACTCGATTAGGACGTACGGACATAATTTGTATAACGGGCACAAATTGATAATAATCGTTCAACTGCACCCCGACACGTATTTGTTTTGTCTCCGACTTATTTAGGAAAACATTTTGAGACAACAGTACGTGTTTCTCGATACACCCACGAGTCTTATTTTTATCGTCTTCCATTTTGGTAGAGGCAGGTGCACAGTTAACAATTCACTGATTCAAATGACTCAATCTCCCTGATTTCTAACCGGTCCAGATTCTTGGAGTGGGGGAATACCCCCACCCCTCTAACTATTTAGTATAAATCGTCCTCCTCACAGGAGCATTTTGTTTGAGTGATACTTACAAGTTTTCGTCATTTGTGAAAAACATCCAAAAATGGAACCATGTCGCGGAGTTGAGAGGTACTTCATCAAACAAATTCATCGCTTATCCAAGCGAAGACCCAAGTACGCAGTGTATACCATATCCATGCATTTCGAAAGGGGTATGTGGACGGGCTAGTGTCATGCTCCATATTAGGAACTCTGCAAGAGAAAAGGAAGCACAACAAGTGATTAATAAGAATCATAACGAGGTGTACAGCGTATCATTTTATAGACGCATACCGTATTGGCACACTGTCCGCTCAGGATCATTGTGTGCGACAACGTGGATACACGCCCAAAATAAAAAAGTGTACGCGGTTTTTCAACCAGGAAAAAAAACCGTAACTGCACACAAGGTTTACAACATATGGTATGATGTGAAATCAGACATACCCCCTGAGGATATTGTGAAAAATATTGAGATCTGCCGAAATCCTCCAACACTGAAAAGTATAGCTATGGCCACTTTATTGAGTAGTCGTCGCTACGCAAAAAATCAGCCGACCCTGAAGCTCGTGAAGAAAGCTATAATGTATGACCAAGATACATTATTGTACAAAGTCATGTTCAACACGATGTACGAGTGGCGCTATGGCATGGACGAAATTAAACTGAGAGACGCTTTCATTGGCGAAACTTTTTATTACGGTAGTGAAGACTGGGCACGTGAACTCTATTTCCCAGCAGGGGAGGACATTGTATATTATGGGCAAAATCCAATCCCTAATTGGCCTACGGAAAGTAGAAAAAGGAAGGTGTCACTCGACTAGAAACAACCCTTTTCATTAGAGGAAGTATGTGTATAATACAATCAATAACAAAAATAAGTCTAAGAGAAGCATTTGTGGGAGAACATTTTTATCGTAACACAGCGGATGCAGAAGAATAGTATTGACGATAGGTCGAGGAAAAAATGCTGTTGTGTTAGGAGGTGATAAACCCGCTTTGTTCTCGGGGTAATAAACCAAGCGTACCCAGAAGGACCCTTTGGCAGGTATGCCGACCTGCGATTATCATCTCGGGGTTTTCCGAAAACTTACGAACTGAGCGAAAAAATGGTACATAAGGGTGCTACAAGTCAACATCTTACCACAGTCTAGTCTTCGTGAAAATCCGAAGTGTTCATCAGTCTCAGTTTTCAAAGATGAAGAGTAACATCAAAATTGTGAGTGACACGATGATTGAAAAGAATACAGTGAAGAGCGAATATTTGGCAGAGTTGTTGCTAAAAGCGGTTCACAGTCGTACAGAAAGAGTGAACCATAGTGACGTGCAAAATATGTTAGAAGACGGTTTAGATCAGCTCTTCTTCGAGCTTATGGACTCTGGTACTACAGTATTCCAAAAAAAACGGATGGCGGAGTCAAGAAGAAAGCGGAAAGCACACGATGCAGATCTGCAAAAAAAAGCAAATCGTGTGATACGTCTGGAGAAAGCTAGACAAAAGAAGGAGGAATTTGCAGATCGTATGAAGAAAAAAGTGCTACGTGCGGTCCGATTGGAAGCGGCTAGCAGGAAGCGGGACCAATTTCGGATACGCCAGGAGCGATATCAGCAGGAGAAGCTATCGCGAGAGATACAAGCTGTAGCCGCATTCTACGACGAAGATTTCCAAATGTCCGGTAAGTTTCTTCACTTAGTACCGAAAATAGTAAACATATATGCAAATGGCAAATTATTCATTGTTTCTTCCTCTTTTTGTTCACAGTCGAAGAAGAAGGAGTAGAACCACCCGTCACAGGATATTCTCCTGAGACCGTAATTAGTACACAACAGCTGCTCGAGGATTTGCTAGATATCACTGAGGAATACGAAATCGCAGAACGTGGGCACGCGGAGGCAATGGAGGCCCTCGACTATATGCCACTTACCCCACGAATGTTAGTAAAATAATATCGTCAAAATTCTCACATGCATTCTGTACCATATCTGATACCTTTTTAAATGTACATATGAATAAATAAGCGATACATTTCAGTATTAAATCGACCTGTTGTTTTCTGTCCTTTCCAAAAATTTTCGACTGAAAGAGAAAAGAATAAATAAAAAATAAGGATCCTTCTTAAAATTTGGGAACGAGGTCAAGGAATAAAAAGAAAATATGGCGTGTTCATTTCAATAGAAAAAATTTATTCGAAACAGTAAAAAAAAAGAAGAAATTTCTCAACTTTCTTTTTTTGAGAAAGAAAAATCTCACAAACGAACAAAAAAAAATTTTTTTTTCTTACAAAAATATACAAAAAAACTTATGAAGTAATATTTTAATAAAAACTTACAAAAAATATAGCGTAAATCTACAAAAAACTTATGAAATACATATTTTACACAACGCTATCAAAAATATACCAAAAATATGAAATAAATTTACAAAAATCTTACAAAATAAAAATTTATAAAAATCTTACGTCTACTTTTTTTCTTATGACGTAAAAAATGATGGGCTTATTTTTCCACAAAAAATCTCGCTTTTTTTTTTATCACAAAAATAATTTATGTATCGCTGCCATGACAAAAAAAAATTTCACGCAGAAGCCAAAATTTTCAAATAATTTTTCATTGAAAATCCAATTGTATCATACCACCCGTAGTTTTTTATATCCATAGGGTAGTGTGCTCCCAGTTTCATCAACTCGTCGTTTCGGACCCGTAGCTCGTATTGTCTTCTTTTCTGTTTTTGTTACGACGTCATGATACATCGTACGACGTATTCCCTTATATTGAAGTTCAAAAGGGTCGGATCTGTTGACAACAAGAGCACGGATCGAAGCGTAGTTGATCTTTTCAGTTGTTTCGTAGTTTAATCTTACCCCTTTAAGCTTCGTTACAACCTTTACAACCCCGTCTGGCTTCTGTACACTGTAAGAATAAAACTTTGGACCACCCGAAACAAATGAAGAAATGAAGCTATCATTGCCATAATCTTTGGTTATTTCATCTGTCAAATCTCCTAGGAAATTTCCAATTGGTAATTCATTACTCCCATCGCAGACGTAAATTACAGAGTCTGTATCATAATATAATACGCGTTCTTGTAACTGATCTAAATAGGAATATAATTTTAAACGAGCATGAGCTGTCGTGTACGCAGCAATAACCACATTTGCTTTCGTCGATTTCTCGATAGTCTCGTTCAAATGCTTCCACGAGATGAAAATGGCATTATTATCAACTGGTATGAGACCTGTAACTTCGATCTCAGGGTCGAACATGATTTTCGCGAATTCCTCATAAGATCGAATAATCGATTTTTTGGATAAATTGTCTCTTTGACCAAATTTACCCCAGAGACAATTTAGGCAAAGTTCAGCCACCGCTCTCAATCCTTCATTCTTCTCAATTTTGGTTCTGTCCAACTTTATTCCCTCTTGAGTTTCATATTCCTCAATATATCTATCTCTTGAAATATTATCTACACAATTTGGTGGCCACCCCGAAGCTTCCTGTTTAATTTTCAAAAATCTATCGAGATATTCTGTGAACAACCCCCCAGTTCTTGTTGTGGGGTCATACCGCGTTGTTTCTCGATATTCCCAGATTTCACTAATTTCCAAAATTGTATAGTTTTTTTCAATGGCTTTACGAAGCTCCGGGGCAGTCCAAGTACCTAACAATTCACGATCAGATGAGTCGTTATGAGGGCAATCTTCTTGGACCAAATCGATACAACATGAGCGACATAAAGGGAACATGAGCTTTCCATGGGCTTTCATTGGTAGAACAGGGTGGAATAATTGACGCGGTGGCAATACTCGACATTTAATGAGGCCTTCTATATGGGAAATATCGTTATGAGGACACAGAACTCTGCAATCATCACCGATGTGAACCTGAGGATGGCCAATTGGAAAAGTTCCAGTTTTTAAAACATATGGATATAACGAACAAACATCAACATACTTAATTCTTTCATTTTCTTTAACGTCATAGTGAGTTACTGTATTATCGGTACGGCCACCGAAAAACGCATCCCTAGGATCTAAAGCCATAAACATTTGTTGTGGAATTTCGGCAATGAAACGTGCTAGCAATGGATCAGCCCGTTTTTGACGATTGAATTCACACTCCCACATCTCAATGACTTCATACCCCAATGCTTTCAGTTTGGCCGTAGTAAAACGTGTTCTCTCAAAACGACTTTCTAATGTTTCGGAGTGACTTAACTTTTTGTCTCTATTGAATTTGAAACAAGATGCACACCCGTGCCAGTAGCAGCCATGGAATTGATAAGCACACTTTTTGTTGTTTGCTATATCTTCCCAATAACCGTCCAGACGCACACCCGACTCAGTTCGACACTCACGAGTTCGCCCCGCATGCAGTCTTGTATGATTATCACAGTGCTCACGCCATAATAACCATTCAATAGCTACTTTTGACTGTGTTTTACTGAGACGGTACCCTCCTTGTGGTATGATGCCAATTTGTTTTTCTTTTAAACATTTTTGTTGAAAAATACGCATACAGGTGGAGGCTATGGTCACGCATTCATGAAAAGGACATACGCCCCCAGCATTCATCATTAATCGGCGGAATTGTACACATGCTTTCCTCAGAATTGTGACATCAAGTCTGCAATAATGAAGAATTTCTTTTCGGAAATCAAACATGTAATTTTCATTGACACGAGCGTTATACCACTCCAAGAACTTCTCTCGAGCCTCCACACTCATTGTATCTGCACCAAAGTATTTCGCATCAGGCATAGGACCTACATAGTTTTGTGTATCGCTTCGATTGAAAAAGTGTGGAAAATAGCCCTTCGTAATATCACCTAGTTCAAAAGCTTTTGGTAACTTGGCAAGTGCCATATGAAAATAATTTAAACTATCAATAAATTTATTATCCCCAAAATCCATTAAAAGTATATTGGTACCATTAATAATAGTATTAATTTGACTATTAATGCTTTTCAGGGCGTGTCTTAAAACAAATTGTGCGTCATATCCTTTTGCATTATGTGCTATACATATAACTTTTTTATATATCTTACCCATTGACGTGATGTACTCCATAAACTGTGTGACAGGGTTTTCGTAGAAGACATGCTCCCTATGTTTGCAATGTCGACAAGGATTTTGCAGGTGATCAGCATTCGCTCCAATATCTTCATCGCTCATATACGCACATTTGTCACATACCGTCTGGAGAACACACAGGGTCGGCTCATGTATATACAGTTCTTCGTTCCCTACCATTTGATGATCCTGCCGAGTTTCAAAATCATAAAACACAAAGGCTACACGTGTTTTGGGTTCCTTCACTGGTATTTTCTTAGTTTTCACGACAGGCATATAACACAAGTGTCCGAAGTCTCTATGTTTCTGACATATCGTACAATAGTACGTGCGGCACTTGTGATACTTCCCAGATTTGATGAGCACATTACACCCTTTACACATTTCCATATTTTTACAAACGGTTAGGGTTCCTGTATAGGAACCCTGTCGTTTGTGTTCATCAAAACACAATCGTCCGTGAAATTCACGTCTACAGTCATTGCACACTACTTTATCGGGACATCTATCGTCACATGGAGGGTTCTTCAAACACCGATCACAGGTTTTCTCACAACGATGGGGTACCGAACTGTATGGTTTTTGACAGTGTACACAATAATACTTACATCCAAAGAATGACGATAAACATAGAATCGGTTCATAATGCTTATGGTCATCATAGTACACAATGGACAGTGTATACTGAGAAGGGATATGATGATTAGTCAGCTCTGCTGTTCCGTCGTAAAGGACCGGACGATCTTTACCATTCTGCATGAGGGAATAGACTTTGATCACACACCCTTCTCTTGCCAAATACCGCTGATATGCGCGAATCTCATCCAGACCACAGCCATCAACAGGTACATTCACACCAGCAGCCTGGGTCAGCTGTTCTGCCTCCAACAGCTGTCTGGAACTTTTGCGATCTGTCATTGACTTCCACATTTTGTCTAAATCACCGCCAACAGCTCGGGCTCCCATTTTTTTAGCATATGCCTGAGCGACAACAAGTGACCGAGGCAAACATAGTCCATCATCGTTATTGATGTTAATGACACATTTCGAACTCAGATTCCGTCTCGATGTTCTAGGCAGATAACTTCCCCTACCCGCTGGTGCTTCAGCTACATGAAGCTTGATCCAAAATGTATCAGCACAGTCGAAACCCTTGGCACTTTGAGCGTAGAGCTGACCAGGTTCCACAGATCTTGGAATTCGTAGCCATTAATGGCACGAGGGCTTATCCACGCATTGTCCTGCTGCATGCTCGCGAAATTGAACGATAGACACATACGGTTCATTCCAGACCCTCCCGCCTCTATGATCTTGGAATACACCTCGCGAAAAGCCTGCTCAACCCAGTGTTCAGGAGGGAAATCTTGTGGTACTGGGTTCATTCTGAATTCCATTACATGTGTATCAAGTTTGAAGCGGGACAGCCTTTCCTTGGATCTGCGTATCATTCTCAAGGGTGATGATGGATCTGCACTGATATTTTCTTGCCGCATTCCTACAATTGGAGGAGATGATATGTAAATTAGAGAAAACCCATATTATTATTATGAAAACAATTGTTATGAAAATCTGTAAGTACCATCAGCCGACTGGTCAGCAACGGTTGGATTGATTAAGTTCAAGGCGTTGTCATTAATGACGTCTTCTTCCTGAGTATTGAGAGCTCGTACACCATGTCCATCTTGAAGTCGTTCATCGGCATCCATCCTTCTTCTAACTTCTTCTAATTCACCGCCTGATAGAAAACACTGGGTAACGAGATTTAGATCGATTCGATTCCAGTCGAAATCAGTCTCCAGTGTAGGTATGCGCTCCTCCATGTCTGATAGGCCGCTCGAAACTCTTGAAGCTTGAAATCCGGATAGATTGTGTTGATCTTGTTTTCGGGACCTCGTGTATAAGACTGTAGGTTTTTCCTAAAAGAAAAGCTTGTTATAGTCCTGTTCAGGAAAAGCGAAGGGTGGGGGGGGGGGGGGGGTGGGTATCCTTCGCAGGTAGGCGACTAACTCAGGTGGTATGTGTACAAATAGATGTTATCTGTGAGGGTGTGGGTGCATTGGCTCCAATATTTTGCAGTGTATAAATGCAATGATTACTGCCAATTAACATTCATTCATACATAGACATGGAAATGAAGTGGAAGCATCCATTTACCGCAATGATCTGTGGCCCAACAGGCTGCGGGAAAACATTTTTCGTTAAAAAATTTTTAAAAGAAATTGAATCAATGTGCGATACAAGGATAGAAAAAGTCATTTTTTATTATGCGAAGTGGCAGAATGGATATTCGGATTACGATCAAAATTTTGTGGAATTTCGTGAGGGATTACCAAAGTCTAATGATTTTGACGACAATAAGGCAAAATTAGTGGTAGTTCATAAAAATCTAAGTGTTATGTTTATATCTCAAAATTTATTCCACCAGGGAAAAGGTCAGCGAGATATCTCATTAAACACCAACTATATTGTCGTATTTAAAAACCCCCGCGATCGTGCCCAAATTTCCCATCTGGCTCGTCAAATATTCCCTGAAGATCCGAAATTCCTACAGGACGCATATTTTGATGCAACATCCGAGGCACACGGATATTTATTACTTGATTTGAAGCAATCGACACCAGAAAACTGCCGAATTCGTACCAATGTCTTCCCTAGCGACACCTACCACTATGTTTACGTGCCACGGAAAGATTTGAATATAAAAGGAGGCGGTGCATCGAGGGGTGTACCAGTTGTACGTTTGTAATGGGTAAATCCAGTCGTTCAGGAAGCGGCTCTGTTCGCAAAGTATTTGGAGATAAAAATAGAGCGTTGCTGCAGGCTCTCATCCACGCAACTCCGAAGCTGCGTAAAACTGGCCGATAGAAAATACAGTTTAGTCAATAAGAAAAAAATTCTAAATCAAAAAGGTGGAGCGTTTCTGCCGATGTTATTAGGTCCTCTAATGAGTGCTCTTATTTCGGCAATTATTTAATCATGGAACACGCAAGAAAGATGATTCTGATTCCTGAGGACAGTGTTGAAAAAATCAAAAAGCCGATACAAAAAGGTCTTACGGAGGTGACGAACGAAATTCAACCTTCAGCACAAACCCCTGGGACTGTTGAAAGTCGTTTAGATGCTCAGTTATTGGAAATATTGAACTCTAAAGAGCTTAGAGACGAGCATGACAAGTGGAAATTATATAATGATGTTTTAAGACGTTATTTATTTTACACGAATCAAAATAAAAGTCAACCAATAACCGCTCAGGAGAGTGATACTCAGAGTCAAGGAGAACGGTTCGATTCTAACTCTATTGTAGCTACGGTACCTAAGACATTTCAAAGGAAAGCAGCAGGTATTCTCGCATACATTGACAAGGTCGATGGTGGAAAACGTCTCAATTGGGATTCACAGGGGAAAGTTTTTTTAGATGGTCAAGCACTTCCTGGTGCAAATATCGTTGACTTGGTACAAGATGTAATTCGAACCCGAAAAAATCATAGTGCTACAGGTTGGGAAGCCTTTGCTGATTTCCTACAAGATATAAACACACCACGTGAATTCATGGCTAATCCTAAATTTCAAGGTATAGGAAGACCTACAATAAGTGGTCCTATTGATCAGCTTTCTAGCATTCCCAGTATTGGTCAATCCCCAGAGATTTCGGAGGATGATGACGATTTGCTGAATGACGGGGAAAAACTAGATAGGGCAGGCCGCGGATATCAGATGTTATCACCGGACAGATCTTTTGTGGCTCATACACAACGAATGGTGAAAAAAGCTAGGAAACATTCTCCTTATGAAAGATGGGCATCGCTGAACTTGTCATCATGGCTTCCCTTCTAGATAACAAACTATCAACTTATATTTTGATCCTCGAGAGTCTGTGTCATATACAGGTGCACGAAATCTTCTCTCAAAATTTAAGAATGATTCTCAGGCTGATATAAAGAATTGGTTAAATGCTCAGGACGCTTACACTCTGCATAAACCAATACGACGTAAATTTCTGCGTATGCATTATACGGTGGATAACATTGATGATGTCTGGGAAGCGGATTTGGTTGAATTGAGATCGTTGAAGACTTACAACAATGGCATATCATATCTACTTGTAATCATAGATGTTCTTAGCAAGTTTGCTTGGGTCGAACCGTTAAAAGACAAATCGGCGTCCATTGTGTTAGATGGATTCAAGCGTGTCTTAGAAAGGAGTTATCCGCGCATTCCTATCTGCATACAAACAGATAAAGGAAAAGAATTTGTGGCTAATATCATACAAAAATTTTTCTCTGACAAAAAGATTAAATTTCGTACCGCGCGTAATCCTGATATAAAAGCTGCCATCGTGGAACGATTCAATCGAACATTGAAAGAGCGTATGTGGAGGTATTTCACACACAATAGGACGCAGAAGTATATCGATATATTGCAAGACATCGTTGATGCTTATAATAATTCAAAACATTCATCAATCAAGATGGCTCCTGCTGCAGTTACCATAGAAAATGCTTCATCTTCATGGCGTAATGTGCGAAGCCGTTTTAATTCATCGAAAACTGGTTCAATAAACTTTAAATACAATGTTGGGGACTATGTACGCATCAGTAGAGCTAAAGGTGTCTTCGAGAAAGGATATGAGTATAATTGGAGTAAAGAAATATTTCAAATCATAAAACGGGTTATGAAGCAGTCACTAGCGATATATGAATTGAAAGATTTGGCTGGTGAAGTTATCGAGGGATTTTTCTACGAACCTGAGTTGGCTCTCGTGAATAAACAAACAGATAAAGAAGAGTTTATAGTTGAGCATATTTTACGAACGAAAGGAAAAGGAAAGAATAAGCAGCTTCTTGTGAAGTGGGAAGGATATCCTAGTAAATTTAATTCGTGGATACCAGCGTCCGATATACATAACATTGGAAAAAATGAGGATAAATAATTTTTATATGATGTTACCAAGTAACAGTAGTATGGATTATTATCCTGATAATACAGCATCAAGATATACCACACTGCTTCCTAAGCAGATTGACCTGGAAGGAGACTGGGTTGTCGGGCTAAGCGAAATACAATATCCTAGTACCTTCTTACACATACGTGACAGAAACGATGCTAGTATGCATATGGGCAATTTTTCCCATGAGGGGCCTCCAGATTCAACAACTATAAATAAGTATACAAAACATACATGTATTTTGGGCACTGGTACTTTCAAAACGCTACCTGATCTGATTCAAGTTTTGAATGATCAAAAGACATTGAAAGACTATTTTAAGTTTGAATATTCAATCCAAGGGTACGTAACTATCCGTAAACATTGTAAATTTGAAGAATGTGGTAGTTTAATCCACGGCCTGGATTTGTCAGATAAAATATGCGACATACTAGGCTACAGAAGAGATGAAGATCTCGCCTTCAACGAGCAGAGACCATTCCACAAAGCGTCCACTCCTACAAGTCTAACCCGAGGATTACCTGCAAATTTATTTGTTTATAGTGACTTATGCACACCGTACATAACGGGTGATGTACAATCGTCTCTTTTACGTGTAGTACCCTTCAATTCTGCAGGATATACATACGGCGCATTGCAATGTACAACATTTTCGGCCCCTCACTACCGTGAGGAAGCCGTTGAAGGTCGCGCTTGAGGATCGTTTGGCTGAATCGGGTCTAAATCTGAAGAGAAAGGCTCAGGAAAAAATTTGGGGCAATGATGCGTGGGGAGGGCTATAAAAGAAAGATTAAGCGGCTGACTACGCACAAGCGTAGTAACCGTGGTGGCGGCAAGTCATTGAAATCCAGGAAGAATAAAAAGAAGAAGCAACTAAAGAAAAAAGTGAAGAAAAACGCAAAAAGAAATAAATCAAAACGAAAAACTCGTGATTTGTACGATATTTTCAATTAATCATCATGTCTTTCCTGCATTCC
The DNA here is from genome assembly GCA_026005395.1 of Asobara japonica. Lineage (NCBI taxonomy): Eukaryota > Metazoa > Arthropoda > Insecta > Hymenoptera > Braconidae > Asobara > Asobara japonica. The sequence continues at coordinate 540,352 of BQMI01000077.1, forward strand.
CATTCAACCGAGTGTGTGAAGTCGGAGCTGGACCTCTTCACCTTACCACCCACACAGACAAGTATTGAAAATTCACAATTTGTTCATTACAACCCGGTCTCTACCCTTTCGGACGATGCACCTATCGAATTCGTTGTTCCGGGTCATGGCGAGGAATATATCGACTTGGCTCATACAATGATAAAAGTGCGAGCGAAAATTGTGAAACCTGACGGTACTGCCGTCGACGCTGATTCCGTTGGACCTGTTAATAATTTCCTACATTCCATGTTCAACCAAGTAGACGTGTATTTTAATCAGAAAGTTGTGACACCACCCAATAATTTGTATGCGTACAGAGCGTACCTGGAGACGGTACTTAATTATGGTCCTGATGCGAAAGCTACCCACCTCGGTATGAGCTTATGGTCTGCAGATACATCGGGTGCTATGAATAGCCCTGCTATGGCTACTGGTGAGACACCAAAAAATAATGGACTCGAAAATCGCTCTGTGTATTCAAAAGGCGGAAAGGCTTTCGATATGCTTGGCCATTTACACTGTGCCGTTTTTAATCAGGACACATTTTTGATGAACGGTGTGGAATTACGTATACGGCTAATCCGTGCAAAAAACGAATTTTGTCTCATGGATTCTACCAACTTCAATTATAAGGTTCACATTTTGGAAACCTCATTGATGATTAGACGCGTGCGACTCAGCCCTAGCATTTTGATAGCTCATGCAAAAGCCTTATCAAAAACCACTGCAAAATATCCATTGACACGAGTAGAGGTTAAGTCATTTGTGTTACACAATGGAATCATGGGTGAAACGATGGACAACGCGATTCTAGGACAATTACCGGAAAGAATCATCTTGGGATTTGTGTCCAATGCGGCATGTAATGGTTCAAGAGCAACTAACCCGTTCAATTTTCAAAATTTCGGGATCAGTTTTCTGTGTCTCAATGTTGATGGACGTCAGATTCCGACCAGACCTCTACAGCCTTCGTTTCAAGATGGCGGGGGTCTTGATGTGGAGGCACATAACACACTCTTTGCGGGTAGTGGAGTACATTTCAGCGATCATGGTAATGGTATTAACCGGATGGCATATTCAAAAGGATATTGCCTTTTCGCCTTTGATCTGACTCCCGATTTATCAGCCAGTTGTGCAAGCCATTGGAATCTTGTCAGAAGTGGAAGCGTTCGCATTGAAGTGCGTTTCGATAGCCCTACAACGCAAAACATAAACTGTGTATTGTACGCGGAATACGATAATTTGCTAGAGATTGACTCAACAAGACAAGTCATTGTAGATTACAGCGGTTAAAAGGATGCCCTCGTATTCCTTTATATTATGTGCGATATTGAACACCATTGGCAGTAGGCTCCCACTCGTCTCCCTGTTATCACGCAGTTGTCGCTCTCGCTGATCGCAGAAAACATATGAATACGGTTCAGATTCTGAAAGTGCTACCCAATACTGATGCCGCCATCGGAGGTGTTTATCCTGCCGATAGGATCCCCTGGACATGACCGCGGCCCTGTGCAATTGTCGTCAATACCGACAATCACAACCAGCCAGGAAGACATTGGGTCGCCGTATACCTCAATTCAAATGGACGAGGGATCTACTTCGACAGTTTCGGGCTGCCTCCCTTCAACACCAGAATCACTCAATGCCTTAGAAGAAATTGCCGAATATATGAATGGAACCAGAAAAGACCCCAAAATATATCATCAGATGTTTGTGGCCAGTACTGTATTGTTGTGCTTCACTGGCTTTTCAATAATCGGTCTTTACAGTCCTTTCATAAATTATTTACTTCAGACACAAAACGTAACGATCGCAATATTGTAAGAATGTTCAAACAAATTGTTCGTAAAAAATGTAACCCTAAAGATATAAGTAGATCTTTCCAGAACTTATCTGGTAAAGGTACTTTACAATGTAATCAATGTGCTATTAAATCGAAACCATCAACATTGTTTGGTAGATTATAAGTTTTTTTTCCAAACTATTTTAATTGTATATCCTGCTTCCTAAACTTATTTTATCCTTATGCACTCCCACTCCGCTTGACGATTGAATGCATGTTCAAAGCATAAAATGTTATAAACAATTGAAATTTTTTAATACAGCAATATCTTTCAAACTATTGATGCTATGGCGAAAATTGTTGAACGTAAAATGCGTAGGATGACATGCGGAACATATTCTATTTGAAACTTTTTCCTCTATGGCTAATGGTTTTCGAGATAAAATGTTATAAACAATTTAAATGTTTAAATAACGATCTCTTTTAAAATATTGGTGCTACAGAGAAAATTATTCAAGGTAAAACGCGGGGGCTCTTTTGAGGAACATATCTTGTTTGAAACTTTTTCCTATACGCCCAATGGTTCCCGAGATACAAAGTTATAAACAATTGGAATGTTTAAATATCAATATCTTTTAAACTATTCATGGTACGGAAAAAATGATTAAACGTAAAATGTCCGGTATCTTATGGCGAACACATTTGATTTGAAACTTTTTCCTCTATGGCTAATGGTTTTCGAGATAAAATGTTATAAACAATTTAAATGTTTAAATAACGATATCTTTTAAACTATTCGTGGTACGGAAAAAATTGTGAAACATAAAATGTGTAGAATCATATGGCGCCCATATGTTACTAAAAACTTTTTCCTCTCCGACCAATGGTTTTCGAGATAAAATGTTATAAACAATTGAAATGTTTATATACCAATATCTTTTAAACTATTGATACTACGGAAAAAATTGTGAAACATAAAATGTGTAGAATCATATGGCGCACATATGTTAATGAAAACTTTTTCCTCTCCGACCAATGGTTTTCGAGAGAAAATGTTATAAACAATTGGAATGTTTATATAACAATATCTTTTAAACTATTCGTGGTACGGAAAAAATTGTGAAACATGAAATGTCTACCCGCAAAAAAAAACTGAAACACGACCGGAAAACCATTTAAAAATAAAAAATGGTGAAAAATGATGAACAAATTGAGAATAATTATACAAATTGTATTCAATAGCTAATAATACATAATAATTAAATGAATGTGTACTTACCAAGGTTGAATTTTCCCACTGGTGGTTACAAACACTTGAAAAACACAAACACTATTTAAAAAACTTTTATTATCAATTAAATTTAATAATCACAATAAATATTGAAAACTGGAATGGGACACTAATTAAAAATAAAACTGTTTGATAAATAACGCCGTTATTCAATCGACAACGTGCACTGACGTTTTTCCGCAGAGACACCTTATCGATACCTGCGAAAAGAATTTTTTAAAATTTTCCGTAAGGGCACTAGACATCCTGGAACCATACCCTGTGACGTCATTTGCACCTTAGCAGAAGAAGGACCGGGGGGGAGGGGGGGGGCGCCTGCACCAAAATTGTGTATTTGAGCATTGCGCTAAGAAGTTGGGGGGGCGGGCGACAAAAATTTTCCACCAGCATAGTGTGACGTCAATCACAGCTTGGCAGAACGGAGAGGGGGGGGGGGGGGGTAAAGGGAAAGCGGACCCCCAAATTGTGCGCTTCACCGAGGCGCCAAGAAGAGACGAAGGGGGGTGGGGGGGGGGATTTTCCACAGCGCTGTGACGTCAATCACACCGCCGCTGATGGACAAGGGAAGGGGGGGGGGATGGGAAAGCGGGCCCAACCAGAGATGGGACCCAAGATAAGGGAGTCTACACTTGTCCAAAGTGTTTTCCTTTGTTTACCTTGGGGGGGGGGGGGGGAAGGGGGGAGCGCATTCCATTCTCGCTGAAACCGCTCCCTTCCTACTCGCGTCGATGGCGTTATGGCAGCGCTATGTTCATTCGTTCACTCATTACAGATATAGCTGCTCAGACGGTCATACCTCCTTAATTATGCCAATTGTCGAAAAAAATCATTCCACATAATATGTGTATTTCTGCATCGAGAACAACTTTTCTTATAGAATTTTCCCGCTAGGTGCAACCGTTTGTGCGGTAGAACGTTATGAACAATTAAAATTGTTTAGCACAATACATAGGCTGCACCGATTTTCTGCAAAATCTAATGAACTCTAAGGTACATGAAAGCCCTTCGATTGCGATCTTCATAATTTCGATGACGTTATTCGTTCATAAGCGATCCGGGACCAAAATTTTGGCCACATACATACACACACACAAATATTTACTCGGAATTTTATGGGAAGCATTTTGGTATACTTAAAACACCAGTTACAAAGTCAAAAAAAAAATTGATTTCGGGGTCATTGCAATAAACATCGGGAAGTTAAAAAGTTCAAGTTCGATTTTTTGTCTAAGATAATTAATTAGTTAATGCGTGTTACGAAAAAAAAGGCATGAAACATCAAATGTGTATTTCTTGACGGGGAACAACTTTCGTTTAACACTTTTTTTCGCATCTCAAATCATTTTGCCATAGAGCGATATAAACGATTCAAGTTCGCAATAACAAATGAACTGATTTTTTGTTGAAAAAAAAACTCCTTTCAGACCCGGCCACCACAGATACGCGTCCATAAAAAAAAAAGAAAAGGCAATTCCTGTGGTGGTTCCGCCGGAAACGTTAGCGAAAGTTTTTTGGTTACACACATACACATACACACACACACACAGAGACACTGTTCTGAAAACATTTCCGGATGATGAAAACGTCGAGAAACGTGAAAATTTCATCGATCGGAGACTTTTCATTGTCGGGGTCATTACAATAACTTCCCTAGACCGGGAAGTTAATAATCAATCTTAGTTTGATGAAGCGAATTCCTAGTCCTAGCAGAATGACGCTCAGTATTTACGAGTGACATCCAAATGGAAATTCTCCACACGAGTTTAAAAAAAGCAGGTCGTCCTCGGGGGCCCCCACTCGCATGTGTCAAATATGTCACCGTTTTTTTAAATTCCCGCCAATGTCATTGGTGGTAAGCTTCCGAATGGTCGGATTGCACACAAAATGAAAATGTTGCAGTATTGAAAAAGCTTTTTCCAGGCGAACGGAAGCGCAAACGGGACTATCTTATATTATCCAACCTAATTGACTCAATGGTTTTCAACCATATCATAGATCTTGTTACGGCACACATTTAAAAAAAAAAAACAAACAAATCGATTGACTAATTATCGAAACATAAAATAGAAACCGTGAAAACGAATAAATTGAAATCTCGAAAAGTAATGATGCGATCAAATCGCCATTCAATAGGGTTCTTCACCACATCAAAAGGAGTCTTCGTTCCAAATTTCAAGTTTGTACCTCAATATTTGGGGACGCTATAGTGCGTACAACAGCAAAAAGCAGAAAAAACAGAAAAATCCAAATATCCCCAATTTCTTGTGAGCAACCCACTAGATGTTCTTCGACCATTCCCTGGATCTCGTTGAGATACAAATTTTGGAAAAAAAAAATTCAAAAATATTCATTAGTTTCACAGATATGAACGATCGAAGACACAACAAAAAAGCCGATTTCTAAGAAGCTTACCGGCAGATTTCACTGAAATTACGCGCACTGCTAGATGTACTCAATAGCAATAACTGACAATTTTTTCAGATTTTCTTCTAAAATTTTAGTCCGTTTTATGTTAAATTTTGTAAGTGAAGATTTTCGAAATAAATTGATACATGGGGCATTGTTTGTCAAACCGGCCACTCACTTTTTCGACCATCAGCGATTTCCTTCAAATCTATTTCCCAGGTTCTGGGCATGGAAAAAAACATCCCTGATTTTTTTTAGAATTTTAGTACTCCTCTCTCTATTTTTTATAGGGGAATTTTGTTGTTTCACTAAAACACCGAATAACTCCGGTTCTATGCATCATAAAAAAAAAAAGTTCAAAACACAAAAGTACGTCCTTTTTCTGAGCATCAATATAAAAATAACATCACATATGGGAAACCAGTGCCAACCCCATTTTAGCGATAACAAAAACTAAAATATTTTTGTTTCAACCTTTCGGACGCTCTCGATTTTTAAAATTTTTTTATATGTTTTGTGTTGAGGTTTCAAGAGGTCGCACAAAAATTTTCATCGTGGGACCTCGAAATTTGAATGCAATACGTTATTTTTCCCCCTATCGAATCTAATTAAATTGAATATTTCAACATTTTCACCATAATCTAAGCACAGAAGTCAATTCTTAGTAACAACCGTTTTTGTAGAGCGTAATGAGCACTATAAAAAATATTGAATAATATTTTCCCGTATCTAGCTTCAAATCGGAGATATGCATTGAAATCCTTCTTCAAATTGAATTATTTAACACTTTTATCGTAATATTCCGTAAATTGAGTATGATAGCGACATTTAGAACAAAAATTCGTTCCTCACACAGAGTATTTGGATGGTTATGTGAGTAAATGATCAACAGCTGCCAACTACCTATGGTAGCTTTATTTTAGATGTCAACTGAAAAAATAACTCAATTTGTTAAATCTTTCTATCTTAAACAATCATTAACGAAATCTTTTTTTAATCATTAATTACTTAGTTTTCGTTTCCTAGATTGACGTGTTGACTTCTTAGGAAAAAAATCACATTTTAAAGAAACAGACAGTCGCCTCAAATAAACTCGATTCTCTTCATCCAACACGAATGAATGAACCTTCTGGATGCCTGGAATAGGTTTCGCAATCTTGAATCTATTGGAAAGCTCTTCAGTGGCTTTGGCATGATCAATTGAAGAACTGAAGAAAATCTTGGTTGTCTGGAAGTGTTGCACAGCCCATTGGAACAGACCCTCTTCTGTCAGGATCTGATCTGCGAGGGACTGGGCTTGAAGACTGGCTCGTGTTGCACCTCTCTTCAGATTCGCCCCAATCCCATCGCAAGGCCCTTTCCCATGCGCAGTCGAAAAGAAATACCACTCAGCATTTATTCCATGGTCATTGGAATGTTGAATCAAGTTAGCAACGGAGAAACGGTTTTTGAAGTGTTGAGCTGCTCCGTCAGTGAAATATATTGCTTTGATGATTTTGAACTGACTTTCCAAATACTCTATAATCAATTTTTGCAACGTCCAAACGGCGACTGTGTTGTGTTCACGATTATCGGATATTATGGCCATGGACCCGTGCTGAAGTTGGTTTTCACGCTTATAATAATACACAATAGTGAAAATTGTGCACTGATTGTTGTTCCAGTGGAACGATTGAATTGCGTTCTGAGTAATGAATGGATAGTTTTCTGCGAAGTCCATTTGGATAAGAAACTCTCCTTCACCGAGATTCTCTTTTCTAAAATCTACGTATTGGGACTGTTGTTTCGTAATATAATCATGTGTTTTGAGTTTTACAATTCTGTCGCACAAAATCTCAATGAATTCCTCTTCTGACAATTCTTCCTCTATCATTGTTGCTCGATCTGTTTCAGTCCATAAGTGAAAGCGCACTTGATCAATTTCTTTTTCGTCGAACACTTGTTGGAGGAATTCTATTAAAAGGTCAGATTTAGGACAGTCTGGACATTCCCCTAGATAACACTCAGGTGATGGATCGGCACATGTGATCGAAGCAATCAAATCTCTGTACGAGAGTAGTTGATTATCAGTATTTTCTGTTAGCTGAGGAAATTCCAGAGCGTTAAACATGAGTTTCAAATTTTCGTGGTATACGCACAGACACACGCAATGTGTCCCGCGTGGTCCTGCCAAAATGCACTGTTCTGGTCTTAATTTCGCAAAAGCTGAGAAACTAACTTTCGAATTGGAAGGCTCTGCCCAATACAACCGATGTAATTCTCTCAAATTACAGTACAGAAAACGCTTTTGTAGACGTAGTCTGGACCCATCAGGTTGCTTCACAGAGACGAAGTGTTTAGTACCGCCCAACAACTTGCTGTTCGAGTCGTGCATATAAAAAGCCCTGATACTCTCAACTGTTTTCTCATTCATTTTTTCCCCTACACGTGGCCCTGGAACGTGGTCCACCATCTTTTTTACTTGTTTTACCATCCATCGAGTAGCACCGAAAAACTCACTGGTCCTTCTGACACTCCAGGATTTTGGAACTACGGAGAGAATCAACTGCTTTTGTGATCTAGTGGTGCCAGCTTGTGAAAATCTTTCTCGCCATTGATTGAGCATTTCCTCACCAGCTTAATGAAAGTTGATGTACTCGTTAGGACCGGGCTCATCATTAGGAATTCGGGGCTCCTAAGGTGGAGTTGGATGGTAGCTTTCATCACTTGTATTAGTAGTTAGACTGAAAGAACCTGAACCTGTGATTGTCGTTGATTGAGATCCGATGGAATATGGTTGGCTGATATTGACTTTCTGAGACCCCGATACTCCAAATGAAACAGATTTAAGTTTTTCGATGGGAGAATGATTCATTGAAACTTCATTAATAATTTCATTAGTTGGGGATTGATGAGCACCAGATCCGTCGTTGGATTCACTTTCCGGTAGATCATGATTTTGTGAAGTCTCCTCAAAAAGTCCATCAATAGGGAGTTGATCAACACCAGCTCCGTCGCGCCACCCTCCTAGAGATATTGAACAAAATATAATGTCAATCTATCGGTAAGAAATTTCGAATGCTCCGATATGTTAGAAACTGTTAGAACCCTACACATGAAATTTCAGGACCAAATTCGCGAAATTTCTAACAATTACCCTTTCACAGGAAATTTTCTTCTAGTTTTCAATTAAAATTGAATTTACATTGATTGTCAATAAAATTCCAATGTTGAAGTCGGTATGACAATGAAAAGCATTGAGTATTTTGATATCATTTTCCTTGAATTCATTACTCATGAAAAATCCAACTGAAAACTCAGGTGGCACTTTTTTTCAATTTTTAATTCACTGAAAATTCAATATAAAATCAATAGAAAATAAGGCTTAATTTTGACATCAAGCTTGGAAATTAGTGATGTCATTGAATTTTTAGTGATAACTGATCACCTGGAAAATTCAATTGTTCTGATTTTCAAGCTCAAAATGAGATTCAACGCCTGATTCGACCTGAAATTGAATAAAGTTTTGAAATCTTGAAAGTTTTATCGAAGTTATGCTCGAATATTTTGAAAATTGCTAACAGTGTATTGAGGCATATTGCACATTTTTACTCACCTGCAGAGACACCTGTGGAATCCACATTCTCCTGGATATTTGCTTCATCGAAGTGTTCCACCACGATTTGTCTCAAGAGTCTGGTCGGCATTCCACTCAATGTCTGTTGACAAGATGTACAAATTTTCTTTCCCTTCAAAGTGGGAATTTGGGCGGTGAAAGCCTTGGAGGCTAGGCGTAGTGCCTTTTTTATAAAATGATCCTTCAATTTCCGGGGATTACAACATCTGTCGCGGAACACCATAATAATTTTCTAAGAGTATGAACTGGAATTATTAGATTGAGTATACACTGTTAGCTGAACACTCCCAACTTAATATCGCAATTGATTCCGATAAGTTCGAGGTTATGGTGTCTCTACGCATACTGAAGGCGCAATCTACTGCGTTTCTATGTAGCGATGAATTTTCCAGTGCGTTATTCAAAAATTGCAAGTTATGAAGATGTTAGTCTTTTGATATTAAACGAATGGGGAAGTGACTGACATAGATATTCAGGTAATTGCAAGGCATGTAATAAAATGTAAACACTTGTGTACAAACCACTTTTTCATCGTATTCCATCCTCCAAGAAAGGTTTTTACTTTAAAAAGTTCTATCATACTCGATTCACGCAAGATTCTGATTGAAGTGATCAATAACTCAATTTGAAGAAGGATTTTCAATGCATATCTTCGATTTGAAGCTAGATACGGGAAAATGTTGTTGAATATTTTTTGTAGTGCTCATTACGCTCTACAAAAACGGTTATTAGTAAGAATTGGCTTCTGTGCTTAGATTAACGTGAAAATGTTGAAATATTCAATTTAATTAGATTCGATAGGGGAAAACATAACGTATTGCATTGAAATTTCGAGCTCCCACGCTCATGGTACGTGGTACCATCAAGCAAAGAAACCTTTCACTAATCATGCTCAAATATTTACCATAAAGAGAAATAGAAGGTTCTATGGCACATTCAACAATATGTCTTTATGAAGCGACAATTTATAATACTTGTATTTAGGGTAGTAGGTATGTGTTAAAAATTGATATTCCAGAAACCGCCCTAACTAGACTTCAAATTTGATAAACATTGACACAATCACAGCGCAAAACTGCCTCGAATTCAACGTTTATATCTCGAAAATCTATGGAATTCATCATGGACGGACGTCTGCAAGATGAACCCGACATGGAATTGGATATTTAAATTAATCGAAACAAAGAGAAACAAGTTATTCAATATATCTGGATTGCCCAACATGTACTACCTCAACTGTGTATAAACTATCAAGCGTCACAGGAACAGACGCAACATTTGAAGATGATTGTGATAATTTCCTCAACGTTTTGTACATCACAATCGACAAAATTGAGCATCAACTTGTAACGTGTCGAAGAAATCATGAAAACATACTTCAATTCACCGTATGCAATCAGTCTCGTCTCAATTATTGTTCAGCAGATCATAATTTAAGTGTCCCCCTAGATAATATTAGACAAGAAGCCCTCGGCCATTACAATGCTATCATCTTCAAAGATGATAACAATCACAAGATTGATGATTTATTCATCATCAGAAAAAATTTGTTGCGAGTATCTTATGGATGCCATAAGTTCAATATTAGGGCAGACATTTACAAAAACCTATAAAAAAAAAGATGGATATTTCTGAATGAAATTTCACAATAGGTCACATCTAGGGAAGATAAAGTGACGAAATGTAGTAAAGAACAAATAAGTGAAAAACAGAACAGCAATCAATTAAGAGAAAAAATATGATAGAGTAAAATCAAAATTTAGTAAACTAAAAGGGCAATTAATTTCTAAATGAATAAAGTTCTTAACTATGAGAAGGGGAACCTCTGTTCGAAATTTCAAGTTTTTATATCAATTATTGCGGGTGCTAGCGTGCGAACAAACCCAAACAATGAAATCAAAGTCAAAAATTCGAAACAAAATGTTGAGGCGAACGGAAGTAAAAACAGGAATATCTCATATTAGCCACAGTTATTGACTCAATATTGTTCAACCAGTTCATAGATATCGTTGAGGCGCACATTTTGGAAAAAACATGGGATTAATACTTATCAAGAAATGAAGTAATAAAAGACGGTAAAAATGAAAAAATTGAATTCTATAAAATTAATGATGCGATTGAATCCCCATTCAATAGGGTTCTTCACCACAACAAAAGGAACCTTCGTTCCAAATTTCGATTTTTTATCTCAATTTTTGCGGCCGCTAGAGTGCGAACAAACACAAAATCCAAAGTTAAAAAATAGGAATATCTCATTGTACCCATACTAATTGACTCGGTGGTTTTTGCCGTATTATAGATCTCGTTAAGGCACACATTTTGAAAAAAAAACAATAAAATCGATTGAATACATATCGAGAAATAAAATGAAAACCGTGAAAACGAAAAAAATCGATATCTAGAAAACTGATAATCCGATCAAATCGCCATTCAATAGGGTTCTTCATCACAATCAAAGGAACCTTTGTTCTAAATTTCAGGTTTTTATCTGAATTTTTGCGGACGCTAGCGTGCGAACAAACACAAAAAGTAAAACCAAAATCAAAAGTTAGAAAATAGGAATGTCTCATTGTACCCAAACTAATTGACTCAATGTTTTGCAATCATATTATAGATCTCGTTAAGACACACATTGTGAAAAAAAAACAACAAAATCGGTTCAATAATTATCGAGAAATAAAACAAAAACCGTGGAAACGAAAAAATTAAAATCTCGAAAACTAATCATACTATCAAATCGCGGTTTAACAGGGTTCTTCACTATAACAAAAGGAATCTTTGTGTCAAATGTTAAGTTTTTATATCAATTTTTCGGGACGCTCGAGTGCGTGCAAAGGCAGAAAGCAGAAAAAACAGAAAAATTGAAATTTCTCCAATTTCTTGTGCGGAACCTACTAGATGTTCTTCCACCATTCCCTAGATCTAGTTGAGACGCACATTTTGAAAAAAAAAAATTAAAAAATATTCATTGTTTTCTGACATATGAACGATCGGAGGAAAAAACGAAAAAGGCGATTTCTAAGAAACTTACCGGACGATTTCACTGAACTTGCGCCCACCGGTAGATGCAGTCAATACCAATAACTGCCAATTTTTTCAGATTTTATTCCAAAAATTTAGTCCTTTTTGCTTCCGAATGGAAGCATTGCAATCGGTCAATTTTCACTTTCGCCAATTATGCTTGTAAACGATATATAATGGTCTGAAACGTAAAAATACGAAGTTTGAGCATAGTGTCTGTATGTATCAATTTGTTCGAAAATCTGCACTTACAAAATTTAACATAAAAAGGACTAAATTCGGAGAATAAAATCTGAAAAAATTATGAATTATTGGTATTGAGTGTAGCTAGCTGTGAGTGCAATTTCAGTGAAATCTGCCAGTAAGTTTCTTAGAAATCCACTTTTTTTTTCTTCGATCGTTCATATCTCTGAAACCAATGAATATTTTTTAATTTATTTTTTATCAGAATGTACGTTTCAACGAGCTCCAAAGAACGGTCGAATAACATCTAGTACGTTGCTCACAAGAAATTGAAGATATTTTAATTTTTCTGTTTTTTTCGCTTTTTGCTTTTGTACACACTTTAGCGTGTCTAAAAATTGAGATAAAAACTTGAAATTTAAAACAAAGATTCTTTTTGTTGTGGCAAAGAACCCGGTTGAATGGCGATTTGATCGTATCATTAGTTTTCTAGATTTGAATTTTTTCGTTTTTACAGTTTTTATTGTATTTCTCGATAACTCTTTAACCGTTTTTGTTGTTTTTTTTTCAAAGTGTGTGCCTTAACGAGATGCATAATATGGTTGCAAAACATTCCGTCACTTAGTTTGGGTACAATGAGATATTCCCATTTTTTAACTTTTGACTTTGGTTTTACTTTTTGTGTTTGTTCGCACTCTAGCATCCGCAAAAATTGAGATAAGAACTTGAAAATTGGAACAAGGGTTCCTTTTGTTGTGGTGAAGAACCCTATTGAATGGTGATTTAATCGCATCATTAGTTTTCTAGATTTGAATTTTTTCGTATTCACGGTTTTTATTTTATTTCTCGGTAATTATTCAATCGATTTTGTTGCTTTTTTTTCAAAATGTGTACCTTAACGAGATCTATGATATGGTTGAAAAGCATTCAGTCAATTAGGTTGGGTAATACAAGATATTCCTATTTTTTAACTTTTGACTTTGGTTTTACTTTCTGTTTTTGTTCGCACTCTTGATAAAAACTTGAAATGTGGAATAGAGGTTCCTTTTATTATGGTGAAGAACCCTATTGAATAGCGATTCAATTGCATCATTAATTTTATAGATTTCAATTTTTCATTTTTACAGTTGTTTCATTACTTTATTTCTCGATAAGTATTCATCCCTTTTTTCCCAAAATGTGAGCTTTAAGGTTATCTATGAACTGGTCGAATAACATTGAGTCAATTACTTTGGGTAATATGAGCTATTCCTATTTTTGATTCCGTTCGCCTGGAAAAAGCGTTTTCAATACTGGAACATTTTTATTTTGTGTGCAATTGGACCATTCGAAAGCTTACCACCAATAAAATTGGGGGAAATAAAAAAAACGGTGACATATTTGACACATTCGAATGGGGGGACCCGAGGATCGCCTGCTTGTTATGTTAAATTTTGTAAGTGAAGATTTTTGAAAAACATTGATACATACAGACACTATGCTCAAACTTCGTATTTTTACGTTTCAAACAATTATATATCGTTTACAAGCATAATTCGCAAAAGTGAAAATTGACCGATTGCAATGATTCCATTCGGAAGCAATAGGAATATCTCATTGTGCCCGAACTACGTGACTGAATGGTTCATAACCATATTATAGATCTCGTTAAGGCACACACTTTGGAAAAAAACAACAAAATCGGTTGAATACATATCGAGAAATAAATCAAAAACCGTGAATACGAAAAAACTAAAATCTAGTAAACTAATGATATGATCGAATCGCCATTTAAGAGGGTTCTGCACCACAATAAAAGAAATCTTTGTTCCAAATTTCAAGTTTTTATCTCAATTTTTCGATACGCTAGAGTGCGTCCAAAAACAAAAAGCAAAAAAAAAACAGACAAATTGAAATATCTTTAATTTCTTGTGAGCAACGTACTAGAGGTTATTCGACCATTCTTTGAAGCTCGTTGAAACGCCCATTTTGATAAAAAAAAATTGAAAAATATTCATTAGTTTCAGAGATATGAGCGATCGAAGAGAAAAACACAAAAGTCGATTTCTCAGAAACTTACCGACAGATGTCACTGAAATTACGCCCACAGCTAGCTGCACTCAATACCTATAATTCATAATTTTTTCAGATTTTATTCTCCGAATTTAGTCCTTTTTATGTTAAATTTTGTAAGTGCAGATTTTCGAAAAAAATTGATACATACAGACACTATGCTCAAACTTCGTATTTTTACGGTTCAGACCATTATATATCGTTTACAGGCCTAATTGGCGAAAGTGAAAATTGAACGATTACAATACTTGCATTCGGACGCAAAAAAAAGTGGATTTCCAAGAAACTTATCGACAGATTTTACTGAAATTGCGCCCACCGCTACATGTATTCAACAACAATTATTCATAATTTTTGTACATTTTATGCTCAAAATTTAGTTCGTTTTATGTTAAATTTTGTAAGTGAAGATTTTCGAAAAAATTGATACATACAGACCCTATGCCCAAACTTCGTATTTTTACGTGTCAAACCATTATATATCGTTTACAAGCATAATTAGTAAAAGTGAAAATTGAACGATTGTAACGCTTCCATTCGGAAGCAAAAGAGAAAGAAGGAAGCCAACCTCCTTCCTCACGCTTCCATCTTTTTCTTTCCTCCCTTGGTTTTCAAATCTTTATGGGTAACAAATCGAAAAATTTAGAAATTAAAAGAAAAAGATAAAGAAAAATCAGAGAGAATAGCCCTTGGCCTAAATTAGTAGAAAGACCACCTTCTATATCCTAGTATCCCCAAATCACGACGGAACATCTGCGAAGCAATACTTCCTTGCGTAGGGGACGACAGCCGCGGCTTCCCCAGTAGCGAATCCTTTTCGGTCTTTCACGATAAGAAGATCCTCCGTTTACTCTGGATGTGTCCGAAACTGCTCCTCGCGGCGCAGCTCCTGCAGAACCTCCATTCCGAAATCGCTTGTCTCGTTCCATGCTGCCTCTGATGACAGCATAACTTCCACAAGATTTCCAGCGTTAGTGGGGTTGCCTGCGCTGTGTTCCCATATAGATCGTTGGACGTCGAAACGCGGACACGCAAAGACAACGTGGTCCGCGTTTTCCTGAATTCTCTGACACTTGGGGCAATCCGGGGAATCTTCATGCTTGAATTTGTGAAGATATTCCCGAAAGCACACGTGTCCTGAGAGCATCTGGGTTAGGTAGTAATTGACTTGTCCATGTGATCGGTCAAGCCAAACATTCAACCCCAGAATAAGTCGATGAGTCCACCGGTCTTTGCTCGAGGCGTGCCACTGTAGTTGCCATCGCTGGATGCTGTGGTTACGTTCTTCTCTCCTCAGTTCCACTGGGCTCAGCTCGGTTGATCTTTTGCTTGCGTAGAGTCGCCTACGCTCCCCCGCTAGAACTTCGATAGGTATCATCCCAGCAATCACGCACACTGCTTCGTTGGCGACTCTTCGTTGGGCCGGTATGCGCCAGCCACTCTAAGGGCACTCAGCCTGTACACTGGAACAACTTGCTGTCGTGCTGCTTGACTTCGTAGTGCATCAGTTCATATACGGATACCGTTTGGTAATACCGACGTGACAACTGATGATAACAAGAGCCGTCTCCTCTGTTTTGACCCTCCAATGTTCGGCATGAGTCTTGCAAGGGCAGTCCTCACTGCACCCGCCTTACTGCTTGCATGTTGGGCTTGTTGTCGAAAACTGAGTCTGGCATCAATCATAATTCCTAGGTCCCGTATATAGGGCTCGGAAGTTATTTCGTGCTCGCCGACTTGTAGCGCGATTGTCTCCAGTGTCTTTCGGATTGTAATGGGTAGAGCCTCAGTCTTATGCTCAGCAAGTTGTAGACCAATCGAATCCATCCATTTCCGTAGCTTGTTAAATACATTCTCAAAGATGATCTGAAGCGTGAATAGGTGAACTTATGAACTCTGTCCGTGAGGTAATTACCTGCTATCTTTTGTAGATATTCCGATAGTGATAGCATCAACAATGCCGTCAAGATACAGTCGTACCGAGTTGAAAACGTTCTTGACGTCCGGAGTAACCATCCAACAGTATTGTTTCGCACCTCTTGCCCATCGTCCGCCCTCAATCGCTCTCTTCGCTGTTGTCACTACGAGGTCAATGGCATCGAACGTAGACCGTCGTCGTCTGGAACCATATTGACCGTCGGCCAACAGGGGTTGCACCGCTGACTCGATTCTCTGGTGTACTATGCGCTCCAGAATCTTGCCTGCCGTATCCCGCATACAGAGTGGACGATATGATGATGACTCGTCCGGTGGCTTTTTCCCCTTGGGGAGAAGTACGAGTCTCTGCTGTTTCCATCTGCTGGAGAGAATACGTTCCTGGATGCACGCATTATACATTTCGAGAAACATTCCGGGTGCTACATTGATGGCGGCCTTCAACGCTATATTTGGGACACTATCAAGGCCCCCGGCTTGTTGTTGCCGACTCTACTACTGGGCTTGTGTGTGGGTGTGTGACGATACACGTATGAAGTCAAGTTGTGTATCAATAACTCAAATTCAACTATTAATCGATTATTATGATTTTTTATCGATATCTCGTAAAATATAATTCCTAGCAAAAAAGTCTTATAACATGAAATATGTAGTTTCACGAGAGGAACAACTTTTGTTAAATACTTTTTCTCGTATCTGTCATTGTTCTCGAAATACGGCATCATAAACAATTAAAATTGTTAATTAAGCGATGTCTGCTAAATTACTGCAGTTATGAAAACAAGCCGGCGGTCCTCGGGTCCCCCATTCACTGTGTCAAATATGTCACCGTTTTTGTTTATTTCCCCCAATTTCATTGGTGGTAAGCTTCCGAATGGTCCGAATGCACACAAAATCAAAATGTTTCAGTATTGAAAGACGTTTTTCCAGACGAGCGGAAACAAAATCCGGAATATCTCATATTACCCAAAGTAATTGACTCAATGTTGTTCAACCAGTTTATAGATCGTGTTAAGGCTCATTTTTTGGAAATAAAATGGGATCAATACTTATCGAGAATGAAATAATAAAAGAACGGTAAATATGAAAAAATTGAAATCTAGAAAA
This sequence comes from Asobara japonica, assembly GCA_026005395.1. Lineage (NCBI taxonomy): Eukaryota > Metazoa > Arthropoda > Insecta > Hymenoptera > Braconidae > Asobara > Asobara japonica. The sequence continues at coordinate 557,767 of BQMI01000077.1, forward strand.
TTAATGGTGCGATTGAATCGCCATTCAATAGGGTTCTTCGCCATAACAAAAGGAACGTCTGTTTCGAATTTCAAGTTTTTACCTCAATTTTGGCGAACGCTAGAGTCCGAACAGACACAAAAATTATAACCAAAGTCAAAAATTGAAAAATAGGAATATCTCATATTACCCAAACGAATAGACTCAATGGTTTACAACTATATCATAGATCTCGTCAAGGCACACATTTTGAAAAAAAAAACAACAAAATAGATGGAACAATTATCGAGAAATAAAATAAAAACCGAGAAAACGACAAAATTGAAATGTAGAAAACTAATGATGTGATCAAATCGCCATTCAATAGGGTTCTTCACCACGAGAAGAGGAACCTTTGTTCCAAAGTTCAAGTTTTTATGATAATTTTTGCGGACGCTAGAGGGCGAACGAACCCAAAAAGTAAAACCAAAGTCAAAAGTGAAAAAACAGGAATATTTCATTTTACCCAAAATACTTGACTCAACGTTTTTCAGCCATATCATACATCTCGTTAAGGCACACATTTTGAAAAAAAAACAACAAAATCCGTTCAATGATTATCGAGAAATAAAATAAAAACCGTGAAAATGAAAAAATTACAATCTAGAAAACTAATGACACGATCAAATCGCGATTCGACAGAGTTCTTCACCACAACAAAAGGAACTTCTGTGTCAAATTTCTAGTCTTTATCTCAATGTTTGCAAACGCTAGAGTGCAAAAACCAAAGATAACTGTAAAAAACAGAGAAATTTAAATATGTCCTATTTCTTGTGAGCAACCTGCTAGATGTTCTTTGACGATTCCCTGGGTCTCCTTGAGACGCACATTTTGATAAAAAAGAAATTAAAAAATATTCCTGAGCTTCAATTTCACTGAAATTGCGCCCACAGCTAGACGTACTCAATACCAATAACTGACAGTTTTTTCAGATTTTAATCTCAAAATTTAGTCCTTTTTTTGTTCAATTTTGTAAGTGAAGATTTTTGAAACACGGGGAGGAAACATGTTACGGGGAGTGTACGGTAATGTTTTGCAAGGAAAACCCGTTTATGCGATATTCGTGCGTTTCACGGGCAGCAAAGCACGTTCTTCACAGTCCTCACTGTTTTGATGATAACTCGAGAAGGGTCGAATATCAGCGTTTGCCGTATGTTGCATCGTGTTCAGCGCATCGAATTACCATATACAGTGAATTTGAGGCGTTTAAGGGAAGTGCAAGGTAGTGTTTTGGCAGAAAATTGCCTTTTTCGAGAATCGAGCAAATCGGTGATAACTCGAGAACGGTCGAATGTTAGCGTTTCCCGTATGTTGCATCGTGTTCAGCACATCGAATTACCCCTGTACAGTCCATTTGAGGCGTTTAAGGGAAGTGTACGGTAGTGTTTTGGCAGAAAATTCCTTTTTTCGAAAATCGAGCAATTCGGTGATAACTCGAGAACGGTCGAATGTCAGCGTTTGCCGTATGTTGCATCGTGTTCAGCGCATCGAATTAGCCCTATACAGTGAATTTGGAGTGGTTAGGGGAAGTGTACGGTAGTGTTTTGGAAGGAAAACCCGTTTATGCGATATTCGTGCGATTCTCGGGCAGAAAAGCACGTTCTTCACAGTCCTCACTGTTTTGATGATAACTCGAGAAGGGTCGAATATCAGCGTTTGCCGTATGTTGCATCGTGTTCAGCGCATCGAATTACCCTATACAGTGAATTTGAGGCGTTTAAGGGAAGTGCAAGGTAGTGTTTTGGCAGAAAATTGCCTTTTTCGAGAATCGAGCAAATCGGTGATAACTCGAGAACGGTCGAATGTTAGCGTTTCCCGTATGTTGCATCGTGTTCAGCACATCGAATTACCCCTGTACAGTCCATTTGAGGCGTTTAAGGGAAGTGTACGGTAGTGTTTTGGCAGAAAATTCCTTTTTTCGAAAATCGAGCAATTCGGTGATAACTCGGGAACGGTCGAATGGTAGCGGTTGCCGTATGTTGCATCGTATTCAGCGCATCGAATTACCCCTATACAGTGAATTTGAAGCGTTTAACGGAAGTGTACGGTAGTGTTTTGGCAAAAAATTGTTTTTTACGACAATCGAGCAATTCGGTGATAACTCGAGAACGGTCGAATGTTAGCCTTTACCGTATGTTGCATCGTGTTCAGCGCATCGAATTACCCCTATACTGTGAATTTGGAGCGGTTAGGGGAAGTGTACGGTACGGTGTTTTGGAAGGAAACCCCGTTTATGCGATATTCGTGCGATTCTCGGGCAGAAAAGCACGTTTTTCACAGTCCTCACTGTTTTGATGATAACTCGAGAAGGGTCGAATGTTAGCGTTTGCCGTATGTTGCATCGCGTTCAGCGCATCGAATTACCCCTATGCAGTGAATTTGAAGCGGTTAAGAGAAGTGTACGGTAGTGTTTGGCAGAAAATTGCTTTTTTCGAAAATCGAGCAATTCGGTGATAACTCGAGAACGGTCGAATGTTAGCATTTGCCGTATGTTGCGTCGTGTTCAGCGCATCGAATTACCCCTATACAGTGAATTTGGAGGGGATACAGGAAGTGTACGGTAGTGTTTTGGCAGAAAATTGCTTTGTTCGAAAATCGAGCAAATCGGTGATAACTCGAGAACGGTCGAATGTTAGCGTTTGCCGTATGTTGCATCATGTTCAGCGCATCGAGTTACCTCTATATAGTGAATTTGAAGCGTTTAAGGGAAGTGTACTGTAGTGTTTTGGCAGAAAATTGTTTTTTTCGACAATCGAGCAATTCGGTGATAACTCGAGAACGGTCGAAGGTTAGCGTTTCCCGTATGTTGCATCGTGTTCAGCACATCGAATTACCCCTATACAGTGAATTTGAGGCGTTTAAGGGAAGTGTACGGTAGTGTTTTGGCAGAAAATTCCTTTTTTCGAAAATCGAGCAATTCGGTGATAACTCGAGAACGGTCGAATGTTAGCGTTTGCCGTAAGTTGCATCGTGTTCAGCGCATCGAGTTACCCCTATAGAGTGAATTTGAAGCGTTTAAGGGAAGTGAACGGTAGTGTTTTGGCAGACAATTTTTTTTTTCGAAAATCGAGCAATTCGGTGATAACTCGAGAACGGTCGAATGTTAGCGTTTGCCGTATGTTGCATCGTGTTCAGCGCATCGAATTAGCCCTATACAGTGAATTTGAAGTGGTTACGGGGAGTGTACGCTAATGTTAAGCAAGGAAAACCCGTTTATGCGATATTCGTGCGTTTCACGGGCAGCAAAGCACGTTTTTCACAGTCCTCACTGTCTTGATGATAACTCGAGAAGGGTCGAATGTCAGCGTTTGCCGTATGTTGCATCGTGTTCAGCGCATCGAATTACCCCTATATAGTGAATTTGAAGCGTTTAAGGGAAGTGTACGGTAGTGTTTGGCAGAAAATTGCTTTTTTCGAAAATCGAGCAATTCGGTGATAACTCGAGAACGGTCGAATGTTAGCATTTGCCGTATGTTGCGTCGTGTTCAGCGCATCGAATTACCCCTATACAGTGAATTTGGAGGGGATACAGGAAGTGTACGGTAGTGTTTTGGCAGAAAATTGCTTTGTTCGAAAATCGAGCAAATCGGTGATAACTCGAGAACGGTCGAATGTTAGCGTTTGCCGTATGTTGCATCATGTTCAGCGCATCGAGTTACCTCTATATAGTGAATTTGAAGCGTTTAAGGGAAGTGTACTGTAGTGTTTTGGCAGAAAATTGTTTTTTTCGACAATCGAGCAATTCGGTGATAACTCGAGAACGGTCGAAGGTTAGCGTTTCCCGTATGTTGCATCGTGTTCAGCACATCGAATTACCCCTATACAGTGAATTTGAGGCGTTTAAGGGAAGTGTACGGTAGTGTTTTGGCAGAAAATTCCTTTTTTCGAAAATCGAGCAATTCGGTGATAACTCGAGAACGGTCGAATGTTAGCGTTTGCCGTAAGTTGCATCGTGTTCAGCGCATCGAGTTACCCCTATAGAGTGAATTTGAAGCGTTTAAGGGAAGTGAACGGTAGTGTTTTGGCAGACAATTTTTTTTTTCGAAAATCGAGCAATTCGGTGATAACTCGAGAACGGTCGAATGTTAGCGTTTGCCGTATGTTGCATCGTGTTCAGCGCATCGAATTAGCCCTATACAGTGAATTTGAAGTGGTTACGGGGAGTGTACGCTAATGTTAAGCAAGGAAAACCCGTTTATGCGATATTCGTGCGTTTCACGGGCAGCAAAGCACGTTTTTCACAGTCCTCACTGTCTTGATGATAACTCGAGAAGGGTCGAATGTCAGCGTTTGCCGTATGTTGCATCGTGTTCAGCGCATCGAATTACCCCTATATAGTGAATTTGAAGCGTTTAAGGGAAGTGTACGGTAGTGTTTTGGCAGAAAATTGTTTTTTTCGACAATCGAGCAATTCGGTGATAACTCGAGAAGGGTCGAATGTTAGCGGTTGCCGTAAGTTGCATCGTGTTCAGCGCATCGAGTTACCCCTATAGAGTGAATTTGAAGCGTTTAAGAGAAGTGGACGGTAGTGGTTTGGCAGAAAATTGCTTTTTTCGAAAATCGAGCAATTCACTGATAACTCGAGAACGGTCGAATGTTAGCGTTTGCCGTATGTTGCATCGTGTTCAGCGCATCGAATTACCCCTATAGAGTGAATTTGAAACGTTTAAGGGAAGTGTACGGTAGTGTTTTGGCAGAAAACTGCTTTTTTCGAAAATCGAGCAATTCGGTGATAACTCGGGAAAGGTCGAATGTTAGCGTTTGCCGTATGTGGCGTCGTGTTCAGCGCATCGAATTAGCCCTATACAGTGAAATTGGAGTGGTTAGGGGAAGTGTACGGTAGTGTTTTGGAAGGAAAACCCGTTTATGCGATATTCGTGCGATTCTCGGGCAGAAAAGCACGTTTTTCACAGTCCTCACTCTTTTGATGAAAACTCGAGAAGGGTCGAATGTTAGCGTTTGCCGTATGTTGCATCGTATTCAGCGCATCGAATTACCACTATACAGTGAATTTGGAGTGGTTACGGGGAGTGTACGGTAATGTTTTGCAAGGAAAACCCGTTTATGCGATATTCGTGCGTTTCACGGGCAGCAAAGCACGTTCTTCACAGTCCTCACTGTTTTGATGATAACTCGAGAAGGGTCGAATGTCAGCGTTTGCCGTATGTTGCATCGTGTTCAGCGCATCGAATTACCCCTATACAGTGAATTTGAGGCGTTTAAGGGAAGTGTACGGTAGTGTTTTGGCAGAAAATTGCTTTTTTCGAAAATCGAGCAAATCGTTGATAACTCGAGAACGGTCGAATGTTAGCGTTTGCCGTATGTTGCATCGCGTTCAGCGCATCGAATTACCCATATAGAGTGAATTTGAAGCGTTTAAGGGAATTGTACGGTAGTGTTTTGGCAGAAAATTGTTTTTTTTTTCAACAATCGAGCAATTCGGTGATAACTCCAGAACGGTCGAATGTCGGCGTTTGCCGTGTGTTGCATCGTGTTCAGCGCATCGAATTAGCCCTATACAGTGAATTTGGAGTGGTTAGGGGAAGTGTACGGTAGTGTTTTGGAAGGAAAACCCGTTTATGCGATATTCGTGCGATTCTCGGCCAGAAAAGCACGTTTTTCACAGTCCTCACTGTTTTGATGATAACTCGAGAAAGGTCGAATGTTAGCGTTTCCCGTATGTTGCATCGTGTTCAGCACATCGAATTACCCTTATACAGTGAATTTGAGGCGTTTAAGGGAAGTGTACGGTAGTGTTTTGGCAGAACATTGCTTTTTTCGAAAATCGAGCATATCGGTGATAACTCGAGAACGGTCGAATGTCAGCGTTTGCCGTATGTTGCATCGCGTTCAGCGCATCGAATTATCCCTATGCAGTGAATTGGAAGCGTTTAAGGGAAGTGTACGGTAGTGTTTTGGCAGAAAATTGTTTTTTTCGACAATCGAGCAATTCGGTGATAACTCGAGAACGGTCGAATGTTAGCGTTTGCCGTATGTTGCGTCGTGTTCAGCGCATCGAATTACCCCTATACAGTGAATTTGGAGTGGATACAGGAAGTGTACGGTAGTGTTTTGGCAGAAAATTGCTTTGTTCGAAAATCGAGCAAATCGGTGATAACTCGAGAACGGTCGAATGTTAGCGTTTGCCGTATGTTGCATCATGTTCAGCGCATCGAGTTACCTCTATATAGTGAATTTGAAGCGTTTAAGGGAAGTGTACTGTAGTGTTTTGGCAGAAAATTCTTTCTTTCGACAATCGAGCAATTCGGTAATAACTCGAGAACGGTCGAATGTTAGCGTTTGCCGTATGTTGCATCGTGTTCAGCGCATCGAATTACTCCTATACAGCGAATATGGAGTGGTTAGGGGAAGTGTACGGTAGTGTTTTGGAAGGAAAACCCGTTTATGCGACATTCGTGCGATTCTCGGGCAGAAAAGCACGTTTTTCACAGTCCTCAATGTTTTGATGATAACTCGAGAAAGGTCGAATGTTAGCATTTCCCGTATGTTGCATCGTGTTCAGCACATTGAATTACCCCTATACAGTGAATTTGAGGCGTTTAAGGGAAGTGTACGGTAGTGTTTTGGCAGAAAATTGCTTATTTCGAAAATGGAGCATATCGGTGATAACTCGAGAACGGTCGAATGTCAGCGTTTGCCGTATGTTGCATCGCGTTCAGCGCATCGAATTATCCCTATGCAGTGAATCGGAAGCGTTTAAGGGAAGTGTACGGTAGTGTTTTGGCAGAAAATTGTTTTTTTCGACAATCGAGCAATTCGGTGATAACTCGAGAACGGTCGAATGTTAGTGTTTGCCGTATGTTGCATCGTGTTCAGCCCATCGAATTAGCCCGATACAGTGAATTTGGAGTGGTTAGGGGAAGTGTACGGTAGTGTTTTGGAAGGAAAGCCCGTTTATGCGATATTCGTGCGATTCTCGGGCAGAAAAGCACGTTTTTCACAGTCCTCACTCTTTTGATGATAACTCGAGAAGGGTCGAATGTTAGCGTTTCCCGTATGTTGCATCGTGTTCAGCACATCGAATTACCCCTATACAGTGAATTTGAGGCGTTTAAGGGAAGTGTACGGTAGTGTTTTGGCAGAAAATTGCTTTTTTCGAAAATCGAGCATATCGGTGATAACTCGAGAACGGTCGAATGTCAGCGTTTGCCGTATGTTGCATCGTGTTCAGCGGATCGAATTAGCCCTATACAGTGAATTTGGAGTGGTTAGGGGAAGTGTACGGTAGTGTTTTGGAAGGAAAACCCGTTTATGCGATATTCGTGCGATTCTCGGGCAGAAAAGCACGTTCTTCACAGTCCTCACTGTTTTGATGATAACTCGAGAAGGGTCGAATATCAGCGTTTGCCGTATGTTGCATCGTGTTCAGCGCATCGAATTACCCTATACAGTGAATTTGAGGCGTTTAAGGGAAGTGCAAGGTAGTGTTTTGGCAGAAAATTGCCTTTTTCGAGAATCGAGCAAATCGGTGATAACTCGAGAACGGTCGAATGTTAGCGTTTCCCGTATGTTGCATCGTGTTCAGCACATCGAATTACCCCTGTACAGTCAATTTGAGGCGTTTAAGGGAAGTGTACGGTAGTGTTTTGGCAGAAAATTCCTTTTTTCGAAAATCGAGCAATTCGGTGATAACTCGAGAACGGTCGAATGTCAGCGTTTGCCGTATGTTGCATCGTGTTCAGCGCATCGAATTAGCCCTATACAGTGAATTTGGAGTGGTTAGGGGAAGTGTACGGTAGTGTTTTGGAAGGAAAACCCGTTTATGCGATATTCGTGCGATTCTCGGGCAGAAAAGCACGTTCTTCACAGTCCTCACTGTTTTGATGATAACTCGAGAAGGGTCGAATATCAGCGTTTGCCGTATGTTGCATCGTGTTCAGCGCATCGAATTACCCTATACAGTGAATTTGAGGCGTTTAAGGGAAGTGCAAGGTAGTGTTTTGGCAGAAAATTGCCTTTTTCGAGAATCGAGCAAATCGGTGATAACTCGAGAACGGTCGAATGTTAGCGTTTCCCGTATGTTGCATCGTGTTCAGCACATCGAATTACCCCTGTACAGTCCATTTGAGGCGTTTAAGGGAAGTGTACGGTAGTGTTTTGGCAGAAAATTCCTTTTTTCGAAAATCGAGCAATTCGGTGATAACTCGGGAACGGTCGAATGGTAGCGGTTGCCGTATGTTGCATCGTATTCAGCGCATCGAATTACCCCTATACAGTGAATTTGAAGCGTTTAAGGGAAGTGTACGGTAGTGTTTTGGCAAAAAATTGTTTTTTACGACAATCGAGCAATTCGGTGATAACTCGAGAACGGTCGAATGTTAGCCTTTACCGTATGTTGCATCGTGTTCAGCGCATCGAATTACCCCTATACTGTGAATTTGGAGCGGTTAGGGGAAGTGTACGGTACGGTGTTTTGGAAGGAAACCCCGTTTATGCGATATTCGTGCGATTCTCGGGCAGAAAAGCACGTTTTTCACAGTCCTCACTGTTTTGATGATAACTCGAGAAGGGTCGAATGTTAGCGTTTGCCGTATGTTGCATCGCGTTCAGCGCATCGAATTACCCCTATGCAGTGAATTTGAAGCGGTTAAGAGAAGTGTACGGTACTGTTTGGCAGAAAATTGCTTTTTTCGAAAATCGAGCAATTCGGTGATAACTCGAGAACGGTCGAATGTTAGCATTTGCCGTATGTTGCGTCGTGTTCAGCGCATCGAATTACCCCTATACAGTGAATTTGGAGGGGATACAGGAAGTGTACGGTAGTGTTTTGGCAGAAAATTGCTTTGTTCGAAAATCGAGCAAATCGGTGATAACTCGAGAACGGTCGAATGTTAGCGTTTGCCGTATGTTGCATCATGTTCAGCGCATCGAGTTACCTCTATATAGTGAATTTGAAGCGTTTAAGGGAAGTGTACTGTAGTGTTTTGGCAGAAAATTGTTTTTTTCGACAATCGAGCAATTCGGTGATAACTCGAGAACGGTCGAAGGTTAGCGTTTCCCGTATGTTGCATCGTGTTCAGCACATCGAATTACCCCTATACAGTGAATTTGAGGCGTTTAAGGGAAGTGTACGGTAGTGTTTTGGCAGAAAATTCCTTTTTTCGAAAATCGAGCAATTCGGTGATAACTCGAGAACGGTCGAATGTTAGCGTTTGCCGTAAGTTGCATCGTGTTCAGCGCATCGAGTTACCCCTATAGAGTGAATTTGAAGCGTTTAAGGGAAGTGAACGGTAGTGTTTTGGCAGACAATTTTTTTTTTCGAAAATCGAGCAATTCGGTGATAACTCGAGAACGGTCGAATGTTAGCGTTTGCCGTATGTTGCATCGTGTTCAGCGCATCGAATTAGCCCTATACAGTGAATTTGAAGTGGTTACGGGGAGTGTACGCTAATGTTAAGCAAGGAAAACCCGTTTATGCGATATTCGTGCGTTTCACGGGCAGCAAAGCACGTTTTTCACAGTCCTCACTGTCTTGATGATAACTCGAGAAGGGTCGAATGTCAGCGTTTGCCGTATGTTGCATCGTGTTCAGCGCATCGAATTACCCCTATATAGTGAATTTGAAGCGTTTAAGGGAAGTGTACGGTAGTGTTTTGGCAGAAAATTGTTTTTTTCGACAATCGAGCAATTCGGTGATAACTCGAGAAGGGTCGAATGTTAGCGGTTGCCGTAAGTTGCATCGTGTTCAGCGCATCGAGTTACCCCTATAGAGTGAATTTGAAGCGTTTAAGAGAAGTGGACGGTAGTGGTTTGGCAGAAAATTGCTTTTTTCGAAAATCGAGCAATTCACTGATAACTCGAGAACGGTCGAATGTTAGCGTTTGCCGTATGTTGCATCGTGTTCAGCGCATCGAATTACCCCTATAGAGTGAATTTGAAACGTTTAAGGGAAGTGTACGGTAGTGTTTTGGCAGAAAACTGCTTTTTTCGAAAATCGAGCAATTCGGTGATAACTCGGGAAAGGTCGAATGTTAGCGTTTGCCGTATGTGGCGTCGTGTTCAGCGCATCGAATTAGCCCTATACAGTGAAATTGGAGTGGTTAGGGGAAGTGTACGGTAGTGTTTTGGAAGGAAAACCCGTTTATGCGATATTCGTGCGATTCTCGGGCAGAAAAGCACGTTTTTCACAGTCCTCACTCTTTTGATGAAAACTCGAGAAGGGTCGAATGTTAGCGTTTGCCGTATGTTGCATCGTATTCAGCGCATCGAATTACCACTATACAGTGAATTTGGAGTGGTTACGGGGAGTGTACGGTAATGTTTTGCAAGGAAAACCCGTTTATGCGATATTCGTGCGTTTCACGGGCAGCAAAGCACGTTCTTCACAGTCCTCACTGTTTTGATGATAACTCGAGAAGGGTCGAATGTCAGCGTTTGCCGTATGTTGCATCGTGTTCAGCGCATCGAATTACCCCTATACAGTGAATTTGAGGCGTTTAAGGGAAGTGTACGGTAGTGTTTTGGCAGAAAATTGCTTTTTTCGAAAATCGAGCAAATCGTTGATAACTCGAGAACGGTCGAATGTTAGCGTTTGCCGTATGTTGCATCGCGTTCAGCGCATCGAATTACCCATATAGAGTGAATTTGAAGCGTTTAAGGGAATTGTACGGTAGTGTTTTGGCAGAAAATTGTTTTTTTTTTTCAACAATCGAGCAATTCGGTGATAACTCCAGAACGGTCGAATGTCGGCGTTTGCCGTGTGTTGCATCGTGTTCAGCGCATCGAATTAGCCCTATACAGTGAATTTGGAGTGGTTAGGGGAAGTGTACGGTAGTGTTTTGGAAGGAAAACCCGTTTATGCGATATTCGTGCGATTCTCGGCCAGAAAAGCACGTTTTTCACAGTCCTCACTGTTTTGATGATAACTCGAGAAAGGTCGAATGTTAGCGTTTCCCGTATGTTGCATCGTGTTCAGCACATCGAATTACCCTTATACAGTGAATTTGAGGCGTTTAAGGGAAGTGTACGGTAGTGTTTTGGCAGAACATTGCTTTTTTCGAAAATCGAGCATATCGGTGATAACTCGAGAACGGTCGAATGTCAGCGTTTGCCGTATGTTGCATCGCGTTCAGCGCATCGAATTATCCCTATGCAGTGAATTGGAAGCGTTTAAGGGAAGTGTACGGTAGTGTTTTGGCAGAAAATTGTTTTTTTCGACAATCGAGCAATTCGGTGATAACTCGAGAACGGTCGAATGTTAGCGTTTGCCGTATGTTGCGTCGTGTTCAGCGCATCGAATTACCCCTATACAGTGAATTTGGAGTGGATACAGGAAGTGTACGGTAGTGTTTTGGCAGAAAATTGCTTTGTTCGAAAATCGAGCAAATCGGTGATAACTCGAGAACGGTCGAATGTTAGCGTTTGCCGTATGTTGCATCATGTTCAGCGCATCGAGTTACCTCTATATAGTGAATTTGAAGCGTTTAAGGGAAGTGTACTGTAGTGTTTTGGCAGAAAATTCTTTCTTTCGACAATCGAGCAATTCGGTAATAACTCGAGAACGGTCGAATGTTAGCGTTTGCCGTATGTTGCATCGTGTTCAGCGCATCGAATTACTCCTATACAGCGAATATGGAGTGGTTAGGGGAAGTGTACGGTAGTGTTTTGGAAGGAAAACCCGTTTATGCGACATTCCTGCGATTCTCGGGCAGAAAAGCACGTTTTTCACAGTCCTCAATGTTTTGATGATAACTCGAGAAAGGTCGAATGTTAGCATTTCCCGTATGTTGCATCGTGTTCAGCACATTGAATTACCCCTATACAGTGAATTTGAGGCGTTTAAGGGAAGTGTACGGTAGTGTTTTGGCAGAAAATTGCTTATTTCGAAAATGGAGCATATCGGTGATAACTCGAGAACGGTCGAATGTCAGCGTTTGCCGTATGTTGCATCGCGTTCAGCGCATCGAATTATCCCTATGCAGTGAATCGGAAGCGTTTAAGGGAAGTGTACGGTAGTGTTTTGGCAGAAAATTGTTTTTTTCGACAATCGAGCAATTCGGTGATAACTCGAGAACGGTCGAATGTTAGTGTTTGCCGTATGTTGCATCGTGTTCAGCCCATCGAATTAGCCCGATACAGTGAATTTGGAGTGGTTAGGGGAAGTGTACGGTAGTGTTTTGGAAGGAAAGCCCGTTTATGCGATATTCGTGCGATTCTCGGGCAGAAAAGCACGTTTTTCACAGTCCTCACTCTTTTGATGATAACTCGAGAAGGGTCGAATGTTAGCGTTTCCCGTATGTTGCATCGTGTTCAGCACATCGAATTACCCCTATACAGTGAATTTGAGGCGTTTAAGGGAAGTGTACGGTAGTGTTTTGGCAGAAAATTGCTTTTTTCGAAAATCGAGCATATCGGTGATAACTCGAGAACGGTCGAATGTCAGCGTTTGCCGTATGTTGCATCGTGTTCAGCGCATCGAATTAGCCCTATACAGTGAATTTGGAGTGGTTAGGGGAAGTGTACGGTAGTGTTTTGGAAGGAAAACCCGTTTATGCGATATTCGTGCGATTCTCGGGCAGAAAAGCACGTTCTTCACAGTCCTCACTGTTTTGATGATAACTCGAGAAGGGTCGAATATCAGCGTTTGCCGTATGTTGCATCGTGTTCAGCGCATCGAATTACCCTATACAGTGAATTTGAGGCGTTTAAGGGAAGTGCAAGGTAGTGTTTTGGCAGAAAATTGCCTTTTTCGAGAATCGAGCAAATCGGTGATAACTCGAGAACGGTCGAATGTTAGCGTTTCCCGTATGTTGCATCGTGTTCAGCACATCGAATTACCCCTGTACAGTCCATTTGAGGCGTTTAAGGGAAGTGTACGGTAGTGTTTTGGCAGAAAATTCCTTTTTTCGAAAATCGAGCAATTCGGTGATAACTCGGGAACGGTCGAATGGTAGCGGTTGCCGTATGTTGCATCGTATTCAGCGCATCGAATTACCCCTATACAGTGAATTTGAAGCGTTTAAGGGAAGTGTACGGTAGTGTTTTGGCAAAAAATTGTTTTTTACGACAATCGAGCAATTCGGTGATAACTCGAGAACGGTCGAATGTTAGCCTTTACCGTATGTTGCATCGTGTTCAGCGCATCGAATTACCCCTATACTGTGAATTTGGAGCGGTTAGGGGAAGTGTACGGTACGGTGTTTTGGAAGGAAACCCCGTTTATGCGATATTCGTGCGATTCTCGGGCAGAAAAGCACGTTTTTCACAGTCCTCACTGTTTTGATGATAACTCCAGAAGGGTCGAATGTTAGCGTTTGCCGTATGTTGCATCGCGTTCAGCGCATCGAATTACCCCTATGCAGTGAATTTGAAGCGGTTAAGAGAAGTGTACGGTAGTGTTTGGCAGAAAATTGCTTTTTTCGAAAATCGAGCAATTCGGTGATAACTCGAGAACGGTCGAATGTTAGCATTTGCCGTATGTTGCGTCGTGTTCAGCGCATCGAATTACCCCTATACAGTGAATTTGGACGGGATACAGGAAGTGTACGGTAGTGTTTTGGCAGAAAATTGCTTTGTTCGAAAATCGAGCAAATCGGTGATAACTCGAGAACGGTCGAATGTTAGCGTTTGCCGTATGTTGCATCATGTTCAGCGCATCGAGTTACCTCTATATAGTGAATTTGAAGCGTTTAAGGGAAGTGTACTGTAGTGTTTTGGCAGAAAATTGTTTTTTTCGACAATCGAGCAATTCGGTGATAACTCGAGAACGGTCGAATGTTAGCGTTTCCCGTATGTTGCATCGTGTTCAGCACATCGAATTACCCCTATACAGTGAATTTGAAGCGTTTAAGGGAAGTGTACGGTAGTGTTTTGGCAGAAAATTCCTTTTTTCGAAAATCGAGCAATTCGGTGATAACTCGAGAACGGTCGAATGTTGGCGTTTGCCGTAAGTTGCATCGTGTTCAGCGCATCGAGTTACCCCTATAGAGTGAATTTGAAGCGTTTAAGGGAAGTGAACGGTAGTGTTTTGGCAGACAATTTTTTTTTTCGAAAATCGAGCAATTCGGTGATAACTCGAGAACGGTCGAATGTTAGCGTTTGCCGTATGTTGCATCGTGTTCAGCGCATCGAATTAGCCCTATACAGTGAATTTGAAGTGGTTACGGGGAGTGTACGCTAATGTTAAGCAAGGAAAACCCGTTTATGCGATATTCGTGCGTTTCACGGGCAGAAAAGCACGTTTTTCACACTCCTCACTGTTTTGATGATAACTCGAGCAGGGTCGAATGTTAGCGTTTCCCGTATGTTGCATCGTGTTCAGCACATCGAATTACCCCTATACAGTGAATTTGGAGTGGTTACAGGAAGTGTACGGTAGGGTTTTGGAAGGAAAACCCGTTTATGCGATATTCGTGCGATTCTCGGCCAGAAAAGCACGTTTTGCACAGTCCTCACTCCTTTGATGATAACTCGAGAAGGCTCGAATGTTAGCGTTTGCCGTATGTTGCATCATGTTCAGCGCATCGAATTACCCCTATACAGTGAATTTGAAGCGTTTAAGGGAAGTGTACGGTAGTGTTTTGGCAAAAAATTGTTTTTTACGACAATCGAGCAATTCGGTGATAACTCGAGAACGGTCGAATGTTAGCCTTTACCGTATGTTGCATCGTGTTCAGCGCATCGAATTACCCCTATACAGTGAATTTGGAGCGGTTAGGGGAAGTGTACGGTACGGTGTTTTGGAAGGAAACCCCGCTTATGCGATATTCGTGCGATTCTCGGGCAGAAAAGCACGTTTTTCACAGTCCTCACTGTTTTGATGATAACTCGAGAAGGGTCGAATGTTAGCGTTTGCCGTATGTTGCATCGCGTTCAGCGCATCGAATTACCCCTATCCAGTGAATTTGAAGCGGTTAAGAGAAGTGTACGGTAGTGTTTGGCAGAAAATTGCTTTTTTCGAAAATCGAGCAATTCGGTGATAACTCGAGAACGGTCGAATGTTAGCGTTTGCCGTATGTTGCGTCGTGTTCAGCGCATCGAATTACCCCTATACAGTGAATTTGGAGTGGATACAGGAAGTGTACGGTAGTGTTTTGGCAGAAAATTGCTTTGTTCGAAAATCGAGCAAATCGGTGATAACTCGAGAACGGTCGAATGTTAGCGTTTGCCGTATGTTGCATCATGTTCAGCGCATCGAGTTACCTCTATATAGTGAATT
This sequence comes from Asobara japonica, assembly GCA_026005395.1. Classification (NCBI taxonomy): domain Eukaryota; kingdom Metazoa; phylum Arthropoda; class Insecta; order Hymenoptera; family Braconidae; genus Asobara; species Asobara japonica. The sequence goes on from BQMI01000077.1 coordinate 572,963, forward strand.
TGAAGCGTTTAAGGGAAGTGTACTGTAGTGTTTTGGCAGAAAATTCTTTCTTTCGACAATCGAGCAATTCGGTAATAACTCGAGAACGGTCGAATGTTAGCGTTTGCCGTATGTTGCATCGTGTTCAGCGCATCGAATTACTCCTATACAGTGAATTTGGAGTGGTTCGGGGAAGTGTACGGTAGTGTTTTGGAAGGAAAACCCGTTTATGCGATATTCGTGCGATTCTCGGGCAGAAAAGCACGTTTTTCACAGTCCTCACTCTTTTGATGATAACTCGAGAAGGGTCGAATGTTAGCGGTTGCCGTATGTTGCATCGTCTTCAGCACATCGCATTACCCGTATACAGTGAATTTGAGGCGTTTAAGGGAAGTGTATGGTAGTGTTTTGGCAGAAAATTGTTTTTTTCGACAATCGAGCAATTCGGTGATAACTCGAGAAGGGTCGAACGTTAGCGGTTGCCGTATGTTGCATCGCGTTCAGCGTATCGAATTACCCCTATGCAGTGAATTTGAAGCGTTTAAGAGAAGTGGACGGTAGTGGTTTGGCAGAAAATTGCTTTTTTCGAAAATCGAGCAATTCACTGATAACTCGAGAACGGTCGAATGTTAGCGTTTGCCGTATGTTCCATCGTGTTCAGCGCATCGAATTACCCCTATAGAGTGAATTTGAAACGTTTAAGGGAAGTGTACGGTAGTGTTTTGGCAGAAAACTGCTTTTTTCGAAAATCGAGCAATTCGGTGATAACTCGGGAAAGGTCGAATGTTAGCGTTTGCCGTATGTGGCGTCGTGTTCAGCGCATCGAATTAGCCCTATAGTGTGAATTTGGAGTGGTTAGGGGAAGTGTACGGTAGTGTTTTGGAAGGAAAACCCGTTTATGCGATATTCGTGCGATTCTCGGGCAGAAAAGCACGTTTTTCACAGTCCTCACTGTTTTGATGAAAACTCGAGAAGGGTCGAATGTTAGCGTTTGCCGTATGTTGCATCGTATTCAGCGCATCGAATTACCACTATACAGTGAATTTGGAGTGGTTACAGGGAGTGTACGGTAATGTTTTGCAAGGAAAACCCGTTTATGCGATATTCGTGCGTTTCACGGGCAGCAAAGCACGTTCTTCACAGTCCTCACTGTTTTGATGATAACTCGAGAAGGGTCGAATGTCAGCGTTTGCCGTATGTTGCATCGTGTTCAGCGCATCGAATTACCCATATACAGTGAATTTGAGGCGTTTAAGGGAAGTGTACGGTAGTGTTTTGGCAGAAAATTGCTTTTTTCGAAAATCGAGCAAATCGTTGATAACTCGAGAACGGTCGAATGTTAGCGTTTGCCGTATGTTGCATCGCGTTCAGCGCATCGAATTACCCATATAGAGTGAATTTGAAGCGTTTAAGGGAATTGTACGGTAGTGTTTTCGCAGAAAATTGTTTTTTTTTTCAACAATCGAGCAATTCGGTGATAACTCCAGAACGGTCGAATGTCGGCGTTTGCCGTGTGTTGCATCGTGTTCAGCGCATCGAATTAGCCCTCTACAGTGAATTTGGAGTGGTTAGGGGAAGTGTACGGTAATGTTTTGCAAGGAAAACCCGTTTATGCGATATTCGTGCGTTTCACGGGCAGCAAAGCACGTTTTTCACAGTCCTGACTGTCTTGATGATAACTCGAGAAGGGTCGAATGTCAACGTTTGCCGTATGTTGCATCGTGTTCAGCGCATCGAATTACCCCTATATAGTGGCTTTGAAGCGTTTAAGGGAAGTGTACGGTAGTGTTTTGGCAGAAAACTGCTTTTTTCGAAAATCGAGCAATTCGGTGATAACTCGGGAAAGGTCGAATGTTAGCGTTTGCCGTATGTTGCGTCGTGTTCAGCGCATCGAATTACCCCTATACAGTGAATTTGGAGTGGATACAGGAAGTGTACCGTAGTGTTTTGGCAGAAAATTGCTTTGTTCGAAAATCGAGCAAATCGGTGATAACTCGAGAACGGTCGAATGTTAGCGTTTGCCGTATGTTGCATCGCGTTCAGCGCATCGAATTATTCCTATGCAGTGAATTGGAAGCGTTTAAGGGAAGTGTACGGTAGTGTTTTGGCAGAAAACTGCTTTTTTCGAAAATCGAGCAATTCGGTGATAACTCGGGAAAGGTCGAATGTTAGCGTTTGCCGTATGTTGCATCGCGTTCAGCGCATCGAATTATTCCTATGCAGTGAATTGGAAGCGTTTAAGGGAAGTGTACGGTCGTGTTTTGGCAGAAAATTGCTTTTTTCGAAAATCGAGCAAATCGTTGATAACTCGAGAACGGTCGAATGTTAGCGTTTGCCGTATGTTGCGTCGTGTTCAGCGCATCGAATTACCCCTATACAGTGAATTTCGAGTGGATACAGGAAGTGTACGGTAGTGTTTTGGAAGGCAAACCCGTTTATGCGATATTCGTGCGATTCTCGGGCAGAAAAGCACGTTTTTCACAGTCCTCACTGTTTTGATGATAACTCGAGAAGGGCCTAATGTTAGCGTTGCCCGTATGTTGCATCGCGATCAGCACATCGAATTACCCCTATGCAGTGAATTTGAAGCGTTTAAGAGAAGTGTACGGTAGTGTTTTGGCAGAAAATTGCTTTTTTCGAAAATCGAGCAATTCGGTGATAACTCGAGAACGGTCGAATGTTAGCGTTTGCCGTATGTTGCATCGTGTTCAGCGCATCGAATTAGCCCTATACAGTGAATTTGAAGTGGTTACGGGGAGTGTACGGTAATGTTTAGCAAGGAAAACCCGTTTATGCGATATTCGTGCGTTTCACGGGCAGAAAATCACGTTTTTCACAGTCCTCACTGTTTTGATGATAACTCGAGAAGGGTCGAATGTTAGCGTTTCCCGTATGTTGCATCATGTTCAGCACATCGAATTACCCCTATGCAGTGAACTTGAAGCGGTTAAGAGAAGTTTAAGGTGGTGTTTTGGTAGATACTTGATTTTTTCGAAAATCGAGCAATTCGGTGATAACTCGAGAACGGTCGAATGTCAGCGTTTGCCGTATGTTGCATAGTGTTCAGCGCATCGAACTACCGCTATACAGTGAACTTGGAGTGGATACAGGAAGTGTACGGTAGTGTTTTGGAAGGAAAACCCGTTTATGCGATATTCGTGCGATTCTCGGGCAGAAAAGCACGTTTTTCACAGTCCTCACTCTTTTGATGATAACTCGAGAAGGGTCGAATGTTAGCGTTTCCCGTATGTTGCATCGTGTTCAGCACATCGAATTACCCCTATACAGTGAATTTGAGGCGTTTAAGGGAAGTGTACGGTAGTGTTTTGGCAGAAAATTGCTTTTTTCGAAAATCGAGCATATCGGTGATAACTCGAGAACGGTCGAATGTCAGCGTTTGCCGTATGTTGCATCGTGTTCAGCGCATCGAATTAGCCCTATACAGTGAATTTGGAGTGGTTAGGGGAAGTGTACGGTAGTGTTTTGGAAGGAAAACCCGTTTATGCGATATTCGTGCGATTCTCGGGCAGAAAAGCACGTTTTTCACAGTCCTCACTGTTTTGATGATAACTCGAGAAGGGTCGAATGTTAGCGGTTGCCGTATGTTGCATCGTCTTCAGCACATCGCATTACCCGTATACAGTGAATTTGAGGCGTTTAAGGGAAGTGTATGGTAGTGTTTTGGCAGAAAATTGTTTTTTTCGACAATCGAGCAATTCGGTGATAACTCGAGAAGGGTCGAACGTTAGCGGTTGCCGTATGTTGCATCGCGTTCAGCGTATCGAATTACCCCTATGCAGTGAATTTGAAGCGTTTAAGAGAAGTGGACGGTAGTGGTTTGGCAGAAAATTGCTTTTTTCGAAAATCGAGCAATTCACTGATAACTCGAGAACGGTCGAATGTTAGCGTTTGCCGTATGTTCCATCGTGTTCAGCGCATCGAATTACCCCTATAGAGTGAATTTGAAACGTTTAAGGGAAGTGTACGGTAGTGTTTTGGCAGAAAACTGCTTTTTTCGAAAATCGAGCAATTCGGTGATAACTCGGGAAAGGTCGAATGTTAGCGTTTGCCGTATGTGGCGTCGTGTTCAGCGCATCGAATTAGCCCTATAGTGTGAATTTGGAGTGGTTAGGGGAAGTGTACGGTAGTGTTTTGGAAGGAAAACCCGTTTATGCGATATTCGTGCGATTCTCGGGCAGAAAAGCACGTTTTTCACAGTCCTCACTGTTTTGATGAAAACTCGAGAAGGGTCGAATGTTAGCGTTTGCCGTATGTTGCATCGTATTCAGCGCATCGAATTACCACTATACAGTGAATTTGGAGTGGTTACAGGGAGTGTACGGTAATGTTTTGCAAGGAAAACCCGTTTATGCGATATTCGTGCGTTTCACGGGCAGCAAAGCACGTTCTTCACAGTCCTCACTGTTTTGATGATAACTCGAGAAGGGTCGAATGTCAGCGTTTGCCGTATGTTGCATCGTGTTCAGCGCATCGAATTACCCCTATACAGTGAATTTGAGGCGTTTAAGGGAAGTGTACGGTAGTGTTTTGGCAGAAAATTGCTTTTTTCGAAAATCGAGCAAATCGTTGATAACTCGAGAACGGTCGAATGTTAGCGTTTGCCGTATGTTGCATCGCGTTCAGCGCATCGAATTACCCATATAGAGTGAATTTGAAGCGTTTAAGGGAATTGTACGGTAGTGTTTTCGCAGAAAATTGTTTTTTTTTCAACAATCGAGCAATTCGGTGATAACTCCAGAACGGTCGAATGTCGGCGTTTGCCGTGTGTTGCATCGTGTTCAGCGCATCGAATTAGCCCTCTACAGTGAATTTGGAGTGGTTAGGGGAAGTGTACGGTAATGTTTTGCAAGGAAAACCCGTTTATGCGATATTCGTGCGTTTCACGGGCAGCAAAGCACGTTTTTCACAGTCCTGACTGTCTTGATGATAACTCGAGAAGGGTCGAATGTCAACGTTTGCCGTATGTTGCATCGTGTTCAGCGCATCGAATTACCCCTATATAGTGACTTTGAAGCGTTTAAGGGAAGTGTACGGTAGTGTTTTGGCAGAAAACTGCTTTTTTCGAAAATCGAGCAATTCGGTGATAACTCGGGAAAGGTCGAATGTTAGCGTTTGCCGTATGTTGCGTCGTGTTCAGCGCATCGAATTACCCCTATACAGTGAATTTGGAGTGGATACAGGAAGTGTACCGTAGTGTTTTGGCAGAAAATTGCTTTGTTCGAAAATCGAGCAAATCGGTGATAACTCGAGAACGGTCGAATGTTAGCGTTTGCCGTATGTTGCATCGCGTTCAGCGCATCGAATTATTCCTATGCAGTGAATTGGAAGCGTTTAAGGGAAGTGTACGGTAGTGTTTTGGCAGAAAACTGCTTTTTTCGAAAATCGAGCAATTCGGTGATAACTCGGGAAAGGTCGAATGTTAGCGTTTGCCGTATGTTGCATCGCGTTCAGCGCATCGAATTATTCCTATGCAGTGAATTGGAAGCGTTTAAGGGAAGTGTACGGTCGTGTTTTGGCAGAAAATTGCTTTTTTCGAAAATCGAGCAAATCGTTGATAACTCGAGAACGGTCGAATGTTAGCGTTTGCCGTATGTTGCGTCGTGTTCAGCGCATCGAATTACCCCTATACAGTGAATTTCGAGTGGATACAGGAAGTGTACGGTAGTGTTTTGGAAGGCAAACCCGTTTATGCGATATTCGTGCGATTCTCGGGCAGAAAAGCACGTTTTTCACAGTCCTCACTGTTTTGATGATAACTCGAGAAGGGCCTAATGTTAGCGTTGCCCGTATGTTGCATCGCGATCAGCACATCGAATTACCCCTATGCAGTGAATTTGAAGCGTTTAAGAGAAGTGTACGGTAGTGTTTTGGCAGAAAATTGCTTTTTTCGAAAATCGAGCAATTCGGTGATAACTCGAGAACGGTCGAATGTTAGCGTTTGCCGTATGTTGCATCGTGTTCAGCGCATCGAATTAGCCCTATACAGTGAATTTGAAGTGGTTACGGGGAGTGTACGGTAATGTTTAGCAAGGAAAACCCGTTTATGCGATATTCGTGCGTTTCACGGGCAGAAAATCACGTTTTTCACAGTCCTCACTGTTTTGATGATAACTCGAGAAGGGTCGAATATTAGCGTTTCCCGTATGTTGCATCATGTTCAGCACATCGAATTACCCCTATGCAGTGAACTTGAAGCGGTTAAGAGAAGTTTAAGGTGGTGTTTTGGTAGATACTTGATTTTTTCGAAAATCGAGCAATTCGGTGATAACTCGAGAACGGTCGAATGTCAGCGTTTGCCGTATGTTGCATAGTGTTCAGCGCATCGAACTACCGCTATACAGTGAACTTGGAGTGGATACAGGAAGTGTACGGTAGTGTTTTGGAAGGAAAACCCGTTTATGCGATATTCGTGCGATTCTCGGGCAGAAAAGCACGTTTTTCACAGTCCTCACTCTTTTGATGATAACTCGAGGAGGGTCGAATGTTAGCGTTTCCCGTATGTTGCATCGTGTTCAGCACATCGAATTACCCCTATATAGTGAATTCGAAGCGTTTAAGGGAAGTGTACGGTAGTGTTTTGGCAGAAAATTGTTTTTTTCGACAATCGAGCAATTCGGCGATAACTCGAGAACGGTCGAATGGTAGCGTTTGCCGTATGTTGCATCGTGTTCAGCGCATCGAATTAGCCCTATACAGTGAATTTGAAGTGGTTACGGGGAGTGTACGGTAGTGTATTGGCAGAAAATTCCTTTTTCGAAAATCAGGCAAATCGGTGATAACTCGAGAACGGTCGAATGTTAGCGTTTGCCGTATGTTGCATCGTGTTCAGCACATCGAATTACCCCTATACAGTGAATTTGAGGCGTTTAAGGGAAGTGTACGGTAGTGTTTTGGCAGAAAATTGCTTTTTTCGAAAATCGAGCATATCGGTGATAACTCGAGAACGGTCGAATGTCAGCGTTTGCCGTATGTTGCATCGTGTTCAGCGCATCGAATTAGCCCTATACAGTGAATTTGGAGTGGTTAGGGGAAGTGTACGGTAGTGTTTTGGAAGGAAAACCCGTTTATGCGATATTCGTGCGATTCTCGGGCAGAAAAGCACGTTTTTCACAGTCCTCACTGTTTTGATGATAACTCGAGAAGGGTCGAATGTTAGCGGTTGCCGTATGTTGCATCGTCTTCAGCACATCGCATTACCCGTATACAGTGAATTTGAGGCGTTTAAGGGAAGTGTATGGTAGTGTTTTGGCAGAAAATTGTTTTTTTCGACAATCGAGCAATTCGGTGATAACTCGAGAAGGGTCGAACGTTAGCGGTTGCCGTATGTTGCATCGCGTTCAGCGTATCGAATTACCCCTATGCAGTGAATTTGAAGCGTTTAAGAGAAGTGGACGGTAGTGGTTTGGCAGAAAATTGCTTTTTTCGAAAATCGAGCAATTCACTGATAACTCGAGAACGGTCGAATGTTAGCGTTTGCCGTATGTTCCATCGTGTTCAGCGCATCGAATTACCCCTATAGAGTGAATTTGAAACGTTTAAGGGAAGTGTACGGTAGTGTTTCGGGAGAAAATTTTTTTTTCGACAATCGAGCAATTCGGTAATAACTGGAGAACGGTCTAATGTTAGCGTTTGCCGTATGTTGCATCGTGTTCAGCGCATCGAATTACTCCTATACAGCGAATTTGGAGTGGTTAGGGCAAGTGTACGGTAGTGTTTTGGAAGGAAAACCCGTTTATGCGATATTCATGCGATTCTCGGGCAGAAAAGCACGTTTTTCACAGTCCTCACTGTTTTGATGATAACTCGAGAAGGGTCGAATGTCAGCGTTTGCCGTATGTTGCATCGTGTTCAGCGCATCGAATTACCCCTATACAGTGAATTTGAGGCGTTTAAAGGAAGTGTACGGTAGTGTTTTGGCAGAAAATTGCTTTTTTCGAAAATCGAGCAAATCGTTGATAACTCGAGAACGGTCGAATGTTAGCGTTTGCCGTATGTTGCATCGTGTTCAGCGCATCGAATTACCCATATAGAGTGAATTTGAAGCGTTTAAGGGAATTGTACGGTAGTGTTTTGGCAGAAAAGTGTTTTTTTTTCAACAGTCGAGCAATTCGGTGATAACTCCAGAACGGTCGAATGTCCGCGTTTGCCGTGTGTTGCATCGTGTTCAGCGCATCGAAATAGCCCTATACAGTGAATTTGGAGTGGTTAGGGGAAGTGTACGGTAGTATTTTGGAAGGAAAACCCGTTTATGCGATATTCGTGCGATTCTCGGGCAGAAAAGCACGTTTTTCACAGTCCTCACTGTTTTGATGATAACTCGAGAAAGGTCGAATGTTAGCGTTTCCCGTATGTTGCATCGTGTTCAGCACATCGAATTACCCCTATACAGTGAATTTGAGGCGTTTAAGAGAAGTGTACGGTAGGGTTTTGGCAGAAAACTGCTTTTTTCGAAAATCGAGCAATTCGGTGATAACTCGAGAAGGGTCGAATGTTAGCGGTTGCCGTGTGTTACATCGTGTTCAGCGCATCGAATTACCCCTACACAATGAATTTGAAGCGGTTACGAGAACTGTACGGTAGTGTTTTGGCAGAAAACTGCTTTTTTCGAAAATCGAGCAATTCGGTGATAACTCGAGAAGGGTCGAATGTTAGCCTTTGCCGTATATTGCATCGCGTTCAGCGCATCTAATTACCCCTATTCAGTGAATTTGAGGCGTTTAAGGGAAGTGTACGGCAGTGTTTTGGCAGAAATCTGCTTTTTTCGAAAATCGAGCAATTCGGCGATAACTCGAGAACGGTCGAATGTTAGCGTTTGCCGTATGTTGCATCGTATTCTGCACATCGAATTACCCCTATACAATGAATTTGAGGCGTTTAAGGGAAGTGTACGGTAGTGTTTTGGCAAAAAAAAATTTTTTTCGACAATCGAGCAATTCGGTGATAACTCGAGAAGGGTCGAATGTTAGCGTTTTCCGTATGTTGCATCGTGTTCAGCACATGGAATTACCCCTATACAGTGAATTTGAGGCGTTTAAGGGAAGTGTACGGTAGTGTTTTGGCAGAAAATTCCTTTTTTCGAAAATCGAGCAATTCGGTGATAACTCGAGAACGGTCGAATGTTAGCGTTTGCCGTAAGTTGCATCGTGTTCAGCGCATCGAATTACCCCTATAGAGTGAGTTTGAAGCGTTTAAGGGAAGTGAACGGTAGTGTTTTGGCAGACAATTGTTTTTTTCGACAATCGAGCAATTCGGTAATAACTCGAGAACGGTCGAATGTTAGCGTTTGCCGTATGTTGCATCGTGTTCAGCGCATCGAATTACTCCTATACAGCGAATTTGGAGTGGTTAGGGGAAGTGTACGGTAATGTTTTGCAAGGAAAACCCGTTTATGCGATATTCGTGCGTTTCACGGGCAGCAAAGCACGTTTTTCACAGTCCTCACTGTCTTGATGATAACTCGAGAAGGGTCGAATGTCAGCGTTTGCCGTATGTTGCATCGTGTTCAGCGCATCGAATTACCCCTATATAGTGACTTTGAAGCGTTTAAGGGTAGTGTACGGTAGTGTTTTGGCAGAAAATTGTTGTTTTTTTCGACAATCGAGCAATTCGGTGATAACTCGAGAAGGGTCGAATGTTAGCGGTTGCCGTATGTTGCATCGTCGTTCAGCAGTATCGCATTACCCGTATACAGTGAATTTGAGGCGTTTAAGAGAAGTGTATGGTAGTGTTTTGGCAGAAAATTGCTTTTTTTCGACAATCGAGCAATTCAGGTGATAACTCGAGAAGGGTCGAACTGTTAGCGGTTGCCGTATGTTGCATCGCGTTCAGCGTATCGAATTACCCCTATAGCAGTGAATTTGAAGCGTTTAAGAGAAGTGGACGGTAGTGGTTTGGCAGAAAATTGCTTTTTTCGAAAATCGAGCAATTCACGTGATAACTCGAGAACGGTCGAATGTTAGCGTTTGCCGTATGTTGCATCGTGTTCAGCGCATCGAATTACCCCTATAGAGTGAATTTGAAACGTTTAAGGGAAGTGTACGGTAGTGTTTTGGCAGAAAACTGCTTTTTTCGAAAATCGAGCAATTCGGTGATAACTCGGGAAAGGTCGAATGTTAGCGTTTGCCGTATGTGGCGTCGTGTTCAGCGCATCGAATTAGCCCTATACAGTGAATTTGGAGTGGTTAGGGGAAGTGTACGGTAGTGTTTTGGAAGGAAAACCCGTTTATGCGATATTCGTGCGATTCTCGGGCAGAAAAGCACGTTTTTCACAGTCCTCACTGTTTTGATGAAAACTCGAGAAGGGTCGAATGTTAGCGTTTGCCGTATGTTGCATCGTATTCAGCGCATCGAATTACCACTATACAGTGAATTTGGAGTGGTTACAGGGAGTGTACGGTAATGTTTTGCAAGGAAAACCCGTTTATGCGATATTCGTGCGTTTCACGGGCAGCAAAGCACGTTCTTCACAGTCCTCACTGTTTTGATGATAACTCGAGAAGGGTCGAATGTCAGCGTTTGCCGTATGTTGCATCGTGTTCAGCGCATCGAATTACCCCTATACAGTGAATTTGAGGCGTTTAAGGGAAGTGTACGGTAGTGTTTTGGCAGAAAATTGCTTTTTTCGAAAATCGAGCAAATCGTTGATAACTCGAGAACGGTCGAATGTTAGCGTTTGCCGTATGTTGCATCGCGTTCAGCGCATCGAATTACCCATATAGAGTGAATTTGAAGCGTTTAAGGGAATTGTACGGTAGTGTTTTCGCAGAAAATTGTTTTTTTTTCAACAATCGAGCAATTCGGTGATAACTCCAGAACGGTCGAATGTCGGCGTTTGCCGTGTGTTGCATCGTGTTCAGCGCATCGAATTAGCCCTATACAGTGAATTTGGAGTGGTTAGGGGAAGTGTACGGTAATGTTTTGCAAGGAAAACCCGTTTATGCGATATTCGTGCGTTTCACGGGCAGCAAAGCACGTTTTTCACAGTCCTGACTGTCTTGATGATAACTCGAGAAGGGTCGAATGTCAACGTTTGCCGTATGTTGCATCGTGTTCAGCGCATCGAATTACCCCTATATAGTGACTTTGAAGCGTTTAAGGGAAGTGTACGGTAGTGTTTTGGCAGAAAACTGCTTTTTTCGAAAATCGAGCAATTCGGTGATAACTCGGGAAAGGTCGAATGTTAGCGTTTGCCGTATGTTGCGTCGTGTTCAGCGCATCGAATTACCCCTATACAGTGAATTTGGAGTGGATACAGGAAGTGTACGGTAATGTTTTGCAAGGAAAACCCGTTTATGCGATATTCGTGCGTTTCACGGGCAGCAAAGCACGTTCTTCGCAGTCCTCACTGTTTTGATGATAACTCGAGAAGGGTCGAATGTCAGCGTTTGCCGTATGTTGCATCGTGTTCAGGGCATCGAATTACCCCTATACAGTGAATTTGAGGCGTTTAAGGGAAGTGTACGGTAGTGTTTTGGCAGAAAATTGCTTTTTTCGAAAATCGAGCAAATCGTTGATAACTCGAGAACGGTCGAATGTTAGCGTTTGCCGTATGTTGCATCGCGTTCAGCGCATCGAATTACCCATATAGAGTGAATTTGAAGCGTTTAAGGGAATTGTACGGTAGTGTTTTGGCAGAAAATTGTTTTTTTTTTCAACAATCGAGCAATTCGGTGATAACTCCAGAACGGTCGAATGTCGGCGTTTGCCGTGTGTTGCATCGTGTTCAGCGCATCGAATTAGCCCTATACAGTGAATTTGGAGTGGTTAGGGGAAGTGTACGGTAATGTTTTGCAAGGAAAACCCGTTTATGCGATATTCGTGCGTTTCACGGGCAGCAAAGCACGTTTTTCACAGTCCTCACTGTCTTGATGATAACTCGAGAAGGGTCGAATGTCAACGTTTGCCGTATGTTGCATCGTGTTCAGCGCATCGAATTACCCCTATATAGTGACTTTGAAGCGTTTAAGGGAAGTGTACGGTAGTGTTTTGGCAGAAAACTGCTTTTTTCGAAAATCGAGCAATTCGGTGATAACTCGGGAAAGGTCGAATGTTAGCGTTTGCCGTATGTTGCGTCGTGTTCAGCGCATCGAATTACCCCTATACAGTGAATTTGGAGTGGATACAGGAAGTGTACCGTAGTGTTTTGGCAGAAAATTGCTTTGTTCGAAAATCGAGCAAATCGGTGATAACTCGAGAACGGTCGAATGTTAGCGTTTGCCGTATGTTGCATCGCGTTCAGCGCATCGAATTATTCCTATGCAGTGAATTGGAAGCGTTTAAGGGAAGTGTACGGTAGTGTTTTGGCAGAAAACTGCTTTTTTCGAAAATCGAGCAATTCGGTGATAACTCGGGAAAGGTCGAATGTTAGCGTTTGCCGTATGTTGCATCGCGTTCAGCGCATCGAATTATTCCTATGCAGTGAATTGGAAGCGTTTAAGGGAAGTGTACGGTCGTGTTTTGGCAGAAAATTGCTTTTTTCGAAAATCGAGCAAATCGTTGATAACTCGAGAACGGTCGAATGTTAGCGTTTGCCGTATGTTGCGTCGTGTTCAGCGCATCGAATTACCCCTATACAGTGAATTTCGAGTGGATACAGGAAGTGTACGGTAGTGTTTTGGAAGGCAAACCCGTTTATGCGATATTCGTGCGATTCTCGGGCAGAAAAGCACGTTTTTCACAGTCCTCACTGTTTTGATGATAACTCGAGAAGGGCCTAATGTTAGCGTTGCCCGTATGTTGCATCGCGATCAGCGCATCGAATTACCCCTATGCAGTGAATTTGAAGCGTTTAAGAGAAGTGTACGGTAGTGTTTTGGCAGAAAATTGCTTTTTTCGAAAATCGAGCAATTCGGTGATAACTCGAGAACGGTCGAATGTTAGCGTTTGCCGTATGTTGCATCGTGTTCAGCGCATCGAATTAGCCCTATACAGTGAATTTGAAGTGGTGACGGGGAGTGTACGGTAATGTTTAGCAAGGAAAACCCGTTTATGCGATATTCGTGCGTTTCACGGGCAGAAAATCACGTTTTTCACAGTCCTCACTGTTTTGATGATAACTCGAGAAGGGTCGAATGTTAGCGTTTCCCGTATGTTGCATCATGTTCAGCGCATCGAACTACCGCTATACAGTGAACTTGGAGTGGATACAGGAAGTGTACGGTAGTGTTTTGGAAGGAAAACCCGTTTATGCGATATTCGTGCGATTCTCGGGCAGAAAAGCACGTTTTTCACAGTCCTCACTCTTTTGATGATAACTCGAGGAGGGTCGAATGTTAGCGTTTCCCGTATGTTGCATCGTGTTCAGCACATCGAATTACCCCTATATAGTGAATTCGAAGCGTTTAAGGGAAGTGTACGGTAGTGTTTTGGCAGAAAATTGTTTTTTTCGACAATCGAGCAATTCGGCGATAACTCGAGAACGGTCGAATGGTAGCGTTTGCCGTATGTTGCATCGTGTTCAGCGCATCGAATTAGCCCTATACAGTGAATTTGAAGTGGTTACGGGGAGTGTACGGTAGTGTATTGGCAGAAAATTCCTTTTTCGAAAATCAGGCAAATCGGTGATAACTCGAGAACGGTCGAATGTTAGCGTTTGCCGTATGTTGCATCGTGTTCAGCGCATCGAATTACCCCTATAGAGTGGATTTGAAGCGTTTAAGGGAAGTGTACGGTAGTGTTTCGGGAGAAAATTTTTTTTTCGACAATCGAGCAATTCGGTAATAACTGGAGAACGGTCTAATGTTAGCGTTTGCCGTATGTTGCATCGTGTTCAGCGCATCGAATTACTCCTATACAGCGAATTTGGAGTGGTTAGGGCAAGTGTACGGTAGTGTTTTGGAAGGAAAACCCGTTTATGCGATATTCATGCGATTCTCGGGCAGAAAAGCACGTTTTTCACAGTCCTCACTGTTTTGATGATAACTCGAGAAGGGTCGAATGTCAGCGTTTGCCGTATGTTGCATCGTGTTCAGCGCATCGAATTACCCCTATACAGTGAATTTGAGGCGTTTAAAGGAAGTGTACGGTAGTGTTTTGGCAGAAAATTGTTTTTTTCGAAAATCGAGCAAATCGTTGATAACTCGAGAACGGTCGAATGTTAGCGTTTGCCGTATGTTGCATCGTGTTCAGCGCATCGAATTACCCATATAGAGTGAATTTGAAGCGTTTAAGGGAATTGTACGGTAGTGTTTTGGCAGAAAAGTGTTTTTTTTTCAACAGTCGAGCAATTCGGTGATAACTCCAGAACGGTCGAATGTCCGCGTTTGCCGTGTGTTGCATCGTGTTCAGCGCATCGAATTAGCCCTATACAGTGAATTTGGAGTGGTTAGGGGAAGTGTACGGTAGTATTTTGGAAGGAAAACCCGTTTATGCGATATTCGTGCGATTCTCGGGCAGAAAAGCACGTTTTTCACAGTCCTCACTGTTTTGATGATAACTCGAGAAAGGTCGAATGTTAGCGTTTCCCGTATGTTGCATCGTGTTCAGCACATCGAATTACCCCTATACAGTGAATTTGAGGCGTTTAAGAGAAGTGTACGGTAGGGTTTTGGCAGAAAACTGCTTTTTTCGAAAATCGAGCAATTCGGTGATAACTCGAGAAGGGTCGAATGTTAGCGGTTGCCGTGTGTTACATCGTGTTCAGCGCATCGAATTACCCCTACACAATGAATTTGAAGCGGTTACGAGAACTGTACGGTAGTGTTTTGGCAGAAAACTGCTTTTTTCGAAAATCGAGCAATTCGGTGATAACTCGAGAAGGGTCGAATGTTAGCCTTTGCCGTATATTGCATCGCGTTCAGCGCATCTAATTACCCCTATTCAGTGAATTTGAGGCGTTTAAGGGAAGTGTACGGCAGTGTTTTGGCAGAAATCTGCTTTTTTCGAAAATCGAGCAATTCGGCGATAACTCGAGAACGGTCGAATGTTAGCGTTTGCCGTATGTTGCATCGTATTCTGCACATCGAATTACCCCTATACAATGAATTTGAGGCGTTTAAGGGAAGTGTACGGTAGTGTTTTGGCAAAAAAAAATTTTTTTCGACAATCGAGCAATTCGGTGATAACTCGAGAAGGGTCGAATGTTAGCGTTTTCCGTATGTTGCATCGTGTTCAGCACATGGAATTACCCCTATACAGTGAATTTGAGGCGTTTAAGGGAAGTGTACGGTAGTGTTTTGGCAGAAAATTCCTTTTTTCGAAAATCGAGCAATTCGGTGATAACTCGAGAACGGTCGAATGTTAGCGTTTGCCGTAAGTTGCATCGTGTTCAGCGCATCGAATTACCCCTATAGAGTGAGTTTGAAGCGTTTAAGGGAAGTGAACGGTAGTGTTTTGGCAGACAATTGTTTTTTTCGACAATCGAGCAATTCGGTAATAACTCGAGAACGGTCGAATGTTAGCGTTTGCCGTATGTTGCATCGTGTTCAGCGCATCGAATTACTCCTATACAGCGAATTTGGAGTGCTTAGGGGAAGTGTACGGTAATGTTTTGCAAGGAAAACCCGTTTATGCGATATTCGTGCGTTTCACGGGCAGCAAAGCACGTTTTTCACAGTCCTCACTGTCTTGATGATAACTCGAGAAGGGTCGAATGTCAGCGTTTGCCGTATGTTGCATCGTGTTCAGCGCATCGAATTACCCCTATACAGTGAATTTGAGGCGTTTAAGGGAAGTGTACGGTAGTGTTTTGGCAGAAAACTGCTTTTTTCGAAAATCGAGCAATTCGGTGATAACTCGGGAAAGGTCGAATGTTAGCGTTTGCCGTATGTTGCATCGCGTTCAGCGCATCGAATTATTCCTATGCAGTGAATTGGAAGCGTTTAAGGGAAGTGTACGGTCGTGTTTTGGCAGAAAATTGCTTTTTTCGAAAATCGAGCAAATCGTTGATAACTCGAGAACGGTCGAATGTTAGCGTTTGCCGTATGTTGCGTCGTGTTCAGCGCATCGAATTACCCCTATACAGTGAATTTCGAGTGGATACAGGAAGTGTACGGTAGTGTTTTGGAAGGCAAACCCGTTTATGCGATATTCGTGCGTTTCACGGGCAGAAAATCACGTTTTTCACAGTCCTCACTGTTTTGATGATAACTCGAGAAGGGTCGAATGTTAGCGTTTCCCGTATGTTGCATCATGTTCAGCACATCGAATTACCCCTATGCAGTGAACTTGAAGCGGTTAAGAGAAGTTTAAGGTGGTGTTTTGGTAGAAACTTGATTTTTTCGAAAATCGAGCAATTCGGTGATAACTCGAGAACGGTCGAATGTCAGCGTTTGCCGTATGTTGCATAGTGTTCAGCGCATCGAACTACCGCTATACAGTGAACTTGGAGTGGATACAGGAAGTGTACGGTAGTGTTTTGGAAGGAAAACCCGTTTATGCGATATTCGTGCGATTCTCGGGCAGAAAAGCACGTTTTTCACAGTCCTCACTCTTTTGATGATAACTCGAGGAGGGTCGAATGTTAGCGTTTCCCGTATGTTGCATCGTGTTCAGCACATCGAATTACCCCTATATAGTGAATTCGAAGCGTTTAAGGGAAGTGTACGGTAGTGTTTTGGCAGAAAATTGTTTTTTTCGACAATCGAGCAATTCGGCGATAACTCGAGAACGGTCGAATGGTAGCGTTTGCCGTATGTTGCATCGTGTTCAGCGCATCGAATTAGCCCTATACAGTGAATTTGAAGTGGTTACGGGGAGTGTACGGTAGTGTATTGGCAGAAAATTCCTTTTTCGAAAATCAGGCAAATCGGTGATAACTCGAGAACGGTCGAATGTTAGCGTTTGCCGTATGTTGCATCGTGTTCAGCGCATCGAATTACCCCTATAGAGTGGATTTGAAGCGTTTAAGGGAAGTGTACGGTAGTGTTTTGGAAGGAAAACCCGTTTATGCGATATTCATGCGATTCTCGGGCAGAAAAGCACGTTTTTCACAGTCCTCACTGTTTTGATGATAACTCGAGAAGGGTCGAATGTCAGCGTTTGCCGTATGTTGCATCGTGTTCAGCGCATCGAATTACCCCTATACAGTGAATTTGAGGCGTTTAAGGGAAGTGTACGGTAGTGTTTTGGCAGAAAATTGCTTTTTTCGAAAATCGAGCAAATCGTTGATAACTCGAGAACGGTCGAATGTTAGCGTTTGCCGTATGTTGCATCGTGTTCAGCGCATCGAATTACCCATATAGAGTGAATTTGAAGCGTTTAAGGGAATTGTACGGTAGTGTTTTGGCAGAAAAGTGTTTTTTTTTCAACAATCGAGCAATTCGGTGATAACTCCAGAACGGTCGAATGTCCGCGTTTGCCGTGTGTTGCATCGTGTTCAGCGCATCGAATTAGCCCTATACAGTGAATTTGGAGTGGTTAGGGGAAGTGTACGGTAGTATTTTGGAAGGAAAACCCGTTTATGCGATATTCGTGCGATTCTCGGGCAGAAAAGCACGTTTTTCACAGTCCTCACTGTTTTGATGATAACTCGAGAAAGGTCGAATGTTAGCGTTTCCCGTATGTTGCATCGTGTTCAGCACATCGAATTACCCCTATACAGTGAATTTGAGGCGTTTAAGAGAAGTGTACGGTAGGGTTTTGGCAGAAAACTGCTTTTTTCGAAAATCGAGCAATTCGGTGATAACTCGAGAAGGGTCGAATGTTAGCGTTTCCCGTATGTTGCATCATGTTCAGCACATCGAATTACCCCTATGCAGTGAACTTGAAGCGGTTAAGAGAAGTTTAAGGTGGTGTTTTGGTAGAAACTTGATTTTTTCGAAAATCGAGCAATTCGGTGATAACTCGAGAACGGTCGAATGTCAGCGTTTGCCGTATGTTGCATAGTGTTCAGCGCATCGAACTACCGCTATACAGTGAACTTGGAGTGGATACAGGAAGTGTACGGTAGTGTTTTGGAAGGAAAACCCGTTTATGCGATATTCGTGCGATTCTCGGGCAGAAAAGCACGTTTTTCACAGTCCTCACTCTTTTGATGATAACTCGAGGAGGGTCGAATGTTAGCGTTTCCCGTATGTTGCATCGTGTTCAGCACATCGAATTACCCCTATATAGTGAATTCGAAGCGTTTAAGGGAAGTGTACGGTAGTGTTTTGGCAGAAAATTGTTTTTTTCGACAATCGAGCAATTCGGCGATAACTCGAGAACGGTCGAATGGTAGCGTTTGCCGTATGTTGCATCGTGTTCAGCGCATCGAATTAGCCCTATACAGTGAATTTGAAGTGGTTACGGGGAGTGTACGGTAGTGTATTGGCAGAAAATTCCTTTTTCGAAAATCAGGCAAATCGGTGATAACTCGAGAACGGTCGAATGTTAGCGTTTGCCGTATGTTGCATCGTGTTCAGCGCATCGAATTACCCCTATAGAGTGGATTTGAAGCGTTTAAGGGAAGTGTACGGTAGTGTTTCGGGAGAAAATTTTTTTTTCGACAATCGAGCAATTCGGTAATAACTGGAGAACGGTCTAATGTTAGCGTTTGCCGTATGTTGCATCGTGTTCAGCGCATCGAATTACTCCTATACAGCGAATTTGGAGTGGTTAGGGCAAGTGTACGGTAGTGTTTTGGAAGGAAAACCCGTTTATGCGATATTCATGCGATTCTCGGGCAGAAAAGCACGTTTTTCACAGTCCTCACTGTTTTGATGATAACTCGAGAAGGGTCGAATGTCAGCGTTTGCCGTATGTTGCATCGTGTTCAGCGCATCGAATTACCCCTATACAGTGAATTTGAGGCGTTTAAAGGAAGTGTACGGTAGTGTTTTGGCAGAAAATTGCTTTTTTCGAAAATCGAGCAAATCGTTGATAACTCGAGAACGGTCGAATGTTAGCGTTTGCCGTATGTTGCATCGTGTTCAGCGCATCGAATTACCCATATAGAGTGAATTTGAAGCGTTTAAGGGAATTGTACGGTAGTGTTTTGGCAGAAAAGTGTTTTTTTTTCAACAGTCGAGCAATTCGGTGATAACTCCAGAACGGTCGAATGTCCGCGTTTGCCGTGTGTTGCATCGTGTTCAGCGCATCGAATTAGCCCTATACAGTGAATTTGGAGTGGTTAGGGGAAGTGTACGGTAGTATTTTGGAAGGAAAACCCGTTTATGCGATATTCGTGCGATTCTCGGGCAGAAAAGCACGTTTTTCACAGTCCTCACTGTTTTGATGATAACTCGAGAAAGGTCGAATGTTAGCGTTTCCCGTATGTTGCATCGTGTTCAGCACATCGAATTACCCCTATACAGTGAATTTGAGGCGTTTAAGAGAAGTGTACGGTAGGGTTTTGGCAGAAAACTGCTTTTTTCGAAAATCGAGCAATTCGGTGATAACTCGAGAAGGGTCGAATGTTAGCGGTTGCCGTGTGTTACATCGTGTTCAGCGCATCGAATTACCCCTACACAATGAATTTGAAGCGGTTACGAGAACTGTACGGTAGTGTTTTGGCAGAAAACTGCTTTTTTCGAAAATCGAGCAATTCGGTGATAACTCGAGAAGGGTCGAATGTTAGCCTTTGCCGTATATTGCATCGCGTTCAGCGCATCTAATTACCCCTATTCAGTGAATTTGAGGCGTTTAAGGGAAGTGTACGGCAGTGTTTTGGCAGAAATCTGCTTTTTTCGAAAATCGAGCAATTCGGCGATAACTCGAGAACGGTCGAATGTTAGCGTTTGCCGTATGTTGCATCGTATTCTGCACATCGAATTACCCCTATACAATGAATTTGAGGCGTTTAAGGGAAG
Source organism: Asobara japonica (assembly GCA_026005395.1). Taxonomy (NCBI): domain Eukaryota; kingdom Metazoa; phylum Arthropoda; class Insecta; order Hymenoptera; family Braconidae; genus Asobara; species Asobara japonica. The sequence continues at coordinate 592,690 of BQMI01000077.1, forward strand.
TGTACGGTAGTGTTTTGGCAAAAAAAAATTTTTTTCGACAATCGAGCAATTCGGTGATAACTCGAGAAGGGTCGAATGTTAGCGTTTTCCGTATGTTGCATCGTGTTCAGCACATGGAATTACCCCTATACAGTGAATTTGAGGCGTTTAAGGGAAGTGTACGGTAGTGTTTTGGCAGAAAATTCCTTTTTTCGAAAATCGAGCAATTCGGTGATAACTCGAGAACGGTCGAATGTTAGCGTTTGCCGTAAGTTGCATCGTGTTCAGCGCATCGAATTACCCCTATAGAGTGAGTTTGAAGCGTTTAAGGGAAGTGAACGGTAGTGTTTTGGCAGACAATTGTTTTTTTCGACAATCGAGCAATTCGGTAATAACTCGAGAACGGTCGAATGTTAGCGTTTGCCGTATGTTGCATCGTGTTCAGCGCATCGAATTACTCCTATACAGCGAATTTGGAGTGCTTAGGGGAAGTGTACGGTAATGTTTTGCAAGGAAAACCCGTTTATGCGATATTCGTGCGTTTCACGGGCAGCAAAGCACGTTTTTCACAGTCCTCACTGTCTTGATGATAACTCGAGAAGGGTCGAATGTCAGCGTTTGCCGTATGTTGCATCGTGTTCAGCGCATCGAATTACCCCTATACAGTGAATTTGAGGCGTTTAAGGGAAGTGTACGGTAGTGTTTTGGCAGAAAACTGCTTTTTTCGAAAATCGAGCAATTCGGTGATAACTCGGGAAAGGTCGAATGTTAGCGTTTGCCGTATGTTGCATCGCGTTCAGCGCATCGAATTATTCCTATGCAGTGAATTGGAAGCGTTTAAGGGAAGTGTACGGTCGTGTTTTGGCAGAAAATTGCTTTTTTCGAAAATCGAGCAAATCGTTGATAACTCGAGAACGGTCGAATGTTAGCGTTTGCCGTATGTTGCGTCGTGTTCAGCGCATCGAATTACCCCTATACAGTGAATTTCGAGTGGATACAGGAAGTGTACGGTAGTGTTTTGGAAGGCAAACCCGTTTATGCGATATTCGTGCGTTTCACGGGCAGAAAATCACGTTTTTCACAGTCCTCACTGTTTTGATGATAACTCGAGAAGGGTCGAATGTTAGCGTTTCCCGTATGTTGCATCATGTTCAGCACATCGAATTACCCCTATGCAGTGAACTTGAAGCGGTTAAGAGAAGTTTAAGGTGGTGTTTTGGTAGAAACTTGATTTTTTCGAAAATCGAGCAATTCGGTGATAACTCGAGAACGGTCGAATGTCAGCGTTTGCCGTATGTTGCATAGTGTTCAGCGCATCGAACTACCGCTATACAGTGAACTTGGAGTGGATACAGGAAGTGTACGGTAGTGTTTTGGAAGGAAAACCCGTTTATGCGATATTCGTGCGATTCTCGGGCAGAAAAGCACGTTTTTCACAGTCCTCACTCTTTTGATGATAACTCGAGGAGGGTCGAATGTTAGCGTTTCCCGTATGTTGCATCGTGTTCAGCACATCGAATTACCCCTATATAGTGAATTCGAAGCGTTTAAGGGAAGTGTACGGTAGTGTTTTGGCAGAAAATTGTTTTTTTCGACAATCGAGCAATTCGGCGATAACTCGAGAACGGTCGAATGGTAGCGTTTGCCGTATGTTGCATCGTGTTCAGCGCATCGAATTAGCCCTATACAGTGAATTTGAAGTGGTTACGGGGAGTGTACGGTAGTGTATTGGCAGAAAATTCCTTTTTCGAAAATCAGGCAAATCGGTGATAACTCGAGAACGGTCGAATGTTAGCGTTTGCCGTATGTTGCATCGTGTTCAGCGCATCGAATTACCCCTATAGAGTGGATTTGAAGCGTTTAAGGGAAGTGTACGGTAGTGTTTTGGAAGGAAAACCCGTTTATGCGATATTCATGCGATTCTCGGGCAGAAAAGCACGTTTTTCACAGTCCTCACTGTTTTGATGATAACTCGAGAAGGGTCGAATGTCAGCGTTTGCCGTATGTTGCATCGTGTTCAGCGCATCGAATTACCCCTATACAGTGAATTTGAGGCGTTTAAGGGAAGTGTACGGTAGTGTTTTGGCAGAAAATTGCTTTTTTCGAAAATCGAGCAAATCGTTGATAACTCGAGAACGGTCGAATGTTAGCGTTTGCCGTATGTTGCATCGTGTTCAGCGCATCGAATTACCCATATAGAGTGAATTTGAAGCGTTTAAGGGAATTGTACGGTAGTGTTTTGGCAGAAAAGTGTTTTTTTTTCAACAATCGAGCAATTCGGTGATAACTCCAGAACGGTCGAATGTCCGCGTTTGCCGTGTGTTGCATCGTGTTCAGCGCATCGAATTAGCCCTATACAGTGAATTTGGAGTGGTTAGGGGAAGTGTACGGTAGTATTTTGGAAGGAAAACCCGTTTATGCGATATTCGTGCGATTCTCGGGCAGAAAAGCACGTTTTTCACAGTCCTCACTGTTTTGATGATAACTCGAGAAAGGTCGAATGTTAGCGTTTCCCGTATGTTGCATCGTGTTCAGCACATCGAATTACCCCTATACAGTGAATTTGAGGCGTTTAAGAGAAGTGTACGGTAGGGTTTTGGCAGAAAACTGCTTTTTTCGAAAATCGAGCAATTCGGTGATAACTCGAGAAGGGTCGAATGTTAGCGTTTCCCGTATGTTGCATCATGTTCAGCACATCGAATTACCCCTATGCAGCGAACTTGAAGCGGTTAAGAGAAGTTTAAGGTGGTGTTTTGGTAGAAACTTGATTTTTTCGAAAATCGAGCAATTCGGTGATAACTCGAGAACGGTCGAATGTCAGCGTTTGCCGTATGTTGCATAGTGTTCAGCGCATCGAACTACCGGTATACAGTGAACTTGGAGTGGATACAGGAAGTGTACGGTAGTGTTTTGGAAGGAAAACCCGTTTATGCGATATTCGTGCGATTCTCGGGCAGAAAAGCACGTTTTTCACAGTCCTCACTCTTTTGATGATAACTCGAGGAGGGTCGAATGTTAGCGTTTCCCGTATGTTGCATCGTGTTCAGCACATCGAATTACCCCTATATAGTGAATTCGAAGCGTTTAAGGGAAGTGTACGGTAGTGTTTTGGCAGAAAATTGTTTTTTTCGACAATCGAGCAATTCGGCGATAACTCGAGAACGGTCGAATGGTAGCGTTTGCCGTATGTTGCATCGTGTTCAGCGCATCGAATTAGCCCTATACAGTGAATTTGAAGTGGTTACGGGGAGTGTACGGTAGTGTATTGGCAGAAAATTCCTTTTTCGAAAATCAGGCAAATCGGTGATAACTCGAGAACGGTCGAATGTTAGCGTTTGCCGTATGTTGCATCGTGTTCAGCGCATCGAATTACCCCTATAGAGTGGATTTGAAGCGTTTAAGGGAAGTGTACGGTAGTGTTTCGGCAGAAAATTTTTTTTTCGACAATCGAGCAATTCGGTAATAACTGGAGAACGGTCTAATGTTAGCGTTTGCCGTATGTTGCATCGTGTTCAGCGCATCGAATTACCCCTATAGAGTGGATTTGAAGCGTTTAAGGGAAGTGTACGGTAGTGTTTTGGAAGGAAAACCCGTTTATGCGATATTCATGCGATTCTCGGGCAGAAAAGCACGTTTTTCACAGTCCTCACTGTTTTGATGATAACTCGAGAAGGGTCGAATGTCAGCGTTTGCCGTATGTTGCATCGTGTTCAGCGCATCGAATTACCCCTATACAGTGAATTTGAGGCGTTTAAGGGAAGTGTACGGTAGTGTTTTGGCAGAAAATTGCTTTTTTCGAAAATCGAGCAAATCGTTGATAACTTGTGAACGGTCGAATGTTAGCGTTTGCCGTATGTTGCATCGTGTTCAGCGCATCGAATTACCCATATAGAGTGAATTTGAAGCGTTTAAGGGAATTGTACGGTAGTGTTTTGGCAGAAAAGTGTTTTTTTTTCAACAATCGAGCAATTCGGTGATAACTCCAGAACGGTCGAATGTCCGCGTTTGCCGTGTGTTGCATCGTGTTCAGCGCATCGAATTAGCCCTATACAGTGAATTTGGAGTGGTTAGGGGAAGTGTACGGTAGTATTTTGGAAGGAAAACCCGTTTATGCGATATTCGTGCGATTCTCGGGCAGAAAAGCACGTTTTTCACAGTCCTCACTGTTTTGATGATAACTCGAGAAAGGTCGAATGTTAGCGTTTCCCGTATGTTGCATCGTGTTCAGCACATCGAATTACCCCTATACAGTGAATTTGAGGCGTTTAAGAGAAGTGTACGGTAGGGTTTTGGCAGAAAACTGCTTTTTTCGAAAATCGAGCAATTCGGTGATAACTCGAGAAGGGTCGAATGTTAGCGTTTCCCGTATGTTGCATCATGTTCAGCACATCGAATTACCCCTATGCAGTGAACTTGAAGCGGTTAAGAGAAGTTTAAGGTGGTGTTTTGGTAGAAACTTGATTTTTTCGAAAATCGAGCAATTCGGTGATAACTCGAGAACGGTCGAATGTCAGCGTTTGCCGTATGTTGCATAGTGTTCAGCGCATCGAACTACCGCTATACAGTGAACTTGGAGTGGATACAGGAAGTGTACGGTAGTGTTTTGGAAGGAAAACCCGTTTATGCGATATTCGTGCGATTCTCGGGCAGAAAAGCACGTTTTTCACAGTCCTCACTCTTTTGATGATAACTCGAGGAGGGTCGAATGTTAGCGTTTCCCGTATGTTGCATCGTGTTCAGCACATCGAATTACCCCTATATAGTGAATTCGAAGCGTTTAAGGGAAGTGTACGGTAGTGTTTTGGCAGAAAATTGTTTTTTTCGACAATCGAGCAATTCGGCGATAACTCGAGAACGGTCGAATGGTAGCGTTTGCCGTATGTTGCATCGTGTTCAGCGCATCGAATTAGCCCTATACAGTGAATTTGAAGTGGTTACGGGGAGTGTACGGTAGTGTATTGGCAGAAAATTCCTTTTTCGAAAATCAGGCAAATCGGTGATAACTCGAGAACGGTCGAATGTTAGCGTTTGCCGTATGTTGCATCGTGTTCAGCGCATCGAATTACCCCTATAGAGTGGATTTGAAGCGTTTAAGGGAAGTGTACGGTAGTGTTTCGGCAGAAAATTTTTTTTTCGACAATCGAGCAATTCGGTAATAACTGGAGAACGGTCTAATGTTAGCGTTTGCCGTATGTTGCATCGTGTTCAGCGCATCGAATTACTCCTATACAGCGAATTTGGAGTGGTTAGGGCAAGTGTACGGTAGTGTTTTGGAAGGAAAACCCGTTTATGCGATATTCATGCGATTCTCGGGCCGAAAAGCACGTTTTTCACAGTCCTCACTGTTTTGATGATAACTCGAGAAGGGTCGAATGTCAGCGTTTGCCGTATGTTGCATCGTGTTCAGCGCATCGAATTACCCCTATACAGTGAATTTGAGGCGTTTAAGGGAAGTGTACGGTAGTGTTTTGGCAGAAAATTGCTTTTTTCGAAAATCGAGCAAATCGTTGATAACTCGAGAACGGTCGAATGTTAGCGTTTGCCGTATGTTGCATCGTGTTCAGCGCATCGAATTACCCATATAGAGTGAATTTGAAGCGTTTAAGGGAATTGTACGGTAGTGTTTTGGCAGAAAAGTGTTTTTTTTCGAAAATCGAGCAATTCGGTGATAACTCGAGAACGGTCGAATGTCAGCGTTTGCCGTATGTTGCATAGTGTTCAGCGCATCGAACTACCGCTATACAGTGAACTTGGAGTGGATACAGGAAGTGTACGGTAGTGTTTTGGAAGGAAAACCCGTTTATGCGATATTCGTGCGATTCTCGGGCAGAAAAGCACGTTTTTCACAGTCCTCACTGTTTTGATGATAACTCGAGAAGGGCCTAATGTTAGCGTTGCCCGTATGTTGCATCGCGATCAGCGCATCGAATTACCCCTATGCAGTGAATTTGAAGCGTTTAAGAGAAGTGTACGGTAGTGTTTTGGCAGAAAATTGCTTTTTTCGAAAATCGAGCAATTCGGTGATAACTCGAGAACGGTCGAATGTTAGCGTTTGCCGTATGTTGCATCGTGTTCAGCGCATCGAATTAGCCCTATACAGTGAATTTGAAGTGGTTACGGGGAGTGTACGGTAATATTTAGCAAGGAAAACCCGTTTATGCGATATTCGTGCGTTTCACGGGGAGAAAATCACGTTTTTCACAGTCCTCACTGTTTTGATGATAACTCGAGAAGGGTCGAATGTTAGCGTTTCCCGTATGTTGCATCGTGTTCAGCACATCGAATTACCCCTATATAGTGAATTCGAAGCGTTTAAGGGAAGTGTACGGTAGTGTTTTGGCAGAAAATTGTTTTTTTCGACAATCGAGCAATTCGGCGATAACTCGAGAACGGTCGAATGGTAGCGTTTGCCGTATGTTGCATCGTGTTCAGCGCATCGAATTAGCCCTATACAGTGAATTTGAAGTGGTTACGGGGAGTGTACGGTAGTGTATTGGCAGAAAATTCCTTTTTCGAAAATCAGGCAAATCGGTGATAACTCGAGAACGGTCGAATGTTAGCGTTTGCCGTATGTTGCATCGTGTTCAGCGCATCGAATTACCCCTATAGAGTGGATTTGAAGCGTTTAAGGGAAGTGTACGGTAGTGTTTCGGCAGAACATTTTTTTTTCGACAATCGAGCAATTCGGTAATAACTGGAGAACGGTCTAATGTTAGCGTTTGCCGTATGTTGCATCGTGTTCAGCGCATCGAATTACTCCTATACAGCGAATTTGGAGTGGTTAGGGCAAGTGTACGGTAGTGTTTTGAAAGGAAAACCCGTTTATGCGATATTCATGCGATTCTCGGGCAGAAAAGCACGTTTTTCACAGTCCTCACTGTTTTGATGATAACTCGAGAAGGGTCGAATGTCAGCGTTTGCCGTATGTTGCATCGTGTTCAGCGCATCGAATTACCCCTATACAGTGAATTTGAGGCGTTTAAGGGAAGTGTACGGTAGTGTTTTGGCAGAAAATTGCTTTTTTCGAAAATCGAGCAAATCGTTGATAACTCGAGAACGGTCGAATGTTAGCGTTTGCCGTATGTTGCATCGTGTTCAGCGCATCGAATTACCCATATAGAGTGAATTTGAAGCGTTTAAGGGAATTGTACGGTAGTGTTTTGGCAGAAAAGTGTTTTTTTTTCAACAATCGAGCAATTCGGTGATAACTCCAGAACGGTCGAATGTCCGCGTTTGCCGTGTGTTGCATCGTGTTCAGCGCATCGAATTAGCCCTATACAGTGAATTTGGAGTGGTTAGGGGAAGTGTACGGTAGTATTTTGGAAGGAAAACCCGTTTATGCGATATTCGTGCGATTCTCGGGCAGAAAAGCACGTTTTTCACAGTCCTCACTGTTTTGATGATAACTCGAGAAAGGTCGAATGTTAGCATTTCCCGTATGTTGCATCGTGTTCAGCACATCGAATTACCCCTATACAGTGAATTTGAGGCGTTTAAGGGAAGTGTACGGTAGTGTTTTGGCAGAAAATTGCTTTTTTCGAAAATCGAGCATATCGGTGATAACTCGAGAACGGTCGAATGTCAGCGTTTGCCGTATGTTGCATCGCGTTCAGCGCATCGAATTATCCCTATGCAGTGAATTGGAAGCGTTTAAGGGAAGTGTACGGTAGTGTTTTGGCAGAAAATTTTTTTTTCGACAATCGACCAATTCGGTGATAACTCGAGAACGGTCGAATGTTAGCGTTTGCCGTATGTTGCATCGTGTTCAGCGCATCGAATTACTCCTATACAGCGAATTTGGAGTGGTTAGGGGAAGTGTACGGTAGTGTTTTGGCAGAAAATTGTTTTTTTCGACAATCGAGCAATTCGGTGATAACTCGAGAAGGGTCGAATGTTAGCGGTTGCCGTATGTTGCATCGTCTTCAGCACATCGCATTACCCGTATACAGTGAATTTGAGGCGTTTAAGGGAAGTGTATGGTAGTGTTTTGGCAGAAAATTGTTTTTTTCGACAATCGAGCAATTCGGTGATAACTCGAGAAGGGTCGAACGATAGCGGTTGCCGTATGTTGCATCGCGTTCAGCGTATCGAATTACCCCTATGCAGTGAATTTGAAGCGTTTAAGAGAAGTGGACGGTAGTGGTTTGGCAGAAAATTGTTTTTTTCGAAAATCGAGCAATTCACTGATAACTCGAGAACGGTCGAATGGTAGCGTTTGCCGTATGTTGCATCGTGTTCAGCGCATCGAATTACCCCTATAGAGTGAATTTGAAACGTTTAAGGGACGTGTACGGTCGTGTTTTGGCAGAAAATTGCTTTTTTCGAAAATCGAGCAATTCGGTGATAACTCGGGAAAGGTCGAATGTTAGCGTTTGCCGTATGTTGCGTCGTGTTCAGCGCATCGAATTACCCCTATACAGTGAATTTGGAGTGGATACAGGAAGTGTACCGTAGTGTTTTGGCAGAAAATTGCTTTGTTCGAAAATCGAGCAAATCGGTGATAACTCGAGAACGGTCGAATGTTAGCGTTTGCCGTATGTTGCATCGCGTTCAGCGCATCGAATTATTCCTATGCAGTGAATTGGAAGCGTTTAAGGGAAGTGTACGGTCGTGTTTTGGCAGAAAATTGCTTTTTTCGAAAATCGAGCAAATCGTTGATAACTCGAGAACGGTCGAATGTTAGCGTTTGCCGTATATTGCATCGCGTTCAGCGCATCGAATTACCCCTATATAGTGAATTTGAAGCGTTTAAGGGAAGTGTACGGTAGTGTTTTGGCAGAAAATTGTTTTTTTCGACAATCGAGCAATTCGGTAATAACTCGAGAACGGTCGAATGTTAGCGTTTGCCGTATGTTGCGTCGTGTTCAGCGCATCGAATTACCCCTATACAGTGAATTTCGAGTGGATACAGGAAGTGTACGGTAGTGTTTTGGAAGGCAAACCCGTTTATGCGATATTTGTGCGATCCTCGGGCAGAAAAGCACGTTTTTCACAGTCCTCACTGTTTTGATGCTAACTCGAGAAGGGTCGAATGTTAGCGTTTGAGGTATGTTGCATCGTGTTCAGCACATCGAATGACCCCTATACAGTGAATTTGAAGCGTTCAAGGGAAGTGTACGGTAGTGTTTTGGCAGAAAAGTGTTTTTTTCGACAATCGAGTAATTCGGTGATAACTCGAGAACGGTCGAATGTTAGCGTTTGCCGTATGTTGCATCGTGTTCAGCGCATCCAATGACTCCTATACAGTGAGTGTGAGGCGTTTAAGGGAGGTGTACGGTAGCGTTTTGGCAGAAAATTGCTTTTTTCGACAATCGACCAATTCGGTGATAACTCGAGAACGGTCGAATGTTAGCCTTTGCCGTATGTTGCATCGTGTTCAGCGCATCCAATTACCCCTATACAGTGAATTTGGAGTGGTTAGGGGAAGTGTACGGTAGTGTTTTGGAAGGAAAACCCGATTATGCGATATTCGTGTGATTCTCGGGCAGAAAAGCACGTTTTTCACAGTCCTCACTATTTTGATGATAACTCGAGAAGGGCCTAATGTTAGCGTTGCCCGTATGTTGCATCGTGTTCAGCGCATCGAATTAGCCTTATACAGTGAATTTGAAGTGGTTACGGGGAGTGTACGGTAATGGTTAGCAAGGAAAACCCGTTTATGCGATATTCGTGCGTTTCACGGGCAGAAAAGCACGTTTTTCACAGTCCTCACTGTTTTGATGATAACTCGAGAAGGGTCGAATGTTAGCGTTTCCCGTATGTTGCATCATGTTCAGCACATCGAATTACCCCTATGCAGTGAACTTGAAGCGGTTAAGAGAAGTTTAAGGTGGTGTTTTGGTAGAAACTTGATTTTTTCGAAAATCGAGCAATTCGGTGATAACTCGAGAACGGTCGAATGTCAGCGTTTGCCGTATGTTGCATAGTGTTCAGCGCATCGAACTACCGCTATACAGTGAACTTGGAGTGGATACAGGAAGTGTACGGTAGTGTTTTGGAAGGAAAACCCGTTTATGCGATATTCGTGCGATTCTCGGGCAGAAAAGCACGTTTTTCACAGTCCTCACTCTTTTGATGATAACTCGAGGAGGGTCGAATGTTAGCGTTTCCCGTATGTTGCATCGTGTTCAGCACATCGAATTACCCCTATATAGTGAATTCGAAGCGTTTAAGGGAAGTGTACGGTAGTGTTTTGGCAGAAAATTGTTTTTTTCGACAATCGAGCAATTCGGCGATAACTCGAGAACGGTCGAATGGTAGCGTTTGCCGTATGTTGCATCGTGTTCAGCGCATCGAATTAGCCCTATACAGTGAATTTGAAGTGGTTACGGGGAGTGTACGGTAGTGTATTGGCAGAAAATTCCTTTTTTCGAAAATCAGGCAAATCGGTGATAACTCGAGAACGGTCGAATGTTAGCGTTTGCCGTATGTTGCATCGTGTTCAGCGCATCGAATTACCCCTATAGAGTGGATTTGAAGCGTTTAAGGGAAGTGTACGGTAATGTTTCGGCAGAAAATTTTTTTTTCGACAATCGAGCAATTCGGTAATAACTGGAGAACGGTCTAATGTTAGCGTTTGCCGTATGTTGCATCGTGTTCAGCGCATCGAATTACTCCTATACAGCGAATTTGGAGTGGTTAGGGCAAGTGTACGGTAGTGTTTTGGAAGGAAAACCCGTTTATGCGATATTCGTGCGATTCTCGGGCAGAAAAGCACGTTTTTCACAGTCCTCACTGTTTTGATGATAACTCGAGAAGGGTGGAATGTCAGCGTTTGCCGTATGTTGCATCGTGTTCAGCGCATCGAATTACCCACATAGAGTGAATTTGAAGCGTTTAAGGGAATTGTACGGTAGTGTTTTGGCAGAAAAGTGTTTTTTTTTCAACAATCGAGCAATTCGGTGATAACTCCAGAACGGTCGAATGTCCGCGTTTGCCGTGTGTCGCATCGTGTTCAGCGCATCGAATTAGCCCTATACAGTGAATTTGGAGTGGTTAGGGGAAGTGTACGGTAGTGTTTTGGAAGGAAAACCCGTTTATGCGATATTCGTGCGATTCTCGGGCAGAAAAGCACGTTTTTCACAGTCCATACTGTTTTGATGATAACTCGAGAAAGGTCGAATGTTAGCGTTTCCCGTATGTTGCATCGTGTTCAGCACATCGAATTACCCCTATACAGTGAATTTGAGACGTTTAAGGGAAGTGTACGGTAGTGTTTTGGCAGAAAATTGCTTTTTTCGAAAATCGAGCATATCGGTGATAACTCGAGAACGGTCGAATGTCAGCGTTTGCCGTATGTTGCATCGCGTTCAGCGCATCGAATTATCCCTATGCAGTGAATTGGAAGCGTTTAAGGGAAGTGTACGGCAGTGTTTTGGCAGAAATCTGCTTTTTTCGAAAATCGAGCAATTCGGTGATAACTCGAGAAGGGTCGAATGTTAGCGTTTGCCGTATGTTGCGTCGTGTTCAGCACATCGAATTACCCCTATACAGTGAATTTGAGGCGTTTAAGGGAAGTGTACGGTAGTGTTTTGGCAGAAAATTGCTTTTTTCGAAAATCGAGCATATCGGTGATAACTCGAGAACGGTCGAATGTCAGCGTTTGCCGTATGTTGCATCGCGTTCAGCGCATCGAATTATCCCTATGCAGTGAATTGGAAGCGTTTAAGGGAAGTGTACGGCAGTGTTTTGGCAGAAATCTGCTTTTTTCGAAAATCGAGCAATTCGGTGATAACTCGAGAGGGGTCGAATGTTAACGGTTGCCGTATGTTGCATCGCATTCAGCGCATCGAATTACCCCTATGCAGTGAATCTGAAGCGTTTAAGAGAAGTGTACGGTAGTGGTTTGGCAGAAAATTCCTTTTTTCGAAAATCGAGCAATTCAGTGATAACTCGAGAACGGTCGAATGTCAGCGTTTGCCGTATGTTGCATCGTGTTCAGCGCATCGAATTACCCCTATACAGTGAATTTGGAGTGGTTAGGGGAAGTGTACGGTAGTGTTTTGGAAGGAAAACCCGTTTATGCGATATTCGTGCGATTCTCGGGCAGAAAAGCACGTTTTTCACAGTCCTCACTGTTTTGATGCTAACTCGAGAAGGGTCGAATGTTAGCGTTTGAGGTATGTTGCATCGTGTTCAGCACATCGAATTACCCCTATAGAGTGAATTTGAAGCGTTTAAGGGAAGTGTACGGTAGTGTTTTGGCAGAAAACTGCTTTTTTCGAAAATCGAGCAATTCGGTGATAACTCAGGAAGGGTCGAATGTTAGCGGTTGCCGTGTGTTGCATCGTGTTCAGCGCATCGAATTACCCCTATACAGTGGATTTGAAGCGTTTAAGGGAAGTGTACGGTAGTGTTTTGTCAGAAAACTGCTTTTTTCGAAAATCGAGCAATTCGGTGATAACTCGAGAACGGTCGAATGTTAGCCTTTGCCGTATGTTGCATCGCGTTCAGCGCATCTAATTACCCCTATTCAGTGAATTTGAGGCGTTTAAGGGAAGTGTACGGCAGTGTTTTGGCAGAAATCTGCTTTTTTCGAAAATCGAGCAATTCGGCGATAACTCGAGAACGGTCGAATGTTAGCGTTTGCCGTATGTTGCATCGTGTTCAGCACATCGAATTACCCCTATTCAGTGAATTTGAGGCGTTTAAGGGAAGTGTACGGTAGTGTTTTGGCAAAAAAAAATTTTTTTCGACAATCGAGCAATTCGGTGATAACTCGAGAAGGGTCGAATGTTAGCGTTTGCCGCATGTTGCATTGTGTTCAGCGCATCGAATTAGCCCTATACAGTGAATTTGGAGTGGTTAGGGGAAGTGTACGGTAGTGTTTAGGAAGGAAAACCCCTTTATGCGATATTCGTGTGATTCTCGGGCAGAAAAGCACGTTTTTCATAGTCCTCACTGATTTGATGGTAACTCGAGAAGGGTCGAACGTTAGCGGTTGCCGTATGTTGCATCGCGTTCAGCGCATCGAATTACCCCTATAGAGTGAATTTGAAGCGTTTAAGGGAAGTGTACGGTAGTGTTTTGGCAGAAAACTGCTTTTTTCGAAAATCGAGCAATTCGGTGATAACTCAGGAAGGGTCGAATGTTAGCGGTTGCCGTGTGTTGCATCGTGTTCAGCGCATCGAATTACCCCTATACAGTGGATTTGAAGCGTTTAAGGGAAGTGTACGGTAGTGTTTTGTCAGAAAACTGCTTTTTTCGAAAATCGAGCAATTCGGTGATAACTCGGGAAGGGTCGAATGTTAGCGGTTGCCGTGTGTTGCATCGTGTTCAGCGCATCGAATTACCCCTATACAGTGAATTTAGAGTGGATACAGGAAGTGTACGGTAGTGTTTTGGAAGGAAAACCCGTTTATGCGATATTCGTGCGATTCTCGGGCAGAAAAGCACGTTTTTCACAGTCCTCACTGTTTTGATGCTAACTCGAGAAGGGTCGAATGTTAGCGTTTGAGGTATGTTGCATCGTGTTCAGCACATCGAATTACCCCTATACAGTGAATTTGAAGCGTTCAAGGGAAGTGTACGGTAGTGTTTTGGCAGAAAATATTTTTTTTCGACAATCGAGCCATTCGGTGATAACTCGAGAACGGTCGAATGGTAGCCTTTGCCGTATGTTGCATCGTGTTCAGCGCATCGAATTACCCCTATACACTGAGTTTGAGGCATTTAAGGGAAGTGTACGGTAGCGTTTTGGCAGAAAATTGCTTTTTTCGACAATCGACCAATTCGGTGATAACTCGAGAACGGTCGAATGTTAGCGTTTGCCGTATGTTGCATCGTGTTCAGCGCATCCAATTACCCCTATATAGTGAATTTGGAGTGGTTAGGGGAAGTGTACGGTAGTGTTTTGGAAGGAAAACCAGTTTATGCGATATTCGTGCGTTTCACGGGCAGAAAAGCACGTTTTTCACAGTCCTCACTATTTTGATGATAACTCGAGAAGGGTCGAATGTTAGCGTTGCCCGTATGTTGCATCGTGATCAGCGCATCGAATTAGCCCTATACAGTGAATTTGAAGTGGTTACGGGGAGTGTACGGTAATGTTTAGCAAGGAAAACCCGTTCATGCGATATTCGTGCGTTTCACGGGCAGAAAAGCACGTTTTTCACAGTCCTCACTGTTTTGATGATAACTCGAGAAGGGTCGAATGTTAGCGTTTCCCGTATGTTGCATCATGTTCAGCACATCGAATTACCCCTATGCAGTGAACTTGAAGCGGTTAAGAGAAGTGTAAGGTGGTGTTTTGGTAGAAACTTGCTTTTTTCGAAAATCGAGCAATTCGGTGATAACTCGAGAACGGTCGAATGTCAGCGTTTGCCGTATGTTGCATAGTGTTCAGCGCATCGAATTACCGCTATACAGTGAACTTGGAGTGAATACAGGAAGTGTACGGTAGTGTTTTGGAAGGAAAACCCGTTTATGCGATATTCGTGCGATTCTCGGGCAGAAAAGCACGTTTTTCACAGTCCTCACTGTTTTGATGATAACTCGAGAAGGGTCGAATGTCAGCGTTTGCCGTATGTTGCATCGTGTTCAGCGCATCGAATTACCCCTATACAGTGAATTTGAGGCGTTTAAGGGAAGTGTACGGTAGTGTTTTGGCAGAAAATTGTTTTTTTCGACAATCGAGTAATTCGGTGATAACTCGAGAACGGTCGAATGTTAGCGTTTGCCGTATGTTGCATCGTGTTCAGCACATCGAATTACCTCTACTCAGTGAATTTGAGGCGTTTAAGGGAAGTGTACGGTAGTGATTTGGCAGAAAATTGCTTTGTTCGAAAATCGAGCAATTCGGTGATAACTCGAGAACGGTCGAATGTCAGCGTTTGCCGTATGTTGCATCGTGTTCAGCGCATCGAATTACCCCTATACAGTGAATTTGAGGCGTTTAAGGGAAGTGTACGGTAGTGTTTTGGCAGAAAATTGTTTTTTTCGACAATCGAGTAATTCGGTGATAACTCGAGAACGGTCGAATGTTAGCGTTTGCCGTATATTGCATCGTGTTCAGCACATCGAATTACCTCTACTCAGTGAATTTGAGGCGTTTAAGGGAAGTGTACGGTAGTGATTTGGCAGAAAATTGCTTTGTTCGAAAATCGAGCAATTCGGTGATAACTCGAGAACGGTCGAATGTCAGCGTTTGCCGTATGTTGCGTCGTGTTCAGCGCATCGAATTACCCCTATACAGTGAGTTTGAGGCATTTAAGGGAAGTGTACGGCAGTGTTTCTGCAGAAAACTGCTTTTTTCGAAAATCGAGCAATTCGGTGATAACTCGAGAAGGGTCGAATGTTAGCGGTTGCCGTATGTTGCATCGTGTTCAGCACATCGAATTACCCCTATACAGTGAATTTGGAGTGGTTAGGGGAAGTGTACGGTAGTGTTTTGGAAGGAAAACCCGTTTATGCGATATTCGTGTGATTCTCGGGCAGAAAAGGGCGTTTTTCACAGTCCTCACTATTTTGATGATAACTCGAGAAGGGTCGAATGTTAGCGTTGCCCGTATGTTGCATCGCGATCAGCGCATCGAATTACCCCTATACAGTGAATTTGAAGCGTTTAAGAGAAGTGTACGGTAGTGTTTTGGCAGAAAATTGCTTTTTTCGAAAATCGAGCAATTCGGTGATAACTCGAGAACGGTCGAATGTTAGCGTTTGCCGTATGTTGCATCGTGTTCAGCGCATCGAATTAGCCCTATACAGTGAATTTGAAGTGGTTACGGGGAGTGTACGGTAATGTTTAGCAAGGAAAACCCGTTTATGCGATATTCGTGCGTTTCACGGGCAGAAAAGCACGTTTTTCACAGTCCTCACTGTTTTGATGATAACTCGAGAAGGGTCGAATGTTAGCGTTTCCCGTATGTTGCATCATGTTCAGCACATCGAATTACCCCTATGCAGTGAACTTGAAGCGGTTAAGAGAAGTGTAAGGTGGTGTTTTGGTAGAAACTTGCTTTTTTCGAAAATCGAGCAATTCGGTGATAACCCGAGAACGGTCGAATGTCAGCGTTTGCCGTATGTTGCGTCGTGTTCAGCGCATCGAATTACCCCTATACAGTGAATTTCGAGTGGATACAGGAAGTGTACGGTAGTGTTTTGGAAGGAAAACCCGTTTATGCGATATTCGTGCTTTTCACGGGCAGAAAAGCACGTTTTTCACAGTCCTCACTGTTTTGATGATAACTCCAGAAGGGTCGAATGTTAGCGTTTCCCGTATGTTGCATCGTGTTCAGCACATCGAATTACCCCTATGCAGTGAATTTGAGGCGTTTAAGGGAACTGTACGGTAGTGTTTTGGCAGAAAATTGTTTTTTTCGACAATCGAGTAATTCGGTGATAACTCGAGAACGGTCGAATGTTAGCGTTTGCCGTATGTTGCATCGTGTTCAGCGCATCCAATGACTCCTATACAGTGAGTGTGAGGCGTTTAAGGGAGGTGTACGGTAGTGTTTTGACAGAAAACTGCTTTTTTCGAAAATCGAGCAATTCGGTGATAACTCGAGAAGGGTCGAATGTTAGCGGTTGCCGTATGTTGCATCGTGTTCAGCACATCGAATTACCCCTATACAGTGAATTTGAGGCGTTTAAGGGAAGTGTACGGTAGCGTTTTGGCAGAAAATTGCTTTTTTCGACAATCGACCAATTCGGTGATAACTCGAGAAGGGTCGAATGTTAGCGGTTGCCGTGTGTTGCATCGTGTTCAGCGCATCGAATTACCCCTATACAATGAATTTGAAGCGGTTACGAGAACTGTACGGTAGTGTTTTGGCAGAAAACTGCTTTTTTCGAAAATCGAGCAATTCGGTGATAACTCGAGAACGGTCGAATGTTAGCCTTTGCCGTATGTTGCATCGCGTTCAGCGCATCTAATTACACCTATTCAGTGAATTTGAGGCGTTTAAGGGAAGTGTACGGCAGTGTTTTGGCAGAAATCTGCTTTTTTCGAAAATCGAGCAATTCGGCGATAACTCGAGAACGGTCGAATGTTAGCGTTTGCCGTATGTTGCATCGTGTTCAGCACATCGAATTACCCCTATTCAGTGAATTTGAGGCGTTTAAGGGAAGTGTACGGTAGTGTTTTGGCAAAAAAATTTTTTTTTCGACAGTCGAGCAATTCGGTGATAACTCGAGAAGGGTCGAATGTTAGCGTTTGCCGTATGTTGCATTGTGTTCAGCGCATCGAATTAGCCCTATACAGTGAATTTGGAGTGGTTAGGGGAAGTGTACGGTAGTGTTTAGGAAGGAAAACCCGTTTATGCGATATTCGTGTGATTCTCGGGCAGAAAAGCACGTTTTTCATAGTCCTCACTGATTTGATGATAACTCGAGAAGGGTCGAACGTTAGCGGTTGCCGTATGTTGCATCGTGTTCAGCGCATCCAATGACTCCTATACAGTGAGTGTGAGGCGTTTAAGGGAGGTGTACGGTAGTGTTTTGACAGAAAACTGCTTTTTTCGAAATTCGGTGATAACTCGAGAAGGGTCGAATGTTAGCGGTTGCCGTATGTTGCATCGTGTTCAGCACATCGAATTACCCCTATACAGTGAATTTGAGGCGTTTAAGGGAAGTGTACGGTAGCGTTTTGGCAGAAAATTGTTTTTTTCGACAATCGAGTAATTCGGTGATAACTCGAGAAGGGTCGAATGTTAGCCTTTGCCGTATGTTGCATCGTGTTCAGCGCATCCAATTACCCCTATATAGTGAATTTGGAGTGGTTAGGGGAAGTGTACGGTAGTGTTTTGGAAGGAAAACCCGTTTATGCGATATTCGTGTGATTCTCGGGCAGAAAAGCACGTTTTTCACAGTCCTCACTATTTTGATGATAACTCGAGAAGGGTCGAATGTTAGCGTTTCCCGTATGTTGCATCGTGTTCAGCACATCGAATTACCCCTATGCAGTGAATTTGAGGCGTTTAAGGGAAGTGTACGGTAGTGTTTTGGCAGAAAATTGTTTTTTTCGACAATCGAGTAATTCGGTGATAACTCGAGAACGGTCGAATGTTAGCGTTTGCCGTATGTTGCATCGTGTTCAGCGCATCCAATGACTCCTATACAGTGAGTGTGAGGCGTTTAAGGGAGGTGTACGGTAGTGTTTTGACAGAAAACTGCTTTTTTCGAAATTCGGTGATAACTCGAGAAGGGTCGAATGTTAGCGGTTGCCGTATGTTGCATCGTGTTCAGCACATCGAATTACCCCTATACAGTGAATTTGAGGCGTTTAAGGGAAGTGTACGGTAGGGTTTTGGCAGAAAATTGCTTTTTTCGACAATCGACCAATTCGGTGATAACTCGAGAACGGTCGAATGTTAGCCTTTGCCGTATGTTGCATCGTGTTCAGCGCATCCAATTACCCCTATATAGTGAATTTGGAGTCGTTAGGGGAAGTGTACGGTTATGTTTTGGAAGGAAAACCCGTTTATGCGATATTCGTCTGATTCTCGGGCAGAAAAGCACGTTTTTCACAGTCCTCACTATTTTGATGATAACTCGAGAAGGGTCGAATGTTAGCGTTGCCCGTATGTTGCATCGCGATCAGCGCATCGAATTACCCCTATACAGTGAATTTGAAGCGTTTAAGAGAAGTGTACGGTAGTGTTTTGGCAGAAAATTGCTTTTTTCGAAAATCGAGCAATTCGGTGATAACTCGATAACGGTCGAATGTTAGCGTTTGCCGTATGTTGCATCGTGTTCAGCGCATCGAATTAGCCCTATACAGTGAATTTGAAGTGGTTACGGGGAGTGTACGGTAATGTTTAGCAAGGAAAACCCGTTTATGCGATATTCGTGCGTTTCACGGGCAGAAAAGCACGTTTTTCACAGTCCTCACTGTTTTGATGATAACTCGAGAAGGGTCGAATGTTAGCGTTTTCCGTATGTTGCATCATGTTCAGCGCATCGAATTACTCCTATACAGCGAATTTGGAGTGGTTAGGGCAAGTGTACGGTAGTGTTTTGGAAGGAAAACCCGTTTATGCGATATTCGTGCGATTCTCGGGCAGAAAAGCACGTTTTTCACAGTCCTCACTGTTTTGATGATAACTCGCGAAGGGTCGAATGTTAGCGTTGCCCGTATGTTGCATCGCGATCAGCGCATCGAATTACCCCTATGCAGTGAACTTGAAGCGGTTAAGAGAAGTGTAAGGTGGTGTTTTGGTAGAAACTTGCTTTTTTCGAAAATCGAGCAATTCGGTGATAACTCGAGAACGGTCGAATGTCAGCGTTTGCCGTATGTTGCATAGTGTTCAGCGCATCGAATTACCGCTATACAGTGAACTTGGAGTGGATACAGGAAGTGTACGGTAGTGTTTTGGAAGGAAAACCCGTTTATGCGATATTCGTGCGATTCTCGGGCAGAAAAGCACGTTTTTCACAGTCCTCACTCTTTTGATGATAACTCGAGGAGGGTCGAATGTTAGCGTTTCCCGTATGTTGCATCGTGTTCAGCACATCGAATTACCCCTATACAGTGAATTCGAAGCGTTTAAGGGAAGTGTACGGTAGTGTTTTGGCAGAAAATTGTTTTTTTCGACAATCGAGCAATTCGGTGATAACTCGAGAACGGTCGAATGTTAGCGTTTGCCGTATGTTGCATCGTGTTCAGCACATCGAATTACCCCTATACAGTGAATTTGAGGCGTTTAAGGGAAGTGTACGGTAGTGTTTTGGCAGAAAATTGCTTTTTTCGAAAATCGAGCATATCGGTGATAACTCGAGAACGGTCGAATGTTAGCGTTTGCCGTATGTTGCATCGTGTTCAGCGCATCGAATTAGCCCTATACAGTGAATTTGGAGTGGTGAGGGGAAGTGTACGGTAGTGTTTTGGCAGAAAATTGCTTTTTTCGAAAATCGAGGAAATTCAGTGATAACTCGAGAACCGTTGAATGTTAGCGTTTGCCGTATGTTGCATCGTGTTCAGCCCATCGAATTACCCCTATATAGTGAATTTGAAGCGTTTGAGGGAAGCGTACGGTAGTGTTTTGGAAGGAAAACACGTTTATGCGATACTCGTGCGTTTCACGGGCAGAAAAGCACGTTTTTCACAGTCCTCACTGTTTTGATGATAACTCGAGAAGGGTCGAATGTTAGCGTTTGCCGTATGTTGCATTGTGTTCAGCACATCAAATTACCCCTATACACTGAATTTGAAGTGCTTACGGGAAGTGTACGGTAGTGTTTTGGAAGGAAAACCCGTTTATGCGATATTCGTGCGTTTCACGGGCCGAAAAACACGTTTTTCACAGTCCTCACTGTTTTGACGAAAACTCTAGAACGGTCGAATGTTAGGGTTTGCCGTAGGTTGCATCGTGTTTAGCGCATCGAATTACACCTATGCAGTGCGTTTGAAGCATTTAAGAGAACTGTAGGGTAGTGTTTTGGGAGAAATTGTTTTTTTCGAAAATCGAGCAATTTGGTGATAACTCGAGAACGGTCCAATGTTAGCGTTTGCCGTATGTTGCATCGTGTTTGGGACATCGAATCACCCCTATACGGTAAATTTCACGTGTTTAAAGCAAATGCACAGTACTATTCTGTGAGATCATTGGTCTTTACGAAAATCGAAGAATTCGATGATAAGTAGAGAACGGTCTAATGTTGGCATTTGCCGTATGTTGCATCGTATTCAGGGCATCGAATTAGCCGTGTACTGTGGATTTGAAGCGTTTAAGGGAAGTGTACGGTAGCCTTTTGACTGAAAATTGTTTTTTACGAAAATCGAGCAATTCGCTGATAACTTGTGAACGGTCCAATGTTAGCGTTTGTCGTATGTGGCGTTCCGTTCGGGGCATCGAATTACCCCTACACTGTAAATTTTAAGTGTTTAAAGGAAAGGTACAGTAGTGTCTTGAGAGAAAATTGGTTTTTCCGAAAATCGAGCAATTCGATGAAAATTTTTTCGGGGTTTTACCCCTGGAGAATTTCCACGCCGTCTTACTCATGGGGAAATTCCATGGTCATTTGTTGATGGGGAATTTTCACGGGGTCTATGGAATTTCTACGTAAGATTTTTGTGTCGCAAGCTTCCATAGTCATTTAGGTTTGTAAGTCCGTTTGTCGATTGGGGATTTCCATGAACATTTGTACATGCGGAATTTTCATGTTCGTTTGTTCATAATGAATTTCTGTACGCACGTTCCTATGGGCCAACCGCTATGGAACTTTCTCATCGAGCAACGGGTGTATAAACCCCCATGCATAAATGGTCATGGACATTTCGTATCGTGAAATGGACGGAGAAACCTCTATGGACAATTTACCATGGAAGTTTTCCACAGAAAAATGAATATTGAAATCCCCATAGACAAACGGGAGCATGAACTCCTACGGACCAATGACCATGAAGATTTCTTATGGACGAAGAAACATATAAAACCTTGTGGCCTCGTCGTCGTGTAAATGCCCAACCGAAAAACGCACAGTGTGATTGCCTATGAGCAAATGACCATGGAGTTCTCCATCCTCAAACAGTCATAGAAATCCCCATAGTCGTGGGCATAAAATTATTATTTCTGGAGTCATATAAGTGAGAAAAAAAAGTGACGTGAATTTTGCTCTAGATCCGTTTTTTGCTTCCGAATGGAAGCATTGCAATTGGTCAATTTTCACGTTCGTTAATTATGCTTGTAAAGGATATATAATGGTTTGAAATGTAAAAATACGAAGGTTGAGCATAGTGTCTATATGTATCATTTTTTTTCGACAATCTTCACTTAGAAACTTAAACATAACAAGCGGTGAATTGTCCCCCATTTGAATGTATTTCTCAGATGTATTCATTATGGAATCTTATTTTCATCTCTACCAATGTCATTGGTAGATGGCTTCCGAATGTTCTCCTGAATTATTAATTGTGAGAGATGGGATGAAGTTTGTCATTATAGTGGTAATCAGTGAACCTGGTCCGTCATTTCATTTTGCCTCACCCTCCCCTAGGGTAACCTACCCAATAGATGTACGGGGTCCAATAGGTGGACAGTCGTCTTTTGAATAGGAAAATACGCGAAGAAATCACATTTTTTTAAAGTGAAACTTCTTATGGGAGGGTTTTGAAATCTCGATCGGCAACCTTTTTGGTGACGCTCGCTCTAACGTAGTAAGTAAGAGTGAGAGGCCTCCGGGAATCGAGCGAGAGTGAGACGGACTACCTTACGTCTCGTCTATCGGGCGAGAATGAGAGGCCTTCGTGTATCGTGCGAGAATGAGACGGAAGACTTTCTGTCTTTCATGTCATTCTCTGCGTTCAGGCGGCGTCGCGATCGCGGAAAACAGCTGTTGGTTTCTAACACAGTGATCATAAGCAACGTATTTTGTTTTTGTGCGTGTCTTCATTACTTAAATCGAGAGTTTTGTGCAAATATGCCGAAGTCGGGTGCAGAAAGGACAAAAACGTGGCGGGAGAAAAAACGGGCAAGTGAAGGAATTGATCAGAATAGAAAACGGAAAAAAAGTAGAACTGAAATTGAACGAGATAGCAGGGAACGGAGGCAAACACGTGCTAACCTCTTACGTGACAGTGTGCACGATAGTGTAAATAATCCAGAGAATGAACTATTAGCAACGACTTCGACTCATCCTTCTCCTGATTGTGATGTACATAGTGGTGATCGATTACAATATTCAGACTTTAATGAGTTTAAAACTGCACATAAGAACTTTCACCGTGATTTTATAAATAATCCATTCGGTTTTACGTGTTGTGTATGTGATACATTATGGTTTAAAAATGACTTGAAGACTCTATCCGTTGAAAATGAAATTCGTGTTCAACAAAAATTTCCAGAATTCAGAAGTAATAATGAGCTGGCATGCACCAGCTGTCGCCAGGCTTTGAGGAGAGACAAAATTCCAACATTGCCGAAATTGAATGGCTTTGTATATCCCCCGATCCCTGCACATCTTCCGAAGTTAGATTTAGTGTCCGAGAGACTCATTTCTCCTAGAATTCCATTTATGCAAATTCGCAGATTGCGTCATGTGCATGGACAATTTGGAATTTTGGGGCAGGTGATCAATGTTCCAGTGGATGTCAATACAATGGTCAATCACTTGCCCAGGAACATTGACGACGATCACTGTGTTTACGTTCATATCAAGAGAAAAAAAATTCATCGATCAAGCTACTTGACAGGTTTAATAAACAAGAGAAATATTAAAATATGGCTAAGATGCTTAGTACCGAGTCCATTGTATCAACTGTACGACATCAAAGTTGATGAATCTTTCTTTAATGAGGATTGTGTCGTTCATCAGATACCTATAGATGAACTGAGTGAAGACATCCCCATGGAGGAGAGCCTGTTCGCTCAGCAACACACATTACTCTGGAATGACGATAAATATTTGAGGATTGCTCCTGGAGAAATGAATGTCCCTCACAGTCTATTATTTGATGAGCATGCAGAAGAGTTATCTTTCCCTCCTATCTATCTCGGACAATTCCGGCGCTTTAGTGAAGATCTCAATGTGACTCCATTCATGATGGCTACCAGTGAGCTAAGGAGATCTGATCGACGTGGGGTTACACCTCATCATTTACTCTATATGGCAATGAAAATTATGTCGTTTAGAGTCCGTGACAGTCTATCCATTGCTTTTAAACACGTAGGTAAAGACACAAAAATTACACGTGAACAAATTCAATCAGAGGAGTATATAGATCATTGTATAGAAAGCAACTTGGCTTTTCTACGTTGTATCCCTAACTCGACTTGGTATTGGGCTGAAAGAAAGAGAGACTTATTCGCAATGATCAGACAACTCGGAAAACCCACGTTATTCCTAACTATGAGTGCTAATGAAGTTGGTTGGCCCTCATTATTACAATTATTATATAAATTGAAGAATAATGGAGCAAAAATTACAGAACAAGATGTTCAGGGACTCCATTATATTGAAAAGAGCACACTCATCAATGAAGGTGCTGTAACATGTGCCATCTATTTTAATAAGCTCATCAATGTTACAATGAACATACTTCAGTCCAAAAAGTCTTGTCCCTTCGGGAAATATCGTGTTGTCCATTATTGTAAAAGAATTGAATTCCAGCATCGTGGGAGCCCCCATGCACACATTCTGCTATGGCTTGAGAATGCTCCAGCGGATCCACTAGGTGCTGACCGACTAAAAGCTATTGAACTAGTTGATACATTGATATCAGTGGCCAATTCAGAATCGTCGGGGAACATCAAACT
Source organism: Asobara japonica (assembly GCA_026005395.1). Taxonomy (NCBI): domain Eukaryota; kingdom Metazoa; phylum Arthropoda; class Insecta; order Hymenoptera; family Braconidae; genus Asobara; species Asobara japonica. Next base: position 616,860 of record BQMI01000077.1, read on the forward strand.
ACAGACACATAAGCACACGTTCACATGTTACAAAAAAATAGCTGCGAACGCTCATCAAAAATGCAGATTTGAAGCTCCATTCATGCCATGCAGATACACAACTATACTGACACCAATGCAGGAAGAAGAACCAGGATTCCACACGTATAAACAACATTACAACACGATAAGAACAAACTTAGAGAACAATGACTATGCTGATATTGATAGCTTCTATCAGGGAAATGGAATACTATCAGATGATTACTACATGAATGTGCTTCGAGCTGGCATCAATCGTCCCAGAGTATTTCTTAAACGTCAACCCATGGAAAAGTGGCATAATCCATTCAACCCATTCATTTTCAATATTTGGAAATCAAACATGGATGTGCAATTTATCACCGAAGAATACTCATGTGCTGCATACGTAGTGGAATACGTCAAAAAAACGAACCGTGGAATTAGCAATCTCCAACGTAACATCACTGAAATAATGGATGAACATCCAGAGTTCGATATTGTCGAAATTACTAGGAAAATGAGCGTTGACATGCTAAATACTGTCGAAATTACCAGTCAGGAAGCTGCATAGTACCTTCTGCGTGAACCGATGTCAAAGTCTTCTTCAGTTGTTACCTATATTTCAACAATATGGCCGATCGAAAGACAAAGAATTCGAAAAACTCAGAAAGAACTCAATGAAATGGATGCTGATGATGATGCAACAAACATATGGAAAGAGAATTGGTTTGACAAGTACGAAAAGAGACCTGAAGAGCTAGAAGATGTCAATTTGGCCCAGTTGGTTGCTCATTACACACTGAATAATCAGGGGAATTGGACACGAAGGAAAGAACCTCGGATTATTCGGTACAGAAACTACGACATGGCTGATGATTTCAATGAATACAAACGGGAAATGGTGACTTTGTATATTCCATTCCGAGACGAAGAAAATGAAATTCTTGCAGAAACTAAATTCATACAGATTTACGACGACAACGAAATATTGATTTTGAAGCGACATAAAGAATTCTCATCGAATTTAGATATCCAGAAAACCATCGACATATGCCGAGAGTTGTGTCGTGAAGATGAATTAAATCAAGATGATGATGCTGAAGGAGACAACGTAGGTCGCCTGTTTCCTGAAGCAAATCGTTTTCAAGAATTGTATAACGCTGACCACATAATGAACGACGATCTGCGGTTAGCAACACTTAACAAACTGGGTGCTATCGCAAAGAAGAGGGATAATTTAATGTCTAATGAACAATTTTATGAACTAATGAGAATGGCCAATCAGAGGCAGAAAGCACTCCTGATGCATGTGATTGCTAATCTCCTCTCATCAAACCGATCACCACTCCAAGTTTTCTTCACTGGGCCAGCACGATGTGGGAAGACATTCCTCGTTAGACTCCTCATGGAAATTTATAACCGCTTCACAGATAATGATGGTTTTTGCAATGCTTACATCGCATGTGCATCAACAGCAAAGGCTGCAATAGCAATTGATGGTACGACAATCCACACTGCATTGAAAATATCCCTTTCCAAACTATTACCATTATCAATTGAAGTGGCTCAACAGTACAGAATGCTCTTCAAATACGTCCAAGTTATACTCATCGATGAGGTCAGTATGGTAGGAGCGGAATTGCTGTCTCAAATTTACGCACGGTTAAAACAAATAACAGGAAATTTCCAAGATAATTTTGGAGGAATGGATATCATTTTCATAGGTGATTTGCGTCAGTTACCTCCAGTGCGTGCTACACCCATCTATCAAGCAACAAAACGACGCATAGCAGCACCAACACTTTGGCGCGACTTGAAGTTCTATGAATTGGATAAAGTCATGAGACAAGCGAATGCTGATTTCTCCTCTTTATTAACTAAAATTGGAAATGGCGAAGAATTGGATCAAGAACAGATACACCTAATCGAATCTCGTTTTTATACAAGAGAGGAAGCAGATCGTCTGTGTCCACATGGAATTCGGCTATATTTGACAAATAGTGCTGTAAACGAATACAATTTGACAATTCTTAATTCTGCAGAGAATAAAACAGTCTCAATAGCTACTGATGTATTCACCGGCTGCTATAATGCTGAGCAGCAATCATTTGTACGACAAAAATTGCATAAAAAAACGGTAATAGACACTCGAGGTCTGCCCTACGAGATAATACTGGTGTTAGATAAATGGTATATAATAACAACCAATCTGGATGTCTCGGATGGTTTAGCAAACGGCGCAGTTGGTAAACTAGTTCATATTAAAACTGATGAGGCAGGGGCAGTAACTCGTGTGTGGCTGGAATTTGCAGATTCACCAAAGACGGGGCAGAAGATCCGGAGAAAAGCTGCTGCGTTCATCCAAGCAAACAACATCAGCCACACGGCAGTTCCCATTGCACGAAGAACGTCTACGATATATATGAACAATAATAAAACGATTTTCGTCAAAAGAAATCATCTGCCGTTGGTATCAGCGTGTGCTATTACTATCCACAAGTCTCAAGGTGGTACGTTTAATCAAATCGTCTATGAATACGAAAAGACACATTCACAACAACTCCTTTACGTAGCCTTGTCCCGTGTCACAAGTATACAGGGATTGTACATCGTTGCGAAGGATGGAAAGAACAAATTTTATCATGGACGGAAAAAAGCTCAATCAATGGACAATCTACAATCAGAATTTAGAAGATTATCAACAAATCCATTGATAACTTTGACTGACCTTCTCCGAGAGTTCATCAGCAGACCAGGCTTATCAATAACAACCCTCAATTGCCAGAGCTTAGGAGCTCATAGCGGAGATTTCAATGATCCGGCGATTCTACGGTCTAATATATTGATACTTTCAGAGACGTGGAAGGAAAACGATCAAGAAATTGATGTTCCCAATTTTAATTGTGTCGTACAGTTCAAAAGACATAATGTGAGAGCAGGGGGTATCGCAATACTTTGCAATAGTGCTCATGGAACGAACATCATGACACCCAATATGGACCTGAACTTGAAACAACTAGAATCGCTTTCAATTGGGTTGTCATCTGTTGGAGAAATGTGTGCAGCTGAATATCGCACAGAAAGCGGACAGCGGATTATGCTTATAGCACTCTATATTTCACCAAATCAGAAGATGGCGAAAATAATAGAGTTTATTCACCTTCACTTGCTGCCGTATACTCCAGTGGGGGCTGCAGAAGTTGGAGTAGAGCTGGACAAAATACCTATGATTCTAAGTGGAGATTTTAATGTTACGTTTGCTTCAGAGGATTCCAAGTCATTAATTCAGTGCTTGCAACACAAATTGTCATTGGAAATGAACAATTCACCAATTGAATCGACTACACGCCATGGTACCACGATCGATGCAGTTTTCTCACGTTACATCGAAAATTTGGAGTCAAGAGTCTTCATTACCTATTTTAGTTACCACAAACCTATCATTTCGTTCATGATGAGTCTACCAGAGAATGAAGGTGAAGCTGATTGAGATTTAATTCATCATATTCATACTAATATTATTATATCTTGAAAAAAGTATAATTATTATGATGAATAAATTAATATTTACTATCAAGAAGTGTTTGACACGTGATTAAAATGATTCCTCTCCCTCTAAACATAGAAAATTAAATAATCCTTGCCGATCCAATCATTCAGTTTCACTTCTATCGCGTGTCTTCATGACACACCATTTTTTTTTACTCGAGTTTTTATTTCAATTTTTAAACAAGTTGAAGTTTTTTAACTATATTTCTTCATTTAAAAAATTTCTGAGGAAGTACCTGAAGGTACTATTGAATAAAGTTGCATTATTTTTAGTATCATTTTAAGCAGGCAATACTTTCTATATCCCCCCACAATAGACTATTTGAATTAAGTTCTAAGCTGAAGTTGCACATTAATTAAATACTTTATTAATAAGATTACGTTTAATTGTCGTTTTTTGCAAGATCACTTCAAGCTGGTTTCCGATGAGACGAAATGGGTGTGAAATATCCTTATTTAATGAATAATACTGAAGAAGGTAGTCCCCGAAAGTACGTAATTATTGACACATAAAAGACTATGGGTAAAGAATCATTTGTCAAATTTATTTTATTATTGCTCCAGAGTATTTTATACTTTACGGCAAGTTCCACTACTTCGATTAAAATATCCTTTACCTTAGTGTAATTTACATTCACCTAGTGATAATTTAACCTAAATCGCGTAAATTACTCGCGAAATTTCAGCAGTTTGGTGATAAATTACCCTTAAGGAAGGATTAGATTCTCAATAGTTTATTTACCCATATATTTTTCTAAATTAAAATTTCCTAAAGTTAGGCACCGAGCACAATCAGGGAATTTCGTATATATTATTTCTAAGTAAATAAAAGTTATTATTTCCCAATGTATCATAATGCATATCAACGTTAGGTGAAAGTTAGATTTTGAATACAATTTAATTATATAAATAAAAAGAAATAAACGAACTGAAAAGTGCAACCAACCTATAATCAATTTTAACCGACTAATCCCCAGACGGTCTTTTCAAAAAATGTGATGGTTATTTATCGAAATTGACATAATTTTCTTTTATTGTAAGTCGAGAACTTAGAAGAGAATCTCCAATTCCACGTTTTGTTTAATGTTTCGAGAAAATCAGAAAAATATTTTATTAATTTTAATTAATTAGATTTTTTTGAAATGTTCTTTAATTTTTGAGACAGCAAATGAAATTTAACTTATTAGAAAACTTATTAGATTCTAACCCAATCATTCGTCGACTATTGGTCGAGAGAGTCATACAGTCATACATGGTCTACGTCTCGACTGCGACTGGCCTGCGTCAAGTCGAGTTCAAAGTCATTGTTTAGTAATGTCTCAAAATGTAGTGAGATGGTGGGAAATATGGTCTGCGTATGGCCTGCGTCAAGTTGAGTTCAAAGTCATTTTTTTTTAAGACAATGGGGCCTTTTCATGGCGATTGAGTCATTGTGAATTTCTACGGCAATTTCGCGATGGAGAATTTATACGGGCTTTACCCATGTAGAATTTCCACGGCGTCTTACCCATGCGGAATTCTCACGGTCACTTGTCTATGAGGAATTTTCACGGGGTCCATGGGATTTCTAAGTCAGGTTTTTTGTCGGAGAATTCTATAGTCATTTAGGTTTGCAAGTCCGTTTAAAAGGAAATGCACAGTACTATTCTGTGAGATGATTGGTCTTTACGAAAATCGAACAATTCGATGATAAGTAGAGAACGATCTAATGTTGGCATTCGCCGTATGTTGCATCGTATTCAGGGCATCGAATTAGCCGTGTACTGTGGATTTGAAGTGTTTAAGGGGAACGTACGGTAGTCTTTTGACTGAAAATTGTTTTTTACGAAAATCGAGCAATTCGCTGATAACTTGTGAACGGTCCAATGTTAGCGTTTGTCGTATGTGGCGTTCCACTCAAGGCATCGAATTACCCCTACACTGTAAATTTTAAGTGTTTAAAGGAAAGGTACAGTAGTGTCTTGAGAGAAATTTGGTTTTTACGAAAATCGAGCAATTCGATGAAAATTTCTACGGGGTTTTACCCCTGGAGAATTTCCACGGCGTCTTACTCATGGGGAAATTCCATGGTCATTTGTTGATGGGGAATTTTCACGGGGTCCATGGAATTTCTAAGTAAGATTTTTCTGTCGCAAGCTTCCTTAGTCATTTAGGTTTGTAAGTTCGTTTGTCGATTGGGGATTTCTATGAACATTTGTACATGCGGAATTTTCCTGTTCGTTTGTTCATAATGAATTGCTGTACTCACGTTCCTATGGGCCAACCGCTATGGAACTTTCTCATCGAGCAACGGGTGTATAAACCCCCATGCATAAATGGTTATGGAAATTTCGCATCATAAAATGTACCGAGAAACCGCTATGGGCAATTAGAAATCAAAGTTTTCCACAGAAAAATGAACATTGACATCCCCATAGACAAAAATAAGCATGAACTGCTATGGACCATGAATATTTTTTATGGACAAAGAGACATATAAAACCTCATGGTCTAGTTTTCATGGAAATTGGTCACCAAAAAACACACATTGTGATTTCCTATGAACAAATGACCATGAAGTTCTCCATCCCCAAACAGTCATAGAATCCCCATGGTCATGGGGATAAAATTATTATTTTTGGAGTCATATAAGTGAGAAAAAAGTGACGTGGATTTCGCTCTACATCAGTTTTTTCATGTTATTTCGCCCCGTCATTTCATGTTGCCCCAATCTCCCCTATAAATTAAATAGATTTTCAAAAAATTTGATAAAATATTTTCAGATCTCATCGATAAATGCATTCAGAAGTGTTTTATATTCTTTTGAGGCCAGCCGAGAAGTTATCAAAGATAAATATTCAATAAGTCACATTTTTGAAGCGAATTGTACACAACAACAAAGGGACAAAAAACACATTGAAATTACAAAAGTAAAGAACGGCTTTTTGAAAAAACCAATAGTAATGCCTTCTTCAGCAAAGGAACGAACAATTGATGCCATACAGAGTAGGCAAGAAAGCAAAGAAGAAAGATTGAAAAGAGCTCAAGACAAACACCTTTCGTGGCAGAAAAATTATGAGCAAAAAATGACGACAATGGAAGAAAATACAAAAAATGATGAGGGCCAAATAAATTGACAGAAATTAGTGATACAGTAAATTACTTATATGCACAAAGAGATCATACATGCATATTATTAAAGTATGAATATTATACTATTATAATAAAAATATATGCAATTGATAAATTATTTGATGTAACTAATAACTAATACGATGTTAGTTATGAATTTTTAAGTAGGTGTTTGCAGAAATTTTCATATTTAACGATTTTTTTCACGGTTTAAATGAATTACAAACGCGTCTAGTAAATATATGTGCAGCAAATATAACAAAAAATTTGAAAAAAAATAAAAAAGTATTAACATTATAAGAATTGGTAAATTTGATAAATTAAAAATTCAAGTAATTAAAAAAAATCACGTTAAAAAGGGAGAAATCTTATGGGTGACATTTCCATATTTAAAACCAATATTTATAATATTTCTTCATATATTAGTCTTTAAAAAACAAATTTATACTGAATATTTCAACTAATGAGCGTAAAAATATATTTGCTGGTCGATGGTTTCCATTTAATATGATGCCCAAGCCATGATTTAGAGGAACGTTAGATTCATCACTTTATTCAATCTATAATTTGTGTTCAATCTTTGCTATTCGCCTTGCGTATGTAAGGGCTAGTTACCGATTTGTAACTATTTCCCATCAAAGTATTAATAAACTACAGATACATCCAGTTCTTATTGATTTTATTCATTTTATTGCTTGATAAGATTTATTCCACGCCGAATTTGATGGTTTACCGATAAGTCTAATAATAATGACTAACTGAGTTTGATGCATTTTCCCTCATCACTATGATTTATATTTAAAATTTAAAAATTATATTTTGTGATTGATGATTAACTTTCAAAATTTAAAATCTCATTTAATGATGGATGAATTATTTTAACATTATTAATTACATTGTTGTGATTATTGATTATTCCAAAGCTTAAAAATTATTATTTTAAAGGAAGTGTCTATTCACACGGGCCACGGTAGCGTTCTGCATGCTTCTGCCATACACCCAAATTTACTGTATATCCACGGTAAATCCGAGATATGAATTACCTATATCAAAATTTACCGTGGACCGTGTGAATACACCCTGCCTATAAAATTAGCTGCAAATGTTTCAATTTAAAAAATTTGATTCTGCTGATAGTTACTGCTCGGTATACACACGTCATGATATTAGTAGTATCATTATTTTCTTACGTCGTCTATGGGTTTGATATGTTTGTTGTACTATTTTTCTTTCTAAAATATGATCAACACTACTTTTACTCCTTTTACACTATAATCTGTTATTTATAAACGCCTTCTCTACACGTATGCATACTTTAAATTTCTTTTTCACTTTTGTAGGTTATTATCAGTATGTTTTCCTTTTGGCTTATAATAGAATTCCTCGTTACGAGATGGATGAAGACTAGAGTGCGCAACTTTACAAACATATGATATTGTTAAAAAATGATGACGAAGTCTCAAATTTATCGAGCGATCTTGAAAAATAATAAACCGGTGTTGTTTCTTTTATCATACAATCACAAACAGCGGATTTCACACGCCCTCATAATTGTAAATTCAAACTTAATTGACTGAGCCCTGGTGGAAATAGCGTCGACAGAAAATGATGAATTTCACAGATTCTGACGAATTCTACCAGATTTTGACAGATTCTGTCGAATTTTTTATGTCATTTTCTGATAAAATATGTCATAGTCTGGCAACAGTTTTGAATGACATAAAATGTCGAATTTCGACATTTTCTATGAAATTCTGACAGATTCTGTCGAATGGTTTATTTCATGTTCTGATAAAATATGTCATATTCTGGCAACAGTTTTGAATAATATAAAATGTCGAATTTCGACATTTTCGGTGAAATTCTGACAGATTCTGACGAATTCTGACAGATTCTGTCCAAAGGTTTATGTCATTTTCTGATAAAATATGTCATATTCTGTCGGATTTCGACATATAATATAATGTCAGAAATCGACAGAAAATGACGGTCATTTCGGAGAGTTCGATGGAATCTGACATTTTTTGTCATTCGAAGGTTTGTTATAAAATGTCGAATTTCGACAGATTCTGACAAACCTTTGAATGACAAAAAATGTCAGATTCTGTCACACGGTCCGAAATTACCGTCGTTTTATGTCGAAATTCGACAGAGAATGACAGATTCTGTCGAATTTCGACAGGTTCTGTCGAATTTCGACAGAAAATGATAATTTTTCCACGCCGTTTTTCGACAGATTCTGTCGAAATTTGACATTTTCTGTCGGATTTCGACAGAATCTGTCGACGCGATTTCCACCAGGGAGGGCGCGCATGCGCGTAGCTTTTGATTCTACACAGAACCGATGCACATGTATTTTGGAGTTACAAATCTTCAATATATTTTATATTTGTACGAGATAATCGATGTTATGAGGTTGTGCTTATGACAATAGGATAATAGAATGTCAAGGAAGTAAAATGTTCTTCTATAATTCAAACCATTTTAAACACCTACAAAAAATTTCTATGAAACACATTTTAATTCGAAATTGTAATTTTTTTGCCCTATCGATACGCTAGTTTTTACATAAAAAAAAAATTTGTAAATTAAAAATTTAACTCAGTAACAATATGAAAAATTCACAGTGTAGAGTAATTTGCCATTAAACTAAGATTTATTTTTTTTTTTCAAATTAAAAATTTGATAGAAGTTAAGGTATGTCGGGCGTGAAATGTATGATTTTTTAAAGTTCAGCAGCCAATTTTCTAATTTTTTTGTATGGATTCTATAAATTATCCCGTACCAGTTTGCAAATTTTCAGAGTACTGAAGAGCATAGTTTTAAAATCAATTTCTTTGTTTATAACCTTTTCCATCGATTTCAAAAATTTTAATAATTAATTTTTAAAAAACCATGCTCTTCGGGATTCATAAAATTTGTACACAACTTCTGGACATTGTACAAAATGCATGCAAAAAAATTTGAAAAGTTGCCTGCTGAACTTCCTTTTACGTCTTTTCACACCCGAAATACCTTAATAAATTTTTCAATACTGGACCAGAAATTGATCGAATTCGAATTGTTTTTAAATTTGATGGTTTTTATTTAATTCATCTAACTTCACAGTATTATGTGATCTATCATCTCAGATGATCTGTCATATCAAGACATATTAAACCAGGTGGGAGATTAAAAATTAACTTTCAAATTCATAACTTCAATTATTGTTAATATTTAATATAATATTTATCAACTTCTTTAATATGAATTGTGGAACAGTTATCAGCATCCAATCATCGAATAAATGATATTTTGTTTCATGAAATAGACATTTTTAAGTCTATTTAGAGTGCACGATTCATTCGTTCATTTCTGGTGAGTAACACTCCATAAATACTAGTTTTTTCTCTGTTTGCTTCGCCTTTTGTTATTCCCGATTTGTATTTCCTAAATACCAGCTAAACTGGATGATAACAAAGTTGCGGTACTACCCATCAAATAAATGAAAAATAAATATACCATTGGATACATCCACTAAACCATTTCCAAGGAGTTTATACTTTCTATTTTACTCTATAAAGCCATAATCATTTTTCGTTGTTGACTTTAATCTATAAACGAGGCATTTCAACTCGATTCAATATTCTATCAAATCAATATGTATATAATTAGGGGAGACCCGGGCATAATAGGAGGGTTGAATATCTTTTCCAATTGTGAATCCTTCAACTTATGAATCAAGATATGGTTAATTTGAAAAGATTTCGATTATATTGATTTACGGTTTTTATATTTATTGAAATTCGAAAAATTAAATAATCCATAATTTCATTGATGGAGCGATAGTACCGCGTCCTCGAACCGCGTAATCGGAAATTGAACGGAATTGCATTATAACTAAGACACGTTGGGTAAATAAATATCATTAAGGATGCTCAATCGGTATTGTAAGCGGGTGTGTGCAGACAGACAAACGGAAGGCCAGGTCAAGGATTTGGGGAGGTTTTCAACGTTATACGGTCAGCTTAGGCCAATTGCGTTATCTGCCCATGTATAAGATCCATGCATAAGATCCATGTTTCATGGTTAATCAATTAATCATCGAATTTCATGAAAGTATTTTATCTAGTGGCTAATCACTCCAGGAGTGAGTGACACCATGACTTCGAAATGAAGTCGACTTCATGCAATTTCACCTACGACTTCAGCGACTTTGAAACAAATTTGAATTCAATGACTTGAAGCGTCAAATTGTATGACTTCATACTACAATTGACTTCGATCAATAACCATAAAATTCACTAGATGCATAGAGCCACCATTCAAATATTTCCTTAACATCGAAGATATTACAACTGATTCACTATTGAACCGAACCAACAGGTGTCTACTACTATAACCCTTCCCCAGAATTCAAAATGTGGATCACCATACATCACACGATTTACCAAGAAATTTGACTCCTTTAAATATTTCACAAGAAATATAATCAATTCTGGATCTGAACTGGACCATTGATTAGAAGATTAACGAACAAATCTTACTTAAAATATTAGATTATCCGGACTTTTGTTCGCCATATTTTGACGAACATTTAAAAAAAAAACAAGCGGTGAATTGTTTGGGTCCCCCATTGGAATGAGACGTATTCCTGAGATGTATTTATTATGGAATCTTATTTTCATTTCTACCAATGCTATTGGTAGATAGCTTCCGAATGTTTTCCTGAATTATTAAGTATGAGAGATGGGATGAAGTTTGTCATTATAGTGGTAATCAGTTAACCTGGTCCGTCATTTCATTTTGCCTCACCCTCCCCTAGGGTAACCTACCCAATAGATGTACGGGATCCAATAGATGTACGGGATCCAATAGATGTACGGGGTCCAATAGGTGGACGGTCGTCTTTTGAATAGGAAAATACGCGAAGCAATGACTTTTTTGAACACGCAAATAAAATGAATTTAATCTATGTTACCAGTGTCCAAGAACCCCCCATTTAACCTCACTTTTAGGAATTAGATTGATTCATTGGGTCAATTGATCAATTAATATCTACATTTGTTCCTACAGTTAACGTTTAACAAGAATTTTATGAGAAAAACAAAAAAAGGGCAATAACTCGAAATTTTAGTGGGAACGGGTATAGGTTTTTCGATTGAATGAGATAGATGGTATCGACACGAAAATTTTCAAAAAAAAAAAAGAATTGAATTTAGTGGCGTAGTTTTCGAGATATTCACAAAAAATGATTTATAAACAAATCCTCATATCTCAAAAACTAACGGACCGATCAAGCTGAAATTCTGCACAGACCTTCACCAAACTATTGCCACCTATGTCACGAAATTTCCGATTTTTTTAAACTTTTTTAGTCCTTTATTCATTTCATTTTCTAAAAATTGATTTCAGAAAATGACCCAGCCGAGGGTTGAACGGACATACTATTTCTACAAACATCATATCTTTACGTTTCAGACCATTACACATCATTTCCAGGCAAAATTAGAAAATGTGAAAATTGAACGATTGCATAGCTTCCTTTCGGAAGCAAAAAAAGTTAAAATCGGATGAAAATTGGGGCACTTGGAGCATTGTGAAGTTAAAAATCGAGAAATCTACGTTTTACATACGCATGGGGCGAAATGAGTCAGCGATGGCTTTTTTGTTAGTTTATCAGATACCTCTACATATATTAGAAATTATTCAATGGGTCTAGTCCATAAGCGAGGATGTAAAAATTTCAGGGAAGTCTCCCCTTAATAATTATTGATCAAAATTTTTGATGTGTAAACATTTTTCATTTTTATACCTTTAGGATGTAAATTAAATAGCGCGAAACTTTGTTTCGCTAATATTTATTTTACACTGTACACGTTGCGGAAATTGTTGCTGTTTTAAAGTAAGTAATATGATGCGTCCACATGCGTAAGAGATTGGCGAATTTATTGACCAGCAGATCCAAAGATGATGAATTGTATTATTCTGATTCACGTGTATCATCTGCACATCAAGACGCAGTATTGATTATCAATGAAAACTCTGAATTGTCAGCTGAAACCTGTGTCATTGCACCCGGTCAACACAATCATCCACAGCCATATCATTTTATGAAACATCTAGAAGAATTATCTTTTCCTCTTGTTTTTGTGGGAAAAAGTTTTGATTCGAATGAAAAACTAACTTATTCTCAACGAGCTAAATTTTTAGCACGGAATAAGGATCGAAGATCATGTTACCCTACCAGAATCTTGTACCTAGCAAAGCAAAAACCTGAGGAGCGCCTATGGTCTACTATCTATATCTGTTTACGAAAAATGAAAGATAAAAATAACATAACTGCCGGTGGAATTAAAAATACGACCTTAATTAACGATATGATTCGTAATGATGAAGGCTATTCGTTTCTGAAAAATGTACGACCATCACCTGCATTTTGGGGAGCAAAGAAGAAAAATCTTCGTGCTACAATTCGTCAGTTTGGCTCACCAACAATATTCATAACGTTTTCTGTATCAGAAACAAATAATCTCGAATTGATTCAATATCTTTATCAACTGAAATACAACAAAAAGATAACACTGTCACAAGGTGCATTACAGGACGCAGGTGTTAAAAATCAACTAGTAAGAGATGATCTTGTTGCTGTGGTTCGATACGTAGACCATCAATTTAAAGAAATGATAAAACTATTGCAAAATCCAGATGGTCCTTTCAAGAAACATTTTGTGGTTGACTATTTTAGTAGGCGGGAATTTCAAGGTAGGGGCAGTGTGTATATTCATGCTCTTTTATAGTGTAATGACGCACCTCAATATGATCCGGAAGATGATTATTCGATGACACATGTGGTAAATTTCGTCGATACATATATTTCGTGTGAATATAATTCTGCAAATCCATTTATTGGTTTCCAAAACCACAGGCATACCATAACTTGTCATAAAGGGGAAAAAAATACTAAGAAATGCAGATTCAATTTTCCTCAGCCTGTGATGAAGTCCACCCAAATTTTAAAACCACTAAATCTAAACGAAAAGAACAGTCATATAAAAAAAAATTTACATAAGATCCAAAATTTAATGGACGTGTATTCTAAAAACAACTCAATAACCGACTTTGATCAAATGTTAGAGAAATTACAGATGACTGAGCAAGAGTATATCGACGCTATACGAAGTACATTGGAAAAAGATAAACTTTTTCTGAAGAGACGACCATGTGAAGTCACAATTAATAATTATAATCCAACAATTTTGAATCTATTAGAAGCTAATATGGATATACAATTTGTCCTACACCCCTATGCTTGTGCACAATACATCATCAATTACATTTCAAAAATTGATGTAGGATTATCAAGATTATTACGTGAAGCTGCAAAGGACATGAAGGAAAACAATCAATCTTTGAGAGAAAAAGTCAGAAAATATGGAAACATCTTCATTAATGGCAATGTAATGTCAGCGCAGGAAGCAGCTTATCATGTATTGCAATTAAATCTTTATGACTCCAGTCGATCGGCCATTTTCATTGATACTTGTCCTAAGAATGAGAGAGTACGAATGTTGAAATCGCCGAAACAGCTAACTTTATTGGAAGAGAATTCAACAGACATGTTTACTACAAATATTGAGGAGAAATATGAGAAAAGACCCTCTCAATATAACAATCTTTGTTTAGCCGACTTTGCGGCATGTTATACAATAAATTATGAAAAAAGTAAGAAAGAATATGATGACCCTGTAGCGATGATGTCAGTGATGAAGAAGCCATTGAAAATACAACAATCAATAATTTTACGGAGAGAGAATGTCTAATTAAGATCCGGAAGAGAAATATACCTCAAATTATCAGATATGTTCGATATACTAGACAAAAAGATGAACACAATTATTATCGCGAGTAAGTTCTACTGTTTTATCCCTGGAGGAATGAAACAACTGACATTGAAAATATTGACTGCAAAATGGTATACTGCAAAAATCTCTCAATAATTGAGCAAAACAGAATGAAATACTCAATCATTGGTGACGAAGTAATGGATGAAGCTATTAAAAATACAACGGAAGATAATCGAAAAAAAGATGATGAAGAGAACATAGAATTCAATAAAAATAACATTAGAGATGCTCCAAAGGTGGATATTTTCAATCAAACAGGTGTCGAAGATAATATTAAACAGAATAAAATACGATATACTAAACCAGATACAGTTACGAAACAACAAACCTTCAAAATGATCGATACTTTGAATAATTTACAAAGACAAATTGTAATGCATATCCTCAAATGTTTGAAAACTGACAACTTGCCTTTACGGATATTCATCAGTGGTTCAGAAGGTGTTGGAAAAACGAGAGTGATCAATTGCTTCAATCAATTGTTATCATCTTATTTCGATACAGTGCCAGGAGAAAAAACTGATTTACCACATATTTTATTATGTGCACCAAGTGGTAAAGCAGCGCATTTAATTGGCGGAGTTACGTTACATACTGCGTTTGCTTTACCATTAGTGAAATTCGGAGGACAAATGCCCGGACTATCAGCAGATGTGGCGAATTCAATTCGTTGTAAACTGATTCATTTGAAGTTGTTGATTATAGATGAAGTGTCAATGGTGGGATCAAATACGCTAGTGCGAGTCGATACTCGACTACGACAAGTAATGGGAAGAGACACAAGTTTTGGAGGAATTTCTGTCATTTTGATAGGTGATTTACATCAATTGCCACCTGTTAAAGATAGAGCAATATATCATCCACCGACTTGGGGAGCCTTAAATGCATTATGTGAACCCATATTATGGGAAGAGTTCCATTTTTTTGAATTAACAGAAGTAATGAGACAAAGAGATGACAAAAAATTCGTCCATGCTCTCAATAATTTGGTATTGGGAATGATGACTACAAAAGATATGGCTTTGATTAAAAGCAAGGAGATGTCAGAGGATCAAGTTCCTGAGAGTGTAATTAGAGTGTATTATGACAATCCAAGTGTGGATAAATACAATAAAATAAAAATCAAGCAATATCCAGGACAATGCTACCAAGCTATTGCTAAGGATAATTTTTTGGGGAATGCGACTGAATCATTCAAAAAAAAATTCTCACCTCTCTAAGAACTGCAAATATAACAAAACAAGAATTGAAGTTACTTAAATACAGGATCAATCTAAAACTGGGGATTCAATACATGATCACATCAAATATCGATGTTTCAGAGGGGATTGTTAACGGCGCTTGTGGAATATTAAAAAAATCACGTTTACTGATACACAAAGACCAGATAAACTTTGGTTGAACTTCAACAGTTCAAAGATTGGTGTGAAACAAAGACAACCTTTTTTGGGTTACATGAGAGAAAATAAAATAGATCCACACTTAATACCCATTTGACGAATAACTCACAAAATATTCAGCAATAAGGGTAATAGCTATCAAGTTGTAAGGATGCAATTCCCAATTGTTCCAGCGGAAGCAATGACCATCCATAAAAGTCAAGGGCAAACATATAGCGAAATTTGCATTAATCATACAAATAATGCTCGATCATTGAATCGCACTCCACTCTATGTGGCCTTGAGCAGAGTGTGTAGTTTGAAGAACATTTATATTTTGGGGTCATTTCATGCCCCACCAAAACCATCTACAAACGATGCATTAATTCAAGAATATACAAGACTCAACAAACGGCGGTTGAAACTATCATACACCAATGAATTGAATACCGATGGGCTAAAGGTCATTTATCAAAATATACGATCATTCCACAAAAATGTTAAACATATAGAATCTGATAGATGGTACAAGCAAACCGATTGTCTCATATTATCGGAATCATTCACTGCACTTGAAGATGATATTGCACTTAAAGATTTCAGTTTGATATTCAGAACCGATTCATTTATAAAATCACACGCCAGAGGTATCTTAATATTCATAAAGACAGATGCAAAAATTGAATACTCGATATTGAGACACATCAAATTAGAAGGAGGAAACAAATCTCATTTAGATTTAATTCTCTTCAAATGTGATGACGTAGAAATACTGACAGGATACAAATCACCTTCATTCAAAAATTCCATATTTATAGAAAATTTACATCATTTAATTCAGGTAACAAACTCAGACACAAAACGCATATTGATAGGTGACTTCAATAATGATTTATTTCATGCTAATAAGCCTTTAGAAGAAAATTTGAAACATTATAATTTCATACGCGGGATACCACCCTTTATATCAACAACTGATTTTAATACACAAATAGATATTGTATTGATCAGCAATGCAACACATTATCTATGTGGGTCATATGAAACCGTCTTTTCAGATCATAAATCGGTGTTTATTGCGTTGTATAGGACACATGATAGCGATCATGAACATAAGTTCCAGAATATCAATGCAAACAATAATGATAAAACTGAGAGTAGTATATTTAGAAATCAAAGAAAAGATTCAAGAATTAATCAAACATCGACTAAGCCCAACGTTATTTCAGATAGAATTCTTTCTCAAAATGAAAGGATTCAACTGCAGAAACGTGATATGAACAATTACAACGCAAAAGAAACAAAAATGAGAAATATGAAAATACGTAGAAACGGAAATATATCTGATAGTATTCAACGAGCGAATATTTCATTCCATGTACATAATACTTGCAGTTTTGATAGCGTGATGCAAATTTTAATGTCAGCATATGAAACTAATTCAATTTTGAAAACTTGGATAAATACCACAGAACTCGAAACATTTAAATTCATCGAAGAAGTTCATCGAGAGAATAATAATGATCATTCTCGAATTTCAGAAATGCGATTGAAGATTTTTTTAACATATGAAAAGTATTTCATTGACGTCAAAAAAACAAATAAAAATAATATCATCGTAAATGGTAGCAAGAACATAATCGAGTTATGCAATAAAATATTACAGGGAGCAAAAAGCTATTCTATAAATTTGAATTGTCGTATATGCGCTGATGTAAATTTACATGAACTAATGATCATACCAGACAGGGAAGCAATGTTTGAATTGGGTTACCGTAATTTCCATACAATTTTAAACATCACAATTCAAAAATTTGAAAGTAAAATTTTTACATGCCCCTCAAATCACAACAATGTGAGCCAATCTCTTATACTCCACGAATGTCTCTTCATTGAATGTCCTACACACCATAATTTAGAAGTTCCATTAAATAATCTACCAAAAATCTTAACTATCAAAATCATAGCATATGAATTAGCTGGAGTAGTGAATTTTATTAACCAACAAGTAATTACTGATGATTCTATTGGCCATTATAATGTTTATATTCCCATGGATGATAAATGGAGCAAATTTGATGATTTATGTCCAAATCAAATGAATACTGCGTATTCTACAGAAATAATTTGTCCACATTTATGTATTTATATAAAAAGTGAAACTACCACACATTCATAGTTTATATATAATAACAAGATGTTTTGTTTTCACTTAAAATCTCACACATATGGCGCTCAACATCCCCTATACGCCGGAATTCCTAGTCAAAATGAGATGATCAAGTTAATGAGTCAATTGTCAAAATAGCTAGATAATTAATGAGTCTATTGTAGATATATTGTAAATATGAAATAAATAATTGTGAATATTCAATTAAAATAATTTATAATCTTTTTTTTGGAATTATTTTGATCTTTTTTCTTTTAACTCACTACATTGTAATATTCTAATATGGAGGTAATCAGAATTAATCGCTCAGAAAGAAATCTCACTCATAAAATGTCACCGAATGAAATTTTACTCAGACAAGTAAAACTCAACAAAATCTCAATATATCATCCTGACTAATTGACTGACTCCGGTAGAGAATCACCACACATATTAATGTGTACACGGACGTTGTTCACAATCAAAACAGGTTACTGATATTGGTTAATTTCTCCAGAGTAAATTTTGAGAGGAGATTACGCGTTTTTTTTATATTGCTATTTAAAACAAGTCGATTTTAATCCCGATTCAATGTACAGCCGTAACTGGTTGACCCAACTAAGCATTTGGTAATTACCGAATCCAGATTGACTCAACGCGCCATCTGGCTAGGAGCCCTGATAGCTACAAACGTCACTTTACATTCTTCAGGTCCGTCTAATTGACACCCCGCATATAACTTTTAATTAGTTTTTAATTTTTTTATCATTGTTTGTGATATGTAGATGATTGGTTGATGATTAATTTCGTTTATTTGATGATATTTTTTTTTACAACTTTTTTCAAAATTCAGGTAAAGATTAAAGTTGACCCCTACCCGTGGAATTTTCGATTTTTTTTTTAAATTATAAATAATTGCTTGTAGATTATTGTTTGATCGTCAAAAGTTTCAACCTTGATTAATTTCTGGGGGAATAATTAATTTTCCCTTAGCAATCGTATATTGGCGGCTGGGGAGAGTAGGGTTTTAATAATGGCTGCCCTAGCAGCTGGCGATTATTTTCAAACAACTGGAAACAGAGTCGATGGCAGGGAGTAGAACACTCATCTCTATTTAACGGTGCCATGGGTGTAGAGATGCACAATGACCGCCACTTTCGAAGTGACCGCATATGACGGTTTTGTGACGGTCATGTGACGTCACAAATGCGCTAGGTCCAAATAACCGTCACAAATACTTTGTGATGGTCATCAAATAAACAAATTTAAATCCGCGGGTAATGGTCAATTCTGATTTAATAAATTATCGCGCTTTACCTATATAGATGGAAAATGATGGTCATAAATATTTTTTAGTTTGTGACCGTCATTTTTTTCACATAAGTAATTATAGCTCAAAGGAAAAAACGGGATAAATTCAAACATCTGTCTTAACTCCTCGGAAAGCGGAAGGCGAAAAAAAATTGGTTAAAAATGAAAAAAAAAATTGATGAGAGAAAAAAATATATTGTTTATCTATATAGATCAAAAATGACTGTCATCTGTTTTTGGACAACTGTGACCGTCAAGAGCTAAAAATTAATGACGAACCTGGCGGTCATTGGGGTCTGGCGCCTGACCGTCATATGACGGGTCACATGACACCTTCCCATCTCTATATGGGCGCCATGGATGCCGCCATGGATGTCATAGGTACCATCACGGATGTCATGGATGTCATGGGTGCCATCATGGGCGACATGGGAGCCATCATGTGTGCCAATGTCGCCCATGATGACACCCATGGCGCCGTTATATAGAGATGAGTGTTTCTCCCTACCATCGACTCTGTCTCCAGTTGTTTGAAAATAATCACCAGCTGCTAGGCAGCCGTTATTAAAACCCTACCCACCCCAGGCGCCAATATGCGATTGCTAAGGGAAAATTAATTATTGCTCCACAAATGAACAAAGGTTGAAACTTTTTACGATCATACAATAATCTACAAGCAATTATCATTAATTAAAAAAAAAAACAAAATTCGACGGGTGGGGGGTCAAATTGCTTCCATTTTTAGCTGAATTTTGAAAAATTGTTATAAAAAAAATATCATCAACCAATCATCGACATATCCCAAACATATCCCCAAGTCAATAATGATTTTCGTCTGTATTACAACATAATCAGGTCTCTCTTGAAACAACTCATCAATTTAAATATATTTAAAATTAATCAATCCCATTTTGTTAATGAAAACACTAAAATAAAATGAATTTAATTTATGTTACCAGGTTCAAGAACCCCACCTTTAACCTCACTTTAAGGAATTACATTGATCCATTGGGTCAATTGATCAATTAATATCTGTATTTGTTCTTACAGTTTACGAGTTAACAAGAATTTTATGAGAAAAACAGAAAAAAGGGAAATAACTCGAAATTTTAGCGGGCACGGTTAGATGTTTTTCGATAGAATGAGATACATGGTATCGAGACGAAAATTTTCAAAAACAAAGAATTGAATTTGTTTGCTTAGTTTTCGAGATATTAACCAATAACGAGTTATAAACAAATCCTTATATCTCAAAAACTAAGGGACCGATTGAGCTGAAATTCAATAGGGATCATTACTACCATAAGCCCCAACTTCTTGCCAAATTACAAGTAAAAATCTCTTTTGTTCAAACAGTTATCGTGTAAACAAGAATGTTTTGAGAAAAACAGAAAAAGGGCAATAACTCGAAATTTTAGCGGGCACGGTTATATGTTTTTCGATTGAATGAGATAGATGGTATCGAGTCGAAAATTAAAAAAAAAAAGATTTGGATCTGTTTGCGTAGTTTTCGAGATATAAGCAAATAACGATTTATAAACAAATCCTTATATCTCAAAAACTAATGGACCGATCTAGCTGAAATTCAATAGGGATCATTATTACCATAAGCCCCAACTACTTGCCAAATTACAAGTAAAAATCTGTTTTGTTCAAACGGTTATTGTGTAAACAAGAATTTTTTGAGAAAAACAGAAACAGGGCAATAACTCGAAATTTTATCGGGCACGGTTATATGTTTTTCGATTGAATGAGATAGATGGTATCGACACGAAAATTTTCAAAAAAAAAAGAATTGAATTTGTTTGCGTAGTTTCCGAGATATTAAAAAATAACGATTTATAAACAAATCCTTATGTTTCAAAAACTAATGGGCGGATCGAGCTGAAAGTGAATAGGAATCTTCACTACCATAAGCCCCAACTTCTTGCCAACTTACAAGTAAAAATCACTTTTTTTGAAACAGTTATCGTGTAAACAAAAATTTTTTTGAGAAAAACAGAAAAAGGGCAATAACTCGAAATTTTAGCGGGAACGGGTATATGTTTTTGATAGATCGCGATACATGGCATCGCGACGAATATTTAAAAAAAAAATAAATTGAATTTGGTTGCGTAGTTTTCGAGATATTCACAAAAAACTATTTATAAACAAATCCTTGTATCTCAAAAACTAATAGAGCGATCGAGCTGAAAAGCAATAGGGATCATTACTACCATAAGCCCCAACTTCATGCAAAATTACAAGTCAAAATCTCTTTTACTCATACAGTTATCGTGTAAACAACGATTTTTTGAGAAAAACAGCAAAAAGGGCGATAACTCGAAATTTTAGTGAGAACAGGCATGTGTTTTTTGATTGTTTGAGATGGGTGGCATCGAGACGGACATTTCCGAAAAAAAGAAATTGACTTTGGTGGCGTAGTTTTTGAGATATTCACAAAAAACTATTTATAAACAAATCCTCATATCTAAGACCGTGCAGTTCCGTTTCGGTTTTGCTTAAGCAGAAGTTATCTGTTTTGACATGTCAAAATCGATAACACGTGTGAATGTAAGGTGTGAAATTGGTTGGCAACAAAGATAAACCAATGGAATTTTTTGAACAATTTGGTTAAGTTTGTGAACAAAATGAGGTTGGGAGAACATCTCAGAATATTATCAAAGGTCGCCCTCACTTTCAATATTACCGTTGATGTTCCGGATATTACCAGGTAACATGTGCGCTTTCTTGGAAAGTTGACTCCGGGCAAATCATGTTGGAGGAGGACGTCAGCCAGTTTATGATGGGATCTATTTCATACCAGTATTAACTCTGAGATTTCCAGTGTCACCAGGTGCTTTTACATGTTTGTATAGGATTTTCTTAGAGAACATTAGATTAAGCAAATATATTAAGCAGTAGATTGTTAGACTATATCGATCTCGGCGGTCCCGTTGCTGTTCTTGATATTGCTAGATGCCTTGTACACGTTTTCAAGGGTTTTTTTTTTCAGGGACAAGCAAGTTGGGCAAAGCCTCCATAGTTCCAATTTTTCAACAATTTCTTTTTTGTTTTCCCAGTCGATAAATTGTGAAATAAATTATGCAAAAGTTTGGACACTCCTTTACCTGAACTAAAAAATGATTTCGAGCAGAATGATTGATTTAATTAATTAGATCGCTTAAAACCATTCGTATTTATCATTTTCCAGGAAGGAAGATAATGAAAAAAAAATGTAAACGTGTCATGTGGTAGCTCTCCTGTTCCCCAACTCCTTTAATGACTGTCTCAAGTCCTGAAAACTCTTCAAGAAACTCATCATTGGCCTGCAATGATCCTCCAGTTCCTCAGTTCTTGTAATATCCTGGATTGGCACTAGAGAGTGTGTTTTTCGATATTGTCTCGGAAATATTCATCGTTCAACCACGTTTTCCAATTTTTTCATCTTCAAAAGGCGGCAAAGCCGTTATGACGAGGACAAAGTAAGTGCTTACTTACTCGAAATGCACTTTTGAAACGGAATGAAAAATTTTTTTATTTATTTTTCTATTGCTCATTTTTATATAGATGCCCGAGGACAGCCCTATTATTATTAAAGATTGGAGAAGGAAATATCTTTGCCCAGAAGAAATTCTGTCTTCCAGGTGCGAAGCTTTTGGCAGAGTTGGATGAACGATTAAGCTGTCTATACAGTTTTAGACACTGCCCGACATTTTTTCTTCATAGAGTTTACAATAAACGGATTTTTTATACAAGATATACGCTGCGAAGGATTGTAATTATTTCATCATCAGTACCATAAGAAGTTTTGCTGCAGTTGAAATAGCCTTTCTTCTTTCTCTTGAATTTACCTTATATTTCATGATCGGCAAAGTCTGCCGTCGAGACTTTGGTGATCTCAGTCATCGGTTGAGTGGTATAGAGTTCCTTGTAAGTTCCTGCGGTTGAGTCGCAACTTTAAGCTTGTTGGAGTATGTCTGGTCGATGCGATACTTGGTATGGATATTGAAAAGAGCGATTGACTTTAATTGAAATTCCATGTGATTACACAGGAACCGGCCACGTGGAATCGGTGAAGTCAATTTTATATTATTCCTTTTAGTGAGATCGGGTGCTACTCAGAGAAACATTACGAGAACTGTTGTAACAGTTGCTGAGAAAAAAACGGAGATAGAATGAAGTTGATGGGCAAATCGTGATCAACTGAAATCGAAATGCCTCGTGATTACACCGGAATGAGCCGAGTAAAATCGGTGAGATCAATTTTATATTGTTTTTGTCAGTGGTCTTGTGTGCTACTCTGAATGAAAAAGAAAGCAGAGAAGGTATTACAACAGTAGCAGCATGTTTGTAGCAGTGGGGCCAAGCGGTTAAGACCCGTAACAGCTTAAACCAACGATTTCTCTTTGAAATCCCTCGGACAATTTTTCTCGTTAGTTTCTACAAAGGATATTTCAGAAAGCAACTCATGGGATCCTGGAATTCACCGGAAACTATCAAATTTAGTTGAGTTGGATTATTCCAGTCAATATCATTGTATGCTACTCTCAGAAAAAATAAGGAAAGTGTTGCAGCGATTCCTAAACATATGGCGACCTTGAAATAAAAGGAATGGGCAAACAGCGATTGACTCGAATTGAAGTTCCATGTGATTACATAGGAACCGGCCAAGTGAAATCAATTAAGTCAATTTCATATTATTCCTTATAGTGAGCTTTGGTGCTACTCTGAGAAACATTGGGGGAACTCTTGTGGCAACTGCTAAAGACATGGTGGAGATGAAATGAAATGGACCCGCAAACCGTGATTAACTGGAATTGATGTGTCTTACGATTACACAGTAATGAGTCAAATAAATTCGGTGAAATGAATTTTATATTATTCCTATCAGTAGCATTTGTTGCTACTACGAGGGAAAAAGAACATGGAGAAGGTATTACAATAGTAGCGAGGTACGTTTGTGGTCGAGAAAGAAATTTCTAGAATCGTAGCATTCACCAGAAAACTATGAAAGTCAAAGTAAAATGAACGTGAAAAGATCGGATTACTTTGTTACGTCCCCACTAGTATTTTAACAAACATTAGCACTAATTTATACATGTTTTACCGACTGCCGATCTTATTCTCTTTTTTCATATAATTAACCCCTCTTATATAATTTTCACCGACATTTCAAATTTTCAATAAAAATATAACTTTTTAATAATAATTTTAGACAAATCTTAAAAATACGAAAAATAAAATATTTTCTCTCTTCAAGATAAAATATACATCTGATAACAAAATACTGCTTTTCCGTTCCCACGGGAAAGATAGTTGGTAGAAATACGTTGAACCTCAAATATTTGACGAAAACCTAAACAAGAAAAAACCAAGTTTCCAACGAACTCTTTAAATAAATATATACATAGGGAAACAGGAAACCGATAACGATAAGAGACTTCCCGTTTCTCAAGATGATGAAACGAGCAAACAGCAGATGTTTTTCCCAAACCCCTAACAGCTCTAATCGTTCAAACCTCTCGGTTTTCCCACTGAGTTTTCTCAACCGCACTCTCCAATCGAAAACGAGGTTACTTCATAAGCTACGCCTTGGTACTACTCACTGCAGCCAATCAAGGCTCTGCTACAGTACAAGTAATGCCCACTGGTACTCGACCCCCTCGATTACCACCTCAAGAAGTCGTCACCAGCGCCACCCCGAACACCCTTGTTCGGAGATGGCTTGAATATCGAAAATCACTTCTACTTTTAGATTCAAAGTGAAAACACTTAAACGACCCACTAAAGATTCCAAACCTTATTTCGAAATCGCGAATCAATCTTCTCTAACTTCATACGGAAACTCACTTTAGTGTCGGTCATACTCAATCTTGGTTGAAGTCGAATTAGGCTAAGAATTATAACTACAATTTAACAGCTTTTCGTTAGAATTAATTATCGGACAGTAATTCGCAAAACGAATAAATAGTGAAATACTAATCAAAATTTCCACCTACAATTGACAATTAAATTTAAAGATTTATAAACATTGATAACAGACTTAACCTACAAACGATTTTCATCGTTTGTTAATGATAATTATAAACTACCAAATAGCGACAACCATTGTAACAATAAAAAGTGTTAAACAACAAAATTACCAATATCCCGAACAAAAGTGATAACGAATAAACAATAGTGAAAAGGAACAAACAATAGTGGTGACTAACGAACAATAGTAACAATTACCAAACAATTATTGTTGCCAAACATTCATTACCAAACCCCG